>OX344857.2:0-1200000 GCA_947037095.2 Nycteola revayana | reverse complement strand
GGTGGTCTATTCTAAGCCGGAAACCACACGGTTCCATAACTACTTGACCAATTTCAAAAATCCAAATTAATTATTATAAGAAATTAAAACCGCATCAAAACTGCAAGTGGTCACCCTATATCTAAGTGACACACACATGAATACTTATGGGGTTTAGGACTACGACCCAGGGTGTCATTGATGGCTGGATAAATATGGGTACTTATAATCTGAAAAATCGTTTATTTACCTTTTTATTACTTTTCCGTTTACGTTGCCTGGATGAAACCATATTTTGTGAAGCCGCCAATTATTCCTGTACGTTTTTTTTTTTTTTTTGTCCGGGAGGAAATGCATTGACGCATTCCCACCACCGCTGCAGCGTATTCGCGCGCTGGCGGTGGGATATGTGGGACTCGCCCTCTCCATAGCGTGGTATGCTAAAGTCATACCACGAGGAGAGGACCCTACACCACTAAAACCTCCCGGACACTCCTTCGATCCGCCGTTGGCGGGGGTCGGGTACGCATGAGCAATCCGGCCCAATTATTCCTGTACCTACTATTATCTCTGGTGTTGTGTTCTTATTTGTATTCCGTTTAATTCGTTATCTGCACAATTAACTTCCATCTACACTCCAAATCCATAAGCACGTCAACTACAATTATCAATTCATATTCAAATCAATCATCAATTACTCTAATAGGTTTTTGATAAAAAATAAATAGGGGAACATCGTGTCTAAGAATACCATTATATTTTCTAATACACTACGCAGCTATAATCCTTAATTAACAATTTATTTCAGTGAATAAACAGGAAATTGGTTTGGAACAGTGGCGGGAGAGCAATTGGTATGATGAAGCACATCTTCATCAGTATCGGAAGTACACTAATGAAAAATATTAGCTCTCCACTACGATACGGATCTTGATTACCTACTGATGGCCCAGGAAAATTAGGACGCGTTATTAAGTTATAATCGTTGGTTTATCTTTGGTTATTAACCTTTGTAACAAGTCTCAATTTAAGTCTAGGAGGTTTTAGATTTGATTCTTGTCAGAAATCTTTGTTTGAAATCTAATCTAATTTTCTTCCGGGTCTGGTTGATTGAGGGACTTTCATTCTTACCTTGACATGTTTTACACCGTTGTCCCGGTTGTTATTTATTTAAAACTAATACCCGTAACCGTTCCCCTGCGAACCTCTGCTTTAAATATTTTGTTGGTAAAAGAATTTTCGAGTCAGAAGGTTCAGAAGATCCAAAGATTATCCTATACAACTTCACAAACGTAACCTCTTTATAATATACTATCTTCCCGCGCGCGGTTTCACCCGCGTTAATCCCATTTCCGTGGGAACTTCATATTTAAATATAGCCTATGTCACTTAGTAAATGTAGCTTTTCAATGGTGAAAGATTTTTTGAAATCGGCACAGTAGTTTTTGATTTTATTCATTACAAATATACACACAAAAATTCAAATCTTTCCTCTTTATAATATTAGTATAGAAGTAAAAAACAGGGAACAGTGTTTCCATGTGCTTAAGTACTGCTACAATAGAGTAGACAACATTACCCCCTTTGTTGAAGGGCCATGTTCAGCATTGGACGTGATACGGGCTGATGACTATTATTTTTAGTTTAAGTTTTGTTATTAGATTGGTATATTTTACTGGGAAACTTTACTGAGAAGTCTAAATAGTTTTGGAAGCGATTAAAACTATATAATACATTTTTAACAGCGTCTGTAGTTTACTAATCTGCTGTAAGATGTTGTTAAACCACGATTAGCTTTGTGGGTTTCAGGTTTAAAAATGCATGAAATGTTCGAAATGTATCTTATCTTATGATTCCTAGTACAAACACGCCGACTCTTTGGTTCACCAGTTTTTGTACCTCGGTATGCCAAAGTATAGGGCATTTTAGACGAATGAGGGATCCATACCTATATTGTATAATAAACTGGTCTAGTGCGATTCGTACTCGCGCACGAAGGGTTCCGTACCATTTTCAAGCGTTTAACTGTTGCCTTTATAAATATCGAGCAAAAAAGGGCAAAAAGAAGTTTGTTGTATGGGAGCCCCTCTTAAATATTTATTTTATTTCATGTTTAGTATTTCCTGTTAAAGCGCCAATAGAAGTACATCATCTGTGAAAATTTTAACTGGCTAGCTATCGCAGTTCTTGAGATACAGCCTGGTGACAGAAAGACAGCGAAGTCTTAGTAACAGGGTCCCGTTTTACCGTTCGCGTACGAAGCCAAATAAAAATGAAAATTATTTGTCATTCGTTCAAAACTTTCTGAATCCATATCGAAATAATCGATCAACTATGAATCATACATCAATTTACTACCATCAATATGTCGAAAAATATTTTATATTTCAATTTTCCTATTATATCCTCTCTCGCTGTACTGGTAGCTCAGTCATTACTATATGTACTACTGGTTTACAAAAATAATTGTTCAGTATTCGTTATATCTCTCTATAAATTCAGTGTTGGTAGAGTATCTCGCGGCACAAGGATTCCTTTCTTTAAAAGTCACACCACCTTATGTTTTATTTCATTTTTTTAAAGTTAAACCACATATAAAAGTTGGCCGGCAATAAAGTGTTCAGTTAATAACTCGTACGTTTGTCATTTACGTCAATTACTATTGACAATATATTTCTTCTGAAAGACACAAATAATACCCAATCGAACACTCAAAAATGCTGCTCTTTACGGTATTCACTTTATTACATAAATGCCGCTCTTTACTTCTGAAGATGACTCGGAATATACAGACTAATATTATAATATTTATCGTTGATTGTGGGTAACAGTCATCCGAGGTTGATTTCGATGTATTTAGAAACAGTTCAATTCAAAATTCAAATGTCATTTACATTTATTTTGAATGACATATTTTTCCTCTGACCTTGCAGTCACTGACTGCTGAGAAACTTGGCCAAAACTATCAGTAGAACCATCTTTTTTACAATATATTATATACCTATATTACAGTTTTTGCACTTAAAAATGAGAAACACTATCCTTTTTATAAAATAATGATATAGATTCATTTTACTCTTTTATATTATCTGTTATACAGAAACACGATACGATGCAACGAGAAATTGAAAGTACTGTCTTTGGAAAATAAGTGTTAGATGGCTCGGCGCTACTTGTACCGGGATTAATTTGGAGCCTTTAGATATGGAAAATACACCATTTATAGTCATAACATCTCTACTGGTTTGGCTAATGTATTTTGTAATACCCAATCAGAATATCGTTTACATGTATAAATAAAAATAGGAAAATCACGGACAGTATGAAATATTTTGATGAGTGACGCTTGATCTGAACTGTTTATTAAAAAGCTGAAGCACGTGTTTGCTTGAACGCGTTAAAAACTGCTTTAAAAAATCTTTAAGAGTTAGTTAGCCTATTTATCGGGGGAACCTATAGGCTATATTATCACGCTGCTATTCGCCGATCCTCAATCGCCATTTCGTATCTTAAAAGAAAAGATTTATATAAGATACAGAACTGTACCCTTCTATTTATCGGTGAGGTAAGCCCCGAGTCATTGCCAGCACATCACAATTCCGCTCAGGTGTTGCCAACATTTTAACGGCGAAAGTGCGAAACGTCTGCGTTTATCCGTTGACTTTTTACACACATTTTTATAGGAATTTTATTACGTTTGCCCGTGGCGTTCACGGCCGTGTGAGTCATTAATTTGATGGACTTTTAAAAGGACATGGTTGTGAATTCGTGATAGCGTTACGGTAGTAAACTTCAAACACTGGCAGGTTACAGATGTAGCTATAGATAGCAATTAATTATGTGTCTTGAAGGCGGCGGCGTGGTTTATGAACCTTCTCGACATAGTAAGTAAGAAAGCTGAATGAGCGCGCACCTATAACTACGAAAAAACTCTTAATTAGCATCTTCATACACGCATTTTTAGGCACATAAATCAGAACACATAAACATTAACAAGGACAAGAAATATTTGAAATTCTAAGATATATTTCTGAGTCTGATTGGTCGAGGAACTGGTCCTAATTTTCATAATACCATTTTTAGAAATTTTATATCAGAGAAGGGGCAGCAGCGTTTTTCTGAATGTATATAATACTAGGGTCACCAATTCGCGCCTTTCTTCGAGAGGAGGCTCATGATCAGTGGACGTTTAACGGTCTGATAATTAAATAATGAACTTTATTCAGCACTTAGGTATTTACATACACCTGTACTTGTCAAAATTACACTATATAAGACTAAATCTAACAAAAGTATCACTTAAGTAGCTAAAAACATTGTTAAAATTATTTGATCTTACAGAATTTTTAAACAGTCTGTCCGTCTGTCGTGCGATAAATGACAAATGTTAACATTACAGTAAGATGCCTTAAAGGTAACAGGTCTAAAATTAACTTCCAAGAATCCGGCCAAAGTCTAAGCGACATCCACCCTTAAGGGGTTAGGACCAACGCTCAGGGTGCTAGAGTAGAGTAGATTTACGAACATTGGTGATGATCGCTGGCACGAGATCACAGTTCGGTGAATAAGCAATAACGCGGTCCTCGGTCATGCCGTCGAGGATCCTACCCTAGCTAACCTGCAACCTTTCAATGATGATGATAACCATGACTTAAATCAGAACAGTTATCTTTAAAAGGCCTATTAGTGATCGCAGTAAGATGAGAGTATCGTTGAGCTCATAGACGTTGCTACCCATAAATCAGGTGAATGTCCTTCTTACGACACCCGTAGGAAGATATAGGGTGTCTATTCTAAGCCGGAAACCACGCGGCGATCGCATTAAATGGTAGATTTTTTCATTTCTATGAAATGTTACTATATCTGAATTACGTTATGTTTGAACTTAACTGACAATTCTTTAAGGACTAGGTACTATGAAGCTGGTCAAACTACATATCTGTTAAGTATACACCGCGTGCAGACAAAGGTACTGCTTATTTCAAAAGAAATCTCTTCCAGCAGACCCGCAAGAGGAAATGTGAAAAATTAAAGACGAATAGTGTGCGTAGGTCTCAAATGAACATACATACTAATAATTACATATATACTTAGATACATACATATACAGGTAAATATAAACCACATAATATGCTACGTTATATATTATATAAACTAAGGATGAGATAGAGAGATAGTACTCCTTGACTCGTATTTTAAAGGAAACACTTGAGTTACAACTTTTTATTTCGATTGGTAGGAATTTGACTTTCAGCCAAATCCATTCAGTAGTTTTTGAGTGGAAGAGGAACAAACATCCATCCATCCATACTTACAAACTTTCGCGTTTATAATATTAGTAGAATATAGCCCACTAGTGTATATCCTATCACATTAACCGTAACGGTTAAATTTTAAATACTCACATAGGTACTATTCGTATTTCAAATACACTATCATTATTATTTATATCAAGCCATTAAAATGAATGCAACTTTTATTTAAAACAGCTTTTACTTGCAAAGCGTAACAGATGATATGTCGTGGCTCACATTTCTTTTTTTAGGGTTCCGTAGCCGAAGGATAAAATCGGGACCCTAGTACTAAGGACTAAGACTGTCTGTCACCAGGCTGTGTCTCAAGAACCGCGATAGTTAGACAATTGAGATTTTCATAAATGATGTAGATAAGTATTTCTGTTGCCGCTATAACAACAAATACTAAAAATTAAATAAATTAAATATCTAAGGGGCAACATACGTACATTTATTTTGCCCTTTTTTGCTCGAAATCAATAACAGCATCAGGCAGTCACTTGAAAATGGTATGGAACCGATTTTTTTTTTGTCCAGGGGGAAATGCATTTACGTATTCCCACCGCCGCTGCAGCGTATTTATTGGGCGCTGGGGGTGGCATATGTCGCCCTTTCCATAGCGTGGTATGCTAACTCATATCACGAGGAGAGGACCCTACACCACTAAAACACCCCGGACACTCCTTCGATCAGGTACGCATAAGCAATCCGGCCCATGGTACGGAACCCATCGAAGGTGAGTTCGACTTGCACTTGGCTGGTTTTTTTTTCAACTGTACCCCACAGATAGCTAAATAAGAGATAGTTAAAGGTGTGCGAACACTCTCTACGAACATATGTCCTTTTAATTGATAATATTTAATACGCACTTGAATACAGCTGACGATAAATATGTACTTTCAGTTAACAATTTTATGGTAAAAGCGTTACTGCTTTTATTGCTGTATCTGTGTAAGGGGCTTGCAAAATATATGCTTGACCTTTAACAGTAGTTATTATTTTTACTGAGATTATGTTAATTAACAAAAAAATAAGTGAAAAAATATATATTTTATTGTTACCGCATATCTCCAGTTCCCGCGGGAAGTTCATAAGTAACCATGTAGCCTAATAATAGCCTATAGCCTTCCTCGATCTATTGGCAGAGAGAGTACCTATTAGTTTATGTATATTTATACAAATAAATGTATCCTTTATGTTTAGAGTATTTTTCAAATCGTTAAGTATCTAGTTCCTGAGATAAGCACGTTCAAACAAACAAACTCTTCAGCTTTATTTAGATTTATGATATTAAAATTAGATGCTGATTAAAGTTAACCATAATTCAAGTTCACCGTTGTTGTGGCTAAGTTATCCATAGATAACTTAGCCACAACAACGGTGTATCGTTAGTTATAGGGAGTCCTCCTAAGTTTATATTAAGTATTTTAATATTATTTGTTGCAAATAAATAATTATAATCACTTTTAATACTCTTCAAATATAGATATATCTATCGATAACAAGGTAGGCATATATTTTGAAAGCTCCTCATATAACAGATATATATTGTCTATACACAATATTTTCATAGGTTCCGCTAAAGCTGTTTAGCTACCATTCATCTCTTTCGTCTAACAAACGTCAAAATCAGCTGTTAAGTGACAGATGTAAAAACCGTTATTTTACTACGAACATCTATTTCGTCCATTCATAAAATTCCGTTGACTACAATGAACTTTTTGAAATTCGTTTTTTTTTTTGATAGCACGTCATTGGCTGGAATGCGTGCATGCGCTTACGCATACTTGAGGGGAGATTGGGCTAAATGGCATCATAGCTATTTTATTACCTTAATAAGTGTGGGCAATAAATATTTACGAAAATATTAAAACCGTGTCAATATAAGGTAAAATATAAATTATATTGACGGTCATTAAATAAATGCGATGAAAATGGATATGTCTTATAATGATAATTTGGGATCATAAAAATGTTAATGTTTATTTTATATTTATAAAATATAAAAGGAATTGAATCTAAGACGTTATTATTAACTATCATAAAAAAAAATGCTAAACAAGATTTTTAACTATGATAGGCACTCATTAAAATATATATGTATGTTTATAGAAATTATAATCTGAGTAAAATGGCTGATAAAATTGAAAAAAAAATATATATATTAGTATTTATTTATTTATACTTTATTGCACACAGAAAGTTACAAGACATACATTTTATAATTGGAAACAACATGTACAAAGGCGAGCTTAATTCATTAATGAATTCTCTTCCAGCAAACCTTTAGGAAAGAGATACATGAAAATTAGTGAATAGGAAGTGTACAACAGATTTAATTTAGCTACTTGGTAAAATACTACATACTATAAACATACACACTAATAGTTAAATATACATATATAATAACATACTAATAAATATGCCTGCTATATATAATAAACTACATACACTAACTTATATGTCCATATTACACAATGAATTACTGAGACAAAAAATACTCCTTTGTTCTTCTTTTGAATGCATCAGGAGACTGGCAAGCGCGTATGGGATGTGGAAGGGAATTCCATAAACGCACCGCACGGACGGTGAACGAGTGGTCATATTTGCTAGAGACATGAGGAGGGTTCTTTAAAAGGAGAGAAGTGGCGGTACGACAGGGTTTGTCTCTAGGTATTAAATACTCAAAGCGTTCGCGAAGATAAGTAGGGGCATTGGGATTATGGAGGATAGAAAACAGAAGAGACAAGATGTGACAGTCCCGACGCCGTCGAATAGGCAGCCACTTCAACTGCAACCGAAACTCTGACACATGGTCATACTTTCGGAGGCCGAAAATGAAGCGGATACACAAATTCTGAAGGCGTTCGAGTTTGTCCAAAAGTTCTTCTGTTGCATCTAGAAAGCAAACGTCAGCGTAGTCTAAGAGAGGAAGTAGAAGCGATTGAGCAAGGGTGACTTTCGTCTGAAAAGGTAGGAATTTCTGGAGACGTTTAAGCGACTGAAACGAACAGTACACCTTCCTGCTTACCTCTGCAACTTGACAGCTCCAAGAAAGATTGCAATCTATGATGACACCTAAATTCTTTGCACACTTGGAGAAAGCTATTATTTTATTGTCAAATATAACAGGTGGTAACAAATCGAGGTTAATGGAGTTATACATGTATCTGCTACCAATAATGAGAGCTTGTGACTTAGATGGGTTGACCAAAAGGCCAAAAGCATTTGCCCACGTACTAATGTTTCCAAGGTCAGTATTGATAGCAGCAATGGTTTCCTTAGCATCTGTAACCTTAAAATGCCGATATAGTTGCAAATCGTCTGCGTAGAGATGGAAATTAGAAGATAATACTTTAGTGACTGCGTTTATAAAAACAGAAAATAGAAGAGGAGAGAGGACGCCACCCTGAGGAACGCCCGTAGTTAGATCACACCACTGAGAGAAAGTCTCATTGGCACGAACAGCCTGCGAGCGACCTCTAAGATATGAATCAAACCAAGCAACCACTGGAGCCGAGACATTCAAGGAAGTGAGGATGCCAAGAAGGATATCAAAGTCCACTGAATTAAAAGCACTGCTAAAATCCAGTAGGACTAAGACAGTTAGTAGCTTCTGTTCCATAGCCAAGCGGATGTCATCGGTTACCTTAACAAGTGCAGTAACAGTGCTGTGGCAGGGACGGAAGCCGGATTGGTAAGGACTTAAGAGGTTGTTAGAGGAGAGATAAGACGAAAGCTGTGAGTGCACAACACTCTCAAGCACCTTAGACAGGATAGGAAGGATGGAGATTGGACGGTAATGGGATGTGGAGGTGGGATTAGTGGTCTTGGGAAGCGGCAGAACATGAGCCTTTTTCCAGGCTGACGGGAAGGAATTCGACTCAAGAGAGAAATTTATTAGGTGCGTTATAATGGGAGTCAGTTCCTCTACTAATAAATCTACCATCTGTAGTTGTAGCCCGTCATGACCTACCGCTTTAGTGGAAATGGATTTGATGGATTTTAATGTGTCTCTTTCCGTGATTGCTGTAAATGAGAACGGAGCACAAAATGGCTTTGGAAGATTTAAAAGATACTCAAGAGAAGAGGTTTTGGTGTCGGCATTCACACGAAGCGGTGGTATTGCAAAGTGGGTATTAAGTGTATTAATATCCACTGATGTTACCCCATCGCCAGTACTCTTGCCGACACCAAGAGATTTCAAGAATTGCCATACCTGTGCTGTGTTAAGGTTACTAATAGAACAATGAATGTGGCGTCTTTTAGCATCTCTACACATTCGACTGCAACGGTTGCGTAGTTTTTTATATTGTTCCCAGTTTTCTTCAGTGCCTGACTTTTTGAATCTCCTTTTCGCTTTATCCCTATAAGACATCACCTTTTTTATTTCGTCGGTCAACCATGGAGCCGGAGCATGTTTGATACGCACCCTTTTGATCGGGGCATGGATGTCATATATTCCAAGCACTAATTGGTTAAACGTGGCTACTTTTGAATCAATATCGTTGCAGGTGTAAACAGGTGACCAATCAGTACTGGCCGCTTCCACCCTCAAACGTTCCAGAGAAATGTTTTTAAAGCTTCGAAGGAAGTAAAATTTAGACTTACGCCGAGGGCAGCAGATTTTGTAAGATAGAAATATAAGATCATGATAAGAGAAAGAGGCGGGCAACTGCCCATGAGTAGAAACTTTGGAAAGATCGGAGACAAGAATAAGATCTAAAAGAGAGGGTTTACAATTAGGAGCATGGTGAGTCGAACCGAGTGGGAGGATGTGCATATTGACGGAGGAGACGAGTGAGTGCAGTCGTTGACTCCGTGCGTCATTTTTTAACAAACAAGTATTGAAGTCTCCAAGGATAACTATATGTTCATATAAAGCCGACAGATGTTCTAGTTTGTTTTCAAGTGATGAGAAGTAATCAATCAGACACGATGGACTATAGAACACACCCAAAATTATTTTGTTGTGATTAATATTCACTTCTATAAAAATATGTTCACTTGATTTTGAGTACACACTTGGAGACTGATCAAGAATCTTATGTTTAAGATCCGCACGGAGATATATGGCAACACCCCCGCCACCCTTTCCGGTCCTATCGTTACGTAATAATTTATACCCTGGTAAAGCATACTGTGCAGAGGGAAGTGTGGGTTTGAGAAATGTCTCAGAAATGAGCACAGCATGAATGAGATCAGGGTCAAACGAAGACAGAATATCGGGATAGTGAGCATGAACGCTTTGGGCATTAATATGAACAACATTAAAACATTTCATAGAGGAAAAAGTAAGATTAGAATATAAAAGGTCGCGCAATTGGAGAGACTCATCATCATCAGATGCACTAGCAAACGAATCACTGGATGAAGAACAAGAAAAGAATAAGTTATCTTCAGTATCGATGGACATTATATATTATTTATAATAAATACATAAAAAATAAAATATTTAAATTAATATGAAAATAACAAAACAAAAATTGTCTGAAGGTTAATTGCTTATTACATTAACCCCCCGTACACTCAGAATAAACAATAACTTAAAATATAGAATTAAAAATACGAAATAAAATTGGCTAAAAGGTCAAAGAAGTACGGGCCTAAAGTATCGATTTGTGACCACAAAGTATTACATTCTCTTGGAATGTCAGTTGTATTGTAAGTGAATGTAATGTCACTAGTAAAATTACATTAGGAATAATGTTCAAACACCTACAATTAAAATAACAAAATTGCATACGGAAAAGTATAACGATACTGAGTTTAAGAGGTCAAAACATCACTTGGCCTGTCTCCGGGTCCTCTTGTCGGATGTTGAGGTCGACGTCGACGGCTTTTGAGTAACCGAAGTCCCTCTAACACCCGGTTGCTTTCGCCCGGCATCGCTGCTTGTTTGTGTGGTGGGAAACTGCGATATGAGAAGATCAAGCTCACCAGCCGTTTCTATCTTCCGCCGCGACTTGTCCGGAAGCAGAATCACCACTTTACCTTCTGAAGTCCAGGAGTTACGTTCGCCAAAATGTTTACGACATTTCATAAACACATCATGTCGCGGCTTCGTAAGGAATTCCGACAGAGTATAGCCAGTGCCTTTTAGATTGGTCTTAGCCTTCCATACGTCGCTCCTGACAGTGTACTGCCTGAAGCGGATCAGAACTGGTCGTGGCTTACTTTTGTTAGCTCCCAAACGATGACAAGCGGCAATATCACTCCTGGCTACCTCCGACATCTGCATTTGGTCGCGTAGTATGCTAACGACCATAGCTACTGGATCATCTTCACCTTTGACCCCATGGAGCAGCAACACCTTCCGACGAGATGCCATCTCATGTCTGTCCAATCCTAAGACCAACAGCTCAATTTGTGTCCTAAAAGTGGCAAGCGTTTTGTATACAAAACATCTGAATTCCGCAAACTCCTTGGACAAACTGGCAACAGATTTGTGTGGCACCTCCGCTGTGGTTGCAATCTTTAAATCCTCCTCATGTTGAGCCATCCTACTGGAGAGGGATTCTGCCAGCTGCTCAACTTGTTCAGACAGCTTCGAGTATAGGTCCATTTGAAGATATTGTGAGAACCGTGAATAAATATGTGATTTAAACTGGTGAATTGAGTGACGTGGGAGTATAACTTTATTGTAAACACTAATTTATCATAGTATACTGTATGTTAATATTTTATTTATTTAATTAAATGTAAGAGCACAATTTTAACTGTTGTCACTTGGGCTACCCACAAAAAAAAAAAAAAAAAAAAAAAAAAAAAAAAAAAAAAAAAAAAGTAATATTTAATAAATATTTTCGTTTTTATATTTAAGTAGAAATAGGAGAATTAAATAGTCATTAATTGAAAGAAATGGTTATTATTTCTGCTGGATAACGTAATCATAAAAAACAGAAAAAAAATTAACATTTATAATCAATATATTTAAATGACAAATATGAAAAAAGCTCACTTTATTTGATTTTTCGAAATATAAAAAATATAGTGGTATTAAATATTTTTAATACTACTTCGTATATTATTACAGAATTTTAAAAACTCATCCACGGTGTCTAAACAGAGTTCCATGCGTCGTTGACCAATCTATACTAATATTATATCTTTATAATCTTTCTTTCTTTCTTTGGAAAGATTAGTATTTTTGTTTGCATGTTTGTAATTGATAAACTCAAAAACTACAGAGCCGATTTCAAAAATTCTTTCACCATTGGAAAGCTACATTCACCCTGAGTGACATAGGCTATATTTAATTATGAAGTTCCGACGGGAACGGGAGTTATGCGGTTGAAACCGCGCGCGGGAAGCTAGTACCAGGTACTAGCTTTGAGTACAAAGTGATATATGAAGAAGTACACATGTAAACAAGAATATAATTTGTCATGGTTTTGTGTAAACTATGCTTCACTACCCATGCGAAGCCGGGTGGGTGGCTAGTATAATAATAGCAGGATACATAGAGATATCAAGAGGCAATTAGTAAATTAATTACTATATCAAATCTAGGATCTCAATAATTGCATGCATCGAGAGTTTACTCTCTAGTACTAACTAGCACAACTGCAACATAAACTGCTCTAATTAATAGTAAACATGCAATAACACCTATGTGTTAAACAAATAACAGAAATATTATGAATTCCAGACCTCAAAAGCATGAGGATGTCTACTACTTCAGAAGCATTTGATCGTAAGAGCCAGTGTACGATAAAGGCACTTACGACGAATGTTTCTGACGTGTAATGACACATCTGACCTTTTTGTTCTGAGCTCTAGAATTAGAAAACTTTCCTCAAGAATCACTCTATTTATTAAAAAAGAACCATAGCAAAATTCGTTGCGTAGTTTTAAATATCTAAGCATACATGAGGACACACAGACAGTGGGAAGCGACTTTGTTTTATTACTATGTAGTGATAAGGTATTCTCAATAACATAATTTCTAAATCTACATACCTACTATGTCAATTGCTGGCGACTTTCCGTGGCTACATTCATCTGCGATGTGTACGTAAATAGGGCCGTTCTTTTTATTTTTAAAAGATAAAATTTATCTCTGCTAAGATTCAAGCAGATCTCTTTAGATTTGCTGTCGTCATTGAGTAACAATTTTAAACGTATAATATTTCAATTAGGCGGAATATCCACCAATCCAAAATGACTTCAGTCATTTCTTCATTGAAAATATTAATCATAAACACATCCATCAAATCAAAGTAAATCATACTTTCATAAATTCATTTGACATTTAACTAGGGCTTAAACAGCTGATTAGTTAGCTAAAATTGATCATCCTAAAACCTGGGAGCTACATTCAAAAGCATGCAATCATATAACTTTTCACCTATAATATTAGTACGATAAACAAGAAAGGCTGAACAGTTGTACACGATCCATTCGAGCCGCGTCTCCTCTCACGCACACGCGCACAAATTGCACTTGTCTCCCGCACCTGGGGCAGGTGCGACCACAGTGGAACCACACTGGTATATCAGCTGTGCGTTAGCATAATACTGTCTTTTACAAACGAATTGTATGACCTAGTTTTTGGTTGGCAAAATTTTTCTAGTTTACTTACTATACCAAAATTATATTTCGATAGTTTTATAGGTAGTTTAATTTTATTTCGGCTAGGGCAAAAACCCTTTCTCGGTATGAGGTCCATATTCAGATTTGGTGGACGTCATACGGGCTGTTGAAAATGATGATGTTTGTATGACTATATAGTACCTACATATAGGGTTAGGTCACATGCCGAATTTTTATTAGGTATTACTAGCTTTTGCGTGTGATTTCAAAGTTTGTATGGAAATTAGAAACAAAGGTTAATTTTAATTGTTATTTCTAATCTCCACACAAAGTCTGGTCTCCCGTTTTTTATTGCATTTCACTATAGGGCTTAAATTGTGAAAAGCTACAATTTAAGCCCTATATAGTGCTCATGCCATAACAACATTGGTAAATTTTATCTTATAACATTATTGTTGAAATTTAAACTAATTTATTAGTCAAAATTGTTTTTTCTGTCGTTCTCTCTTGTATTTGACTTATAATAAGTACGATCGATTCGAATACATTCAATAAATGTTTTCATTTTTAATTTCATTTTAAATATATAAAAGTACACCCATGAAAAGCACTTAGAAAACTCTTTAAGAATATATGCTCCAATTCGGTCTCCGTTCTGTCCGTACCTCTGATAGCACGTTAAGCCGTTGGTCTCAATTGTCATACTCACTTATAACAATCATATTCCAGGAGCGATTATTATGTTATCATGAAAAAAATCTTAACGTTAGTTAACTAATCACTAACTAGTACCTTGGTTGCTTTAAATACAGGTGTCTATTATATTTGAATAATAATGGTAGAGAATGACTCGTAAACTAAACTGAACTGAAACACCTTTACGACTTAGCCTTTGGTGATAAAGTTTTATGGAACCCTTATAAGTTTCAGACAAGCGAGTGATGAATATAAATCATGTTTTTAAATTTAAATTAATTATCATTTAATGATAATGATCAGTTTTTGCATAGGTTACGATAATTTTGAACAAAAATATTGAAGTAATCAATCGAAATTGTGCGTATAACCGGCTAAAAACCAAATAACCTTTTAAAAATCTTGAAAACTATTAAGAATACAGTTTACTTAATTTCAAAATTTAGATTAATATTTTTTTATAGATAATAAATTGATACCTACATTTCAACGACCGGTCGGGTTCCACCGCCCGTGGCCAAATGGTTAAGGCATTAAGGGCTATACTTAAGATGCAGGTTCAAATCCTGCCGGTGGGTTCCATTGATTCATCCAAATTTTGAATTTCCACTAACCTTATCAAACATAATCATCATCAACAGCCCATTTACGTCCACTGCTGAACATAGGCCTCCTCTTAACAGACCTTGGCAAGCCAGGATTGTAGAGGGATATTGCCATAATCACCACGCTTGGCAGACGGATTGGTGATCGCAGTAAGATTTAAACGTTGAGCTGTTTAATAGATGCTGCTGCCCATCCATCAGCCATATGTCCCTTAGTCGCCTTTTACGATACCCATGGGAAGACATGGGGTGGTTACATTCTAAGCCGGAAACTACACGGCACATCAAACATAATAAGTAAATCAAATTAATCTTAAATGCAATATTAGACGGCTTTCTACTAAGATTTTCCACTATTTTGTTTTATATAATATTATCCGAGTTTTTTTCAGAACAAAGTTTGGATCGATTACATTTTCGAGTTCATAAAACCATGATAGGTACAGTCACGATATACATGACGATATTGTCTGTACAATACCTACCTATTAAAATGTCTAGTCCAAAGACATGTTGACCAGGACACGGGTAGCAGCATTCACTTGTGCTATACTAATATTAAATTAACATCAATTAGGGTCTATTTTTTCAAGTCACAAATACAAATTGTGAGACGGGTAATTTTTTTTTAAGAATTTCTTTGGAAATTCTGTCGAAATTTTAATGTAATCTTTTGTTTTTTTTTTAATATTAGTCTATAATAAAAGCCTATGCTTCTATTCATATATATAAAACTGAAGAGTTTGTTTGCTAAAACACGCTTAAATCGAGAACTACAGGCCCCATTTCAAAAATATTGTGTTATAGTAACCCATTTGTCGAACTATAGGTTATATTTAAATATGAAATTCAACCGCGCGCGGGAAGCAAGTTGTCGAATGAAATTACCTAGGTATGTTGTAACTTACTTTCGTTTCCCTTAAAAAATTTACTACGTAGGTTTTTATAATTTCCTTACCATTTATTACCTTTACTATATTACCCTTATTAACATTTGTTACCTTCTTAAAATTTTATTTTTTCTACTAACAATTTTATTATTCAATAAAACCCTACTACCTTCTTAAATTATTTAACGTCCTTACAGGTCCCTTACAAGGCACTTAGCAACCGTCTGCTTTAAGCTACCCGCATAGTAACTACTCAACCTAAAAATAGAATTCAACATACGTTTTAAAATATCGTAATTTTATAGTGAAAGTGGGTATAATAAATTCATACAATTACCTTTAAAGCAGCTGGCTAGGCCTACGACGGGAACCAAACCCGGCAGATGGTATGATAAGAAAGGATTAGATTTTTTACGGCTTTTGCCTAGCTAGTTATTACGGTAAGCCGTAATTGGTTAGAGCAGTATAGCGAATAATTATTTTCTAGTGGTTAGATGCGTTTACATTCGTTACCTAGATGTGGTGCGTAGATAATTTGCAACAATTTATACTAAGTCTATTTTTTATGATCTTTTTATCGTCAGGTGGATGTCAAAGAATCGTGAGAAGTAATTTATCTATCTATCAGTTTGTAATGTTCACTTCTGGACAGCCCGGGGACGTTTTTGCGATAGTTACAACGGTTGGTATAGGTATTTGATCATCACCGTCGTCTGCCTGACCCTTAGTTTGCAAGGCCCTCGTAGGCCCGAAGTCCGAGAGGCCCGCGAACTGTAAAGTAGAGCGACAGTTGCACAAAACTCCCCTAAAATACTAAAAGTCATAATCCCTCAATCCCATCGCCAGCGATTGCCCTGAGCCGAGGTCCAAGCCCCACAGGGGGCGCCCTCTTGCGCAGGTTGGTTAGTTTGTAGTTTTTAAGCCATTTATTAAGACTGGAGCACTGCTCGCCTTTGTGCCCGGTGAAGTAGCAAAAGCCTCGTGGCTACCTACGTATGACCATCAGAAAAAAAAAGTGATCATCGGTCTGTGTGAGTCCACTGAACTTAGGTCTTCCCTGAAGAAGGTAATAATATAGTTTCCAAGTTTGGTAGATATGTGTCTGACCCCTGTAGGGAAAAGAAAGGTAGGGGATAAGATCTTAGCATTGAATGAAAATTTTATAACAATCAAAGGCTATATATAATAAGGCGTGAATTGTACAGAGATGACGTAAAGCATAGACGTGCCACTGCCAAGATGTCCCTTCAAACGTCTTCATTCAAAATGTACGTTGACGATAATCATCATCATCATCATCAACCCGTATAACGACCACTGCTGAACATGGGCCTCCTCGCGGGTAAGGGTATTTGCTATAGTCAGCATGCTTGGCAGACGGATTGGTAACCGCAGTATTATGTTGTACCACACAAGGAAACGCTGCTGCCCGTTCCTTGATATACGATAATTATAGATGATGTTATAACAATCGGGACCAGCTTAACCGGCTTAACGTGCTTTTCGAGGCACGGAGGGTAGTTCCTTAACCAACCAGACCCGGAAAGAAATCTTATCGTGTACTTACGGGACACGATCAGCACCGTGTATACCTTTTATATTATCTGAAGATTTGTATGCATTATGGACTATAAAGTCAAATGGAATGAGTAAACTTTAACTTAGTGACATGAGTTGAGTGTTGTCAAGTGACCATAGCCCAATGGTTTGGGGCATCGGACTTGTGATCTTATGGTCGCCGGTTCGATACCCACCCTTGAGTGGGTGCTCGTAAGCATTTAGCTTAGCACGGGGGTTAAGAGTAATTGAAACAAAAATCGTTGTCTGTAACTAGGTATTAATATTTCCTACTCATACCTCGTCATTTCCAAAATAGATCGCTCTAATAAAGTCTTAGATGACGATGGTTCAACTCAATATGACTTTGGCCAAAGGTCATAGGTCCCGATAGTTCGAAACTGCCCCTTGACCTCTAATTTTAAGAGGTTAACAGGCGTACCTATTAGCGGTGCCAGCCCAATTGATCTTTATCTAACGGTTTAATTAATCTGTAAGTAGTTTGGTGTGAGATATTATCGTTACATAGATAATTAAAGGTACGCGTTTAAAACAAAATTAATGATGTTTTGCTCTTTGATATCTGGGGGCACGGCAGTGCCCCCCCAAGTCGAGTAAGAAAAAAAAAAAAAAAAAAAAAAAAGGTGCACGGCCGTACCTATCTTTTCTCGAAGCAACTCAGCCGATTTTCGACCCTCTATAACTTCGTTGTGGATGAAGATAGGAGCCTGAAATTTCAGAACCTAAGCAGGCTTTGTAAAACTACAGCATATTTCAAATTTCATTCAATTTGAACCAGTACTTTAAGAATTATAACTACTCAAAGTTCGGTAATTTCGGTAATTTTGTCACTCGCTCACACGTGATTGACCGATCATCAAAATGTTTAGGCACTTCTAGCAGACGTAGAAGCTTCAAATTTTGAGTACTAGTAGAGTTTAGTGTAAAACTCATGGGAAAATTCCAACATTTTGCAATTTCGGTCCAGTTGTTAAGTTTCATCAACTGCATTAATAACTTTGTTATTTCTTATAAATGTATAGGATTACAAAGTAACATTTGCAGTCAGTGAATCAGTGTAAATGAATATGTATGATTTAATGGAAGAATAGGTGTAGATAGGGACCTAGATGCGATTATGTTGAAAGGTGGTGGATAAGTGGTTACGTTAGTTGCTCCAGAGACCTGGTTTTCTGCGTTCGATTCCCACCCGGGACAATTATTTGTCTGAAATTAAAACAGTTGTATTGAGTCAGGGGGTGCTTTGTTTTCGTTAATCTATCGAGCGGTGCGACCTTCGCGACACAGGGATTAATTTAACAAATAAAAAAAAAATCGAAGAAAAAAAAAAAAAACTCAATGGAATGTAAAAGCAACTGTACTATGAACGATAGTATACTAACAGGCCGCGGCCCCTTGAGAAGTAGGGACCCCGTGTACTCTGGCATCCCTGAAACTGGTTATTTGGACCCAGGAGAGCCCGCAACACCATTTGAGTCGCGGACGCTGCCATAGGGTATCCCAGATAGGCAACAGTTCCTGGGCCCCTCACCAATTGTGGTCAGAGGAGTAACCGGGGGTTTAAGTGTTTTTCTCTCAAGGTATGATTTGCATTCCACTGCTATGCAGAGGGCGAGTCCCACATACCACACCGCTCGTGCGGGAACGCCGCAGTGTCGGAGGAGATGCGTAAAATTGTTGCATTCTCCCGGACAAACACTACGGCTTCCACGCTTCCCGTTCGTCACAGAAAGACGGTCACTTTCTTTCAAGTAATTAACAAGTCTTACTGCGATATCGCAGGTATACACACACACCACGTTTTATTTATCTGACACAAACTGTATTTGCATATTCATTTTATCAAATATTTTTTACACAGTTTGATGTTAACTAGGTAGGTAGCTTTAAATTTACTTATGTACATATTAGCTTGTGGCCGCGACTTTGTCTCTGTGGAAAAGTTACTTTGACCCGCGACATAGATAATAATTTCCCTAGTGCGAGAGCTGTCTCAAAAAAAGCCAAAATCGGACATGTGCCAAAATTCCATTAAAAACAATTTAGTAATTTCTTTATTTAAAAACCTTTGACTGTGAGGCCGTGAATACCTTACATAAGTTCATGTTAATCCTCTGTTAAGCTTGATGTTGTAGTTTTCGATTAGGTACATTGCCAATATTTATAATGAATGTGAGATAACAATTTTAAATAAGGATTAATTTTAAATGACTTTTCACGAGGGCGACGAATATCAATAAACCATAAAAAAGTACACGACGCAGCTGCTCTTGTTACGTATGGTGAGTGTTGCCATGCCAGCTAGGTACGTGGGTATTCATATATTCGTAAGTTAAGTTATTTTGTAAATAAAGGCACCGAGTTACGAGTCTGGACGGTTTACATTTAATTTAAGTCTACTTTGGAACGATTAAAGCGCAGGAATCCTCCATTTGTGCATACAATAGACTAAAACCGGCCAAGTGCGAGTTGGACTCGCGCACTAAGGTTTCCGTACCATTTTCAAGTGCCTACCTATTGCCGTTATAGATATCGAGCAAAAAAGGCCGCAAAAAAGTTTGTTGTATTGGAGCCCCCCTTAATTATTTAATTTATGTTTAGTTTGTTAATATAGCAACAGAAATACATAATTTGTGAAAATGTCACCTGTTTGGCTATCGCGGTTCTTGAGATACAGCCTAATTTCGTTGTAGGTATTCAAAAAAATTATGTAAATTGTAAAGCAAAGGAAAAAAGGTACAACCATCTACAAAAAGAAATGAGATGCCATCAAAAACATACTTGTAAAAAAACCCAAGTCTCGTAACGCAGTTCTTTTACCGTTAAAAGTTGTGAGATCTATGTAATACCAAGTCGGTTAATTTATTCAGTCCCTACTTAAGGGACCTTCTGTCTTAAGCTATTACGTAACTATCTCACCTAACAGACTCTTAAAATGATCTTATCAAAATTCAAAACTTTTATGTTATGAATATTAGATTGACTTGGCCATCGCAATAAACACTTGTGAGACACATTCTAATAGTATCCGATGGCCAAGTTAATTTATTATTTAAAATTTAAAAGTTTTGAATTTTGATAAGATCATTTTAAGAGTCTGTTAGGTGAGATAGTTACGTAATAGCTTAAGACAGAAGGTCCCTTAAGTAGGGACTGAATAAATTAACCGACTTGGTATTACATAGATCTCACAACTTTTAACGGTAAAAGAACTGCGTTACGAGACTTGGGTTTTTTTACAAGTATGTTTTTGATGGCATATACTTTATTTAAGATATCTATCTAGAAATAGAATATCAACAACCTCCGTAGCGTAGCGGTATTTGGCTCGCTTTATATCCCGGAGGTCGTGGGTTCGATTCCCAAACCGGACAGATAATCTTTGTGTAATTCTAAGATTTCTGTCCGGGTCTGGTTGGTTGAGGGACTACCCTCCGTGCCTCGGAAAGCACGTTAAGCCGTTGGTCCCGATTATTATGACATCATCTTTAATAATCGTATAGCAAGGAACGTGCAGCAGCGTGTCCTTGTGTGGTACAACATAATACTGCGGTCACCAACCCGCCTGCCAAGCGTGGTGACTAAGGTAAATACCTTCTCTCGGGAGGAGGCCCATGTTCAGCAGTGGACGTTATACGGGCTGATGATGATGATGATGATGATGAAATAGAATATGAGAAGCATAAGTCTAAGAGCCTATGAACCGGTGGTACAACATCGTGATGACCTATATTATTTATGTTTTTTTTTATTTTTATTATAATGATATCTACAGTACGGAATCGCAAAATTGTTGCGCGGAACCAATATAAAAGAAAAATTAATATTTATTTTCCATCAATACGCGGATCGCGGCGACATGCACGCTGTATAGTTTTAAAAATACTTTAAGAATATGTGTTTTTGCAATAATCTAAACTTAACTAAGTATTCAACTTGAATTCTAGTTTTTTTTTTTTTTAATTATTCAACACTTTATTATAATTAACAAACATGAATAAAATACAAACTAAAAGTAACTAATTAAAATTAAAACTAACTTATATACTACTATTCTAAATCTATTCTACTTGGCAAGGTTCCCAGAATGCTGGCAGCATTACCACGTTGAATGGCAATGCTTACCTGCTGTGCAAAGTAGAAACCAGCACTCGGAGAACGTGCCGCACTTAAGAGGGCCGCTGCGAGGTATTTAAAAATTAATTTGGCTCCCGGTCCCCACGGCCCCAATGTTTCGACACCAAAAGGCACAAATACATAACCACTATCAAGGGTACTATATTTGCGCCTCTTGAGATTCTAGTTGTATTACCTGAACTGTAGCATGACGATAATAGATACATGGTCCGTCTTCATGATAACATAATATTTCAGAATCTGTAATAACATAAAAATGTGCCTTGTAACAGTTATACTCAAACTGTAATCCACTCGACGAAGTCTCTGTGTCGGCCTCGCAGATATACGTCGTGGGTTCGATCCTCTCGCCGGCCAAGAAATCTTTGTGTAAATTCTAAAATTTCAAAGGGCCTACCCTCGCGACCCGACATCCTGCTTGTATCTAAAAACGGGCAGCAGCGTGTCCATAATAATATACAACATTACACTGCGGTCACGGACCCACTTGCTAAACTTGTTGACTATGGCAAAAACCCTCTGTAATAGGCTCATTTTTTTTTTATTTTTTTTTATTAGTAATAGGTTAGCGTTTGACTACACCCTGCCTGATGTTAAGCATCGGAATAGCCTAGGATGGAGCATGCTTACCTAGAAGGAACCGGTTTACTCTTGATTTGAAGAGACCCATATCGTACTTATCGGGAAATATAGACCCCGGCAAGTAGTTCCACATCTTCGCAGTACGTACAAAAAACGTGGACTCATTTTCTGCACTGGACGTTATACGGGGTGATAATGATGATAACGATTATAATTTTACACACTAAGACAAATATACGTGAATTATTTGAATGATCCTTTAAATTTTACCTATTTTATAAGCGGTTCGTCAAAAAGTTTAAGAACCGCTGCCTTACCATAATCATCATCAGCCTGTATAATGTCTACTGCTGAACATGGGCCTCCTCCCAAAAGAGGGTAGTTGCCATAGTCACCACACTTGGCAGACGGGTTGGTGACTGCAGTATTATGTTGTACCACACAAGAAAACGCTGCTGCTCGTTCCTTGGTATACGATTATTATAGATGATGTTATGACAATCGGGACCAACGGCATAACGTGCTTTCCGAGGTACGGATGGTAGTCCCTCTACCAACCAGACCCGGAAAGAAATTATACAAAGATTTTCTATCTGGGGATCGAACCCATGCCGGACAGAAAAATGCCTTACCATAATAATTATTATGGTAAGGCATTTTTCTACTTAATTGAAACGGTGTATAAGAAAGAGCTAGCTAATATTTGAATGATCCTTTAAATATTACCTAATTCAAAAGCGCATTCATCGTCAAAACAGTTTAAAAACCACTGCCTTACCATAACAATTTTACTTAATTGAAACGGTGTATAAGAAAAGGCTAGCTTTTGTGGCTTAAGAAAGTTCTAGAATAGAAAATCGTTTCTATTGCTGTCACAGCCAGGCTTCCGTATAATTGAAGATGGGTTTCTTCACCTGCATTTTCAAAGGATTCTCTAACTAGTTTTTCATGATATTTTGCAGAAAAATAGTAATTCTCTGCTAAAGTTAACCTTGGGATAAATAATATTTAGGAATAGGATAGGATAATATTTTCAACATATTTCGTTGGTATGTATCTCCCAAGCCACTTCAGCCATGACAGTCAAATTATAAGGATATTGGCCAACTGCGCAGGTACCAACAAAATTTTGTGCGCTAGCGATGATAGCACCGTTTTTACGTCCAACTGAGGTATTAGGTGTACCCGAGCTCGCACTGGTACTATGAGGTTTTTCAAAAACATTTTTAGAAACATATTTTTTCTCAAACCAAGATTTGAACTTCGTTATATGCAAGTGCAGACAGATTTGAAACAGAAATCATTATTATTCCCTTTCGGTACTAGTACTGCCATCTAGTACGCCACAAGGTAACTAATAACGTAAACAAACATCTTTATCAATATAATATTTGAATTTTTTGCATATGTTATTACATAAATCATAAAGGTGTATGAAAAAAAAAAGTTTTAATCCTTTTTTTAAGTATCTATATAATATCTGTTAAAGTTTTAAAGTAAACACTTTACCAACTTAGCAACAAGTAGCGCCATCTGTTAGTTTTGGTTGGAAACTTTATTGATTTCGTCATAATGTAATTGTTGTAACAGTATTATTAGTTTATTTAACTATGTATGTTTATAATCATTATTCGTATACCTATATAAGTTATAGGTACATATTTTGGAATAAAGTCATGTACAGGAAATAAATGCCTTAACAAATAGATCATTGATTATTTGATAATTGTCGTGGGTAGGAAACGAACCCAAAACACCTATCGGCCTCAAAAGCAACTACCGCAACCACTAAGCCACCAGGGTTAATCAAGAAATACAAATTGGACAGCTAAGAGATCCAAAATTGTTTGTCTGCAGCTGTCTTTCCTAGTAGGCTTTTAATAATGATGTCCGATTTTTTTACAAGTTGTATAAAAATATTATAGGATATGCAGTGGCGTAGCTATACTAATTGAGTGTTGGGGCAAATTCATTGGCTTTACAGTCAAGATCGTATCCGTTTCAAAATCGTAACATTGTTATTTAATTTAATCGACATACTTATTTTCATCATCATCAGCCCGTACAACGTGCACTGTTGAACATAGGCCTCCTCCCGAGGGAGGTCTTTTGCCATAGTTTGCCATGCTTGGCAGGCGGCTTGGTGATCGCAGTATTATGTTGTTACACACAAGGAAACGCTGCTGCCCGTTCCCTGGTATACGATTGTTATAAATGATGTTATAACAATAGGGACCAACGGCTTTACGTGCTTTCCGAGGCACGGAGAGTAGTAGCCACTTATGTTATGTAGGACGTTTCTCACATAGGTTCTGATTAACTAAATGTTTAAGAACATGAGTTTTATGTCATACTCTTTAACTACGTGCACTGCTAGACATCTTGGATCGTCGAAATTACATGAAATCTTGTTATCAAATTACATTTTTACTTTTAATTTATGAATAACTAGTTGTCCTTGGCAATTTCATCCGTGTAAATCTCATCCCCCTGGAAACCTTAACTTTAAATATAACCTGTGACATTATTTGTGATTACAAATAATGTAGCTTTCTATTGGTCGGTAAAAAAATTGCTCAGGCGTGTCAGGGCCCCGCCAACGGTGGATCGAAGGAGTGTCCGGGGGGATTTAGTGGTGTAGGGTCCTCTCCTCTTAGTATGAGATACCACGCTATGGATCGGGCGAGTCCCACATATCCCATCGGCAGCGCGCAAATACGCTGCAGCGGTGGTGGGAATGCGTAAAAGCATTTTCCCGCTAAAAAAAATACGAAATCAGTCGATCCAGGAAGTAATATCGACAAGATTACCCCCTGCAACCGCACAATCAATTTACTAACTATTCCTCTTTATAATATTAGAATAGATAGAATACCCGTAGTATTAGGTAGGCGACGGTCACCGTAGCCTAGTTGGTAGTGCTCTTGCCTACGAAGCTGGTGGTCCTGGGTTCGAATCCCGGTAAGTGCAAATATTTGTGTGTTGAGCACGAATATTTGTTTCTGAGTCATGGATGTTTTCTATGTATTTAAGTATTTATCTATCTATATAAGTATGTATATCGTCGCCTGGTACCCATAGTACAAGCTTTGCTTAGTTTGGGGCTAGGATGATCTGCGTGACATTGTCCCTAGATATTATTATTATTATTTCGGTTGTGTTGTTTTTTTTTCTCAGCTTTTGGGCTGGAATTAGCTACAGTTACGGGCCAAAGCCAAGTAAATGCAGCGTGTGGTGTGTGTTTATGTGTTGTGATGTGCGGTTACTTCATGTTCATCTATTTGCATGAACTTCCTGACGATCCTACATGTGTTCAAGATGGCTGCCTTTTGTAAGGTTATATAGAGGGTTTCATTAAGATCTAATAATTTTAAACTATGGAGAAGATGATTAGGTATTACGCCTGTGGTAGAAAGAACAATAGGGACTACGTATACTTTTTCTTGACGCCAGATTCTCGTGACTTCATCCTTGAGCTCTGTGTATTTATTATTTTTTTCAGTAATTGTCTTCTGTATGTTATGTGTGTTGGGAACTGCGATATCTATCAGGTAAGTAACTTTCTTTATTTTATCTTGTAGGGTTATATCTTGTCTATTTTAATGGATAGTCCTGTCTGTGAGTATAGCGCGGTTTATTATTATTATTATTATTACATTATGAATATAATATGAATATAAAAATTATAATGGCTGCGACTCCATAGTCCAGGGACCCGTGGCATTTTGCCAGCCCTCCTTTATTGCACTCTAGATACGCCACTGATCCTACGATATATTATGAGAGTTTCATTTCACTAATAAACTCATCAATTCATAGAACAGCAGGTTGCAGTTGAAATTGCAGAATAAAAAATTGCTTCTCATTCAGAAACATCGAGTGACCAGTTTATTAAGAAATGATAATAATAAATGGAATTTAATTTACGATTATTAATGTATTTCTGATCAATTTTGGCCAAAGCGTCCAAGATGAAAGTAGACATAACTACACTATTCGTCGTCAGCAACCCGTTTACGACCACTGCTGAACATGGCCCTTCTCTTAACAGAGCCTGGTTATCGAGGGTCGTTGAGGGATATTGTCATAATCACCACTCTTGATGGTGATTATGCTTGAGCTTCGAGGCATAGCGGTATTTGACTCGCTTTAAATCTCGGAGGTCATGTGTTCGATCCACACGAGACAAGAAATCTTTGTGTAAGTAGATTTCTTCCGGGTCTGGTTGGCTGAAGGACTACCCTGCTTGCCTTGAACGCGTTAATCCGTTGGACCCGATTGTTATAGCAATGGCTTAGCATCAAAGTTAAGTTCAACAATTATATACCAAGGGAACGGGCAGCTTTTCCTTTTGTGTAACAACATAATATTGCGGTCACCAAACCACCAGCCAAGCTTGATGACTATGGCAAAAAATCTGCGTCGGGTGGAGGCCCTCGATCAGCAGTGGACGTTATACGGGCTAATAATGATGATGATACTTACTCTAGAGCATATTAAATGGCATTTAAAACCGCGGGGCATAGCTATATGCAGGGTGTCCCAAAAGATTACGTAGCTGCGAAGGGGGGTGATAGGGATGGTCACAAGGGTCACCAGAAAAATATAAAAAATTCCCTCTGGGTGTTTAAAAAAATAAATGGCATTTTTTAAAAGACTAAAAATTTTACACCTTGTGCTAACTGTACCTACAAATATGGCTGTATTTAAAAAAAATGCTGTTATGTAATCTTCAATAACAACAAGGTCATCAACATCAACATCAAAAATAACAAGGTGTAAAATTTTAAGTTTTTAAAAAAATGCAATCTTTTTTTAAATACCCAGAGCGGTTTTTTTTTTTTTTTCTAGTGACCATTGTGTCAAATCCCATCCAATCATGTCACCCCCTTTCCCATCTACTTAACCTTTTGGGACACCCTGTATACCTATAACACTACTGTTAATCCCTCACTTATTGATATTATACACTCCACAGTTGTAGGTAGGTACTTTCTTTATTCCCAAAGAAAAAATACAATAATATCAATACAGACTAATCATCTTTTGTGTACAACAAGTATATTGAATGGACGCGGCATCATTTCAATCAAAATCGCGCGTTCGTCACGCTTATCATACTGTCACGTTTAGGGGCCACGCACTTATACTTCGGTAGGGTTGGCAGTTAACACTTGCAGTTTTTTTTATTTGAGAAACAAATTTTTGTTTGTGATAAATGTTGTTAGGGAAACTGAGTGCTAGTAAACCCACGCTTGTTTCTTTTTCGGCCCCAATTTTTTGAACACTAGTGATTTGAAGGCCAAAATTATTGCTGTTGCAGGATAACTTTGATGCATAATCCATTGGTGCGCAAAAAAATGGTGCTGAATGAGGAATACTCCGTTGTGTGCATCAATCCAAGCAACAATTAACTAACACAGCTGTTAACTTAACTTCGCTGTCCAATTCAATTCAATTTCTGAAACACGAATTAAGAAACAGTTCCAGTACTTATATAAAAATTACGTTTGTTATTTGATTTAGAACAAAAAAAAATATAAATAATGAATACTACAGGCAAAAGTGATACAATTGTACGTGATAAAATATACATATAATTGAAAAAAAATATCTTAACTATTGATAAAAAAATAAATAGTTGCAAGAATTTAAATATAAAACAAGAAAATGTGTCACGTTCAGGTTTATTTTCTCGTATGATTTATGATATAAACTAATATATAAAGCTGAAGAGTTTGTTTGTTTGCTTGAACGCTCTAATGTTAGGAACTACTGGACTGATATGAACAATTCTTCTTGTGTTAGATCTATCAAGGAAGTGTATAAACTATATTTACAGAAGTTCTCACAGGTAAACCAGTTGGTTAATATATTTAACTAGCTGCGCCCCGTAGTTTTACCCGCGTTACTCTGCTCCAGTGGGTCGGAGCGTGATGTTTTGTAACCTATAAATAATTAAGCCAATTCCGTTCAGTCGTTTTGGCGTGAAAGAGTAACAAACATCCACCCATACTTACAAACTTTCGCGTTTTTAATATTAGTAGGATACCTTATCATTTTTTTTCGGTTAGGTTTTCGGTTAGTGACAGCCCTATAATTATGCACGCTACTCAGCTCTAAATATTCTATAAGCGTGACACATACCGGTTTTGGGGTGAACAGGAACTGGGAACAACAGTGCTGGGGCGAAACACAATGCAGTGTGAAACGTGGTGCTACCACTTAAGAATGTATGGATGACAATGCCAAGTGGCCATTCTTCTCTGTTTTGCCTTTTGATAATGGGTTATTATAAAATAAAAATGTTGGTTTTGAATAGATGGAGGTTATAAAAATATGCTTTTAAAAGTAGGACTGATATAAAAAATAAACAAGTTTATTTTTTATTTTTTCTGGCAATTCATATTTTTGTAAAATTTGGATTTAATGAGCCTGTATTATACTGATCAAACTGCTGATTAATATTTAAGTTAAATTACAAAGCAAATGAATTATCTCACTCTCGTGGTTTATTAACTGTAAATAAAGTCATCATCATCATCAGCTCGTTTAACGTCCACTGCTGAACATGGACCGCCTTGTCAA
This sequence comes from Nycteola revayana, assembly GCA_947037095.2. Taxonomy (NCBI): domain Eukaryota; kingdom Metazoa; phylum Arthropoda; class Insecta; order Lepidoptera; family Nolidae; genus Nycteola; species Nycteola revayana. The sequence goes on along the minus strand of OX344857.2, from coordinate 1,171,116 downwards.
GCCGGGATCGTTGAGGGATACGTCCGTAGTCACCACGCTTGGCAGTCGGAATGGTGATAGAAACTGCTGCACATCGATCAGCTGTCACGTCTAAGAGCATCCAACCCAAAGACTACAGGCTGATAAAATTAAAAAGTTTGTAAAAAAATATCTAAAGCTAAAATATTCCAGGTTAAGCTAGACTATCTTATAAAAGTTTATGTTAAGGAGATACAGAACACAGCATCATACCTACCGTTACCATCTTGCCTCGTTTGGCGTCTCCGTAGTGTCGCCAGTAGGGTAAACATGCGGCGACACTCACAAAAATTGTTCACTCATCCGTGAAGCACATCTCATAACTGCCGGGTAGTTGGACTGTTACCCTTACATTGCTAGTTCAGATTTAAAAAGAGAATATTGTTATATTTGAATAGATACTTTTTGTGTAGAAATAATTTTTTTTTTTTTAATTTTTGTTTTATTTTCTTTATTTTTTCTCTCTACTTATACTGTATTCTTCAATTGACTTGTAATAGTGTAATAATACTGGGAGAAGGCGCTGACTCCTGACATACAGGCATAAACCTAGTTTGGGAGTCAGAGGCTTCATAATTTCTTTTGTAAAACGCATTATGTCAATTAATATTATTATTATTATATACCTGCCCGGCTAGCATAGGCAGCGCGACTCGAGTCTACTCTACGGAGGCCGACCAATCACATTGCAGAAAGTGTCACGTGACAGTGCGTTTCTGCAATGTGATTGGTCGGCCTCCGTAGAGTAGACTCGAGTCGCGCTGCCTATGCTAGCCGGGCTGGGAACGGGTAGGAGCGTTTATCAGTGTGTGTTATTACATAGTATTGTGAGTGGTGCAGAATCCGTTCCTCGGGAAGAGGCTTCAGAAGAGGTTCAGCTGTGGAAGTCATACAGAAGACAGATGATGATGATGATATTTGATAGATCTGGGTTCACCCCAGTGCCCTCGCCCTCGTGTTTTATTGTATTTGTAGGTACCAAGTCATATTATGTCATGTCGTCCACTGGACATGGGCCTCCTCACGAGGGAGGGTATTTGCTATAGTCACCACGCTTGGCAGGCGAGTTGGCGACCGCAGTATTTTGTTGTACCACACAAGGAAACGCTGCTGCCCGTTCCTTGACATACGATTATTATAGATGATGTTATAAAAATCGGGTCAACGGGTTAACGTGCTTTCCGAGGCATGGAGTCCCTCAACCAAGCAGACCCGGAAAGAAATCTTAGAATTTACACAAAGATTTCCTGTCCGGCGTGGGGATCGAACCCACGACCTACGAGATTTAAAGCGAGGCAAATACCGCTACTCTTCGGAAGTTATTTACCATATTGCTTAACAACATAACAAATAATATACCATTTAACTTCCAACACCCATACTTCATATCATCCTATCTGATATAATTAAATAATTATATTAAGTACTAATTTACCCTGTTTTAGAATACGACACGTGTAACGAGATTTACTTAATAAGAAAAGACTTGAAGGGATCCTGTCCCATTAAATACGTTTTTAATTAAAAGTTCTTCAAGATTTCTAATAAAAATAAGCGCATTTTAAAGAGGCTTTATTTAGACAACCTCCATGGCGTGGCAGTAAAAGGCTTGCTTTAACCTCGTATGGCGTGGGTTCGATCCCCGTGTCGGAACAAAATCTTTGTTTTTACATAAATACTTATTTTCTTCTAACATTACTTACCGGGTCTGCTTGCTTGAGGGACCCCCCGTACCTCATAAAGTACGTTAAGCCAATATTTTCGTTCCGATTTTAAAGCTTTATCTTTAATAATCGTATACCAGAGAACGGTCAGCAGCGTTGCTCTGAGTCTTACACAACTGTGGGCATCAACCCCGACAAGCGTGAACTATGAGAAAAACCCTCCTCAGGTAAGGCCCATGTTCAGCACTGATCTAGCACGGGCTGATACATACATACCTATAAATCGCCTCTGCTTTAATAACGTGATAAGTCCGAAAATTCCACTTTTCAAGATATCACATTATTGAAGCAAAGAGGCGATATTATCTATGTACATTCCCACTTACCACCAATACATTACATTTAATTGCTGTTCTGAAAACAAATATATATAACCATCTAATAATAAAGCAGCAATGAACAGACAACTGTGTAAAACATCCGCACCTGCGAGCACGATCGTCAGACGTAGCCGGCGGGCGCTCGCTAACGACTCCACTCACCCTAGCTCTAATACCTCCACTTTGAGAAGGTATCTATTAATTATTCAACTAGTTTCTTAGGTTTTCGTTGATATTATTTTTTTGAAGAATCGTTTGTTAATTGTTGTTGTGTGATATTTTGTACAATAGATAAGTTAATAAACAGTTAATGTTTACTTCACAAAAGTTTTGTCTGAATACATAAAAACTGCAGGTATGCTAGAGAAAATAATAATGTAGTAAGTATAGTGTACGAGCTGCGTTCCGCAGTTATGTCAGGAACTACTGGACTGATAAGATGATTCTTCTTGTGTTATATCTATCGAGGAAGTCTATAAACTATATTTACAGAAGTTCCCACAGGTAAGCCAGTTGGTAAATATATTTAACGGTTTTACTCGCGTTACTCTGCTCCAGTGGCTCCGAGCGTGATGTTTTAGCCTAAATGGTAATCCAGCGAATGAAATATCCCGGTGCAAAATTTCAGCCAATTCCATTCAGTAGTTTTGGCGTGAAAGAGTAACAAACATCCATCCATTCATCCAAACTTACAAACTTTCGCGTTTTAATATTAGACGGATTATTAAGCTTTAAGACTATGGAGTGCATAAGTCTTGTAGGTGTAAAAACGATGGTAACGCCTAAAAATTTAATCTTTGTGAATGGCTAAGAACTCCTTGACAACAATAACAAGACTACAACTCCTTCCTCCGTGTCGTAGCGGTATTCGGAACGTCTTGACGCACAGTCTGGTTGGATAAGGGTCTTCCCTTCGTGCTCCTTGACAACCTCCGTGTCGTAGCGGTATTTGGCACGCTTTGACGCACAGTCTGGTTGGATAAGGGTCTTCCTTTCGTGCCTCAGAAAGCACATTTGTGATATTTTTTAAGTTTGGTGAAATAAAATGTCCTCCACTCTGCGTACAGTTTTACGAGGTAATCCCACACCTACTGCTGTCTACAATCTCCTTACAATCAGATGACACACAATTTTATTCCTCCATCAGCAAATAAAGGCATTTTAGATACAATTTTGATACGTAGGAACGAACGATAAGATAAAATTTTACGGCTTTTGCCCGTGAAACCGAGAAGCTTTTAAGGGTGACTACTGGTGAATAACAATGTATTTGATAGACTTGTTGTTTTCTTGTTAGTCGATAGATGGAAAGATTACGACTAAGAAATTGGGAGTGAATAGGTACGGTTAACGTTTCTGAATACAAAGTGTAATCAAAGTGTTGTCAGTTTTGTTATGAAACGGAATCGTAAGTAGGTATCTTTGTTGTTTTGTGATTGTATAATTTAAATATACTTGCAGATAATAAACTCATCTAGCTATACTTACTTAATATTATAAATGTGAGTGTAAGTTTGTTTGTCATCATGAAATTTTGTACACATATTCTTGGAGATATTAGAAATAATATAGGGACATTGGCTTCAATGCAAGTGAAGCCGTGGGCAAAAGCTAGAATTTTATAATAAAGACCAAAGATTTATATTTTTGTTAATTAGCAATAAACTCAAAAACTACCAAACATATTTCGATATTCTTTCACCGTTAAAATGTTACAGTATCCCTAAATAAAATAGGCTTTATGTAATTATGAAGTTATCACGAGAATTGGAGCAAAACCCTGTGAAACCGAACGCGGGAAGACAGTCTATACTAATTTTATAAAGACGAAATATTTTATTGTACGATTGCATTGAATAAGCTGGGGAAATACTGGACCGGAATCAAACATTCTTACACTATCAAAAGGCTAAATTATTTAGGACTAACATAGGCTTAATTTATTTATTAAGTCCCCACGGGAACGGGAACTACGCGAGTGAAACCGCATGCGAGAAGCTCGTCAATGAATTAACATTGAAATTAAAATATTGATTTGTTGGTTATTGCCATGCAGTATGGCATTATATTCATATGGACACAATTACATCGGGAGCAAATAGGTAATTGATATATTTGAATAATTGAAATAATGGTCGCAAGTATGACTTTGTTTATTGTATAGTTATATATCTATATCAAAATATCACTTAAGTAGCAAAAAACATTGTTAAAATTAAAAATTCTGTTAGATCAAATAATTTTAACAATGTTTTTAGCTACTTAAGTGATACTTTTGTTAGATTTAGTCTTATACAGTGTAATTTTGACAAGTACAGGTGTATGTAAATACCTAAGTGCTGAATAAAGTTCATTATTTAATTATTATACCTCATCATATATATCATGGGAGTAATAAGAAAAACTGGTCTAAGGATGTAGCAGATTGGTGTCCGATAACGTACAAAAGAAGGAAATGGAGAAAGTTTCGTAGATAGGAAGACGACTTTACAAAAATAGCGGGACAAATTTACAAAACACAAGCACGGAATCGCATTCGATGGCATACTCTAGGGGAGGCCTGTGGTGAACAGTAAGACAATCTTCACGTTCAGGTATCATACAATTAATTAAATTTAGAGTAACATTATTGTAAAAAAGATGGTCAAATAAAGGCTTTTGTTACTGTAGATCATCATCAGCCTGTTGTCATCCACTGCTGAACATAGGTCTCCCCCATCGATTTCCAGCGGGAACCTTCGATAGTGGCCTACATACACTGACTCCCTGTAACCTTTATGAGGTCGTCGGTGCATCGTGCAGCCGGTCGTCCTACGCTACGCTTGTCAGTTAGTGGTCTCCACTCGAGAACCTTTCTGCTCCATCGGCCGTCATTTCTTCGAGCTGTGTGTCCAGCCATTTCAGCTTGTTAATCCGTTGAGCTATGTCAGCGACCTTCGTTCTCATGCGGATCTCTTCATTTCTGATTCGTTCACGCAGGGAAACGCCGAGAATAGCTCCTTCCATAGCTCGCTGTGCGGCTTTGGGCTTTCTTATGAGACACACAGTAAGCGACCACGTCTCAGCTCCATATGCCATCACTGGTAACACGCATTGATTTTTAAAGGTCAATTTTACTTCTCAGTCAAAATCTATCCGCTACAAAACAACCACTAAAATTTGGTTTACCACATAATAAATACACAAACGTGCCTCAACTTAGCCCAGTACAGTCACCAACAGCGATAGGACCACCTATCCAATTATGGTAGCACTCGCGTAACCAAACAATCCAGTACTTAGTGGTACAAGTACAAGCACGTACAGTAGTTAAACTAATTACAATACAGGTGGCATCACAACACACGCGAAGAGAACTTGTTCACTAACTTTGAACGTACCAAGTTTTGGAGATGCAATTGAGGAGTTGAGAGCGGATGGGTTGCAAATAGAGGCCAATGAGAGATTACAATTTTTAAGTTATTTTAAGAAAGGTTTTTTGTGTGTGATTCAATTTCAATCAGGGAGAGCTGTGATGAGCCGATTTAGAATACTTCGTATGGCTAACTTGATAGTTATCCTGAAGATGGATTTGCGACATGGCGTGCAGGGTTCGATTCCCGCTCAGGCGAAATATGTTGCGCTGAATACATCGTAGTGGCAGTGATTTCCGGCTTAGAATAGACCACCGAATAACTTTACTATGGGCGTCATAACAGGTTACTAAGGATCATAGGGCTGGAGGCCCTAGCATCTATTAGCTCAAGGGTACTTACCATCTTACTGCGGTTATCAATCCGCCTGTCAAGCGTGGTGTTTATGGCAACATTCTTTAATGACTTTGGCTGGTCAATATCTATTAAGAGGTGGCCCATGTTTAGCAGGGGACGTTAACGGGCTGTTCAAGTTGAACAATACGAAGTAAAACATTTCGACAGCAGATCATATTGTACAAATTTTCTATATTTTGTCAATTATCTTTTTTGCTTGTTTTTTCAGATACTTCTTAACTACTCACCCACCAATCAAAATTTCATATCCAATTAAGAGCAAAGCATGATAAAATTTGTTCTTAACAAGGATCTAACTGCATAACTATTTTTTATACGCTTTTTTTATTTGTTATAAAAAGTTCGTAATCTTGTCGTTATCGTAGCCTACGGCTCGTAGCAGCTACGACTTTACATATAATACTACACCGTAGTAGGCTAAATTTTTTTTTAATTTTCTTTATCAGTTTCTAAAGATCACTCCACGAAGTCACCAATGTAAAAAAGATACGTTATTCTTTCTTAAGATAATTTTGTGACTATCACATATGTTTACAGATCTTAGTCCGCATCGAGGCCAGATTAAATTGCAAACAAAATCCTGTTAAATATAAAATAATAAATATTATAACATCGCTTTACCGGCTTAAAGTTTTGTAGTTTCCTGCCATTAGAGTAGTATTTACACTACGCCATCATAATTTTTATTTCTCGTTGACTTTTACTACCCTTCCTATTTATTTTTATTTATTTTATTTCATCCTAAAGTTGTCTGGAAGAGACCGCTGATTGCGATAAGACCGCCGATTATACATACATTCTTCCGCATTACATTCTTTGTGTGTATTATCCTGTAGTACTGGTCTTCTCAAATATGAACGCCAGATTGACACGAAAAATAGAAGAAGTGAGCACTGTCGTAGTTAAAGGCAAATGCGCGGGCCCAATGTTTTTTAGTAATCTAACACACGGACTCAAAATATTTTTTTAGTCTCCATCCCTAACTGAAATTTACAAATAACAAACCGTGGCATCTCTTCTCTTACGCCGCCAATTAACCTAACATATTATTTAAGCTAATATGAAAATTGGCGAACTAATAACGCAGGCCGGGCACGTACGCGGATCTGCTCGTCCGTCCCGCCGGTACCAAATGGTAATTAAACTTATAAACGACAACCATACGTTTGAGATTGCGTTTCTAATACGCTTCTTACTTAGCAAATGGCTTTATTTTAGGTGTCTGAATAAGTGGGAATGATTAAAATTTTGTGCGAGAGCGAAGTTTATCCACATGATGTAATTTACGTTTGTAGTTTGGAGGGAACCTTGAAATTTTGGGGGGATTTCACTTGTGAGACAGCTGTGGTGGTATCTTTATTATGTAAGTTTATTTGAATGGCGACGTAATTCGATTTCATCTGCGTGAGATTCGTGATCCGCTGGTAGCGTGATGTTGTTTAAACTAATATTATACACAGGTAAGTTTTGATTGTATTTTTGCTATGAATATGCTCTGAAACTAGTAAACCGATTTCAAAATTTCTTTCCCCAAGTAACATAAGCTATAGGTATTTAAAGTTGAATTTCTGACAACAAATAGTATAAGAATAAAGAGCTAGGATTAGTATTTTTGTTTGTAACGGATAGAGATTTTTTTTGCTAAGAGTATTACTTTAAATACTGGCTCGCCTTAAAACTCGGACTAAGTGCGTTCGATTCGTGCTCCGGAGAAAAAAAAAAAACTTTGTGTAAGTAAAATCAAAGATGTTTTTCCGGGTCTAGTTGGTTGAAGTACTACCCGACTTGCCTCGGAAAGTAAAGCCGTTGGTCCCAACTGTTCATCTGTGCCCATTCTATAACAGGCAACGGGCAGCAACATAAACATGTACATATTCAGAACATGATACTGGGATCATCAACCCACCTGCCAAGCGTAATGACTATGACAAAAACCCTCTCTCAAAAGACAACCCATGATCAGCAGTGGACGTTATACGGGTTGATAACACAGATCGACAAGGTTTTTGGTGCACAGAAAAAAACACATTTATTTGTAATTTCAGAGAATGATAGATATTCATCATTAAAAATATTCTATCACGTCTTAGTTAAGAGATACTTGACACTAAAAAGTGGAAAATTTGCATTTAAGTCTTTTTTAAACATTATGTAAATAGACTAATAAATCTATTGGTAAAATTGTATAATGACTGTTTTTGTAAGTAGCTATTCGGAAATCCAATTAACTTATGATTTTGTTGCTGTAATGTTCTTTTATGAAAATATTAACATTTGAGTGCCATCAATAAAAACTCCATACAAAATGACTCCATTGAAATGTATGAGAAAAAATAAAGATCAACAAAATCTTTAATATCTTCGTATTAGAAAATCATAGAAACTTTTTGTAAACTGTACAAAAAAATGATTTTTATTAAAAATTTCAGATGATATTAAGTTAAGGAAAAACAGTATAATATTCTAAATAAAGTGGAATATAGCTAAGCTGATTTTTATATGTTTACAAGCAAATATGACGTGATATATAAATTGTAATTATTGTTCAGATTTTAATTCATACTGATTAATACAAAAGTTAAAATAGTAGTTCTGCACCACACTGAAAAAAATAAAATTTTGTTGACCTGTGTAATTGATGTCATCATCATCATCATCATCATCAGCCCGTACAACATCCACTGCTGAACATGGGCCTCCTCGCGAGGGAGGGTATTTGCCATAGTCACCACGCTTGGCAGGCGGATTGGTGACCGCAGCATTATGTTGTAATACACAGGTGAACGCTGCTGCCCGTTCCCTGGTATACGCTTGTTATAGATGATGTTATAACAATCGGGACCAACGGCTTAACGTGCTTTCCGAGGCACGGAGGGTAGTCCCTCAACCACCCAGACCCGGAAAGAAATCTTAGAATTTACACAAAGATTTCTTGTCCGGCGTGGGAATCGAACCCACGACCTCCGAGACTTACAGCGAGCCAAATACCGCTACGCTACGGAGGTTGTTGGTTATTGATGTTTGTTGTCTTGTGAGTTGTGTCGAAACTTATGTATTCACTAACTTTCCGCGCACGGATTTACCCGCTTAACTCCCGTTCCCGTGGGAACTTAGTCATAAAATACAAACTATGTTACTCGTTAATAATGTCGCTTTCTAATGGCGAAAGAAGTTTCGAAATCGGACCAGTAGTTTCGGAGCCTGTTTAATGCAAACTATCAAATCTTCATATCGTAATCTTTGAATGTAACGTAGAAAGAATTTTTTTGACATGCTCGGTGATTTTTAAAGAAAATAAAAATTACCCTGTTTGTTAAAGGTAATAGGGAGAAAATGACATTTAAGGAGACAAAGTCGCGGGCGACAGCTCTTTAATAATAAATATATAAAATAGAAATTTGCTTTTTAACAATATAGATGGAGGCTTTTACTGTTAAAATTTCACATTTGATGTATTTCCCGTGATCCCATTATCAACTCAATTTAAAGGGAATGCTCATAAAAAGGGTTTATATAGGCATGTTAATACCCTTTCATGTTATTGTGTAAAACAAAATTGCTTATTATTTATTAAAACATTCATATCCATAAAAGTGATTAATATTATTACCGAACTTATAACAAAGAGCGAATAAAAATAAATACAAAGTAATTCTCATATAAAATACGATGCAATGTAATAAAAAATTCTATAAAATTTATATTTTTTACGTCAAAACCCTAGAATTAATATGGAAAATAACGCTAACAATAAAAATACAACTTTAATATCTTAAAATTTAAGCCATTTTGTACCTACTTACGTATATTATAATAGCGGCCATAGCCCAATGGCTAGGGCGTCGGACTTGTGATCTTGAGGTCGCCGGTTCGAACCTCCCCACCCATTGCACTATCGACGTGAACCCACTCGTAACACAAGCATTTTAGCTTAGCACGAGGGGTTAACAAGAATACCAGTAGACTGCAAAAACTATGCTAGTAATCTGTTTTTTTTTTAAGTGTAATACATATTATGTACGTATATACGAGTAAGTATATAAAATACCACCATATATCTTCCCATGATAGCTTTTAGGTTGACGGTTTAACTAAACCTACTAATATTATAAACGCGGAAGTTTGTAAGTATGGATGGATGGATGTTTGTTACTCTGTCACGCCAAAACTACTGGACGCAATTGGCTGAAATTTTGTACCGGGATAGGTTATACGCTGGATACAAAAAATCACGCTCGGACCCACTGGAGCAGAGTAACACATACATTAAATTAATTTAATCTACTATATTAATAAGCCAAAATATGTTTTGACTTTTTACAAATGCCTGTAATATGTATTAGGTATTTTATGAGTTTGTGGTGACTAAGGGTCACACAACTAATTGATGGGCAGCAACATCTTTCAGCTTCAGCATACACACTACCTTACTGCGATCACCAGTCCGCCTGCCAAGCATTGTGATTACAGCAATAAGCCTCAACGACCCTGGCTTGCTGTGTGTTGTCCGGTGCTGTGTGGTGTCCGGCTTACAAAATAGACTACCCCATATTTTCCTGTGTGTCGTTAGAGCCGACTAAAGGACCTATACCTGATAGATGGGCAGCAACATCTATCAGGCTGAGGATATCTCACTATCTTACTGCGATCACCAATCTACTTGCCAAGCGTAGTGATTATGCCAATATATCTCAACGACATTGGCTTGCAAGTCTGTTAAAGAGGAGGATGGGCCTTTTTTTGTTGTCCGGGGGGAAATGCATTTACGCATTATCACCGCCGCTGCAGCTTATATGGGATATGTGGGACTCGCCCTCTCCATAGCGTGGTATCCTAAACTCATACCACGAGGAGAGGAACCTACACCACTAAAACCCCCCGGACACTTCTTCGATCCGCCGTTGGCAGGGGCCGGGTACGCATAAGCAATCCGGCCCCCCGACGGCACCCGCGGCCAATATGGTACCGTGGGATCTACCAGGGCCACACTTACAGTGGCCAATTATAGGGACACCCGGATTGTATAGGAGTCCCTACTCCTCATAGGTCAGCCTCGAAGGGAGCGGGGCCCATGTGCCCCACTCCCCGAGGCCGAGCCTAGGGCGGTAGGCGGCGGGAGGAGGATGGGCCTCCTCAGCAGTGTACGTCCACTGTACATGGGCTGATAAAGTAATTTTTTTTTCAAAGATTACTATCAGAGTTTTGTTGTCTACTGGTATTCTTGTTAACAGGAAGTAAAGTTAGATAACTTCAGACGATACACCCTATAGGTATCACAAAGTACTTTGATGAATATTTAACTGGAAAACGTAATGAAGTTTCATGTTGAATCTTGTTTAATGATATTAATACCTACTTGAATGTTGTACTTAAAAAAAACTTAGACGGGTTTTTAGGTTTCACTTCAAAGTTCCCTTAAGGGTCATAAAATTGTTGGATAAGAATAATAAAAACCTATCTAGTACAGTCTGCAGCAGTTTCGTGTTGAAGTTAATTAATACTTTGACTGTACTTGCGACTCAGGGGTAGCGGTATTTACTTTAGAAATTATGTTGGGAGTTCGAACTCTATGTTGGATAACTATTGTTATGGCCACGCTTGGGGTCTTGGGTTCGATTTCCAAGCCGAACAATATTTTTTTGTGTAAAATCTAAGAATAATTATTTCACTTGCAAAGCGTGGTGTCTATGCCAAAAACCCTTTCTCGGAAGGAAGCCAAAGTTCAGTAGTGGATGTTTTACGATTGCATGATAAAAATAAGGGTTGAGTATCTGAGTAACATCGTTTTCGTGAACAGCATGTAGGTATTAATGTGCTACGCAAAATAATAAATTGAGGCATTTTAGTTAGACGATATTATTAAAAAGAGAAACTGGATAAGTTCGAATCAGACTTGCTCACGAAGGGTTCTGTACCATTTTCTATGCAAAATAAGACACTGTATTAAATATATTGTGAATATTTCAAGCGTCTACTTATTGCTGATATTAATATCGAGCAAAAATAGGCAACAAATACGATTGTTCTGAGGGAGATCTCTGTGAAATCTGCAAAAATTTCAAATGTCTGGTTACCAAAGTTCATGAGGCGGTGAGTCCGGTGACAAACAGACCGATAGCGGAGTGTTAGTAATAGGGCTTTTACTCATGGGTACGCAACCTTAAAAAAATATAAGTGATTTTCGTCTTATAAAAATGCTGATCTTCTAATCTATATTAATAATAGTATTAAATAGAGGAAAGATTAATATTTGAGTATGTTTTTGATACGAATACACTCAAAAACTACGTACGAGTAGTATTTTTTTTTAGTTATCTAACTGACGGACCTAATGGCTTTTTTTTGGTCTTAATGCCTATTGTATACGAAACTAGCGACCCGCCCCGGCTTCTTACGGGTGCAATGCTGATGTACATACATACATAAGCTCACGCCTGTTTCTCAGCGGGGTAGGCAGAGACAATGGACCTCCACTTGCTACGATCCCTACACACATCTTTCGCTTCATTCACTCTCATAACATTCTTCATACAAGCACGTCGGTTTAGGGTGGATCTTATTTGACCTTTTGCGAGGATGTCTCCGATTTGGTCAGAGAACGTTCGTCGAGGTCTTCCCCTTCCGACTGTGCCACTCACACTTGCCATGAATACCTGTTTTGTCAATCTTTCTTCATCCATTCTTTCCACGTGACCAAACCATCATGCTGATGTATCATACATATAAACCTTCCTCTTGAATCACTCTATCTATTAAAAATCGCATCAAAATCTGTTGCGTAGTTTTAAAGATCTAAGCATACATAGGTACGGACAGACAGCGTCAAGCGACTTTGTTTTATTCTATGTAGTAATAACAAATAGAGACACCTCGCAACCTCACTGAAACCTACAACATATATAATCACGAATATAATTGTATATCATTTTCCATAATTTTCGGTAACACAATTTGAAATGAGTAAACTTTTAAGTCGCTATAATAAGTTCTACTTCCTGTGTTCGCGTCAACATCGTTTGCCATTAAAACTTCAGGTATATAAAGCTTATGTCGTATTACTTGTAATGCCAGGGTCTTTGTCTGCTAGCGGTATTAGTAACACTTTTGGAAATGTTATTTATACTTATTCGCACAAATAAGAATTATAACAAAAAAAAAAAAAAAAAAAATTGTGTGTGTCATGTCAAGGTTGGGTACAACGGATACTGCTTCAACATGACATCTATTTACATCTACAGGGTTATTTTTAAAACACCAACAACCTTTCAGGCCGTGAAAATACTAATGATTATAAACAACTTTTAAATCTGACGGCAAAAATGGCAAATCGCGAAAAAAAAATCAGCTGTTCCATCCATTTATGTTCACTTACCTCGACAAAATGTATGGAATGTCTGATTTTATTTTCGCGATTTCATGGTTGGTCCCATAGTAAAAGTTGTTTATAATCATCAGTACTTTCACCCCCTGAAAGGTTGTTGGTGTTTTAAAAATAACCCTGTATATCCTTGACTATATAAACTATTGATAACCAGTGGATAATCTGGAACTTAAATGATGTAATTACATTGTATTTCTGGCAAATATATATATATATATATATATATATAATATATTACCAATGGTACCAATATATATATATATATATATATATATATATATATATATATTGGTACCTATTTTACTAGCGACGCGGGTGCATGATACATATACGTGTTGAATCACTCTATTTAAAAAACCGTATTAAAACAGTATGCGTATTAAAGATCTAAGCTACCCGCTGTCTGTCAACGGGAAGCGTCTTTGTTTTATATTATGAAGTGATTCTATTCCATTAATTATATGTCAAAATTGAAATTGTTAGAAAAATAAAAAGCTATTTTTTTGTATTTCAAAGAGCCTTTACGTAATGTTCTTGTGATCCGAGCAATAAACCATATTAAATTAAACTTGTTTAGTATTTCTTTGTTGTGTTAAATAAATAAGATATTAGGATTAGCACAAAAATATTTCAAGATTCAAAAGTTGTGAAATTTGGGCAATTTAATATTAGCACCTCGCAAAGTGTGATTTGAATATAAACAACTATTTATTTGAATGTCGCCAACACCTGCAAAATTTCAAATTGCACTGAATTAAGAATGAGAGTTCCAATATCAAAATAAACTGAAATAAAACTTAGTTGAATCGTATTTATTCCCATAATGATATATTTTTATTGTTATACTACCTGCGCTTCGCGGTTTTACCCGCATCACTCCGCTCCTATATGTTAATCTAGCTTATAAACTATCCGTGTGCAAACTTTCAGCCAAAACCATTCGGTAGTTTTTGAGTGAAAGTGTAACAAACATACACACATACAAACTTTCGCATCTATAATATTAGTAGGATGAATTGTCCATAATTTATTAATTTCAACTTTACTATGAAGTGCATTTAAATAAAAAAAAATCATAAGGTAAGGTTAGATAATATTGTAGTATACTATAATTAGGGTAATATTCTACCTATCTCAGATTAATGAGGAGGCATTACTACCTGGGCACATTACCAACGGTGGACGGAGAAGTATCCGGGGGGAAGGCCCTCTTTTTTCATCGTATGATTATGATTAGCATACCATGGCAAATGGAGAGGGCAAGTTCCATTTACCTTACCGTCGTCGGCGAGGAGATGATGCAGCAACAAAAAGAAGTCAATATCCTACCTTCTGTAAATAGCTACCTACTAAAAATTACTAACTCATTACTCTCAAATGAATCCATATTGTACTCTCAGATAAATCTATATAAAAACGCCATTATCAAGTTTTATTTTAAGTTAATATTCCACCCTATTTCTTTCCGCAAAAAATAATAAAGCGGTTGTTTACATTTGTAAAAGAAAATACCTAAGTACTTCATATTTATCACATGCTACATTTTAGCAATAAACCATAATAAGAGGAAATATTATCGCAGCTAACTTACCATGAAAAAATAATACGGCGATACCTAAAAAGAATTTATATTCTTGTTCCTTTCAAGTCAAATAAGACATAACCCAACCCATTTCAGAAACGAAAACCTCCATAAAGACACTTTACCTTTAAACATATGCTGTCATGCGTACATTTGTGAAAAATAGCTCACATCAAAGTAAGAGAGGAGTAATAAAATTATCATTATGGCGACATTGCTCCCATGGTTGTCGGCAAGGTAACAACGCACTTCAACAACGGTTGATAAGGAAAAAATTTGGAAAATTTAAGTAATGACGAAGTCACAATATAATGGGCCCGTAACGAGCCAGCCTGATACAATTTCCACGTACAATGTAGGCCAAAAAGAGTGTACCGCAAAATAAGTTTTTATTCTTGGGCCAAAGTTTGCAGAGAGTAAATTAATAATAGTTGAAATGATAGCATTTAAAGTCAAAAGTAATGTTCTGTTTTTAATTTTGTTCGTTTTTATTATACTCGGGGGAGAAAATGTTGGAAAAGTCGGGACAGTGTCTGAATGAGGTTAGTATTCTTTCTGAGGTTTACTTAAAAACGTTTTTTAAAGTTTTCTTTTAGCTAAAATGTTAGAAGGTAGGTATCTTTTTACAACCTGCATTTTTATATTTATACTAGCTGCTCACTCGCGGTTTCACCCGTGTAACTACCGTTCCCGTAAGAACTTCAGAATTACTCGATAAATAGGCTATCTACCACTGAAATCCAGTAGTTCCTGAGATTAGCGCGTTCAAACAAACAAACAAACTCTTCAGCGGTATATAGTAGTATAAGTTATTACATACACTATACATTACATCGTGTTTTCTATTGTTACATCGAATTGAAAAAAAAATGGATAAATCATACAAAATTCATACAAAGTTATCTTCAATTATTCACTGATATATAACATTAATTAGTATCTATAAATGGGTTCATAAATGACATAGTATTTATTAAATGTTATCACGCGATAAGTTAATACTTTATCTGGAGATCGCATTGATTTGATATTATATTTAATTTTCACGTTAAATTATGATATATTTTTTTCTTTTTTGCTGCACCTATAAATTGCACCGGAAGTGTACAGCAGTTAATGTAAATCTAATAACGATTGTATCGCAATATCCGGGGGCTTGTTTTTTAACAGGAAATCCCTGCATCCCTGTTCCGAAGAACTTTAAGCCAAATCAATATAGGTACATTATATTACTTACTTTACAATAGATATAAATTGTTTATTCAAGATTATTATGTCTTATAAATACAGTTAAATAACAAACAAGTAGGATAAAAATTATTCAGCATAATCTTTCAAATTTATATGAGAATAACTTCCCGCGTGCGTAATTCCCGTTCCCGTGGGAACTTCATAATTAAATATAGCCTATGTCACTCAGGGTCAATGTAGCCTTCCAATGGTGAAAGAATCTACATCTATACTAATATTATAAAGCTGCAGAGTTTGTTTGTTTGTTTGTTTGAACGCGCTAATCTCAGGAACTACTGGTCCGATTTCAAAAATTCTTTCAGTGTTGGATAGTTCATTTATCGAGGAAGGTTATAGGTTATAATTTATTTTAAAAAAATTAGGGATCCGTAAGAAAATGGCGATTTTGTAATCCAAGGTGTAAAATCGAAAACCTAATTATGCGTGCGCTGCCAAAACTATTGACAATAGAACAAAATGATGTACTATGAGTTTGTAGGTCTTATTAAGATAATAATAATAACTATCATAGTTTAGTCACAATAACCGCTTTTATGTTCATAAAAAAATATTAAATCGTCTAAAGAAAGAATCTACGTTAAATGTGTATCGTAATATTAATCCTTATCCAAATTAAGCATTATGTTATCAAGGGTATTTATGTAGAAGTAAAATACTTTTTGTTTTATTCCAATCGGACATTTCGTTGAGAAATTATCACGAGTATAAAAACGCAAAGAATTGGTACCTAATAATGAGTTATTTGCCATAATAGATAAAGCTAAAGAGTTTGTTTGCTTCAACGCGCTAATCTCAGTAACTATTGGTCCGATTTCGAAAAATCTTTCAGTGTTGGATAGTCCATTTATCGAGGAAGGTTATAGGCTATATTTTATAACGATGTTCGCACGGGCACGGAAGCTACGCGGGTGAAACCGCGCGCGGGAAGCTAGTTTTTAATAATCATAATCATAATCCCTCAATCTCCCCGTCAGCGACAGCCCTGAGTCAAGGTCCAAGTTCCACAGGGGACGCTCTCTTACACAGGTAGCTTAGTTTGTAGTGTTTAAACCATTTATCTAGGCTGGAGCTCTGCTCGCCCGGTGATGTAGCAAAAGCCTCGGGGCCAACTACATATTTTATGGGCGTCCGAAAAAAAAAAGTTATAGATGTCTAATGGTACATTTTACGCGCGAGTCCAACTCTCACTTGGCCGATTTTTGTTTATCTAATATTACGTTCTCATAAATACTGTTCATTTCACGTTACCTTTCTTTCACGATTTTAATAAACCTCGTACATTTTAATATACTCGTAGTAGCAAATAAAACGAAATTACATAACATAAAAAGCTTTTAGCTAGCAAGCAATATGCGTCGTTAAATATTCCTTTACAAGTCATAAAACAATATGCATAGTACCTACATATTGTATTTATTATCCTGTGTATTCTACTAAACCCGGCATGATATCAATAAGTTGATTCCAGAGCTTAGTTATGAAGGGACGTAATTCTATTTGGATGATATATTCGCTTTTGTAGGGACCCGTGGAAGAATGGCGCGATTAATCTAAATGGTGGTTAGGTCGTTTTGTTGTTGGGGACGTTTTGACGGTGGGTATAATATCTAATGGAAATACCGTAGCGTTGCGGTACATGTCTCGCCTTAGGTCTTGAAGGTCGTGGGTTCAATCCCCATACCAGACAAGAAATCTTTGTGAAGATTCTAGGATTTCTTTACGGGTCGGGATGGTTGAGAGACTACTCTCCGTGATTCGGAAAGCACCTTAAGTCGTTCATCTTTAACAATCGGAACGGGCAGCAGCGTTTCCTTGTGTGTTTCCCCGCCTGCCAAGCGTGGTGACTTTGGCAAAAACCCTTATCTCGGGAGGAGGCCCATGTTCAGCAGTGGACGTTATCAGGGCTAATGATGAGTGGGAGAATTAAAACGGCTTAGTATTTTTTTTATTTTATCCTCAACAAACAAGCTCACTATTTTTTCTCTTTATAATATTAGTGACATAGAATAATTTTAAAACACGTCTAAACACTTAATAGCTACATAAACATTGTAAACAATTTAGTACCGTTTACCTTACCATATAAAAAAAAAACATACAAGAAATTGACTCCACACCCAAATATCTACTAAGCACCTCATTTCAACCCACAAAAAACCATTTAGGCATAACAACCAATTCACTAACACATATGTAAATATAATCCAACCCTTAGACTCCATATATTTTTACAGCATCGCTTGATAGTCATACAAACACTTTTATTTCGGTCTCTGTCGTTATCCCGCAGCTAAAAAGCGTGATGCATGGTAAACGGGCCTTAACAGCTATATCGGAATCCAGCTTCGAATGTGTACCTGGTCGTAATCGCGAGCTGGATTATGTGGTGTCTAACATAAGCGGTAGCGATAAACACCTTAAAATAAGTTACGTGGAAGTTAACGCCCAGATGGATTTAGCTCTGTAGATCTATAATATACCTTAATGAATACTGTAATGTATAATACAACAAAAGTAGCTAATTAAAATTGAAATTTACTTTTAAAATATAATACTACTATTGTACTACCGTACTACTTGGCAAGGTTCCCAGAATGCTGGCAGCATTGTCCAGTTGAATGGCAATGGTTACGCGCTGTGCAAATCAAATACCAGCACTCGGGGAACGTGCCGCTCTAAAGAATGCTGCTGCAAGGTTTTTATAAAAGTGAGTATGATAAGTAGAATTAATGAGCTGCTCAACTGGGAAATTACCTCACGGAATACCACAGCCAAAATATAATAATAAAAAAAACACTTTCCAATAACATTATTGATTATTGTTGTGTTCCTGTGCCGGGTCGCCAGAACCCGCGGGGGGAAGAGGAGAGGGTTGTCAAGATATTTGTGGTTAGTCCTGTACACATCTACTGTACTGGCACTAACTGTCCTTGTAGTTGGACCCCTATGCCATTTAAAATCAGGTGAAGAGGAACTACGCAACGGATTTTGATAGATTTTTTAATAGATTGAGTGATTTAAAAGGAGGATTTATACGTATATGTATCACTATTACACCCGTGCGACGTCGCGGGTCGCTAGTAAATTATAAAGAAGACAAAATCATAAGCAATTGAAATGTCACCTAAAATCATGCGGCACACTTTGTCATGTTATCAAATAGTACATAACTAATAATCGAAAATAGATAATACAGTATAAGATACTATAATTTATTTTGACCTAGAAACAGCAAAATCACTTGTTATTGAATAATTGTTTGTAAAATACATACTCAAGACATTATTATCATAATCAGTGGATAGTAAGTTGAGATAACGGTATGTTTTTGAAGTTATATAATTCACTGATGCATAATGACATTTGAGATGTTAACAATATATTCTTTACCTAGATCAAAATGTGGTAATCATGAAAATCATCCTATTTATCAATCATTAGATACTACTTATGCATGACATGAAAAATCAAACAAACAAGTGAAAGAAAATTTCTTTAATAAGTAGAATATATTATCTAACACATAAAATTTGCTGTGACATCATAATTATATAAATATTTATAAGAAACTACATTTTGTTATAAGAATGCTAATCTTAACTATTATATATACAGCTGAAGAGTTTATGGGTTTGCTTGAACGCCCTAATCTCAAGAAGCTCTGGTCCGATTTGAATAATCTAACAGATTTAGGTAGCTCATTTATCGAGGAAGGCTATTGGCTATGATTTAATTATAAAGTTCTTACGGGAACGGGAGTTACGCGAGTGAAAGCTAGTGCATTCATATTTAAGCCGCACTATTTTTCTCCATGAGTTGTTTCACGAAATTTGCTAACATTTCCAACCCTGGAACATTCATTTTCTGGTACCACTCTTCTTCCTTTAAATTATTCCACCACGCGTGTATCTTTTCATATTTTTCATTCACAGGTATAAATGCATCAATGGATGATATACTAGCCACTAAAGATATATCAGCAACTGTTAAATGGTTTCCAGCCACAAACTTTGTCTTCTTCAAATACGTTTCCAAAAATTCGTAAACTTCTTCAGCACTTGCGATCTGTTCTGGTAAAGGGCTTGTAGCTTTATTCCTAACTACTGCGCCCACTATACTTCTGACGATAGGAAACACTAATGTAGCATCGAAGTACATTCTTTGGTCGATAGTCGCCCTTAAGTAATAGTCGTTAGGGTATAATTCCGCGCGTTTGTCAGCCCCATATTTAGACACAAGATACGTGATGATAGCATGACTATCCGCAAGGATGAAATCACCGTCTTCGAGAAGAGGTATAGTATGGAGTGGGTTCTTTTCTAAGAATTCCGGTTTGCGATTGTCTCCAAGGATCACATTTACTTCTTCGGTGCTGTAATTCAGTTTCAGCAGTTCTGCAACCATCAAGGCCGCACGAGCAGGGGGGCTGCCATCTATTTTATGTATGATTATCGGCATATTGAGTCGTTTGTTCTGGTCCAAAGTCTGAGTGATACTGAATTGTATTGCTACTTTAGTAAAGACAACGATATCAATAAATCGATAAATATTGGATAAGAGAATTGATAACAATATCACTATGTGAATAATGTTATTGGTTGATTACCTATATTTTTGATTTAAGATAAATTAGATACAGTTTTTTATTTACTTATCGATATCGTTAAATCAATATAATGACTTTACTTTTTACAACATTCAAAAAACTTCTTCTTTATTATGTGAACCATGATAATATATTTTTTATTAAGTGTGGCAACACACTTAATAATAAATATATTATCATGGTTAATTATTAACATTATTTATGTAAATAGTTGAGAATCAAATTGGTATACAATATACGAATTTTGTTGTTTTAGCTCTGTTGGTCTATATGACGTTCATTGGAAGCCGACTGACGTAGAGCGAAGTAAGATAAACTGTAATGCGACGTCTAGTAAGGAAATTTTATCAATAGTTGATGACATAACAAAAAATAAAAAGTATGTTTCTATTAAAGTCAAAATTAAAGTTTGACAACCCAATTTATGTTTAGCTCTTTTGGTCTATTGAAATTGACTAGCAACTTAAATATTACTAGTTATTGTTAAGAATAATAATAAAGTGTAAAACGCAATATATTAATAAAATATCATATACTTATATCACAGTAAGTGAATAATTAGTTAAGATAACTTGCTTTATGATTACAGTGAATATCTTAAAGATATGATCTAAATACTACTAAGACATGAATATTTTGTACAATTGCAAGTTTTTTTTAAATTGGTATATCAAAATTGTAGGGTATTGTATTTATAGATAAATATCATTGCTACGTAATTTAAAATCTAATAAAAATACTATGAGGTATCAAAAACATATTATTATTACCTATTCGGTCCGGTTTAATAATTTTACATGCAATCGTATGCAATATAAATACCAGTATGTAGAAAATAAATTTAGTTCTAACACATTTATTTATATTTATGCCGCACTTTTCATCTCCTTGATCCCATCCGCAAAATTTAAAAACGTTTTTAACCCAGAAACATTAGTTTTCTGGTACCACTCTTGCTTCTTTAAATTATTCCACCACGCGCGTATCTTTTCAAATTTTTCATTCACATTGCCACCAAATATACATCAGCAACTGTTAATTGATTTCCCACCAAAAAAGTCGTCTTGTTCAAATACGTTTCCAGAACTCCGTAAGATCCTTCGGCATTTGCGACCTGTTCTTCTGGAATACCCGTTTCTTTATTTTGTGCAACTGATATCACTATATCTTTGATGATAGGAAAGACGATTGGTAGCATCGAAGAAAATTGTTTGATCGATAGTTGCTTTTAAGTATAAATCGTCTTGGACATACAATTCCGCTTGCCCGTCAGACTCATATTTGGATACTAGATAAGTGATATAGTATATATGTTTGCCGTGTGGTTTCCGGCTTAGAATAGACCACCCCATGTCTTCCCATGGGTGTCGTAAAAGGTGACTAAGGGACATATGGCTGATGGATGGGCAGCAGCATCTATTAGCTCAACATTTGCATCTTACTGCGATCACCAATCCGTCTGCCAAGCGTGGTGATTATGGCAATATCCCTCTACGATCCTGGCTTGCCAAGGTCTGTTAAGAGGAGACCCATGTTCAGCAGTGGACGTCAACGGGCTGTTGATGATGATGATGAGATAAGTGATGATTGCATGACTATCCGCAAGGATGAAATTACCATCTTCTAGAAGAGGGATTGTATGTATTGGATTCTTCTCTAGGTATTCCGGTTTGCGATGGTCTTCAGTTGATGAATTTACTTCTTCGGTGTTGTAGTTGAGTTTCATTAGTTCTGCGACCATCATGACCGCCCGAGACGAAGCTCTCTGGTAACTTTTATGAATAATTATTGGCATTTTGCTCCGTTTGTTCCGTTCCGAAGACTGAGTGATACTGAAGTGTATTTTTGCTTTAATAGAGATAATGTCGACAAATGTGGGATAATAATACCTACTAATATGCGGATTATAATTGTCATTGTCATGATCCATGCATTATGATGTTACTTTAAAAAAATGTATATACTAGCTATCCCACGCGGTTTTACCCGCGTAGATCCGCGTAGAATTTCTTTCAAAATCGGTTTAATAGATCTAGAGATTATCCTATACAACGTCACAAATTCTAAAACTTTACATCCTAATAATTATTATTAGTATAGATAACAAAGTGAAAAACCATTTTAAACGCAAAATAACATAACTAGTTATTCTTCACAGACTTACAAAACATATCATGGTTTATAAAGGTCACACTCGTGACATTATTTTGATTCCTGGGAGATGCTTCCTAACAATTTCCTTTCTAATTATAATCAAATAATACTAATGAGTGATTTTAACACCTTACATTAACAATTAAGGAGCGCATCTCACTCGGTATCACTTCCTAGCTGTAATATGCTCCTGGGAAAACTTGACTGAAACTGTGTGTTTGTATATTTAAAATACGATTGGACCCGGTAGGTAATATTCAAGCAAAGCTGAGTGGAGCAGGGGTTGCAGGTGAAACCCATGCGACCCTGACAAAGTCTGTGCCTATGAAAAAGTTTGATACTATGTATATGTCATACACTACTTTATTGAATACCTATGTAATTTTTTATATGCCTTATTTATTAAACAAATGATTGAGGTGTTTATTTATTGATAATTTTTAGACGCCTAAGACGGCAGAAAATGATCAGTGAAAAAAGCACTACTCATACCACGCGACGGTTTGATAAATGTTGATAAAAAATATGGTCACTGTAAGCCGTTTAATCACGATGAGCTGTTTGAATGACTCTGCACCATCTGAAATCCGCAGCATTATCGTACGATGTTCAGATATTCGTATAAGTAAAGATTTCTTTTCACTGAAATTTCTCTTCGTTAGTTAGTTTTAAAATACCCTTATTCGAAAAAATGTAAGGCATGCAGGAAATTGAGTTTCGCTTATGCAATCATCGGTCCAAATATTTTATTGTTTTACAGCTAATGTTCGAGATAATATTGATTATTTAAGAAAAAAGGCAATAGCGTAAAATAATATTATAATGTTATTGTAGTAATTAGTTACTGATATAGAACCATGTTCTTTCATACTAACATATCGCTTGCGCTTTTCCCTAACACCCGTCTAAAGGTCCAGCCAAAATGGGCTTTCAGTTTTCAGCTCACATTTGAATGGAAACGACTTTATTCAGATAACTACCACAGATTTTATCTTGGTATATTTCATGTTACGTTCGTGCGACGGCCTGTAGTATTCATACGACACACGGCCTTTGTTTGTGTCGTCGAAATGACTGCTGAAATAATTGGTTTGTTTCAAGTAATGGTTTAATTGGATGTTTTTTTATTAAAAAAGGGTGTGCTGTTAGTGTTATGGCCTGTTTGTGGCTTAATTTGGGTGTTGTAAAATTTTCATGTTCGTGAAATGGGTATGAATTTGCATTAGTTAGTTTATAGTTAGAAATATTTGCATAAGTACTACCATTTTGTTAGAAGTTTGGTGTTTGTGTTTTATAGCAATCCGTCTTTTTCTCATATCGATTTGAGGTGAATCACACGTCAAATATTTTCCTTTTAAATATTGATCGAGCCGACTGTCTTATAAAAGTCAAATGTAGAAGACTCACAAAAGATAATTTGGTATATCTTAAGGACACACGTGAGTTCAAGAATAACGGAAAAATCCTCAAAATATTTAGAAAACGTGACCAATAATACAGACGTGGAATCGCCAGAAGAAGTACACGGAACATAACCAGACTACAGCAACGGACGCTGGTTGCTCTGAATATAAAAGAAACAAGACAATGATGAACAGTTGTCAGGTTTCAAATTATGCGGGTTTTTTTTTTCAGCGGTAGTATTCTTGCTTTGAGTAAATAATGGAAAGGCAAATTTTATAAATCGCAGCCTCTCCTGAGAAACGAAACTGAAAAACACAAGGTGTAAGTTATTTGCAATATTTGGTACAGTGGTTTTAAAATTTTCAAAAAAACTAAATACTGCACTTACGAAATCTCTTTTCCGTTATATGTGAAGAGGTCAGATATTTCGCTATTAAATTTATTGATTTACATCTCATTGAGTGTCAACTAGAAAAAATTCAGCGTCTCCAAAATGTCTCTATGAAGCTGTAATTATTTGGTCTTCGAAAATATGATAGTGTCTAGAGAGCTGATAGAATAATAAGTGTTACTAAACTTAGAAGTTTATTTTATCAGCTATTTGCTTTCGCCAGAATGCTCATACTCTTTCACTCATTTACTATATTCTTTGCTCCCTTTACTCCCAACAAACCTTAGTCTATAAATGTCAGTGCACACTCTGTATTACCTAGAGAATTGGTAAATTTCCAAAATAAATATTTTACAATTATCATTTCTGTTCTTCGTAATTGCAACCCTGTACCGAAATGTCCTGAATATAGAAATATTTTACAAAAAGATTAGTAATCAGCCCATATAACGTCCACTGCTGAATATGGACTTGCTCCTGAAGGAGGGTTTTGCCATAATCACCACGTTCGGCAGGCGGGTTGGTGACTGCAGTAGGTATAATGTTGGAAAACAAAAGGCAACGCAACTGCACGGAAAGAAATCTTCGGATTTTTACAAATATATCTTGTCGTGGTGTCGTTGGCGTGTAGCTCAAACCTACGAACTACAATATTTAAAGCAAGGCTTAAATCGCTACACCACGGAGGTTGTTAAAGACGATAAATATAAGACTTCTAGAAAATACTTTCGTTTCGACGGTTTATATATATATATATATATATATATATATCTTGTTCTTGTGTTGTTTGCTGTTTTAATATTTTATTACTGTTCACCTCCTTATAAGCAAACTCTGAACGCACCCTCGAGTACAAACAAGGTGGAGGTCCAAATTCCACCATAGATTTATTCTCTCCGATCCGTTTGTCAATGTTCCGAGCAAAATTAATTAAGGATCCGTCATGGGTCCGGGGCCCAACGTATTTGAATGGTCATTTGGGATGGTAGTAATTAAGATAATATATTGTTTTATTTGTCGGGTTCGGCCGTTTGAGAGGGCTCTGTAAAAATGGATAAATATTGTTGACATTACCTTGTTCTAATTCGTTTAATAGGTAACCATGAATTGTTGTCAACATCAAATGCTGTCGTAAATCTTTGTATAAAAGGTACAATTTTGAACAAAATGTGGATGGTTGGAATACCTTTCGAGAGTAAAGGTTCCGATTATTTATGGGGGACTGAATTGATTGGACTTCGGCGCTGAAATCAAAATTGAAGTCGTTTTATGAAATATGTTGTCAATTTGCATTTTGACGATCTCGCCTGTGATTACTGCTGCAGGGGTAATCTGGAATTTGGGGTCGAGTTCCAGATATATTACATTTTTACTAAGGTATATTGAGTACCATATATAATATTATATAGATGTAAATATGATGATGCAACATTAAACAAAACACCCCACACAAACGTTGTTAACGACAAATAAATGACAAAACCACCCTAATCTTCACCCCTAAAAACAAAAAGAATATCGTTAACCAACCATCCACTTCCTTAAAACCAAAAAAATAAATTCCCAATCTAAAAGAAAATGATTAAATAACTTATTTTTGTCCATGCCCAAATTAGACGGCCATAACAAGTTTAAAAAATAACAGTAATAAAAGTTACAAAGAGAAGTCAATAAAAGGAATGTTTTACCCCTAGTACGGCACCCACCGCGATATTTTCGGAAACACAACCCCTAAAGGGAAAATCTTCGGGGAAAATCTAGTTGTCTATTAGTAGGGATACCACGATACTATTTCCTTTCGAGACATTTCTGTTGTCATGTAATTTTCGTTTTATTTATAAATAATTATTGAAATTATTTGTTATTCGTCAGTCTTAATAAATTTTAAGAATTTGATAATAAATTAATTATGTGTGCTTGTTTTTTTAATTCTTATGTATGCTTATTTGTAAAAATAATTAAAGAAGCAATATATTCTATACTAGCTTCCCACGCGCGGTTTCACCCGCGTTTCTCCCGTTCCCGTAGGAACTTTATAATTTAATATAGCCTTTGTTCACCGGAGATAGGGTAGCTTCCCAACAGTGAAAGAATTTTTCAAATCGGTCAAGTAGTTTCGGGGCCTATTTAATGCAAACAAACAAAAAAAACAATCAAATCTTTTATCTTTATAATATTCGTGTAGATTCCAATTGTTTGAATATTTACCTCTATATGTATGAAATTATAGTGTATAATCAATAATCATACACCGGGATTTGAAAGACACTGAGTATTGCAACAGCTTCTTGTCTACTAGTCTAGTTGCAATACTCAGCGAAATGATATATATAGGTACATATTTTGTTTTTTCAATACCCTTATACATTACGATGGAGGCGATTGCCCCTAACATAGATGTGATGTAATTCTTTCAAACTAGATTGTCTTTTATTACAAAGGTACAAGAACTCATTTTGTCTTATCAATTTAACATCATTGCCATCTTCTTGAGTTAAACCTTTTAAACCATTAATAAAGGCTGGATCGCTGCTCGACTTTATATCTGGTGAAATAGCAAAAGCCTCGTAGCTAAATGCGTAATTCCGTCCAACAAAAAAGACATCTAACTATAAATTTTTAATAATATTATTAATAGGATGGGCTTTACGTCCGTTTTACCAATAATCTGGTTTCTAACATGTATCAAATTACTAAAGCGTGAGAAGCCTGCCCTACCTACTTTTGCTGTCAATCATCACACACATTACACCCCTAAGTACTTTACACCCTTAGGGCAAACACTATTCAGTAACTACCACCTATAAAACTGTTCGAACTTATTCTAGTGTTAAATAGCAATTTACGGCAAAATACATAAGTACCTATTTTGTAAACTGGTTTTAACGTTGACTACTACTTATTCTTATATTACTGTTTGAGAACTATCAATTCTGAGTATATCGTTTATATTTTTTTTTCACCAACCCGTATAACGACCATTAATGAACATGCACCTTGAAAGAAAGAAAGAAAAATATTTATTCACATTCCTTTAATATGTATATACAAATATTGTCTATGTCTTATGGCGACTGGTGAATTAAATATAAATAAATAGATTTACAATCTATATTTTTTATAATATAGATTGTACTTGTATTATACGAAACTTTGAAGATAATTATGTATTTTCATCATTATTATCGAAGTATACAAAGGCAGGAAACGAAATAAGCATAGTTTAACTCATCTGTGCGTGGTAATGCTTGTGTATAGGCAGGTTAGGTACCCACACACAGCGCGAGCATATAATAACCAACTATTACTAGGAAAATGTTCATAGTTTTCTCTTTTTTCTAATAACCCAATTATTTAATTCATGCTGTACTGATGATTGCCATTAAACAGCATAAAGTCTAGAATGGTACTCTCTGTTAGTAGTATGCTTCCATTATGAGGAAATATTAAAATAATTGTAAGATATTATAATATACATATAAGACATTTCTACATATTAACATAGGCTTTGTTTGCTTAAAAGGATACTTTTTACAAACACCTGTACCACCATATATATTAGAGTAACGTGGTTACTTTTTTTCCGAGGGTAAATGCCTTTACGCGTACACCGCTGTGTGGGACTCGTCCTTTCCATAGCGGTAGTATGCTGATCATACCACGACTAGAGGAGCCTACACTACTAAACCCTACGGGTACTCCTCCATCCACCGTTGGTGAGTAATTCGGGACACCTTCGGGACGTGGTTAACCTTTTTTTTGTTTTTTTTTGTCCGGAGGGAAATGCGTTTACGCTTTCCCACCGCCGCTGCAGCGTATTCGCGCGCTGGCGGTGGGATATGTGGGTCTCGCCCTCTTCATAGCGTGGTATGCTAAACTCATACCACGAGGAGAGTAGCCTACACTACTAAACCCCCCTGGGTACTCCTCCGTCCGCTATTGGTGAATAATCCGGGACACTCTCCGAACGTGGTTACCCCACCGACAAGTAACAAATATATTGTCCCACCTCTCTTTGTTTTTCGCAAGTCGGCCGTCCTGAGTTATCGCCTCACCTCGACACCCCTGCTCATTTGTCATCTAGCCGATATTGATTATTGGGGAAATATTGGTCAACGTTTTATATTTACAACTTGAGATTAGAGGATATATATCATAATAATAATATAATTAGATGTAAGAATAAAAGGGGACCGAAACGAAGGAAGCATTTTTTGCTCGAAAATGGTAGCGAAATAATTGGATTTATTATCGTGAGGGAATTTCAATTGGTTATTTGAGAATGAACTCTATTAAACTTGATTTTGCAGGAGATATTCCTGGAAATCTTACCTCAAAAGTTTGAGCTCATCATCATCATCAGCGGGTATAACGTCTACCGCAGAACATGGGCTTCATCCCGAGGGAGGGTTATTCCATAATCACCACAACGGTTGGTGACCGCAGTATAGTGTGAGAAAGAGAGAGACACACAGAGAAATGCTGCTGTCTGTTGTATGCGGTCATGATTAATAGCTTAAGGTAAAACGTTCGCACTTTTAGTTGTAGACATTCCTTCAATACGCACGAAGCGATTTGCCTCTTCTTTCATAATGCGGACGGCTAAGGAGTGGAATTCTCTGCCGGGGTCTGTTTTTCCGGAACGCTATAATCTGGACATCTTTAAAACTAAAGTGAACAGACACTTTCTAGGCAAGCGTGTATCATCTTAGGCCTTATCATAGCCTTCCATCAAGCGAGATTAAGGTCAAACGTAAGCCGATACTTGGTAAAAAAAAAAAAAACTAATCGATGAATATGCTTGAATTAGGCATTTTTAACTGTTATTCTAATATAATTGCTTATATTGCGAATATAAAAATCAACAACGGGTCTATTATTAATAAGCCTTTATAGCATCAGTAGACAAAGTATAAAATTTAGATTACAGATATTCGCAAGGCTTTTTCTATGTTTCTGACCTAATGATGACTTAACTTGTCTGTTATTGCCACTTACTCTCGCAAAATAAATCATCTATAAATATATCAGACCGTTCTCCGTTAAATACCTGAAGTGAGTTACAAACGAAACTACAAATATTTTCTATACATGGGTTTTTCATTCCAAAATTAGACTTCATTCCTAAATTTTCTCAATCACGAACATTGTAATGCTCTGAATATAACTACGAAAAATGTTTATATAATCCACTGACTTATTTAAAGGATTGTTGGAAACAACCAAGTTCAAAAACTCTAATTTTATGTACATACATTTAAGTTGTTGTTTTATTTATATTAATATTATACAAAGGTAAAGTTTGTGAGGCTTAAAGTACTCAGCCTACTATTCCGTAGCATACCATGTCCGTGCTAGGAACGTAACAACCAAAAAAATAATCTTTGTATTGAAAAGTATGAGTCTATGCCCACTAGACCGTTCCGTAACCGACCGACACCGTCGCATACCATGAACGGAGCGTCAAGAATTGTCGGCGAGAATATTTTGCCGGTGGCGAAACGCTCCGTGCATGGCACGCAACGTTGCCACACCGGTGCGCAAGCGGGTTATAACCGCGTACAGATACCGGCACGGTTCTTGAGCGCTCGGCGCAAGAGTGGGGATCACTTTGCGCATCGTAGACTTATGGCAAAATAAAACGCTCACCCGTTTATTATTTTTTTTTAAGTTTCTAAGCACTAGGATGATGCGGAGATGATAATAATATGCGGACGCTCCCGTCACTAAAATCCCACGGCTTTGATACGTAATTGATACGCTCTAGAGGGCATAGAGCGTATCGGATTACTTTCCGTGCCCGATACGTTTCTAGCACGGTCATGGTATGCTACGGGATAGTGGGCAGAGTCCTTTAGGGAGTAATCTACTAAACTACTCTGAAATTACTAAACCTATTTTGCAAATTCTTTTACCAATAGAAAGCCACATTCTTTTCTAGGCTATACTTAAAGTCAAGGTTTCAGCCACAGCCAGTGTTCTATAAAATAACGGAATGTTATCGGTAATTAATGACTTCCGATTAAAAAGCGACCTTAAATAAATGATTTAATAAAGTAAAATGGTAGGTCATTTGCTCAGTCAGTAGCTTTCTACTTGTCAACATCTACCTCTACCTACCTACCATCAACCCTGATGATGCCCTGAGGCGGAGCGAAACACTTGTCAGGTCTTCGGGTGGTGATTGTATTTTTTCATGTTTTTATTGTCTTGCCGCAAATTTGCGCATTTTCTTCTTAGGGCCGGAAGGCGGGGCACAAATTGCAACTATAAGAATTTAAACATATTTTGTAAGCGAAATTTACACTTGAAATTTTCTCATTTTTATTTACATTAAAGTTAATGTTATAGACTTAACTATTCAGTTACTTTTGATGTATACATGAAGCAATATTCAGCCGACTCATACATTATTTGTAGATAGAGTATTAGAGACTTGGTAACCGTTTACCACAAAGTCGGATCTCAACCAATTTCTATTTATAACTGCCAAGTAACATACAAAGTCCTCTGTTCCAAACTATCGACAATCACAATCGTACATTAATACGTGCGTTTATCAAAACTCCTGGCTCCGACATCCCCCCCTCTGATAATAGCTTTTCCTTGTAGCATATCAGCAATCTTTATTAGGTAATTATTTTCTCCTCGCCCCCCCTGCCCCTTTAACTATGACAAACATATTTGTGTTTTGTTCGGTGAGAAGTGTCGTTCATCATACCTTCAAGCTTACTAGTTTCGGGGTAAACAGTTTTGGCCTGTCATGGAGTAAGTAGGACAAATGGTGCGGAGTTTTTGTTCCGGGTTTGTTTGAGATGTCTTGAACTTAGTTATTAATAGTACACGTCTATTTGGTACTGCGTTGTCATCATGTGGAAACGAATGTCACGCTCAAGGTGGCAGGAATCAGAACAAAAAGCAAACTTTTAGTAATTGATAAATTTCAGCATATCGTATCGGTTCGGAAAGGACGAGATATTGAAGAAAAATTACTGCATGAAATGCTTTTGATTCGTAGGTAATAAACTTTTTTACGTTGTAGAATGGTATAGAGTAATAAGAACCAATAACAAAATTTAGAATGTATAAACTTTATAAGGAAGTCGTACATAATTATTTTTAATAAGTGTCTTCTTCAATATCGACGACTTCGATATTGAAGGAGATACTTATTAAAAATACTTTTGGGTTTGATTCCCGCTCTGGGCAAAAATCTTAGTGTAAAATCTGAGAGAGTCTGGTTAGTTGGACTATCCTCCGTGTTTCGGAAGGTGAGTTAAGCCGTTGATTCCCATTATCATATCATCATTCATAAAAATGGTATATAAGATTACGGGCAGCACCTTATACAAATTTACTTAGAATAGTTAAATATAAACTTTTTTTAATAAAATTTCGTTCATTCTTTCTATAAGCTACAAAAAGTTTGATGGGCTTAAACTTAATTGCGAAGAGAGGTCAATCTTGTCTCTTAATTAATCTACTAATCAGTTTTCCTTATCGCTTCTTAAAACGATATGGCATTTTTATCAAAACTTTCCACATATAAATCAGCTAGAAGTAGAACTGAGGAGTTGTCAGTATCTATTTGATAAAGTTTGTTGATCTTAACTTGGCAATTAGCTGGTAATCGGTTGGCTGACCTAGTTCTAATTTCAATGCTATGATTTGTACCGTCGGCATAAAATTCATTGACCATCCAAGCAATAACTAAGGCAATTTTACTTTCGACAACGTCTATGTTCCGTGTTTACACAGGCTGAAGATATTGGCATATGAAATAACTAATAGTTAGACATTTATCATCATCATCAGCCCGTATAACGTCTTCTGTTTAACATGGTCCTCCTCCCGAGGAAAGGTTTTGCCATAGTCACCACGACAGGCGGGTTGGTGACCGCAGTGTTATATTGGACACACACAAGGAAACGCTGCAGCCCGATCCCTACTACACGATTGTTATAGTTGATGTTATAACAATTGGGGCCAATCATGGGTCCATCAGCCAAACAGACCTGGAAAGAAACTTTAGAATCTACACAAAGATTTCTTGTCCGGCGTGGGGATCGAACCTACGACCTCCAAAATTCAAAGCAAGCTTAATACCGCTACGCCAAGGAGGTTGTCAATAAGTCACTGACTGTTATCCGTCTGTTTATCCATCTCCAGCACCATACCTCTGAGATTTTATTAATTCCGAAATTGATTAGTCTATTTTGTGCAACAAAAATGTAAACATATTTTATCCCTAATCGATTAAATTTCGAAAAATATTTTTTTCTTTTATAATTAATTTATTCACTAACATATATATACCTAATCAATATACGTACACAATACCTCCTATCAAGGTATGGCATATATTTTCTCGTCAAAAAAACCTCAATGCGTGAAGACAAAAGTATTCAATCAATATGTGTTACCTGTGATGACATATGGATCTGAGACGTGATCTTTTACTGTGTGTCTCATGAGAAAGCTCAAAGTCACTCAGCAAGCTATGGAAAGAGCTATGTTCGGCACTTCCCTGCGTGATCGAATCAATAATGAAGAGATTGGCAGGAGAACGAAGGTCGCTGACATAGCTCGGATTAGCAAGCTGAAGTTGCAATGGATGGAGCAGAAAGGTTCTCGAGTGAAGACCACGAACTGGCAAACCCAGCGTGGGACGACCGCCTGCACGATGGACCGACGACCTCAAAAAGGACACTGGGAGTTAGTGGATGCAGGCAGGTCCCATCGATTTCCAGCGGGAACGACTGCTAGAGGCATTTGCTTAGCAGTGGACGACAACATGATATCTTTTGAGAAGCATCTAATATACACTGGTAAACACCGCTGTTATTTTCCTGATACACGATTGTTATAGATATTCATTGTTTTCAGAAATACCAACCAGATGCGGTTTTTTTTACACAAAGGTTTTCTGTCCGGCGAAGAAATATAGAGACTTATGAGACATAGGACGAGACTTAGGTATACTGGAGATTTAAATAGATTTTGCTATCGCTACGTTAACCAAACGCAATTTAAAACATATGGCTATAAACACTATAACTATTCATTAAAGCAATAAAGTACATAATAAAACTGTTAATCCGTGATGTGTACTAAGTGCTACCATTAAACGTTATCACGCGGGTCGCGGAGCTTCAGCCGGTTGTATGAGTGCTGTTAGTATATGTCTGTCACTTCTAGTTAAGGAATATATTATGATTAGGTGACCTGCCCAGTTTCAACCGCGTAAAGCTATTTTTAGAGAGGAACCCTTATTATCTTTCTGTTTCTTATTACTCGTAATTTCGTTTATTAAATTAATCATTTTACTGATCAACTTTACACAAAAGAAATGTGCACGGATCTAATAAAAGCAGAGATAATGGTTCGACTCAATTGTGACGAAAATTTTTTGATTTTCAAGTGTTCTTACATAGTGTCCTAATTAAAGTTTAAGTGAGTGACAAGCTCGGGCACAGAAAAGCAATAAAGCACAGTCAAAATACATGAGGCAAGCTAAAAAATGATGTTGTTATTTTCAATATATTTTATTTTGGTATCTCCCGACCAACGTCCCGGAATCCCGAAAAATTGTTATTTTCTCCCGATAATATGGCAATTCTAGGGCCGCAGCAAGCCATCGCATCGCTCTGCATACACTTTGCCTAAGTCACAGAATATAGTTACTAATAAATAAATCGAATGAAAGAGTTCATTGTAACTGTCTGCACATACTCTACTCGATGTGTGTGTAAGTATGTACTTATGTGTACATGTTTATGTTTTACTTTTGAGAGGAACACGTGGCCGACACGTGGAGCGTTTACCCTACTATAAAGTTAGTATAGTAAATTATGTGAGAAAAGAAAATTCGGTGTACTTGTCCCGTATGCTAGAACAACATTTGACTGAAAGAGACTATGAGTTCATTTGGGAATATCAAGTGTCACTTTGATAATTTCTATAACCATAGCAATAGAAACCACGACAGTGAGACATACGTACTCAAGTAAATACTGTTCTTGCATGCTCTTGTAAGTTTACGTTTTGGAAATATTAAGAGGAAAATTAGATATAAGGACAATAGGCGTGACGACAGTATCAAAAAATTAAAGATTTAATGTTTTTAGGGGAAAGTACATATAAAAAGAAATTATTACACTTATTTATTTTTATATATAACCTTGAGATTAATGTGATTTTTAATAAAATAAAAGATTAAAATACTGCAATCGGCCATTTTGACTGAAACACCAATCACGGCGCATGACGTCACGATATTGTAACCATCAAAGAGAATTTAACCACTTCGTTAGGTTTGGCGGACTCAATGACATTTTTTACAATAGCGTGACGTCATAGCCGACGCCATGACACTTGAGGCCTTTTTTCGCGCGCTATTTAAAATTTAATAGAAATATGGCTTAAACTTCGTTAAATTTAAATTTATTACCGAAATATTGTGTTTTTCGTACTTAGAAAATGACTACCCACGTTGCGCAAGAGGATTTCAAAATCTTGCCTCATGCCTATTGGTCTATTCCCCACGGTCGAGTAGAAATTAAACACGGCAACAATCTATACTAATATTATAAAGAGGAAAGATTTGATTCTTTGTTTGTATCGAATAGACTCCGAAACTACTGGACCGATTTGAACAATTCTTTCACCGTCGGAAAGCTACACTATCTCCGGATAATATAGGCTATATTTAATTATAAAGTTCCCACGGGAACGGGAGTTACGCGGGTGAAACCGCATGCGGGAAGCTTGTTAAATATAAGTTTGTGACGTACCTTGGTTATACACACATCTGCAGGTACCCTTATGGGGTTTACGTTACAGTACAGGGTGCTACTGAAGTAAAGAAGCTGATATATAAACAGCTGATCACTGGCACAGTCTAAAGGTCCTAAATCAAAGGGTAGATTAGGTATGTACGGGTGTAATGCGGTCCTCGCCGCGAGCGAGAATCCTACCTAGGTATATCCTAGATCTTGCACTAACTACCTAAGTGTATGATCATATGCACTAATTAGTAACTATTTATTAATCTGTGACTAAGAACAGGTTTCTTGGCTTTAAGTCTCGGAAGATCGAGGGTGCCCACGCCCGACTATAAATCTTCGTTTTAAATTTTAATTTATTTGCGGGTCTGGTTGGTTCGGTGACTAACGTCCGTGCCTCGGAAAGCACCTTAAGCCGTTGCTCTCGATTATTTTACTAGGGAATGGGCAGCAGCATTTTCATGAGAATTACAATATGGCACTGCAGTCGCTCGGTTTCGGCAAAATCGTCCCCGGGAGGTGGCCCATGTTCAGTGGTCAGTAGGTACTCTCAGGCTCAAACCGACTTTTAAAGGTTGTTTAGTCAATTCTGTTTTAAGTTCGATCTATATTTCGACTAGTTCAGACCACTTTTGTGTACGTAATCAACGTAGGCAGCAGTAACGCAGGTTAGTTGTAAAATGTTTCCGCGACATACAAAGTTACCTACCTTCCTATGGACACATACAATGTGACGCAACTACAAAGAGATTAATGACGCTTCAGAATAATAATAACAAAAAGAACGAACATCAGATTTTTATGGCATATTAAAAAGCCATTTTAATGATGTTCTGACATGAATCAGTGAACAACATCTGGTTATAATTAATATTATTTTTTATATTAATTAATATTTCTTCATAAACATGACATCTGGTTTACAATAACAATATTGTGAACATAGGAGCTCTTACCTAATATTGCGAGTACAAAACGTCAATTACTCCAGTCTTCAATATGTACTTAAGTAGTTATAAAATAGAAATATGATTTAATGTCGTGTCATTGAGATAATAGAAGGCCAACCTATTTTAAACGGGACAACGATGTGATTAAACTGTCAATTTCATCATACATTGCTGCCTTAAAACCAATATAAATTGATATCGCAATGAGAAGCGCGCAATGGATGTTGAAGTGTTTATAATATCGGTTATGTAGTAGCTGTAATGGGTGAGGATCTATTACAGCTCCAGATGGCGTTGATGTGCCACTGGAGCTGCGTTTGCGCAACTGTAATTTGTTCGAGAATTAAATAGAGCTGTTAGCACCTACTAAGCAAACTAGGTACCTATATGATTATGATCAATATGTAATGCTTAACTGACATCAGCAGCATACTACTAAAACATCAATAATTAAGTATAAAAAATCAGAACAACTTTAATTTTAAATATGTCACTTTAGTTTGTAAAGAGATTATAAAGTGTGTTAGAGAATTCTACCTTATTAAATTTAAGAAAACTTCAGGTCTCGTCTTGTCGACCAAACATTTTACACGTATAATGAATTTCTGACATTTTAAGTTATGAACTTTGTTAATTTGACATTATGCATTATTTATCAATTTTATTTATCTCACCATTTGACTGTTTTTATAATTTACCACTTTATGTACCTCTGACGCTCAAATAAGTAATTATTATTATGGATTTAATATAATTGTAACTGACATCTCTGATAATGTTCATAATTTTTGACACAAATATTAATTATTATTGACCACAAACTGTATTAAGTTGTAAGCAATTGAAATAATATCTACTTACACTTTGGATTTATAATATAATAATATAATTTTGACATGTAAATTAGCTTTACGAAATAAATGAATATGACTAGGAATATGAATGTGCCTAGACCATTCGACATTTGGTGAGCCTAACGCTTATTTGCCTTTATGTGTAGTCTACTGGACTGGAATATTCAGCTCCTCAAATTCAGTTTTCTAGAAACTCAATTAACACTATACTTAACGAATAGAAAGACTGTTATTATTCACTCTAATATTTTGAGATATATTAATGTAGAACAAGGAAGTTTTTGCTAAGAATATCTTAGTCTTTGTGTACATTCTAAGATTTCTTTCCGGGTCTGGTTGGTTGAGGGACTACCCTCCGTGCCTCAGAAAGCACGTTTAGCCGTTGGTCTCGATTGTTGTAACATCATCTATAATAATCGTATATCAAGGAACGGGCAGCAGCGTTTCCTTATGTGTATAATACATAATACTGCGGTCACCAAACCGCCTGCCAAGCGTGGCGACTATGACAATACTGTCCCTCGGGAGGAGGCCCATGTTCAGCAGTGGACGTTATACGTGCTGATGATGATGATGACCAAAAATATCACTCAAGACATCTCAAACTATTTTCTTGTCGGTAACATCAACTCTATACCATTCTCAGGCGGTCATAGCCCAAAGCGTGACATTTAACACAAGGAGTGTCTTCACTAAAACTTTAATAGCTATAAACTATACTAGCTAACGTACCTCGGGCTCGCTTTATCGTAGGGATGCCACTGACATTAAAACCGAGGCCGCACTGGTATGGACCGCAACTCCACACATTATATCCGTGATTAGAGAAAGTAACCTTACTAGATTACAATGTGCATCTGTATGGATTAGAAGTATTTTTATTTGCTGGTGCGCGTTTCTCTAGCACGTGTTAGACGGGACTTCTGTTATCTCGTCGTTCATACGAAAAACGCGCGTGGATAATGTGGGGGCAGCTTAAACTAGATAAGCTTTCTTTGCTGCTCGATCCTCTCCCATCCTCTCCACATGTCCTAGCGGGCGTCGCCCGGTGGGGCGTCCGAGATATCGCTGGAAGGATGAAGTCGCCAAAGACCTGAAAGAGCTGGAAGTGCCCGACTGGTCAGATTTGGAACAGAATAGGGAAGAATGGCGCACTTTAATGTCGAAGGCCAAGATCCACTTCGGGTCGCTGAGCCAGCGAAGTAAGTAAGTAAGCTTAAACTAGACTATCTTATGTACCTCGGCCTCATCTAATCTTATGGATGTCACTGATTCTTACACATTGTAATCTAGTACTTACTAATAAACTATTCTCTCCGTCTATAATCACGGAGAAAATCTTTTGCCAGCTACTTCGTCCGTGTGGAATAGTAATAAGCTGTCCTACACACTTTCATATCCGATTTTAAACTATTCTAACCATTTTCGTCCATTCTCGTGGTATACTCTATTTTTGCAGGTACCCGTGAACCAACCACCCTGACCCGGAAAATTTAAAATTTTATATTTTACACAAAAATTCTTGTACAGCGTGGATATTGAAGTCAAAATACGTAGCGGCATAAGCTGTAAGTTTCAGAGGACTTAAAGCGGAATTTTAGCCGCACGAATATAACTATTATTTCAACAAACAAACTAACACAACTATGTATATTAAATTAGATTTGTATTCGTATAAAACCAATGCTGTGCATGTTATTCGAGCCACTTGGGTTTTGTTAGAGATATCAGATACATGCTCCGCCCGGCGGCTGCGGTTGCTTATTGTTGCTAACAGTGGCAAGCCACAAATCCCAGGATGAATATACTAGTACTGTTGTATGGACGGATTATTATTTGGGGAGTTGGTTTATTTTGCTCTGTTTGTTGTTGTGTTGTCTCGCTTTGAGTCTCGGAGGTCGTGGGTTCGATCCTCACACCATAAAAAAAATCTTTGTGTAAATTATAATATTTCTTATCATCATCTATAATAATCGTATATCAGGGAATGGGCAGCAGCGTTTCCTTGTGTGTTACAACATAATACTGCGGTCTTCAACCTGCCTGCCAAGCGAGGTGACTATGGCAAAACCCTCCCTCAGAAAGAGGCCCATGTTCAGCAGTGGACGTTATACGGGCTGATGATGATGAATATTGATGTGAAAAGATTCTACTTGGGTTAAGTTAAAGAATGAAGTAGTATTGTACCAGGCAACTAATATTTTGCTCTCCGCAATGATGACTAGAAAATCCAAGGCCAAAATCCAATGATCAAATTTGTATTATTAAGCGAGGTTAGCTTTATGTAATAGCTTAAGACATAAGGTATCTTAAGAAGGGACTGAATTAATCAACAAACTATGTATTACATGGATCCCACAACTGTTTATGGTAAAAAACTGAGTTGAGAGACGTGGTTTTTATTAAAAGTTATTTTTTTGATAGTATTTATATTATTTCGCGATTAATGGTAGTCTATGTTCTTATCCAGGTCTAGGTAACTGGTCTAATCAGTGTCAAATTTCTTTGAAGTGACTTCAGCAATTTAGTATTTGAAATATTAGTTAGTCTTAAAATATTTATGAAATTAAAAATCGTCACAGCTGACTGATACGTCCAAAAAAGTTGGTTATGCTGCTAGGTTTTTCCTAAGGTTGAATCCACATTGGACGTGCGCGTTTATCGACCGTTTGAACGACAGGAGCGCCAAGCTCGGCCCTTGACACGCTATTCCCAACGCCTGCCGCGCACCCAATGTGGGTTAACCTAACCCAAATCTTAAAAAAAATCAATAAATTTTCGTCTTAAATACACATAGTTTATATAAGGTTAAAATCGACCATGTCTTGCTATAAGGCCTGTAAGAGGCGACTTAGGAACATACAGCTGATAGATGGGCAGCAGCATGTATCAACTCAGGGATGCTTACTATCTTCATCAACATCAACAGCCCGTTCACGTCCACTGCTAAACATGGGCCTCCTCTTAACAGACCTTGGCAAGAAATGATCGTAGAGGGATATTGCCATAATCACCACGCTTGGCAGACGGATTGGTGATCGCATTAAGATGTAAACCTTGAGCTAATAGGTACTGCTGCCCATCCATCAGCCATATGTCCCTAAGTCACCTTTTACGACACCCATGGGAAGACATGGAGTGGTCTATTCTAAGCCGGAAACCACACTGCATTACTATCTTGCTCGCTCACTAATCCGCCAAATGCGTAAAGGTGGTGTTATAGCAATATCTGCAGCTGGTCAAGGTCTGTTAAGAGGAGGCATATTTAGAAGTGGAAGCAACTTACAGGGCTTATAAAGTAAAAGCGAGCAGGACTCCAACCTTAATAACAAAAAAAATCGCCAATTTGAGCAAGCTGCGCACGAGGGCATCCTTTGTGGAACTCGGACCTAGGTTCAGGGCAGACACTGGCGCGAAGATTGAGCAATTATGACTTTTAGTTTTTAAAAGGAGTTTTGTGTAACTGTCGCTCTATTTAACAGTTTGCAAGCCACTCGGAATTCGGGCTTACAAGGGCATCGGATAGTTCTCTGCAAACCATCGACACTAGCTGCAGCCAAGAAGGCTCACCATGAAATAGGCGATCTTCTATTTGGAAGAAAAGTCGATACTGAAATTGTTACTAATTTAATAAATTTCGATGACAATAGTGCCGGACACTTATCGAAATTTATTAATATCTTTATAACACGTCTCTTAGGGGAAATTTAGATATTGTGAAATTAGCATCAAGCAGTTTTCTTTCCGTTGGACTGACAATTTGATTCTTATTATAGAAATGTCATATATTTCCCAAGGTATAAGATAAGTGATGACTAAATTTATTTTCTCCACAAATAACAGAACACCGTTACACACAATCTGTTACGTCACATGCGTTACTAATTCCTATTTGAAGTTTCACATTTGGGGACTCAGAAACCAATGAAAACGCACGCATTAACACACCATATCTCTCTTGTCATAGAGTAAAAATTCCAGTGGCTCGTTAATAATAGCACTGGTAGTATTGATGTATGGGGGTGACAAAGCAATAGTTTTAAGATTCGAGACAAGTATTAAGTGTAGTTGTAACGGAGTCGTTTATTAATCGTGTATGACGTGAGTTTCGAGTTTCGTTTGTAATTGGACGGTGGATGATGGACATTTTTGAGAGTATATTAGTGAGTGTTAAGTTTTAATGAGTGTAGCGTTGATTGTGTGTAAGCTGAAATATTGGGAGTCAATGATAGGTTGTAGTTTTTAATTTTGTGATATCAGTTTTTCTTAGAATGTTGACTTTTGTTTTTACTGTTAAAATAGTTATTTGGTGGTATGATGTTTTTTTAATTTTTTGTGCTGAGTTTTATCACTTTACTTGGATTCTTGTTAACCCCTTGTGCTAAGATAAAATGCTTGTGTAGTAAGTTTATGTCGGGAGTGCAATGGGTGGGGATCAAAACGGCGACCACAAGATCGCAAGACCGACGCACTAGCCACTGGGTTACGGACGCTCGGATCAGGTCGGTCGCTGGCGGGGGACGGAGGAATTATTGCTTATAGATTTTTATGGGAATTTTGTACTTTAGAGTACGCAGGCTTGGTGTGACATGATGTTACTAATATTGAGTGAAATGAAATGAAAACGTTTATTGATAATGTAGACGAATCGATCGTTCTTATTATAGGTAAGTCAAATAGAATAAAAATATACGAGAAAAAAAAAATCTTGACTAATTAATTAGTTTACATTTGAACAGTAATGTTATTAAAAAGAATTCAAATTTACCAATATGGCATGTGATAGTCGTGTATTAAAAATATAATTAGAATCAACCAGCGCCAGTTGGGTCAGAAGCATAGAACGCGTCGCGAGCCTCGCCCTGCAAAGACGACCGGACCCTATCCTAGCTTCCTACGAGTCTATCTCTATTCCTACGTTGTGACACCTAGGTAGTTAATTAATCCATGATTCCGAAAGCACGTTAAGCAGTAGGTCTGATGGTCTAATCAAAGCGTTATTTCCAACAATCGTTTATCAAGAAATGGGCAGCAGCATTCATAGGCATATATGTTACGGCTAGAGGTAGGTGTGAACATAAACTTAAGATTAGCCGGCTAAACCTAGGTCTAGCCGACCACATGCGGTTAAACTTAGATCAACCTCTATAAGTCCCTGTTCAACTTCATTGGTTTAGGTTTAGGTTTTTTTTTTAAACCACCCCAACACCTTTTTGTGCCGTGCATAGGTATTGTTTAATTTAATTAAAACCTAGAATATCACGACGCAAACTAACATATTATCGAACTTTAGCTGCTTCTCGAAGATAAACCTAAGTTTAGCCGGCTAATCTTAAGTTTATGTTCACACCTACCTTTAGCCGTAACATATACCTACATCAAGTTGACATGTAGCCAGTGTGTGTGTGCCAAGCCACAGTTAAGCGCGTGGTGACTATGAATGAATGGATCTTAGGCCCATGTTCAGTAGACGTTAAATGGGCTGATGAAGATGCTGATAATTTTGGTTTTTGTATTGCATTAGGAATAACAGTGGGCTGATAACAAATTGTTAGGAATAAACAGATAGGCAAATATATATTTTTCAATAATCCGCCACTCACATAGTGGGTTTAGGTACTGTGGTGAGGTTAAGGTTTTAATCCCTCACTACATTGATTGACCGGTATGACGTTCTGGCAACTAAAATATTAATCATTCGATTTAAAGTCTAATCCTTGAATTTAAACTTACAAATTTAAAATGTCAATAATATTATATTTTACAGAGAGAATCGTGCTGTCGAGAAGTTGTTTGTTGCTTTGTGCTGTTGAGGCGTGCGTGAGCCCGTTGTTAATTCATTTATAATAACAAGTGTTTGTGTATTTGTTTGTGAGTTAAATAATATACTATTATAAAGCGTGCCATCTTTCATTTTAAAAGAGTGCTGCGATAGTTATCGTACCCCTCACACCACCCTCTTCGAGGACTAGGAGC
Organism: Nycteola revayana; assembly: GCA_947037095.2. NCBI lineage: Eukaryota > Metazoa > Arthropoda > Insecta > Lepidoptera > Nolidae > Nycteola > Nycteola revayana. The sequence continues at coordinate 1,127,951 of OX344857.2, read as the reverse complement.
AGTGAGCCCTGCTGAGCTACGCACACTCACCGTCAGGCGTTGCAGTACCTAAACAATATTTTTTCAACATTATTTTCCTACTTTTAAAACTTTTGTGTCACCTTCAACAACTTCCATAGCTTTCATAATTAATACAGAGGCTTCAGAAGCTCACAGAAGCGTCAAACCATTGACAAACTCCTCTGTCTTAACAGTTGTTGCTAAACAAATAATTTTAACAAAGACTTGGCACCTTAACGAGGAAACTTGTGTCTGAAGTCAGCTAAATTTATTGACTGATCAAAAGAAATTGTCCCTTTAAATGTGCTATTGCAAAATCAACGTTATTGGTATGTCACTTATAGTTTAAATTCCTTCGGGGCAGTGAAAATTAAAAAGGAAAGGAATAAGTTAAGTAATGCTTCTGTTGGTAAAATAAAAGTCGGTGATAAATTGGTTAATGATAATGTTTAGGGGTTTGTAGTAGTGACGTAATTAATGTGGCTATTGATGGTCGATAGAGAAATAGAAGTTACATTTTATTTTTGCCGCAAGGAAAAATGTGGCTTAAATTTGCTATAAGTTGTTTCCGATTGTATTTAACAATCTAAACGGCAAACGACAGAAACAAAGAATACACTCTAAAAATAGTATACGATAATAAATTTGCCGTGCGGCAAAAAAAAATTGTACGCCAAATTTTTGAATCTTACTGTCAATCAATAGTTTATTTTTACAGAAACTTCAATGCTGCGCCGAATATCTTGCTTTTGTTAAATCGGGTCAAAAGATTAAGTAGGTACCTATGTATTAACAACCTAATTCTAGAACTCAGAGGCATAAAGTCGTATATGCCATTATACGTCAGAAACATTCAAAGTATATTCACTGGCACTTAAGACCAAATGCTTCTGTAGCATAATATAATTCTGAGGCACACATTCTATTCCTACACAAAAAGTAAAGGCGCCTATAACAATAAATCCACACGCTCCAAATAAACCAACCAATAATATATTGTAATCAGGTCACATAAATGATGTCCCCACCTTTTGATGAGAATTCCTGCCACGCAGCAACTGAGACCAAATGTAATGACCCAATATCACTAGGAGAAACCATCATTCTTCGATAATGTGTGACACATACGAACAAACAACACCTTTATGTTTTATTCGGGTTAAAAGAAAATAGCAGTAGTTTAAAGCAATAGATCTGAATAAGAAGACATCGATTCATGAAGACGTGTAAGGGTGTAAAACAATTAAAGTGGTTTTAAATTTTTGTCGTGTCATTTATTTATAGAAGAAATATTTGGTTATTTGTATGTTTGCAATAAATAGGCTCTGAAACTACAGAACTGATTTAAAAAAAAATTACCAATACAAACTAGGAATATTAGGAAAGGAGTTACATAGGCTATATTTTATTATAGGAGCGGGTAAAACCGCGCGCAGGAAGCTAGTAACGAATAATTCTATGACAACCTCGTAGCGGTAAAAGTCTCGCTTTAAGTCTCGGGGGTCGTGGGTTCAATCCCCATGCCGGACAAGATCTTTATGAAAATTTTAAGATTTCCTTCCGGGTTTGGTTCATTTCGCGGTTACCATGCCCATGGCTTCGTTGGTCCCGATTATGATTACAACATCTTTATCAAGCATCTACTAGGGAACGAGCACATGCGTTTCCTTGTGTGTTACAGCATCCTACATTGGTCACCAACCCGCCTGCCAAGCGTGGCGATTATGGCAAAACCCTCAACCTCATTTAGCAGTGGACGTTATACGGGCTGGAGATGATGATGAAAGCATTTCCTCTCACTCCATACATACATCAATTTTATCATGTTCATATTATGATAATAATTATGTTTTAAAATGTTACTTCTAAAAAAAACAACCCAATTTTACAAATTAAGTAGACATAATTTATTTTCACTAGCCATTACTTTAGTATGAAAATGCTATTAAAATAAATATTTATGCCTCCACTTACAATTATATCCATGTCTTTAATGTTAACTAGCCTGTAACTAAATCCAAACTAAAGATGACTTAATACGACGCTATTCTTTAGGAAATGGCTCCCCTCCGATATAACACGAGAGTATGATGTCATAAGACTTGCACTGGGCGGCAAATAGTCGATCTTTCTTAAGTCATCATTATTCTGAGCGGCACGTGTTGGCCTATTTTTGATGTACACTGTACAGTGCAGGAATTTGTAAACCCAAGATCATTCATTTAAGTTCAAGCAATGATGAAGTTAACATGTCTTATATAACGATAAACTATTACATTTTAACCCTAGAAAGATAATCTGCATAAAAATTACGCATATCTATCTGAATCATTGCTCAAATTTTCAAAAAAAAAACACATTTGCGTCGTTCTGCTCTTAGGACATTTACGTGACTAAACCAATACCTATAATGGTAAAATTATTAGAAATAAAAAAACAGATAGGTATATTTATTCGTAACAATACCTAACACTTGATATTACTGCATATGCGTAAATTTTACGCATGACTTTATTTTCCGTAGATCTCTATCCGACCCGCCGGAGAAGAGTGCGCCCGCGAACGCGACGCGTCCCCCCTCGTCCTCCTGACCCTTAGTTTGCAAAGAACCATCCGATGCCCTCGTAGACCCGAAGTCCGAGAGGCCCGCGAACTGTAAAGTAGAGCGACAGCACAAAACTCCCCTAAACTAAAAGCCATAATCCCTCAATCTCCCCGTCAGCGACCGCCCTGAGCCGAGGTCCAAGTCCCACAGGGGGCGCCCTCTTGCGCAGGTTGCTTAGTTTGTAGTTTTTAAACCATTTATTAAGGCTGGAGCTCTGCTCGCCTTTATGCCCGGTGAAGTAGCAAAAGCCTCGTGGCAAATTACGCAAATGAAATCGAAAAAAAAAAAATAGATTTAAAAATGATTATCTTTCTAAGGTTAAACTATATAATATGTAACATTTAAATTACAATCACAATACTAGAATCAAAGTTTATTATTGTGATCTTAAGTAGTCATATGCGTGACTACGTAAGATCACAATAATCATTGTGTTTAACTTTGATTCTAGTGTACGGCGTACATATTTTATAGCCAGAATTAACACATCCAATCATATTACTAAGCTGATAAGTGATAATATTAATGTAAAAGTTATCACCATAGATTACTTTTATATTATCAGCTTAGTTTCACATCTATTTAGATGATCAATATTGGTTGAATATTTGAACATATTCAACCAATTTTGATCATTTTAGTCCCGAATAAGAGCGGGCTATGAATAAAGACATAATTTATTTTTTTCCTGTCAAAAAACTGAAAAGCTAAACTAGAACTGCAATTTTATAGACCTTAGGACATTACAGCAAGACCCACAGAGACAGAGTAGGAATTGAACCCATAAAGAACCGTGGAAAGCAAAAACAGATAAATAGGATCCGAGCGAAATGTTAATAAAATCAGTCAAATCAGACTTCTTTTTGAGGTTTCGGCCATAAATAAAAACGTGTTTCTAGCGCCATTTAAAAAGATCGTAATTGAAAAACGATCGTATTTAAACTACTAGAAAAAGATTTGCATTCAATATAAATACAAAACACGGTGGTACTTATGTTCTATGTGATTGGCATTGGCATATCTGGGCAGTAGCGTTTTTTTGTGTGTTATTATATTATTATAATACGGCGACAATCCACCTGGCAAGCGTGGTGACTTTGACAAAATCTTCCCTCGGAGCCTATCTTCAGCTGTGGACGTTATGCGAACTGATAATTATTATGATGATGATGATGACGTGCGATGTGTGTAAGTATCCGAATTGCGAATCCTTAATAAATAGTATCTCATCGATTGTTTGCAAAAACTTAAAAACATTATATAAGTTTATATATATAACGTAGTATATTATGTAGTTTATATTTATCTGTATATGTATGTATCTAAGTATATAATATGTAAATATTAGTATGTATGTTTATTTGAGACCTACGCACACTATTTGTCTTTTCTTTTTCACATTTCCTCTTGCGGGTCTGCTGGAAGAGATTTCTTTTGAAATAAGCAGTACCTTTGTACAATTTCTTTCCCTATGTAAACCTTTTTCATTTTGTTTCTTTTGTGAGTTTGTACATAAATAAATAAATTAAATAAACATTATCAGTAGGTTTATTCTAGGTTTGGCAGTTGAAATTTGCGTAATCCAGCACATATCTATATTTCCCATTTTTAACCTGTTCAATAATCATACCTAATCTATAAATTATATAATGTCCTCATTAATATGAATGGAAAATAAATCACAAAACTTAATTGCTCGTTACACATCCATAGACGTTGAAGCGGGGATCAGCAAATTGGTCCTTCGCATTTTGCCGGCCACGCCAATTGCCGCCAATTGGAGTAATTTTCATATAATCAACTGTCACGACCAACAGTGGACCAAAGAGAATCTATTATGTACAGTACAACAAAATTAGATGTGAATAGTTTGTAGGTGGTACTGAAGTCATAAAAAAGCAATGATCGTCATTGTTTTTATATGACACTAATAAAGAACACTATTTTTTATTTATTATAATTTATTTATTTTAGATATAATAGTTAAAAATATCATCGGTTAGTTCCCACGGAAAAGAAATATAAAAATACTGTACTTAAAAATATTAGATGTATGCCTTTGGAGCGCCGATGCATAAATAATATCTCGAACATTGCAATATTTGGAAGTTTCCTCGCCGGACTTCTATCATGTTCAATTTTAAATTGAATCTTTTAAAGCCTACAACCTACACGAAATAAACGATATTTGCTTAGTACTTGGGTATTTACATACACTTTTACTTGTCAAAAGCATTGAGCTATCAAATCTAAAATTTTTAATCATCATCATCAACCTGTATAACTGCTACTGCTGAACATGGGCCTACTATAGTCACACGTTTTAGCAGGATCGTAGTATTATGTCAAGACACACCCGCTGGCCGTTCCCTGGTAAACGATTGTTATAGCTGCTGTAATGATTGAGATCAGCAGCTTTCTATTAGATTATTTTTAATTTAAAAAAATCACAATATTACAGTTTACTTTCGTACCATTCAGTTGTCATCACGTGCCGGACAAATGTGTTGACTGGGGAGACCACTACCGCTTTAATTTTCAGTGTTAATTAGTTTTGAACTTTATTACAAACCCTACTTTTACGTAAGTCTAATAGAATTATATACGGCTCTAACAGTAGCTCATTTAAAGTAATACTTAAACTTAGGTACTTTAAAATACTCACTATTCGAAATCTATGCTACTTGGCAACGTTCCCAGAATGCTGACTCCGCTCAGAGAACGTGCCGCATAAACGAGATCCGCCGCGAAGTCTTAAGAAATTAATTTGTCTCCATTGCCCCGATGTTTTTCTATTAAGAGTCCAAAATAGTGGCAACTATATCAAAGTACCCGTTAAATGGTAAAATTATATTCATAATTCTAGCAGTGTCTAATGGCCAATGAAGATAGTAAACAGTTATTTTTGTTACGCATAATATTTGAAGTCCATCTTTAACGCGTTTTATGAATAATTTCTATACAAATTTTCTCATTCAAAGCTAAGTAATGGGCCGCGCTTCGCCGGCTCCGCTAAACCACTCAGCGTAGACGTTTTAGGCTGTGTGTTAATAATTTATTTTGGATATCTCTCGTGTAGAAATTAAATGTTTTTTTGTGTATTTTACCTATTTATTCTGAAATCAGTGTTTATTACACTACCTCCAATTCATTTGTTCTCGGGTAAACAGATTGTAAACAGCTAATGGTTCTTAGAGATATCGTTTCCAAGTGATGAGGAAAATCAATGCTGGTTTATACAACACTTGTGATTGTAATTTAAATTAAATAATCTTTGGTTATAATATAAAGGAACCAATAATGAGAATATTTCATTTCATTTTAATGGTTTAAAAAAAAACAAAAACAATAATTTTCAGTTCCACCGTTAAAAAGTTTACGCTTCCTTCATTGGAATTAATCTCAAATGCTTGTGTTACGAGTGGGTTCACGTGGGTAGTGCAATGGGGGATCGAACATGCGGACATCCTCGACACCCTCGAATTCATATGAATTCAGAAACCGCATGTTATTTTTTTCGTTTTGAAGTTATTTTTTAAGAAAGAAGTTTTGCCTCTTAATAACGTTTCTTATCGTTATGGAGCGGCCGTAGCCCAGTGGCTAGTAGTGTCGGACTTGCGATCATGTGTTCACAGGTTTGATCCCCACCCATTGCACTACCGACGTGAAGCTACTCGTAACACAAGTATTTAAATTCATTCCAATTGAAGGAAGCAAAGAAATACAATAAATTACGAGTACATATAATATTAAATGGATACCAAATTTAAAATCAATCATCATTTCAGCCGTAGGACGTCCACTGTTGGACATAGGCCTCCCTCATAGATCTCCAGTTGTTGCGGTTAGAAGCGGCCTGCATCCACCGTGATCGTGCGGCTTTCACCAGATCATCCATCCATCTAGTAGGTGGACGTCCTACGCTACGCTTGCCGATCCGCGGTCTCCGTTCGAGAACTTTTCGGCTCCAACAGCCATCTGTTCTCCGTGCTATATGGCCTGCCCATTGCATTGATATGACTATGACTTCGACAAAAATGTCTCAATTATGGGTTATTGTAAAGCATTTTTTATGATATTGTTACTGTATCATTAAAGTTACATTGTCACAACGTAGGTAGATAGAGAAAGACTCATAGGAAGCTAGGATAGGGTCCGGTCGTCCTTGCAAGGCGAGGCTACGCGTTCTATGCTTCTGCCCGATCCCAGCCCACGCTGGTTGATTCTAATTATATTTATAATACGCGACTATCACATGCCACATTGGTAGAATTAAATTCTATTTAATAACATGACTGTTGAAATGTATACTTATTAATTAGTCAAGATTTTTTTTACCCTTTTTATATTTTTATCATTTTATTTGTCTTATAATAAGTACGATCGATTCGTCTACATTATCAATAAACGTTTTCATTTCATTTTCACAGTAACTCAATATTTTTTGCATGAATCGCAAACGCTAGATAGCTCAAACATATTTTTTTCGAAGTCATAGTACTAGAATAATCAATAGTAATCAGTAACGATATACTGATAAGTCTCCAGGTATTATGACTTCGATTCCCACTCTGGACAATTATTTGTAGAATACTTGTTCTGGGTGTGCTTTTTGCCCGTGAATTGTGTATTTTTACAACAAATTTTTTTTTCGAATCCGTTTAGTTTAGGAAAGTAAACCGAATAGGAATATCAAAACTGGTATTTGGTATATAAACGCGGTAGCCGCAAGATTACTAGCAGCTAGTAATAGGCAACGTTATCATGTTTCTTATACACTTAAGTGATAGACAGCGCTACATATACAGCGAAACCTGGTTAATTAGGATCTCAAGGGACCAAGTATTTCGTTACATTTAAAGAGGTTTTCATTTATCCAGTTTTCCAATTAGACAGGTTTCAAATTTAGTTGTCTCATTTACAGAGGTCAAAATTTTAGATAGTACCGACAAACAAAGCACGTGCGAAAGAAATTCAAATGTTTGTAAACAATCATGTCCAAGCCTGTCCCAACCTGATAGATTGGATCACTTCTAAAGGGACCTCCAGAGTTCCAATAATAGAGGTAAACATCGAAGAAATCCTAGAAATAAAATCTCATTTAACCAGATTCGAATTGTCCCATTAACAGAGGTAATTTGATGGAAAAATGCTGGGACCTCATTGTAGTTCCCAATGATAGAGGGTTCTCAATTATCCAGGTAACATTAACTAGATTTCACTGTACCAATTGTCCTCCTGTAGTCAATATAAATTGAACAAGCGTGCAAGCCCTGGGGGGGTCACGGAACCCGACTTGGGGGTTTCATATTATATAGCCATCGATGGTCAGGCCTATATTTAGCAGTAGACGACAAAAGATGATATTGCGCTAAAAAGCGAAAAACATTGACTTATTTTAATTGTTTAGCATTTGATTTATACATCGTATCATTCCTAACTTACCTCATAATGTTTCAAGTTGTTTCCTGGAAATCCCTCTCTACCGAATGTGCTCAATACTCGTAACAAAACAATTCACTATGAAAACTCAGTACGGTTTATACCGACCGCTAATGAAATATACGGGAGTTAATTTCAAAAGTAACCTACCTATTTTTTTTTGACTATAACTTCCCGCGCGCTTTTTCTCTCAAAGAGTTACCATTCCCGTGGGAATTTTATATTAAATATAACTCGTGTTACTTCTGATTAACGTAGCTTTCTAATGGCAAATGTAATTTTAATATCAGCTAAGTAGTTCCGGAGCATATTCAACGCAAACAAACAAATTAAAATACCTTCCTCTTTATTGAATATTTGATTTATAACTCCTTGCCTAAAGGAATGACAGATCTGCCATATAAAAGATTCTGCTGTGGATCCAGGAGAGTTTTTATACTATAAAAGATTTTTTAATAAAAGCACCTGAAGATTTGGTGCTCGCTGATGTTTTTCCTACTATGTCTATGATTATACTCGAATTATTGATTCTATTTATGTATATTTAAATAATTTAGATTTGTAATTGTAATGCATCATAATAAACATCACTGTAACTTCATGTTTTAAACATAATCTTTGCATACCCTCATTGAGGGTGACATATGTCATGTACTTACAACTGCATAACACCTTATGCCTACCGTTTTTATGCAAATAAATGATATTATTATTATTATATTAGAAAAGATAAGCTAGTTTTAATATGCCTTAAAGTGATGAAAAAAGGAAACTTTGACTTTGAACACTTGCGGCGTCTTTTTTTATATATATACCTTTTCATTTTATTTTTGCAAGGAAACATATCACTATATTGTATAGTTTTCATAATTAAATATCAAATTGAATGCTAACAGAGCAAATAATATAAAAATGACAAATAGAAAAAAATATAATGCATGCATTATATTTATTTTATTTGTAATTTTTATGATATGTTTACTTGTTTTTATTAATGAATACCTTTGTTTGCCTTGCTTTTTAAAGTCCCAGTTTCGCATTTTCTCTTGAATCACTCTATCTATTAAAATCCGTTGCGTAATTTGAAAGATCTAAGCATACATAGGGACAAACAGTAAGGGATCGACTTTGTTTTATACTATGAAATAATGAATTATATTCAGCACTTAGGTATTTACATACACTTGTACTTGTGAAAATCACAATATAAGAAGATACATTGATAAAAATACTATAACTAACAGATAATTCTTACTCTATAAAATATCCGACTAGGTAACTAACAGTAGTAGACAGGCAATAGCTAATCATACTGAGCTGAGGAACTGCACAACTTAGTTCTGCCTTCTCCTTTCTTCTATCGGACAACGCGACACTCGGAGAGGCAGCATCAGTACATGGTCGATATTCCCAAAATACGTACAAAGCGCTTCGAGTCCACGTATTTGTACGTACTGCGAAGATGTGGAACTCCCTGCCGGGGTCTATATTTCCCGATAAGTACAATATGGGTCTCTTCAAATCAAGGGTAAACCGGTTCCTTCTAGGTAAGCGTGCTCCATCCTAGGCTATGCCGATGATAAACTTCAGGCGGTTTGAAGAAAATATTTTTTTTTTCTACAGACTAAATAGTGCGTCCGTGTCTCCTGTGACATTTATAATATTATATTCAGTGAATACCAAACTACAATAAACGCGCTCGTCTCAATTCTCATCCCGTATAACATCCCGAAGTGCACTAATTAGCAATGTTTCCGTCCACTGATGAGCCTTAGGCTCATATTGGTATAATAGCCCCGCCATATAACTGGACTCGCAAGGTATTGTCTAACTCGGATTGTTATTTCATTTAAACTTTGAAAACTGAACTTGTGAAGGTACCTACTGGGTTAGAGAACACTGGATTAATTATTGTCCGGGAAAAAGTATGGCTTATGTTTAACTTACCACCAAAAAAATTGAAAATGATCACCAAAATTAAACCCGCATTTTAATGTAAACTTGTAACCAAAGTTTTAACATTTCGCTATCGTATTTAAGCAAAATGACTCCAAATAAATCATTTTTAACCCAAAAGTAGTAAATGATCACCAAAAGTACCTAAATGTTTTACTAATTTACTATTCGGTTCTGGCACTCGCCGGCCGCTGCCGCGGCACCGCTCGCTTCGCTCGCTCGGCTCGTGCGTTGTATGGCCGCAGCTCTAACCTAACCTAACCGATTGTCATTTTTCATTGATTTTATTAAGGTAGAAATAGCGCAATAATTTGCTCGCTAAGATTTGGTGATCATTTACTACATTTGGTGTTCGAATACAATTTGAAGTGCAGTCGTGACTAAAATAGCTAGTACTATTATAATTTTAGACTTTATTTTTCTGGTGTCAAGTATATATTTTTGGTGGTCATTATATTTTATCCCAAAAGGGATAAGCCCCGTGGCTTACTAGGTACCTACATCATAAATATTTAGGGATGAAGATTTTTTTTTATAATTATTACTGCCAGAGTTTTTCAGTCCACTAGTATTCTTGTTAACTCCTCGTGCTAAGCTAAAAAGCTTGTGTTAAGGTTGAGTTCACGTCGGTAGTGCAATGGGTGGGGATCAAACTGGCGACCTCAAGTTCACAAGTCCGACGCCATAGCCATTGGGCTGCGGCCGCTTCATTGATTAAGCTGTGTCCCTGTACATGTGTAAGATCACCATAGCTCATATGGCATATGTAAGGTTCATCATCATCATCATCATCATCAACAGCCCGTTTACGTCCACTGCTGAACATGGGCCTCCTCTTAACAGACCTTGGCAAGCCAGAATCGTAGAGGGATATTGCCATAATCACCACGCTTGGCAGACGGATTGGTGATCGCAGTAAGATGTAAACCTTGAGCTAATAGATGCTGCTGCCCATCCATTAGCCATATGTCCCTTAGTCGCCTTTTACGACACCCATGGGAGGACATAGGGTGGTCTATTCTAAGGAGGAAACCACACGGCACATGTAAGGTTGGGCTAGTATTATGCTAGTATTTTTAAAGCGGCCTAATGGCTATAAATCTTAATATCTTGAGGTCGCCGGTTCGAACCCCACTCATTGCCCTACCGACGTGAACTTGTTACTCAAGCATTTTAGCTTAGCACGAGTTCTTTTTAATTCTTCTTTTCAGTTCTAAGCATCGATAGGTATAATTCAAATCGGACAAGTAGTTCCTGAGATTATCGAATTTAACCAAACAAACATAAAAACTCTTCAGCTTTATAATATTAGTACAGATTTCACACATTGCCATTAGGCTGACCCCATATTAGGCAAGCGAATTCCTCGAGCGTAAGTTACATGCGGACGACACCGGGGATAACAGGTATCGAGGTCAAGATACCGGCGTTCGCGTCGTTCACACACCCAATGAGAAATCAGCTTAATAATTAAAACATTCAATACTACACAAAACCAAAAAAAATCGCTAAAAATACTTTCCGAAAACCTCGTTATTGCCTTCCACACAATTTTCCTGATGTATTAGTAACGTGGGTTGCCTGCACTAAAATATTCACCCATTTAACTATATTTACCTACACTACCTACTACCAACACGCGAACATTGAAACAACTATTTTTAATTAGTAAAATTGTGAATCCAACGCGACATTTAGCGTCACGCGACCGCTGAGTGATGAGTTAGTGCATGATCTGGACAGGCAATGGATATCTGCCATGAAAAATACAACGATGTTTTAATAGGTAATGTAAGATAAGGCCGCGCTCACTTTGGATACGTTTTCGTACGAATTCCATTCGTGCAGAAACGTACGAACACGCACGAACATTCCCGACCTTCTGAGTACTATGAAAGCGCTCACACTGCGCGCGAGTTTGTCGTACGTATACGTACGTGCAAGTCCGACGTCCGAAATCAATCCGAACTTGTTGGGATTTTATTACACGTTCGTGCGTTCATTAATTTGGTTCACGGGCATAAATCTTTGTGGGATCAAAGTGATTCCAGTTATCACTTACGTGACATTAATAAAACAGTCTGGGGTCATTATACAAATCTTCCATAATGTGATGAAATTCACCGAATTCATCTCTTTTTAAAAATATTTCGCGCACCCATTCGGTTCTACGAAAACGACGACGGCGTCGCAATCTACGGTTTAGAAGATGATTATCCAAAAGATAAAGATTATTCATCGCAAAAATGACTTCACGTATGCGCTAACACCGGTACCTTGTCTATTTACCAGTGATTACTATAACTATCCCGAGTAGTACTAGTACTTCTATTACCACATTAACTTATATACGCCCACCTCCAGCCACCTCCAGCCACCCTTACACATCCATCCAGACTCTCACATCAACCCGAACATAGATATCACATAACACACATACCAGTACACTCCCACAAATACAGACTCATCTCACCACGCCTCTTATACACGAACACTCACATACCCACACATACACACTATCATATACATACTTCTCTGCACCCTTTTCTCACTATAAATTTAATTGTAAGCCAACGATGTACCTACTTACTTTTCCATGAGGGGGGCCTGGTGACCTGTGGCACAGGTTTTCGCAACCTATTTCAGGCACCAGTCCTTCACAAATCAAAATAGTATTTTACACAGTTATAGTATAGTCTAGCCTTAAGTTTTAATTTGTGGAAGGAAAATAAACGTATTTTATTATTTATTATTATTTGACGGAGAAAAACGTATTCAGTGTGCGCACTCAATTCGTACGAACAGTGTTCATACGTTTACGCACGATATAATTCGCATCCAAAGTGAGCGCGGCCTAATACTTTAAATATGGAAGTGTAGCTTGTAAGTTTTAACCTATGCTAATTTTAAAAGCTGAAGAGTTTGTTTGTTTGCCAGAACGCGCTAATCTCCAGAACAGCGGCTCCTATTTGAAAAAGTCTTTCAGTGTTTGATAGCACATTTATCGAGGAAGGCTATGTTTAATTATAAAGTCCCTATGGGAACTGGGAAAGCTTGTGATTGTATATCCCACTAAGTAAATATTATAAACGCGAAAGTTTGTAAGTATGGATGGATGGATGAATGTTTGTTACTCTTTTACGCCAAAACTTCTGAACGGAGCTGGCTGACATTTTGCGGCTGAATAGGTTATACGTTGGGTTAACATATAGGCTACTAAACATCACGCTCCGACCCACTGGAGCAGAGTAACGCTGGTAAAACCGCGGGGCGCCGCTAGCAAGCATATATAAGGAAAATACTAGAGACAGGTTTGCATATAAAAGGACACAGAAAGATTCAAATAACTTCAGAGCTATATCGCTAATCATCAGCTAGTATGATGCCTACCTACTGTTGTCTGTGAACGTGGGCTTACCTCGAAGGGTTTATACCCATATTCACCACGCTTGGTTGATGGGTTGGCGACCGTAGATACACAGGTAAATGCTGCTGCCCGTAACCTGGTATACTGTTGTCTTTGATGATATTGTGGCAATCGGGACCAAAGGTTTGAGCTTTCCGAAGCGCGAAGGGTAGGCTCTCAACCAGCCAGACCCGGAAGAAATAGAATAAATTTTACACAAATATTTACTGTCGAGTGTCGAACTGCCTTCGAGATGTAAGGCCTTTCTTTACCGCTAAGCCACGGATACGGACCACATCGTCAACATATCGATGCCCTTGTAGACCCGAAATCCGAGAAGCCTGTGAACTGTAACATAAAACGACAGTTGCACAAAACTCAGTTAAACAACTAACAGTCATAATCCCTAAAATCCCTGCGTCAGCAACCGCCCTAAGCCAAGGTCTAAGTCCGATGGCCGGATTGCTCATGCGTACCCGGCCCCCGCCTACGGCGGATCGAAGGAGTGTCCGAGGGGTTTTAGTGGTGTAGGGTCCTCTCCTCGTGGTATGAGTTTAGCATACCACGCTATGGAGAGGGCGAGCCCCACATATCCCACCGCCAGCGCGCGAATACGCTGCAACGGCGGTGGGAAAGCGTCAAAGCATTTCACCACGGACAACAAAAAAAAAAAGGTTTAAGTCCGATAGGGGGCAACCTCTTGCGCAGGTTGCTTAGTTTGTAGTTTATAAACCATTAAATAAGGATGGAGCTCTCCTCACCTTAATGCCCGACGAAGTAGCAAAATCCGTTAAAAATCCGTCCGTTCTAAAAAAAAGGAATTCGCTACCTGCGAAGAAAGAGAATAACCCGTAACTCTTTCTTTTCAAAAAAAAAAGGGAAAGAACACTAACTGTCCTTTTCGTAATAATATTAATATTTGTGTATGTATTATAACTATTTATAATTGTATGTATGTATTTTAGTATAGATATTTGTAGTTATTGTATGTATGTATATCTACCTACACACTATTATTTATCTCTTATTTTTCATATCTTCTTTTGCAGGTCTACTGAAAGATATTTCGTTGAAAATAAGGTAGTACCTTTGTACATTGCCTTTTCTTGCATTTTTGTTGTTTTTTTCCCTATATTTTTTGTGTTATGTACACACAAAAAATAAATAAAAGCTAAGGTATTCTTTTAATTGTCTTACACGTGATTTCTTAAACGTAAATCAAACTAAGAATCACCTAACATAATAACGATGATGTTTACTAAACTAAGCTGTTAAGTTAAATTCAGAATCATCATCATCAACAGCCCGTTTACGTCCACTGCTGAACATGGGCCTGGGCATGGCACTGGGCTCATGATAACAAACAACTTTTACTATGGCACCAAACCTGAAATCGCGAAAAAAAAATCAGCTGTTCCATACATTCATGTTCACATAACTCGTCAACATGGTAGGGGGCAGCTTATTTATTTTTCACGATTTCAGGGTTGGTGCTATAGTAAAAGTTGTTTGTTATCATGAGCCCAGTGCCATGCCGGTATCGGTCACTAATTACCAGTCACCCTATATAGTATAGATACCTACAAAAATATAAATACAACATGCTTTCTAAAGCGTAGGGTAGTCCCTGAACTAAACAGACCTAAGAAATAGTTATTTGTTATACAAGAGTGCAAAGTTGCTTTTTAACCGCGTGTTCAATTTTGATGACCGAGCAAGCGAAGGATTCTAAAATTGAATCACGAGCGCAGCGAGTGATTCAAAATTAGAATCCTGAGCGTTAGCGAGGGAATCAAAAGAGCACGAGGTGAAAAATCTTTGCACTCGAGTGCAACACGTAACTTTTCATTCCACCTCAGCGACGAAATGCGCATTATTAACAGTTTCAGTCAATTCTGTTGGCGTCAAACAAACTTCCTCGTCGCTAGAATCACTCATTTTAGTTTTTTCACTTGTTTTCAAGTTTCTGGTTTTTAATATAAGGTTTAACAATGACGTGAAAAAATGCCGCGTAAAGAACCGCGTACAAAGCAAATTGAAAAAAGAACACCAAGAAGGTTCCGAGTCTGAGTTTTTAACAAATTAAAAAAGTTGTATGATATATTCGGCACTATTGAGGTAGCAGTAAATAGGTTTAATGTTTTTTTTTAATTCACAAACTTAGTGCACACGATGTTCTAAATTCAATTTACTTTATCCTCTAGAGAATAAAAACGGCTTTTCCACTCAGATATTGAAGATTAAAAATACTCTTTCCGAGATGGTGGGATGAAAAAATCTTTATTTACATTAAAAGATTATTGGTGTGCGGGAATCGAACCCACTACCTCCAAAACTAAATGCGAGACGAAGATATTTAGATAGAATTAAATTCATATATATCCTACCTATTATTTCAAAGGTCACTAACATCTACAATACAAAGTAAAGAGAACTTTCAAGTTGATGCGACACTTTCTTACTAGGCACTTACTACTGTTGACTTTTAGAGTAGCTATAAACAAGTCCATAAAATAATTTAAAACACCCAGGCGACGCCGCGGGACAGCACTAGCGCGTGATATATTACTCGAGGGCACGCCTTTACAATGCACTGTTATTTTAACGTATATTTTTATAAATAAATCTACAAATGAAAATTTGTAGATTTTTGTGCAAAAGAGATTTTGCGTTATAGGCGTTTTGTTACGAATAAAATGTGTGTGTATGTTTTTTTTTATACAACTTCTCTACTATATCTGTGACAAAGAGATATAATTCTCGGAGGTCGTAAATTTGATCCAGGTAGAGTTGCCCAACTATCGATAGTTTCGCTATCGATAGGTGACCTCGAAAAATAGTAACAATATCGATAGTGCTATCGATAGTATCGATAGTATCGATACTATCGATACTATCGATATCACAAATTAACTAATACTATTGATTGGAAGCAATAGTATCGATAGTATCGATACTATTACATTATAATACTATCGATAGTATCGATAGTATCAATATTTTTAAAGTAATACTATCGATACTATCGATAGTATCGATAGTATCGTTGCATTAAATGATCAAAACTATCAATACTATCGATAGTTTGTAAAGCTATCGATACTATCGAAGACCAACCCATTTTTAGGAGCAATACTATCGATACTATTGCTCCTAAACACATATTGGTTCTCGATAGTATCGATACTATCACTAATATCGATACTATCGATAGACTATCGATACTATTGATATGACGTCAACTATCGATAGACTATCGATAGTCTATCGATAGTCGACTATCGATAGGCAACACTAGATCCAGGTGCCGAACAAGAACTCTCCGTGTAAAATCAAGTGGTTGGAAAGTAAGATCCTCCCGACCCTTAGTTTGCAATGAACCATCCAATGCCCTCGTAGACCCGAAGTCCGAGAGGCTCGCGAATTGTAAAGTAGAGCGACAGTTGCAAAAAACTCCCCCAACGAAACTAAAAGTCATAATCGCTCCATCTCATTGCCAGCGACCGCCCTGAGCCGAGGTCCAAGCCCCACAGGGGGCGACCTCTTGCGCAGGTTGCTTAATTTGTAGTTTTTAATCCATTTAATAAGGCTGGAGCTCTGCTCGCCTTTATGCCCGAAGTAGTGAAGTAGCAAAATCCTCGTGGCTAACTACGTATTTATGTCCATCCGAATCTACAACATCTGAGGCAAAGATCTTTGAGGTCGTGGATTTGATCCAGGTGCCGTAAAAGAACTCTCCGTGTAAAATCTAATGGTTGGAAAGAAAGAGAGAAAATTTAAAGTTCTATTAGAATGCTCAATAACAACAATAACAATTATATCAAAAGCTATATATATAATAATACTTACAGAAAATAATTACAAAAGAGCGAGGGAGCACATACGATGACGCTTGATTCGGTCTATTAACTTAAGTACTTAAATTAACATAATAAATTACAATTTTATACCAGGGAACGGACAGCAGCTTTTCCTTTTGTGTTACAACTTACAACATAATACTGCAGTCACCAACCCGCCCGCCAAGCTTGGTGTCTATGGCAAAACCCTCCCTCGCGTGGAGGCCCATGTTCACTGCATAATAGCAATATTTCCACAATAAGTTTTTTCATGAATCTCTCCTCAACCAAATTTATAATCAAATATGTATTAGCGGTTCCCACAAGACTAGACTAAAATAACTGGACCTAAACCCCGCGTAATTGCCCATTTGAGTATGTTTCGCCGGACCGCCTCATGTGGGCCGTGTTGAAACCGGTGGTAGAGTAACACACTGAGTTTGTTTCGCTGGATCTTCTCAGTTGGGGCGCATTGGATCCGGTGGTAGCATTAAAGCGCATCCGTCGTTATATGCTCATGGTCCACCCAAATTTTTTGACATAATGTAGACAGAACAAGCATTTTGCCTCCTAGCGACAATATACATTAATTATAATAATTAATTTAATTATAAATAAGTAATTTGAATAGGTTTATAAATAAACAGCAAATGTAATTTAAGATAAATAATAATAAATTTTCAAATAATGTTTGACGATTTACAAGTGCCTGTAATTGGTTTACGTAAATAAAAATGATTTTTATTTTATTTATTTATTAGATTTGAACCTACGTCACAAGGAAACAGATGCAGCTGTCCCTACCACTGAACCATCAATAAAGTCCATATATTAGAGCCAGTTCATTTCCTCGCTTAATGCATTTTGCATTATAATAATTGAGTACGTAGATACTAATAGTAAATATTAATTAACTGAAATATTAAATATAATGAATATTACGAACAATTAGTTCTATAAATTAATTACCTGTATCACAGACACTGTTATGTTTGGTAAATAAAAATAATGATATATATTTAACTGGCGACCCGCCCCGGCTCCGCACGGGTACAATGCTGATGTATTATACATATAAACCTACCTATCTATTAAAAAAACCGCATCAAAATCCGTTGCGTAGTTTTAAAGATAGTTTTAAAGCATAGACAGAGAAAGCGACTTTGTTTTATGCTATGTAGTGATACCAGATTCCTGCGCGCGGTTGCACACGCGTAACTCCCGTTCCCGTGGGAACTTCATAATTAAATATAGCCTATGTCATCCGAGGATAATGTAGCTTTCTAACGGTGAAATAATTGTTTAAATCGATCCAGTGGTTTTTGAGCTTTACAAATCTTTCCTCTTTATAATATCTATTAGTATATCGTTGTACATCGATATTGTTACTTTTATAATGTCACCTGAATACAATAAGAATAGTAAATTGATTAACTTACTAGTTAGTTAATCAACTTTTTAGTTAGTTGATAATATAACGAGGTTCGGGTGCTTAAAAAAACGAAACCTAAATAGATGGGGTTCAACAGGACTTATTGAAGTTGATGTTTTTTGTTTTGTTACTGCAAATGCATAGTCTATTCTGGTTTGGTTAAGTGTAATAACAATTAAGTAAATAGAGTAAATACCTAATATAAAACTGAAACTATTAACTAAATTTAACAATATAAGTGGAACGGAAGTTGAATAACATTCGATTCGTTATTTTCCGGAGACATAAATAAATATTTTATGTTTATACAAATAAATAAAATTGAAGTGTTACTAAAAATATCATCATCAACAGCCCATTTACTTCCACTGCTGAACATGGGCCTCCTCTTAACAGAGCTTGGCAAGCCAGGATCGTAGAAGGATATTGCCATAATCACCACGCTTGACAGACGGATTGGTGATCGCAGTAAGATTTAAACGTTGAGCTAATAGATGCTGCTGCCCATCCATCAGCCATATGCCGCCTTTCGCCTTTTACGACACCCATGGGAAGACATCGGTGGTCTATTCTAAACCGGAAACCACACGGCCACTAAAAATATAGTTAAACATTATTTAAATGGTAAACTTGACTTTAAGTTTAGTTTTTCGTCTTTTTAACTGTCACTGAATTTTTCATTAAATGTATTACAAAAACTTGTACAACTGATTAAAAATCATTATGCTATCTGCAAGATTTATAAAACCGAAATCCTTACGACCGAATCGCTCATTTCAAATAAGAATCAACCAATGAATGCCCGTCATTTTGAAAATATAGTCGCTTTATCACGTGACAAGTGTCAAACACCATACATTTTCGTTAGCAATTCTATGTTAGCGATTGTATCGCTTGTTTTTCGGTTGGTCTTACGTAGGTAGTCATTAGGCTTTTGCTACTTCACCGGGCATAAAGGCGAACAGAGCTCCAACCTTTGTAAATGGTTGAGTATTTTAGGGGAGTATTGTGCAACTGTCGCTCTACTTTACAGTTCGCGGGCCTTTCGGACTTCGGATGATTGTTCCGCTGTAGTGGTATTTTGTCTAGGCCCTCTGTTTGGAATTATATATCGTTCCAACCGATTTCAGCATTAGCGACCAAACTCAAAGGAAATTGTCACCCTTCTCAGGACAGATTTGTCTTCATCATCAGCCCGTATAACGTCCACTGCGGAAAATGGGCCTCCTCCCGGGGAGGGTATTTGCCATAGTCACCACGCTTGGCAAGCGGCTTGGTGACCGCAGTATAATGTTATTACACAAGGAAACGCTGCTGCCCATTCCTTGATACACGATTATTATAGATGATGTTATAACAATCGGGACCAACGGCTCAACCAACCAAACCCGGAAAGAAATATTATAATTTACACAAAGACTTCCTGTCCGGCGTGGGGATCGAACCCACGTCCTCCGAGATTTAAAGCGAGCCAAATACCGGTACGCTACAGAGGACACATTTTCACCTTTCTGACTTCAGGAGAGAAAACTTTTACCATAATATTCGTCCAACCTGGGATTCGAGTCCTTGCTCGTCGCGGTCCAACTACCGCTAGACCAACGAAGTAATCAACGAAGGTAGGTTATCAATGAGTCATAATAATGTATGCTCTATTACCCACTGTTGCGACACAATTATAATGATCTGGGTTCGACACAGCCGCTGTAGATAATGTACACAAGCTGCGTATATTGGATTCTGAGGATATCTTTTTTCTTTTTTTTTCAGACTGACCTACGTAGTTAGCCACGAGGCTTTTGCGTCTTCACCAGGCATAAAAGCGAGCAGAGCTCCAGCCTTATTAAATGCTTTAAAATCTACAAACTAAGCAACCTGCGTAAGAGGGCGCCGCCTGTGGGCCTTGGACCTCGGCTCAGAACGGTCGCTTGCGATGAGGTTTAGGGATTATGGCTTTTGATTCTGAAGATAAAATATATAAATAGTACCTACACATCCTGTTACTTTTATTTGTATTGAGATAATGGGTGATATTAATTTGTAGTTTAAATAATACTAGCGACCCGCCCCTGCTTCGCATGGGTGTAATGCAGATGTATACATATGAACCTTCTTCGTGAATCACTCTATCTATTAAAAAAACCGCATCAAAATCCGTTGCGTAGTTTTAAAGATCTAAGCATACATATGTGCAGACAGACAGCGGGAAGCGACTTTGTTTTATACTATGTAATGATTTCTAAGAGCGATGATTACAATCCTCAAAAAAAAAGAATTTTGATTTTTCATACAAAATCAGTCTTATTTAAAATTCAATAAAAAAAAACCAGACTAATTACTTAAACCAAAAAATTCTAATAACCGGTAATTATAATAATTAACTTAACAAAATTATTTTAGCCAACACCTGCACCTTTAACATTTTTTATAGCCGCATAGCTAAACCCAACGGAAGCTGTACGTGTACTCCTCAGATGCCACAATCATTACACCAAATTGCCCATTATTGTTTGCCGAGCCCTCGAAATACTCATTTACCTGGTACATTATATCTTAATGGCAGTAATACAATTTATCTAAGAACTTAATTATTATTGTAGTATTAATTTAATATCTGTAGATAACTAGCAATCATTATCAGCCAGTAACGTCCATGCTGAACATAGGCCTCCCTCGAAGGGTGTGTTGCCATAGTCACCACGCTTGGCAAGCGGATGGATGACCGCAGTTTATCTAAGTATACTAATATATAAAACTGAAGACTTTGTTTATTTGTTTGCTTGAACGCGCTAATTTCAGGAACTGTTGGTCCAATTTAAAAAATACTTTGATTGCCCATTTATCGAGCATGGCTATATTTAATTATGAAATTCCTACGGGAACTGGAGTTACGCGGGTAAAACCGCGTACGGAAGCTAGAGATATTAAATAGTTACGCAGGTAAAGGTACCTGGTTCATATAGGTCATAGAAGATTATTAGTATTAGGATGTCACACCGTAGGTAGATAGAGAAAGACTCGTAGGAAGCTAGGATAGGGACGGTGGTGCTCGCGTGGCAGGGTTCGCGACGCGTTCTTGGCTTGCCGCCCGCGCTGGTTGATCTAATTTCTTAAACCACGCGACTAATTATTATTATTATTATTTTGTGTATACTCGTTTTGCTCGCGACAATTTTTCATTTTATTTTATTTATTTATATTTTATTGATCTTCAAAATAAGATTATAATAGTAGTTTAACAAAAGTGACCATCATCATCATCAGCCCGTATAACGTCCACTGCTGAACATGGGCCTCCTCCAGGGGGAGGGTATTTGCCATAGTCACCACGCTTGGCAGGCGGATTGGTGACCGCAGTATTATGTTGTACCACACAAGGAAACGCTGGTGCCCGTTCCTTGATATACGATTATTAATAGATGATGTTATAAAAATCGGGACCAACGGCTTAACGTGCTTTCCGAGGCACGGAGGGTAGTCCCTCAACCAACCAGAACCGGAAATAAACTTAGAATTTACATAAAGATTTCATGCTCGGCGTGGGGATCGAACCCACGACCTCCGAGATTTAAAGCGAGCCAAATACCGCCACGCTACGGAGGTTGTAATTAGTGACCATATAGTTAAGTAATACCAATTACTAGACCTGTATATAATGTTAAAAATATCGGTTTTAATTAAGTATCAAAACAAATGTACTTAAAAGCATTATGCTTTGTAAATGACGTATACCAAGCGCGAATAATTAGTCTACGTTACAAATAAACTATTTCATTTCATTTCACAATAGCGACAACGGCTTAGCGAGCATTCCGAGGCACTGAGATGGTCGTTCAACCAACCAGGATCCGGATTTTACACAATGATGTTTTATCCGGATTGGGAATCGAGCCTTCGACCCTACCGCTACGCCACGAAGATATTTGTAACTAGTAAATCCAACCGCAGAGCGCATTGACAATCAAACGATGATGTCGATTCGCTCTGAAGCTAAGTTTTATTATATTTCTTCAGCTGACTACGCCTATCAGCGGAACGAAACGCTTGCAAGTTGTAGAACGTTTGGTCAGCGCCATCTATTGAAGCGCTGGTAAACTAAAATTACTTACAACGAATATGTTTTATAAGACGAGTGCCGAAGCTTTTGACAATGGTAAAAAATGAAAAGACAATATAGTTTTATGAAACCAATTGGAAAAGGAAGAGAAAATAAAAACCCGGCCAAGTGCGAGTCGGACTCGTGCATGAAGGGTTCAAAACCATTTTCAAGTGCCTACGATGTTATTGATATCGAGCAAACAAGGGCAAAAGAAAAAGTTATTTGTACGGGGGGCTCTTTATATTTATTGTTATGGCGGTAACAGAAATAATTACATCGTTTGTGAAAATTTCAACCACCATTGTATATCTCAAGAACCGCGATATGTAGACATATCGCGGTTCTTGAGATATAGCATGGTGACAGACAGACAGACAGCGAAGTCTTGGTAATAGGGTCCCGTTTTTACCCTTCGGGTACGGAACCTTAAAAATTAAAGAAAAAAATATTTACGGTCGATTTGAGGTCGGGAAGTGGTAGACGGTCAACTACAAAACTACGAGGAAAATAGTTCGGAAATCGATATTAACCGTTTTTTACCATTATTTAAAAATCCACCCTTTGAGGTAGAGGGTGGATTTTCTTGACCTCAGATCACCCGTAAATTATTTTTCCTTCCATTTTTGTTATATTCTCTTCCAATAGGTTTCATCCTACAATATTTTTTTTGTGTCCAACATTTTTTTGATGTTAATTTTAACTAATAGCGTTAGATTAATAGTTGTTACATCATGACTTAAAACTAGATATTTATTTTAAAATTAAACTTATATTAACTTTAGACTAATTTATCTGTACAGTAATGTTCCTGATTAATAAATAGGTAATTTACGTATTTAGGTACACATATTATAAAATAAAATATTTAGATTTTTTCATATTTCAGTTTATCGGTTACATACATTTTTACAATAATTCTATGAAAACAGGTTTAAGCTTGTGCATTGGTCATGGAATAACATGTCACGTATTATTTCTAAAAATTATTTAATTAAGTTTCATGAGATTGATCTTTAATCCAAATTTGTAATACATTGAGAATTCTCACTTGATGCTGTCGATATATAAACTCATTCAATGTAGAATCAGACAACAAACTTTAAGCAATTGAAATATTGTATAATGTAGACGTAAATAAAAATATTATATTCCGTGCCTCGGAAAGCATGTATAGCCGTTGGTACCCTCCCCGGGAGGCCCATGTTCAGCAGTCGAAGTTATACGGGCTGATGATGATGAAATAAAAATATATTTGTATGCCACTGCATGAGACCAACATGTATGAAAAACTAGACAAAAAATTTCGTTTTTTTTATCTTGTATGCAAATTCTTTGTTTTTCTATCTAGGTGCATGTTTTATATGCTAAAATAAAATATTTCATCTTATCTTATGATTGCTTCATCTATAATAATACTATAAAGAGGATCGATTTGAGTGTTTGTAAATTTACAGTTACACCAATAACGAAAGCCCTCTAAAATGATTCAAAATAATTTAAACTTTAACGCAATACAAAATGGCGTAAACAAAATCTATTAACACAACTACTAACATATCCTTTACATTGAAGCCTGCCCCAGAGAAATCATACAAGTCCTAAGACTTACCGAATAAGGAATAGTTAGAAACTCTTACACTAGCCCATTTGTGTTAGTTGTGCGATGGCGGACAGGGAAATGGGCGCAGTTGAAGATGTTTTACGTTTTAACTGTGAATTGTTACTGTAAATTACTGACTAATTTACAGTAGGCTAGTGTAAGAGTTTCTAACTATTCCTTATTCGGTAAGTCTTCGGTTGTGGCGATTTGATATTTTATTTTTATCTATAGTGTTGTAGTAATTAGAAATATACTTAAATGGTAAAAATAGAATGTTAATATATGAAGGGCACAGGAAAAGAAGGAGCTCATTAACATTCTCATTGTTTTGAGTAATCACAAAATTAAACACAAAATTTCAATTTCTACACATACACCTCAAATTGAATTTGATTTGTTCCAATATAAAAAGGTAACAGTGTATATTGAACATATAGATTGTTATTTTATGACATAAGGTTGGTCAATAAAATTATAATCTGACATTTAATAGCCTAACACCCAAATGTAACTGGAAAGAAGGTGATCATTGTCACAATGAGCTCTTTTTTACATTTTACAACTAAAATGGTGATCATAAACAATGTGTAATGTAGGTACCTGTCTGTTTTTTCTGTTTACACCCTAATGAAATAAAATACATCATATTAATCTGACTGCACCGGTGGCTCAGTGGTTACGGAAGTTGCTTCTGAGACCTGGTGTTCTGGGTTCGATTCCCACCCGGGACAATTATTTGTGGTTCACACAATTAATTGTCCCGGGTGGGAGTTGTTCTGAGTCTGGGTGTACTTTGTGTCCGTGAAATGTATGTTTGTATAGTCCCCCGCGACACAGGGATTTATTTCCCAAGTGCGGGAGTTGTCTTTTAAAAAACAAAAAAACAAAAAAAAAAAAAACAAAATTAGGATAAAATTTTATTTATGAGGTAAATTCGTGTAATATAAAATACTTTCAGGGGTACAAAACTTTTTCAGGTCCTGGAGGTCACTATATTTTTCAGCAGAAATTTTAAACTTAACTCACATTAAAGGCGCCTTAAAATTTCTCGAAGGATGCTTATCTGTCAGCTGTTATTTGTATGACATAAAAAGCAAGATGGCTGACTATGAGCGCGTTCTCTGTTACAACCGCTGCAATCAGCCCGTTCTAGCGTGGTTTTATAGATAATGGGCACCTTTTTACTTGGTATAGATTGCAATGAGCGCGTTTTATTCTAAAGCAAGGATTTTTGAAATTCAAATTTATGCAATATCAGCCCCTTTTATCATGTTTGGAGTAACGTGGTCTGATTGGCCATAGAAAAGCGACCTAAATGGTACAGTTAATTCAAAAAGGTGAAATTGTCAATGAGCTCCTTTTTTTCCTGTGCCCTTCATATTTAGATTTAGTTAATTGCAATACATATTATATATTGCGAGGCGGGCGCCGCGAATGGTTGGTCACAATACCTCGCCTTAAGGCTTATGACGGTACATTTATAATTTTATTGTGTCCTGTACGTTACGTGCTGAGCTTGTGAACAATAAACACACGGCTCGCACTGAGGCGGCATTCAAAACGATCGTATGCGGCAAATGCTCACTGTAAGCACACACGTCCACACATTTTTTTTCGCATATTTATGTAATCAGGCAAGAGGCTTTTGCTACCGCTCATGCTCAAACTCAAATCTGAGCAGCCTGCGAAAGAGGGTGCCTCCTGTGGGATTAGGATCTCAGCTCAGACAAGTATTACCACAGCGAAGCGTTCGCTAGCATAAATTTGCTAACGCAGATGTGTGGTAGTAATTGACATATAATGTCACGTGATAAAGCGATTATACTTAAAATATGACGGGCAGTCATTGGTTGATTCTACTTTGAAAAAGCGATTCGATCGTTTAGATTTCGGTTACAAACCTTTTATATGGTAGTATTTTGTCTTGTTTCTCGTGGACAAGTCCAGACAGCCCTAGCCCGAGCTTGTGCCATTAGCAACACACTCCTCGCAATGTAGGTATGTACGCGGCGTTAAAATGTTACATAGAAGTTTTTTTTTTTTGTTACCTTGAATGTGTGTCTTGGTAAACATTAGTAAGTACTTAGTACAATAATTTCTTTATCAAATGTTGAAAGCAGTAGTAAAATAAGCATGGCACACAATACTACTACTGTCCAGTAATTGAGCCGACCTATTTAGAGTATAACAAGCGTACACATGCAGCTCTGACACTAACTGTACTCTCTTGTTAGCTCGACACAATTCCCGCTAATCCGTACACAATTTGTGTTGATTATTCGTTTGTTTGTATGGATGAGTTTCAATGATTCTATCTTGGTTTCGATCCAGATTTGACAAACTGAGGTAACGCAATACATTAACAATAGAGATGGGCCGACTTTAGTATTTGCCGACTAACCGACTAGCCGACTAATCGGTTTTCAAAATGCCGATTAGTCGGCCGACTAATCGGCAATGCCGATCATTCTAATAACTACTTGTCGGAGATGTTCGGGCTTTTTCGTCATCACTCGGCTTAGTCATCGCGCGGCCGCTGAGCTTAATTACTGACTGATTAATACGTTCCTATGTTGTAAAAACTGTAACTTTAGATAACTATTCTAAGTAATGTTTAGAAATTATAAAACAAGTACAAATTATTTGTTTTATTTCATTTGCTATGCACCGATCATAATCGGCTTATTTTGCCGAATAGTCGCCGACTAATAGCCGACTACAAACGATGCCGAATAGTCGGCTTTCCGGACTAGTCGGCGGCTAGTCGGACCATCTCTAATTCACAATGTTATTGTCAGCCATTAAGGTAAGGTAGTTAGACCAATTAAAAGCTAGTTATTTATGTTGCAAAATTTTTAGCTCTCAGTATTCTGGTAATAAATGTATACAGGGTTATTGTATGTCCAGGGTTATGTATTTTTAATAATAATCAAGATTGGACCTCGGTAAATGTAAAATTTATTAAAACACCGCGTTTGTGCCCATACAGGCGCGAAACGCACGCAAGTCAGTACGGCGCGTTAAAAAAACGTGCAATGCTTAGGCCCTAAGAAGCAGGTTCGAATCCTGCCAAACCTGCATCTTAAGTAAAACCCCCAATGCCAATTAGGCTACGGTGGAACCACAGCGGTCGTCGAAATTTCATCATCATCATCAACAGCCCGTTTACGTCCACTGCTGAACATGGGCCTCCTCTTTACAGACCTAGGCAAGCCAGGATCGTATAGGGATATTGCCATAATCACCACGCTTGGCAGACGGATTGGTGATCGCAGTAAGATTTAAACATTGAGCTAATAGATGCTTCTGCCCATCCATCAGCCATATGTCCCTTAGTCACCTTTTACGACACCCATGACAAGACATGGGGTGGTCTATTCTAAGCCGGAAGCCACACGTCGAAATTTATCAATCTTTTATAACTTGTTGGTGCACGAGTGGCTCAGTGGTTACGATAGTTGCCTCTGAGACCTGGTGTTCTGGGTTCGATTCCCACCCGGGACAATTATTTGTGTGAACCACAAATAATTGTTCTGAGTCTGGGTGTTCTTTGTGTCCGTGAAATGAATGTTTGTAAAGTCCCCCGCGACACAGGGATTTATTTCCTTAGTGCGGGAGTTGTCTTTTTTTTTAAAGAAAAGAAAGAAAGAAAGAAACACGTTTCTAAGGGGGACGTTACCGATCCTGTAATACTCGTATATGACCGTTTTCTTAGTAGATAAAACCGTTATTACATACAGCAGTATTTTTTTACCAATGAACCATGGGCCTGTTATAACAATTTGCTGATATAGAAAATCGATATTGTAGCAATTTGTCCAATTATATTTAGTTCGTATTACTTGTGTGAAGAAAAAACGCTGATTCATATTATTGTTCCCTCCTATTGTAAGTTTCGTATGAAGCAAACATCTAAAATTAAATGGGAAATACTTTTATTGGTAAGTAGTGGTTTGGTTAGTTACACAGAAAGTTGTAATTTTTTTTATAAATAGTAGATTGTTTATCTAGGGAGCAAACAACTATTTTAAAGGCGAGAGCCAGATTTTTTAATCCAGAGCGGAGCGAAGGATTCTAGAGTTCTTAACTAGAATCCTGAGCGCAGCGAGGGATTAAAAGTATGTCACTCGAGCTTAAAATAGTGTTGCTCCCGAGGTGGACACTCTACTTTTTATCACCCTCTATGAGAAAATAAGTAAGTGCAACTTATGAACAAGAATTTATTTACGTACAATGAAGAACCATAAGACATAATAATACTTTCACTTGAGGAAGACGCACTCATTTTTTATAATTCTAAAATCTGAATATGAATCAACTACGAACAAAAGCAGAATGCATTTAATTTCGCGCGTTGTTTATTTTTCATCAACTTTTTTTAAATTTGGCGCGCTCGCAGTTTTTCAGCCAGTCACATATTCAATACATTGTCGCATGGTTTGTGATTCACCTCTTTGCTGATTGAAAAATTATAAACAATATCCACATTCCAAATTCAAATCAATTTTGGTCCCTAAGGGATTAATGAGCTATTTTGGTCCCTGTTTACGAGGAATAAACTAGCTCTTTTTGAATAGATGTGATAAAAAAAAACTTTTTGGCCGGTTTTGGATCAATATGATACATATATATCGAAAATGTGATCTAAGTAATGCATAACATAGTTCTGTGCCATTCCTTAGCCCTAACGAATTTTCCCATATTTTGTGGTTTTGATTTTACTCATTTTTTTAATTAAGTATGGTCCAAATACTATATTAAAATACAGTACCTAATACTTAGCATCTATTAGCTCAAGGTTTACATCTTACTGCGATCACCAATCCGTCTGCCAAGCGTGGTGATTATGGCAATATCCCTCTACGATCCTGGCTTGCCAAGGTCTGTTAAGAGGAGGCCCATGTTCAACAGTGGACGTTAACGGGCTGTTGATGATGATGACCTAATACTTTAATTTAGTATTGCTCGATACTCCAAACCATTTTACAAAATGTTCATCTCGTTACGGACCAATTATTTTGCGTCATCACCCTAATGGTAATCTGGCCCACGCATTCGGCCCAGTTTTCCACTATTCTTTCTACTCCGTGTAATATGGGCCGCGGACCAGAGGCCAGTTTCCCCCTACGCCAAAATTAACACTTAAAATAACTTCTGTATGTCGCAATATAAGGTCCATTTCCTGTGCTTCCAGGCACCACCGGTGGGGAACCACTGTTCAGTCCAACAAGACAGATAGTCATAGCAAAGAAAATTAATAATATTGTTGATAAATCTTCACTGTGTCTGCTGGGCTCTCCTGTCTTTGACGAATCAATACCTGCTTTTGTTGACAACCAAATTCAAAATTTCTTAAATAACTCTGATCGACTATCTAAAATTAGCCCTCACATTGCTTTTACTATTCTAAAATTTTGCCTTTTTGTCCCTAAATTCACCTACACTTTGCGATGTTGTCAGTTGTGGAAACATATTAATATTCTAAAAAATATAGACAACATCGTCAAAACCAGTTTAAAATCAATTTTGAACATACGTTTTGAAGAAAGGACTTGGTCACAGGCTTCACTTCCAGATGTTTCAGACGTTGCTCTCCCCGCTTTTTTGTCTTCTGTCCATAGTACCCAAAATTTATCACATAAAATTCTCTCGGCTAGTCTAAATAGTTATAATATTTCTCATATGAAGGAAGCTGAGTCTGAATGGCTTTTGGCTTGCTCCAACTCTACCTTGCCATGTAATACATCTGTTCAGCGGCAATGGGATGGGCCGCTCTGTGAGCTGACGCGGAATAATTTGTTACAAACGTGTTCCAGCTCTGCAGATCGTGCCCGTCTCTTAGCCGTTGCGGAATGGGAGTCAGGCTTGTGGCTGCATGCGCTTCCGTCACCAAATACAGGCACCTTAATGGATGCAAATACGTTTCGTGTGGCAGTTTCGTTGCGCCTTGGTGCGCCGTGCTGTGCTCCCCACCGCTGCGAGTGTGGCGCCAATGTGACCCAACTCGGTCACCACGGCCTGTGTTGTAGCAAAAGTGCTGGACGTCTGTCCCGTCATGCCACTATTAATGATATTATCCGTCGGGCCTTCAGCTCGGCAAATATGCCAGCCGTTTTAGAGCCTAATGGCCTTATGCGCGATGATGGTAAAAGGCCCGACGGAATGACTCTGGTGCCTTGGAGGATGGGACGGCCTTTGGTGTGGGACGCTACGTGCGTCGACACCCTCGCGCCGTCTCATCTTTCCGGGACTCAGGGTAGGGCTGGCATGGCGGCTGAATCCGCGGAGAATCTCAAGAGGCGCAAATATAGTACCCTTGATACTGGTTATGTATTTGTGCCTTTTGGTGTCGAAACATTGGGGCCGTGGGGACCGGGAGCCAAATTAATTTATAAATACCTCGCAGCGGCCCTCTTAAGTGCGGCACGTTCTCCGAGTGCTGGTTTCTACTTTGCACAGCAGGTAAGCATTGCCATTCAACGTGGCAATGCTGCCAGCATTCTGGGAACCTTGCCAAGTAGAATAGATTTAGAATAGTAGTATATAAGTTAGTTTTATTTTTAATTTGTTACTTTTAGTTTGTATTTTATTCATAATATTGTTACTAAGAAAGTGTTCAATTTATTTTATTTATTTATTAATACATGGAAGACTTACAGCTGTTCAATCTTAAATATATTACAAGTGTAGTTAACTGAAAGCCAAGTCCTCGCTTATAGTTACAGAAAAGGTAATCAAAAGTGAGCACACAAAGCACAGTGTTCAGAAGTCCAAACAAAAGGAAATACATAAACATAAAAATATACCCATCACTTCAATAACGCACAAAACAAAACAATTCCTGACTAATTAAAGAAAATTTTACTCAAACACCTTCTAGCAGAAGACACACTAGTTATGAAAGGATTATAAGTAAATTTCCTCTTACACAGTAAAACCTTCCATCTTATTCAGCAATGGTGTCAATAAAATTGGCCGACAGTGCACATAAACTAGCCGGTAACAATATGGAGAGCTGTAACTATTCCAGCACATCGGATGTGCAGATCCGGCAACTATTTGCTGCCTTTATGCATATTGTTTCACTTGAGTACCGATCAGCATATTGGCGGTGCTCCATTGTGAGACGATGGTTACTTTGCTGACTGTATTTAACTGTAATAAATGATTTATAAGATGCTTTTAGAATATACGATATTATTTACGATTTCGACGGTGAAGAATATTTATGCAATCAAAATCATCAGCGTACATAACGTTTATTGCGGGAGAAAGATTTTTTGCTCGGAGCGGGAATCGACGCCACGTCATCTGACAATTACGGCGAGCCTTATTAACGCAACAGAGGTTGCAAACACTTCAACTTTATATATTAGTATAATGAAATGAAATGAAAATGAAATGAAAACGTTTATTGATAATGTAGACGAATCGATCGTACTTATTATAAGTCAAATACAATGATACAAATATAAAAAGAAAAAAAAATCTTGAATAATTAATTAGTATACATTTCAACAGTCATGTTATTAAATAGAATTTAAATCTACCAATGTGGAATGTGATAGTCGCGTACTATAAATATAATCAGAATCAACCAGCGTGGGCTGGGATTCGGTCAGAAGCATAGAACGCGTCGCGAGCCTCGCCTTGCAAGGACGACCGGACCTTATCCTAGCTTCCTACGAGTCTTTCTCTATCTACCTACGTTGTGACACCCGGAGAAGAAAGACTAAAAGAAACTCCGAGATCATTCTTTTGTCATCTTTTAAAGTCTTTGATTAATCATTTGTACATCTTTTAAAAACATTTTTAGTATCTAGGTTAGTGATCCCCATACATCGATATGTAGGTACTCGCAGCAGGATATTGTGACGGAAACCATGAAACCTTTAAATAAGTATCGAGTATAGGGAGCGCTCATCCAGATTTACATTTCTTTTTTTTTACAATTGGTACATACCTACAGTCTGATCAGTTGCCTTACATGTAGATTAACAACTACTAATTTATAAATACATAATTATAAATACATAGTACTAGTAGTTGGTATTTATTAGGTATGCTTGTTTATAATTAAGGGCCGAAATGACACATACATACACTAATAGATCGACTGGAGCATCTATCAGCTGAAGGTTACCTACTTGCCATCTTACTGCTATGGTGATCGCAGTGAGATGGTATCCGCCAAGCATGGTGATTATGGCACTATCCCCCAACAATCTGGCTTGCTAAATTAGTGGACGTAATCGGGTTGTTGAAGTGCAGAATTAACAATTAAATATTCACATAATTATCTTAACTTTATTACAAACATACTGCAAGCGTATGTCTGCGAATGGTATATAGGTCGCATCTGCAGAAACATTTGCAACCTAGATTTAATTAAATTATCTATGTAATAACTAGGTTTAATTACCATCGCAGACGACTGCTATCTGTACTTCATCAAGAGGGCAGATACTAAACATTATCCCGGCAAGAAGTAATTAACGAGAAAAAAATACATTACTAAGAAATTGTTATTTGATTGGCAGATAATATACATCAGAGGAATAAATTTAGTATTTTCTTAAGATTTTATATTCTGTAATAGGAACAATGTGTGGGTGTAGATTCTCCCATAATCGAAATTTATTCCAATTTCTTCGAATTCCAATCAGCTCCGATCATTTGATTCAATGCTCAAACAAAAAAAAAATGCAACATAATTATTTTTTTTCTCTTCTTATCTATCGTAATATTATGAAGATGAAACAACCTCTGAAAGTACTGGACCGAATTAATACCTTCCTAATACAGTGCTCTAGCTAGTATTACCTTGCAAAATATACATAACTAGCTTGCCGCGCGCGGTTTAGTCGCGTAGCCCCTGATCCCGTGGAAATTTCATAATAAATATTGCTTTATCATCATCATCAACAGCCCGCTTACGTCCACTGCTGAACATGGGCATCTCTTAACATATCTTGGCAAGCCAGGATCTTAGAGGGATATTGCCATAATCACCACGCTTGGCAGACGGATTGGTGATCGCAGTAAGATGTTAACCTTGAGCTAACAGATGCTGCTGCCCATCAGCTATTAGTCCCTTAGTCGCCATTTACGACACCTATGGGAAGACATGGGGTGGTCTGTACTAAGCCGGAAACCACACATATGGCTTATATGTATAATTGTGATTTATCATTTTAATTGTAAATTTCTGAATAAAGAAGCTATCTAATGGTGTAAGTATTTTTTTGATCGGACCAGTAACAGTAGCCTATTTAATTCCAACAAACAATGGTTTGCGATTCGGTTGCTATGTGCGGTCGAATACGGTCGCGTTTGCGCTGCTCCATGAAAATATTACATTCGCGAATTGCGCGGCTTTAGCCGTTGCCCGGATTCCGCTATGAGTACTCAAACTCTCATAGCCAATGAAGTTCTGGCATTTATTAAACATGCCTTCGACTACATGGACGAGGTGAGCATCTTGCAGATCTGCAAGTCATCTTTTAAGGAGGATGAGATTAGCAGTGCCAAGTTGCTGCTCTTCACGACGCTCGGCAAACTCAGCCAGATGCCGTCTCGGCGAAGGGATGGCACCGAGAAGAGTATCCAGGACATCGTTACGCTGATGAAGGAGACCGATCCGGACGACGTGCCTGAATTTGTGGCGAAGGATCTGCACAAGCTGCCTCCCGTCACGTTCGACCACGTAGATGTCACCAGGCTGCTGAAGGATATCACACTCCTGAAGCAAAGCCAGGTTGAGATGCAGCATCAGCTGGAGGTGTCCAAAAACACCATCAGTGAACTACGGGCAGAAGTAGTGTTATTGCGCAATGCAATTTCTGCAAGTAGGTCACCTATCGACGCCGCAAAAGTGAACACGCGTCGCGGAGCACAAAACGCCTCCATCTGCAGTTTCGAGTCGGCGGGCTCGAATGCGTCACCAGCTGCCGAGAATGCATGCGTTGCAACGTGTGCCGCGGCCGTCCCTGCCTCGACACCGGTGGAGACGACGACATGTGTAGGTTCAGCGACCCCGAAACGAGCCTATGCAGCAATAGTAGCTGCCGCTAAAAAGCCTGTTGAGCCACTATACTCACAGGTTAAAATAGCGGACAACGTGAAAGGGGGTAAACGGAGCCTGCCAAAACCAAAACAGGTTCTGAAAAGGCAGGCTCCAGTGAAGGACACGGGCGACAGCGATGGTTTCATCAAGGTGGAGAAGAGGAAGAAGAAGAAGCCTCCTTGTCGGAACCAGAGTGGTACTGCGCTGGCAGGACCCAACACGCTGTTGCGTCCAGCCCTACCGACAACGCTGATGTACGTGTCAAGACTGCATCATTCCACGTAAGTTGAAGAGGTCGTGGAGTACATGCGGGTGAAGACCAACTGGACTTTGAGGGTCGAGATGTTGGAGCCGCGTCACAAAACGAACTTCAAGTCGTTCGTGGTGCGTGTTCCGACGCAGTATCTCGAGAAGTGCCTCAAAGAAGAGTTTTGGCCGAAGGGTGTTATGTTCCGCCGGTTTCGTGGCCAGCTACGTGACACCAGTCAGCGAAACACGACGCCAACACTTCGTGTACATTAGTATTCAGTTTTAGTTTATTAAAATATGTATTAGTTTATTACTGTTTAAGATTATTGTATGTATTTTATTCTATGGGACTCCGATGCCTGAAATAAAATTATTATTATTATATATTATTAATACAATCATTCCCCTTTATAATATCAGTAAATATTTTATCATTAAAATCTATTGGATATTGCAACTAATCTATTATTCCTTCAATGAAAGTTATTTAACTTTAATAAGTTAATTACTGATGGTAATAAAACATAATAACAAATCATTTTTTTTAATAATGTCAGTAACTTTATTACATGTATAAAAATACATAAATATACAACTAAAAGTAGTTAGCTAATTTTAAATAAAACTAACTTATATATATTCTACTTGGCAAGGTTCCCAGATTGATGGCAGCATTACCCCGTTGAATGCATTTACGCATTCCCACCGCCGCTGCAGCGTATTCGCGCGCTGGCGGTGGGATATGTGAGACTTGCCCTCTCCATAGCGTGGTATGCTGAACTCATACCACGAGGAGAGGACCCTATACCACTAAAATCCCCCGGACACTCCTTCGATCCGCCGTTGGCGGGGGCCGGGTACGCATAAGCAATCCGGCCCCATGGCAATGCTTACCTGCTGTGCAAAGTAACAACCAGCACTCGGTGAATGTGCCGCAATAAAGAGGCAAATCAATGAAACACTAAATATAGATCTTACTCATTAAACTTGGTAATTACGTCGCAGGCCGCTTTGATATTCAATGCGTTCATCTTATAAATCAATATACAATTAAATCGGCGTAATCCCTACACAGATAATTTATGATAGATATAAACATTGTGCAACATCAATCGGAGCTATAATATTTATTATCGCTATAGACATGTAGATTTGCTTAATCGCAGTGCCGCTTGTGATCGGACGCGTTTTTTGAGACGCTGGATTATTGTGGATAAGACTTTATATTATTTATATGTTTTTAATGAAACAATTATAAGATTTGTCTCATTAATTTCAATTTTCTATTTATTGTAGTGTAGTATGTCCTTATTTTACATGTTTTTTAATTATTACAAAAGATTTACTAAATTCTAACAGCATTCGGGAAACTATGCCCACATGTGCCATTTTTGATTAGTTTTTAGGTTTTAATAGAAAAGTTTTGACTTTTGATAGATTATTCTTAGTTCGGTTTAATTAAAGGTTAGTTTTATTTTGGTAAGTATGTTTAATTCATAGAATTATCTATTATTTGTAATTGTAATGTTAAGTAATACAAGAAATAAATCAATAATTTGATTATTAATATAACGATTATTTCCTTCTATACGTTTATTGCTATTCTTGGCTTAAAATTGTGATGCATTTAGGGTAGGGTTGCGATAAATGTTTCGGCGCTCACCGGAACAATGGTCACGGCTGGCGGGGGGAGAGATGAAAACAATAACACGTCACACAGAGCAGAGGAGTTTCTCCCAATGCACACGCAGGACGATAAATGGTATACGTGGTATGCTAATTCATACCACGAGGAGAGGAACCTACGTACCACTAAAACCCCCCGGACACTCCTTTGGTCCGCCGTTGGCGGGGGCCGGGTACGCATAAGCAATCCGGCCCCAAGTAGCTAAAGCCTCTTGGCTAACTACATATTGTCCATCCGAAAAATTGAATGGGATTTTTTATGATGCAGTTAAATTAAATGCAACTTATTTTCAGGCATGTCCACACTAATCCACATCGCGACGTGTCTCAGCGTAAGCGTAGAGTATAAAGGCGTCTATTTGCCGTCACACGCAGACTCTGACCCAATTAGTGCACATCTGTGGTGTCACAACATGCAAGTGTGTACACCCCTTTGTGGAAAGATATATGGTACACCAGCTATATACGCACCGCGGTTTCACTCGGACTAGATATCCCACGGGAATCTTTGTGCCAAATTTAATTCAATTCCGGATTAGGTAACAAATGTACCTACGTCTCATCATCATCATCAGCCCGTATAACGTCCACTGCTGTACATGGGCCTAAACCCGAGGGAGGGTTTTTGCCATAGTCACCACGCCTGGCAGGCGGGTTGGTAACCGCATAATTATGTCGTAACACACAAGGAAACGCTGCTGCGCGCTCCTTGAAATACGGATTAACGTGCTTTCCGTGGCACGGAGTGTAGTCCCTCAACTAACCAGACCCGGAAAGAAATCTTAGAATTTACACAAAGATTCCCTGTCCAGCGTGGGGATCGAACCCACGATCTCCGAGATTTAAAGCGAGCCAAATACAGCTACGCTTAGGAGGTTGTCGGACCGCTACCTACGTCTAGACAATCCATATATCCTTACTTTCTCATGTATAGAACTACAAGCTTTTCCCCGCGGTGACGGCATGCAAAAAGTAATTCCCAGCATTTACACACATTTAAAGCGGAATTAATACTAGATATTTTGTTTTTATAATTAAGATTAGTATGGATTTCCGCAAAATAACGCCTGCTTCTATTAAGAACATTTCTAATACGACAATTTTTGTCGGACCTGGGGATCGAACCTGAGACTTGGCTACTTACCAACGGTCGACCTTGTTACCGCTAGTGTGGTTACTCTACTGATATATCTATACTGTGCCTTACTTACTTATAAAATACATACTACTATTCTAAATCTATTCTACTTGGCAAGATTCCCAGATTGATGGCAGCATTACCCCGTTGAATGCATTTACGCATTCCCACCGCCGCCGCTGCAGCGTATTCGCGCGCTGGCGGTGGGATATGTGGGACTCGCCCTCTCCATAGCGTGGTATGCTAAACTCATACCACGAGGAGAGGACCCTACACAACTAAAACCCCCCGGACACTCCTTCGATCCGCCGTTGGCGGGGGCCGGGTACGCATAAGCAATCCGGCCCCATGGCAATGCTTACGCTTAGGAGGTTGTCGGACCGCTACCTACGTCTAGACAATCCATATATCCTTACTTCCTCATGTATAGAACTACAAGCTTTTCCCCGCGGTGACGGCATGCAAAAAGTAATTCCCAGCATTTACACACATTTAACACAACAGGTTGACAACCTCCGTAGCGTAGCGGTAATTGGCTCGCTTTAAATCTCGGAGGTCGAGGGTTCGATCCCCACACCGGACAAGAAATCTTTGTGTAAATTCTAAGATTTCTTTCCGGGTCGGTTGAGGGACTACCCTCCGTGCCTCGGAAAGCACGTTAAGCCGTTGGTCCCGATTGTTATAACATCATCTATAATAATCGTATATCAAGGAACGGGCAGCAGCGTTTCCTTGTGTGTTACAACATAATACTGCGGTCACCAACGCGCCTGCCAAGCGTGGTGACTATGGCAATACCCTCCCTCGGGAGGAGGTCCATGTTCAGCAGTGGACGTTTTACGGGCTGATGATGATGATGACACACATTTAAAGCGGAACCGCAAAGTAACGCCTGCTTCTATTAAGAACATTTCTAATACGACAATTTTTGTCGGACCTGGGGATCGAAACCGAGACTTGGCTATTTACCAACGGTCGACCTTGTTACCGCTAGTGCGGTAACTCTACTGATATATCTATACTGTGCCTACCTGACCAGGTAGGCACAGTATAGACATATCATCATTCATCATCATTAACATCCCGTTTACGTCCACTGCTGAACATGGGCCTCCTCTTAACAGACCTTGGCAAACCAGGATCGTAGAGGGATATTGCCTTAATCACCACGCTTGGCAGACGGATTGGTGATCGCAGTAAGATGTAAACCTTGAGCTAATAGATGCTGCTGCCCATCCATCAGCCATATGTCACTTAGTCGCCTTTTACGACACCCATGGGAGGACATGGGGTAGTCTATTCTAAGCCGGAAACCACACGGCTATACATATCAGTAGGTATAAACAAAAGTGTAAGGTAAAGTTATGACATGCATGGGAATGATGGGCTCGTTGCAAACTATAAAACTGAAACAAGGAGACTTACTTTCTCTGTATTTGTTGTCTTTGTTGTAGGTTTTACGGTGTCGTGAGGCATCTATATAAATAAATAAAATTGAAGCGTCTGTTTGTAGTGGGAAAATAACAGGTTCTTATAAAATGCATTGCAATTTATATTTTCTGTATTTGCGTATGCCGTGTGATTTCCGGCTTAGAATAGACCGCCCCATGTCTTCCCGTGGGTGTCGTAAAAGGCGACTATTGGACATAAAATATGGCTGATGGATGGGCAGCAACATCTATTAGCTCAAGGTTAATATCTTACTGGGATCACCAATCCGTCTGCCAAGCGTGGTGATTATGGCAATATCCCTCTACGATCCTGGCTTGCCAAGGTCTGTTAAGAGGAGGCCCATGTTCAGAAGTGGACGTGAGCGGGCTGTTGATGATGATGATGATGTATTTGTGTATCTGTCTTTTCCAGCTACTTCCAGTAACGGCTGAACTGATTTTGATGAAACTTTAAATGGATGAAAGCTAATTATTAAGGTATAATACTTAATATACGGGCTTCTTTTATTTTTGCATGTTTGTTTGTCCATGTATTCTGCCTATTCTTCAAAACGGTAGTACTAAATTAGACGGGATTTCCAAGATAGAAAGAAAATGTTATAAATAAGGAGTAACTCAGATTTTTTTATAATCTAATTTCTTTTCCAAAGACCTTGAAAAATAATTATTTTACGCGGACGATGTCGCAGTCTTCGGGAAGTTAATTAATAATTTTAAACTATTTTTATTTGTTATAAATGATGACAATAAACATAGAACTTAGCTTAAAAAAGAAAAAAACTTTCCACGAAGAATCATCATCATCAGACCGTACAACGTCTACTGCTGAACTTGGGCCTCCTCCCGAGGGAGGGTATTTGCCATAGTCACCACGCTTGGCAGGCGGGTTGGTGACCGCAGTATTATGTTGTACCACACAAGGAAACGCTGCTGTCCGATCCTTGATATACGATTAATTTAGATGACGACGAAAAATCGGGACCAACGCGCAACGGCTTAACGTGCTTTCCGACGCACGGAGGGTAGTCCCTCAACAAGCCAGACCCGGAAAGAAATCTTAGAATTTACACAAAGATTTCCTGTCTGCAGTGGGGATCGGAACCACGACCACCGAGATTTAAAGCGAGCCAAATACCGCTACGCTACGGAGGTTGTCCACGAAGAATAATAACACGGCTTATCAACCAACCAGACCCTGTCATTAATTTATTTCTCTCGGGAATCGAATCCACGACCTCTCACCGCTAGACGAGAGTACTCTATGTGTGTATATGTTGACAAATATGAAACCCAGCTACCCCAAATATTTCCCCTCGTCTAATAATTACTACCTTTTCGCTACAATGCCTCTTTCGTTCAATAATTAGGGAGCGTGATTGATTTATGAGCCGCATTGGATAGTAAATCAATGTATAGTGCAGAAAGATTTATCTTGCGTGATTATTGATAGCCTCGGGGCTAATGAGAGTAAACACATTCTTGAGGCGATGAGGATTAAACATTCATTATTGGTATGCGAGTATGTTTGTGTGTTGTGCTAACATTCTGAATGCAATTGTGGCTTTGAGTAGTATTTTATATATTTACTAGCTACGCCCCGCGGGTTTACCCGCGTTACTCAGCTCCAATGGGTCGGTACGTGATGTTTTGTAGCCTATATGTTAATACAGCGTATAACTTTTAAAGCGGCTAGTTAAAAGCGGCCGTAGCCCAATGGCTAGAGCGTCGGACTTGTGATCTTGAGGTCGCCGGTTCGAACCCCACCCATTGCACTACCGACGCGAACCCACTCGTAACACAATCACACGAGGGGTTAACAAGAATACTAGTAGACTGCATAAATCTGCTAGTAATCTTTAAAAAATAAAACATAAAAACATACCTATCCCGATGCAAAATTTCAGCCAATTCCGTTCAGGAGTTTTGGCGTGAAAGAGTAAAAAACATCCATCCATCCATCCATAATTACAAACTTTCGCGTTTATAATATTGGTAACAATATTTATATCTAATCAT
This sequence comes from Nycteola revayana, assembly GCA_947037095.2. Lineage (NCBI taxonomy): Eukaryota > Metazoa > Arthropoda > Insecta > Lepidoptera > Nolidae > Nycteola > Nycteola revayana. Next base: position 1,086,966 of record OX344857.2, on the reverse strand, counting down.
CAGTTTAAAAATAAGTGTTAAGATTATAACTTAAAAAATGACCATACTTCCATGCTGCCAGCTGTAGCGACATCTACAGTAGTCGGACAAACTACAAGAAGACGAACAGCGCCATCTACCACTTAGCATCCCAACTACCCTGTATCGCGCAATACAAGTTCGCATGCCAATACGAACATATACAAGTTCTAAACAGCAACAAATGGCCGTCGGTCGCTGCACACCACCTTGCTGGGGAAAGAAGATCTTCGTTTCCTGTGGAGGAACACCACCAACCGTTCCTCTAGACACTCTTCATGCCATTCCATTCAACCCCTTACAACCCTCTTTTCGCTTTAAAAAATGACTTTTTTTTCTGTCCGGGTGGAAATGCATTTACGCATTCCCACCGCCGCTGAAGCGTATCCGCGCGCTGGATGCTTACTCATACCACGGGGAGAGGACCCTACACCACTTAAACCCCCCGGACACTCCTTCGATCCATCGTTGGCGGGGGCCGGGTACGCACGAAGCGATCCGGTCCGGCCCCCCGACGGCACCCGCGGCCAATATGGCGCTGCGGCATCTTCTGGGCCACACTAACTGTGGCCCATTTGCCCAGTGTGGAGGCGTTACTACTAGGCGTAGGGAGCGGAGCCCATGTGCCCCACTCCCCGAACATAGGCAGGAAGGTGGCAGGTTTAAAAAAAATTACCCAAGTCCTTTCTGAGATTCTACACTATATGTGTACCAAATTCATTTAGATCAGTTTAGCATGTTTGGCGTGAAAGAGCGACAGACATACAGACCTAGTTACTTTTGCATTTATACTATTAGTAAGGATGACGTATTTCATTTCACTAACTTATAACGTGACAGCCTCCGTGGCTTGCGGTATACGTCTCGCTTTAAGTCTCGGAGGTCGTGGGATCAATCCCCATGCCAGAGAGAAATATTTGTGTAAATTCTAAGTTTTCTTTCCGGTTCTGGTTGGTTAATACGATACGATTGTCATAGATAATGTTAATCAAGGCAAGGCACGGAAAATACTCCCACAACCAACCAGATCTGACAAGAAATATTTGACTTTACGCAAAGGTTTTTTGTCTGAAGCAGGATCGAATCTATTACTTCGGAGATTTAAAGCGATAAGATTCAAACTGACTTTACAAAAACTCAAGTAACAGACCCAAATCACACACTTATTCAGAAACAACTATTTGTGATTCACACAAATTCCTGGTGGAAATCGAATCCAGAATCCATGTTTAGAAGCACCTAACGTCACCATTGAGCCGTCGAAAATGCAATAAACTAAATTGCTAATTTAAATTGTCTGCTCTAATTTTCCAGCTCAAATACAAATATACAAATTTATGTTTAAAATCAAACGAAGGCGTTTACATTAATCTTACCGAATCTTCACACATTATCTAAAAACACACATTCATAATTTACCAAATAGAATATCCAATTATTTATTCCCTCTTCAAAGGGGCTATTCAAAAACGAGGCTGCCAATTACCTTCTAGACTCTACTTTATAATTATACTAACTAAAGAGAACGATCCCTTCAAATATTTGAACATTTAGGGTAGTTACACATCGGCGCAAACATTTGGGATAGCCACTGCGAGCGTTAGCGTACGTCTTTGTTTTTCAACCGACTTCAACAAGAGGCAGGTTCTCAATTCAACTGTATTTTTTATTATTGTTACCTCAGAACTTTCGACAGGGTGACCAATTTTGTTGACTATTTTGTTATTTGAAAGCCAATGCTTGCCGCGTGGTCTCATGTCAATTTGGTCTTGATCTTACAATAGCATCCATGAGAAAACCAAATTAGTCTTAAATTTGCTTAAAGTATGTGCGCCATAAATGGACGAATTACCGGAAATCACGTCAACCGATTTCGATGATTCCTTTTTAATTGTAAAGGATGTACTTCAAGGATAGTTTGATGAGGTTCGGTTCAGGTTTGGTTAGGTTCTGATAATAGGATTTTTAACCTTTTAGTGCATATTAATTAGTGTTGGAATAGTATATTAAAGTAAGAGAAGATAATCGTAAGACTTTAATATAAATTGAAAACACAATAAGTACAAGTTATGACACTTGTAAATAAAATATAAACGAATAAAAAAATGACTTCGTTACGTTCTAAAAATGTATCCAAAGTAAAATATATTGAAGTATGAAGTAAAATTATGAATACAAGATTTGTTCGCGGCTACGATAAATACATTCGGTGCAGTTAGTCGAAACCTTAAAAATTTAATTACATTCTACGGACGTCGTATTAAGACTAATATATTTTTAATAAACTGATATTATGAGAAACAAGTGCCTTAGATCTTTTAATTACACAATACTGTTGGTTACTCTGTTAAATGTATTTAACTTGGAAAAATTGCCAAATAATTGACGTGTCTCACTGTTTATTAAGTTGTTAAAAAGCGATTGGTTTAATTTGGGGTTTTTTGTCAGTAAATAGGGCTAATAATAGTTGAAAGTAACTGTTTTAGGAAGTGAATTGATAGTGATACGAGTTAAAGATAACGATGATCACAATTACACAGCACATGAGCGGCCGTAGCACAATGGCTAGGGCGTCGGACTTGTGATCTTGTTGTTGCCGGTTCGATCCCCACCCATTACACTATTGTACTTCACCGGGCATAAAGGCGAGCAGAGCTAAATAAAACTACAAACTAAGCAACTTGGACTTGGGGCTTGGACCTCGGCTCAGGGCGGTCACAGGCGATGGGATTGAGGGATTATGACTTTTAGTATTTTAGGGGAGTTTTGTGCAACTGTCGCTCGACTTTACAGTTCGCGGGTCTCTTGGACCTCGGGTCTACGAGGGCATCGGAAAGTTCTTTGCAAACTAAGGGTCAGAGTACGAGCGTAACACAAGCATATTAGCTTAGCACGAGGGGTTAGCAAAAATACTAGTAGATTGCAAAACTCTGCTAGTAATATAAAAAAGTATAGTTTCACTTCATGTGTAGAAAATATTGTAGTATACCTAAGTGTATTTTATTTATTTATTTATTTAAACTTTAGCACATAATGTAACATGCCAAGGTGGACTTAATGCCATAGGCATTATCTACCAGTCGACCTTAGGGTAGTGCAGAGACGATGTGGTAGGTGCTTTGCAAAAATGAGTAGCCAGGGAGATAATTTCACTACATACCTAAATTATGACATATACACATCTAAATATATATAAATGTACATACATATGAATGAATACTTTAAATAAATATATATATATACATATATAAATACATAATCTATATACACAAATACGAAACATTACCGATGAGGTGAATCCGATAGCATGCGAGCTTTGACTTTTCTTTTGAAGGAAAAGCGACTCTTTGCCATCCTAATTTCAGGGGGCAAGGCATTCCATAAAAGAATAGCCTGAACGAAGAATGAAGAATGAAGAAAGTTGGTGCGATGAGAAGGACACTGAAGGAGACGGTTGTGAGATGAGCGAAGATTTTTTGCATGGTTTGTACACACAAACTGAAAGTGAGATATTAGATAGGAAGGAGGAGAAAAAGAATCAAGTAGAGAGAACAAAGTGGTTAGGGCCCTTAAAGACCGTCGTTGCCGTATAGGCAACCAGTTGAGTTGTGCCCGATAGGCGGACACATGGTCATATTTACGCAGGTTGAATACGAATCGAATGCAGTTGTTTAGAAGTCGGTCAAGTTTGTTGAGTAGATCTGCATTCAGGTCGAAATAGCACAAATCACCATAGTCGATAATGGGAAGGATCAAGGCCTGTACCAGCATTAGTTTTGTTTTGGATGGGAGGAAGTTCTTTAGGCGGTATAGTGAACGTAAGGTACCTATTACCTTTTGGCTAACACTAGCGACTTGGTTTTGCCAACAGAGCGTTGAGTCAAGCAAAAGGCCTAGATTTTTAACACTTTGACTTAAAGGAATAGTCGAACCGTTGAAAATGATAGATGGTATATTGCTTAAGTCAACTCTATTTACCATTCGTGAACTACCTATTATGATGGCTTGACATTTTAATGGGTTGACAGACAACCCAAACCTGGTAGACCAATTTTGTATCATGTCTAAATCCTGGTTAAGGATTCTAATCACACTTGGTAAGTTATCAACCGTACTCTCGACATAAACTTGTAGGTCATCGGCATAGAGATGATACGCACACTGAAGTTCGTTGGTTATGAGATTAATAAATAGAGAAAACAATAATGGAGAAAGAATACCGCCTTGCGGAACGCCAGCGTCAACGTTTAACCAATTCGATGAAGAATCACCAAGCCGGACTGACTGCTGGCGACCGCGAAGATACGAAGAGAACCATTCCAGAGACTCATCAGTGACCTTAAGATAGGAGAGGATGGCGATAAGGATGTCATGACTGACGGCATTAAAGGCGTTTGAGAAATCGACTAAAACCAAAACTGTGACTTTAGAATTCTCCATACCTGCCCTAATGTCGCCAGTCACTTTAAGGAGTGCGGTGGTGGTACTATGGGCTGGGCGGAAACCAGATTGGAGAGGATTTAGCAAATTGTTTTTTAAAACAAATTGGGAAAGCTGCTGGTGAGCAGCGGACTCAAGAATTTTGGAAAGGAAAGGAAGGATTGAAATAGGGCGGTAATGAGAGGGCAGTAACGGATTTGAAACTTTGGGAAGAGGACGGACATAGGCTTTACGCCAGAGGGAAGGGAAAGTGCCTGAGTGAAAGGAGTAATTTATAATGTGGTTTATTGCAGGCAGGACAATATCCAGGATAGGTAGGATCATGTGTCTGCTGATGTTGTCACACCCTACAGCATTGGATTTAATGGAAAGGATAATCTTTTTGGTCTCCTCCGAGTCGATTGGGGCAAACTGAAATGGTTGAATATTGGGACGTGTAAGACCAGACAAAAGGTCCAAGGTCCGCGATCTGTTTAAACGATCTATTGAGGTAGAGGTGGTGAAATATTGATTGAGTTCGTTTAGACAAATCGCGGTGGTGGAGTCTGGCCGTCGTGAATTGCCGATACCAAGGGTACCAAGAAACTGCCAAATACCAGCAGGGGTCGAAGAGGATATATTATCGTGAATATAGCGGCGTTTGGCGTTACGTACCATCTGGTTACACCGATTCCTAGCAGTCTTGAATTTATCCCAGTTGTCATCACACCTATCGCTTTTATATTTTCTAAAGGCACGATCCCTACGCCGCATTGCAATTTTCACCAATTCTGTTATCCATGGCGCTGGAGGTCGCCTCAATGTAGTTTTTTTAAAAGGAGCATGAACATCATACAGCTTAGTGAGAGTGTTGGTAAAAATGTCAGTTTTTTGTTCAACTGAAGCGGCATTGAGAAAAGGCTCCCAGTTGAGTTTAGAGGCGTCCCTACGTAAACTCTCCACATTCATCCTAGCAAAACAACGCAAGTACAGAATCTTAGGTGTAGGTTTAGGAGGTTTTAGGATATACGAAAGGAAAAGAAGGTCATGGTGGGAAAAACCAGTATTTTGTATATAATTATCCCATATATTATTACTCGCGTATCTCTCGTTCTCATGAAAACGTAATAATGACATACAGCCTATTATGTGAAAGATTTTTTGAAATCGCTCCATTCGTTTCGGAGTTTATTCAATGCAAACAAATAATCAAGATTTTCCATAGAAACTTCTAAGTTACTTACCCTGGGGATGTAGTGCTAAGAAAATTAGAAATCACTTGTTCTGTTACATTTAGGAGCTCGGATAGTAAATTTCATAGAAATTGAAGCAAATTTAAAATAATTTCCATATTCACTTATGGGGCGAATTCCAATAAACCATGAAACACATATTCTATGTTTTTTTTTTAAGAGCACACCTCTTATATTTTATTTCAATTCAAATCATTTATTGCTTTCTTCATGGGTTTACAATAGGTGTTATAGGTAGAATAAAATGTTACCAACATGAACCCTGTAGGGCACAGCAACAGTAGATTATAATTTTACAATAGGGGTTATAAAATTTCATTCAATTTAAATAGTTAGATTATTTTATAGATATCGTCATTTTCTTATTTCTAATCCTAATTCAATTTTGAGTCATGTCAGCAATAGGGCGATAATCATTTTAACATGAAAAAATAATCAATTATACACCGTGAAATTTTAATGGTTGTTTTCCCGAAGCAGAACAACTTGCCGTCGGTAGTACTATCGAAACATATTATTTTTTTTTTTAGACATGTTTTGGATTTAAAATTATTTAAAAAAATATTAGACAACTCGAAAGCGTGATAAACAGTAGTAGCACTAGACGGACCTTGTAGGTACTACTCGAATCGCACGCGCTGCTGACAAAGTAAAGAACGATCCATAAACGTTTAAAGCAAAATAAGAGCTCAACGCTTTCGAGTTGTCTAATATTTTTTTTAATAATTTTAAATCCAAAACATGTCTAAAAAAAAAAAAAAAATGTTTCGATAGTACTACCGACGGCAAGTTGTTCTGCTTCGGGAAAACAACCATTAAAATTTCACGGTGTATAAGTTCAAACAAGACATTCAACTAAAATACTTAACAATACACACATTTACCGATAATTTAAGGCAATCCGATTATAACATAATTGTTGGGAGAAGAGCTATATAGTTGTTAATTTTAAGTTTTTTCCTTTCAAACTTGCAATCCCTATTTCATCGTGTGGGTTTTGAATTAGAACAATTGTCCAAATTATACGATTCTACTATGCGTGCGTCTTTATGTTAGTGGGAACATCTCCTTTTATCTATAAGCATAAAAATGAATAATAGATTAGTAAAACTTTTTGGACATGCCCATGAGTATGTTTCGCCGGATCGTCTAGATGAGGCCGCGCTGAAACCGGTAGTAGAATAACCCCACTGAATTTGTTTCGCCGGATCTTCTCAATTGGGGCGTATTGGATCCGGTGGTAGCACTAAAGCGCGCTCGACGAGATACTAATGGTCCGTCTAAAGAATAACATAGGTACTCAAAGGACAGAACTTAGATTTAATCATTGATATAAAATAATATTGTATTTTTATACCTGACAGCTTTTTGGCTAAGTCTATAAAAACTATTATTATAAGTAACAATAACCATATAAAATTAATTAATTTAACACAATAACAAAAATAAGCCAAAATATGTTTTGACTATTTACAAATACCTGTAATAGGTTTACGTGAGTAAAAACTTTTTTTATTTTATTAATAAAACTCAAGTAACATAACATTATTTAATGAAATATTTTTAATTACAACATCATCCAAATCTGAATTTCTTACGTGAAGTTTCTACAACGGCTTTAGGTTTAAAATATTCCTACACTTTTAATATGTTGCTGATCATAATTATAACATGTAATTATCGGTCATTATTATATGTCACACGCAGAGGGCCGACCACAGTCATCAACTCGATCGAAATATCGGCAAATAAAAAAGGTACAACATTGTCACGTTAATACCTGAGAATGACATATTAAAACCATGCAAAATTTATAATTAAGAACGAGTAAAAAGAGTAGTAAAACACCTATGTTGCTGGTGTGGGTAACTTTACATTTTAAACTGCACTAATTCTTTATTTTGTACTTTCTTCCCCCGTGGAAGCTCCCGTTATCGCGGAACTTCATAATAAAATATAGCCTGTGTTACTCAAGGTGAATGTAGCTTACCAATGGTGAAAGAATTTTTGAAATCGGCACAGTAGTTTTTGAGTTTATTCATTACAAACATACAAATCTTTCCTCTTTATAATATTGGTATAGACTAGCTTTCCGCGCGCAGTTTTACCCGTGTAGCTCTCGTTCCAGTAGGAACGTCATCACTACATAGTATTAAACAAAGTCGCTTCCCGCTATCTGTCTGTACCTATGTATGCTTAAATCTATAGAACTACGCAACGCATTTTGATGCCGTTTTTTTAATAGATTTTGTGATTCGAGAGGAAGGTTTATATGTATAACTAGCTGCGTCCCGCGGTTTTACATTCGTTACTCTGCACCTGGGTCGGAGCTTGATGTTTTGTAGCCCATATGTTAATCCAGCATATTTTATAACCTATCGCGGTATAAAATTTCAGCCAATTCCGTTCAGTAGTTATGGTGTGAAAGAGTAACAAACATCCATCCATCCATCCATCCATCCATCCATCCATCCATCCATCCATACTTACAAACTTTCGCGTTTATAATATTAGTAGGATACATCAGCTGTACATCCATGCAACGCCGGGGCGGGTAATGCAGCTTTCACTACTAGTCTAATTTTTCAGATTGAACCAGTAGTGGTTTAACGAAACGAATTATTAACGAATTGTGTGTGTGATATTTAAGAAACTGTCTGATAATAGAGTATATTCTTCTTCTTCTTCTTCAACAGCCCGTTTACGTCCACTGCTGAACATGGGCCTCCTCTTAAAATACCTTGGCAAGCCAGGATCGTTGAGGGACATTGCCATAATCACCACACTTGGCAGACGGATTGGTGATCGCAGTAGGATGTAAACCTTGAGCTAATAGATGATGCTGCCCATCCATCACCCATGTGTCCCTTTGTCGCCTTTTACGACACCCATGGGAGGACATGGGGTGGTCTATTCTAAGCCGGAAACCACACGGCAAGAGGAGATTCATGTAATTGAAAATAAGAATTAGATCATTAGATCTTTTCTCCGTATCTATTTAACCATTTGTCATTTACATAATCAGCAATTTCATAATATGCTTTTTACACAGGTAGTTTTATATTGACAAAGGCTTTAAAATTTATTTATAAATACGTTTCTTACATTAAAAGGGAGCTTAAACACATCAGTGCACTATTCTAATAAATGTGGATAAATTAATTTAAATAGTCGACTGTAGATACAAACGTCAAACACATAAACTCTATGTAAACAATGCAGGTAAAACCAGGGTAAACCTATTAGTGTAAAGCAGACAGACGAACGCTAATCCTCGGTGGGCGGTAGTTCATAAGTCAATATTGGTCGTATTCGTAGTCGGTTAGGTGTAGCAACCTATTACGTGCATTTAGCAATAGCAATGTGACGTGATTGCTAAGCCCTAATAGGGTTCGTATTGATAACAAGTAGAATTTGCGAAAAAAAATGAAATGAATTGAATGATGATCAGAATTTTCACTAGATTTGCATCTAAAAATATAAGTATCTTAATATTAATTACTAGCTTCCCGCGCGCTTCATAATGGAATATAACCTATGTCACTCAGGGTGAAAGAAGCTTCCCAATGGTGAAAGAATTTTTTAATTCGGCACAGTAGTTTTTGAATTTATTAATTACAAACATACACACACACACAAAAATACGAATCTTTCCTTTTTATAATATTATTATTAATTATAGATAAGACCAAGCTAAAATAATATAAACGATTATGGGTATGACAATGTTTCTTGCAACACAGTTATTTATTGCTGAGAATCAGGATATTTCAAAAACGTTTATACATATTAAAAAAAATAAAAAAAATCTATAAAAATAAAAATCATTAAAGTATCTATTTTTAATTGAGACTAAGTCTAGACATGTAACTAAGAACAACAAGCCCTCTTTCTACAATTTATAATATAATATAATAATCCAGGTTCTTATAATACAAACGATAATAATTCGTTTTTTATTTATTATTTTAACTTAACTTTAGCGTTCGATCGCTCGTTACCAACTCATTGCAATTTTTACGTAATCACTCTCTCTAGCTGAAGCTACTCGTTCAGCTATTCGTGGCTAGAGAGACATAGAATCAATATTACCAAAGTAAATTACAATATTCGAAGCCCTCAAGCTGTATTTATATATCTTTAGAGACATAAGTAAATAGTAGAACTGGACCAAGAGTGTTTGTTCCTATGTATTTGTATGTATGTAGATATTATGTATGTCCATTATGTGTGTCCATTTCCAATCTCCGTAGCATAGCGGTAAAGGGCTCGATTTAAATCTTGGAGGTCGTTAGTTTAAACCCCATGCTTCATAAGAAATCTTTGTGTAAAATATAACATTTATTTCCGAGTCAAGTTGGTTAAGGGACTATCCTCCGTGCCTCGGAAAGTTAAGTCCGTTGGTCCTATCCATCATCATCATCATCAGCCCGTATAACGTCAGTGAATATGGGCCTCCCCCCGAGGGAGGGTTTTTGCCATAGTCACCACGCTTGGCAGGCGGATTGGTGACCGCAGTGTTATGTTGTGATACACAAGGAAAACGCTGCGGCCCATTCCCTAGTTCACTTGTTATAGATGATGTTATAACAATCGGGATCAACGGCTTAACGTGCTTTCCGAGACACGGAGGAACCAGACCCGGAAATAAATTTAAGAATTGACACGAAGATTTCTTGTATGGTCTGGGGATCAAACCCACGACCTTCGAGATTTAAAGGGAGACGATTACCGCTACGCTACGTAGGTTGTCCTTTCCATATACACGTACAATCATTAAGGCGCTGTACTTAGTCAAAATAGGCTTCACAAAACAGTTTTTTAGCCAAATGTTTACATTTTAGAGCAGCTAAAAAAATATATGTTAATCTTGATCATATTTATGGGGGGACCATTGTGTTCAAAACACGTTTTCGGTAAATTTTCTCGATGAAAAAAACCATAAAATAACCATTTAAATTGAAATTGTAGCAATTGTAACTGTATTATTTATAAACAAATCTTGATAATATTAATAACAGTGATGTAATATATAATAATAAAGGGAACTGTTGTTTTTATTTATCGATTGGAATAAGATATTTGCAAGGATTAATGTATTAAATAACTCGAACGAGTCGAACGATACGTTGCGCCATCGCGGCGTCTCTTCGCTTCTCTTTCATTTCTACGCGGAGCAACCGTGACAAAACTAATACGTAAAAGTCGTCTATTCACCGCGCCTTAACAAAAGTGTGAACTATCTTTATTTATTTATGACATACAAACATCAGCACGTTACTCCGCCTACAACGTGTTATATTTTGTTTGTAAGTACAACGTGTTACTGTGACAGAGCTGACAGACATCATATTACCGAATTAATGATAATTGTGTACTATGTCTCGGTCGTGCGTGAAATATGGCTTAGAGTAGTAAACGATATAGAGGATAGTGATAGGTTTATGAACGTTTTGTCTAGATAATCTATTCAAATAAATAACATTGAATTGTCAGTTTGCAATGCGAATATAACAAGTAATTACTAATTGTGTAATGTAACAAAAATTGTGTTTTTCTTTGTAGTAACGGCTGTACAGATTTTTACTGGACTATTATATATAACTAGCGGCCCGCCCCGGCTTCGCACGGGTGGACTTTTATACCCTACCCCTGCCCTACCCTACCCCTACCCTACCCCTACCCTACCCCTACCCTACCCCTACCTTACCCTACCCCTACCCTACCCTACCCTACCCAACCCTACCCTACCCTACCATACCCCTACCCAAAAGTATCCTATGTCCTTCTCCCAGTTCTTAGCTACCTCCCTACCAATTTTCAGCCAAATCGGTTCAGCCGTTCTTGAGTTATAAATAGTGTAACTAACACGACTTTCTTTTGTTTTTAAAATGTATTCTGCTATTCAGGGCGTAGACAAATCCAACGAAACAAAAACCATGAAAATTGATCCAGCCGATCTCGAGTTATAAGTGTTGTAACAAACCCGTCTTTGTTTTATATATATAGATTTTACTAAGTAAAATAAAGGCTTTATTTTGTTCGTCTGTTGTCAGTGTATACCGCCTCAATAATATAAGCGGTCGTAGCCCAATGGCTAGGGCGTCGGACTTGTGATCTTGTGGTCGCCGGTTCGATCCCCACCCATTGCACTACCGACGTGAACCCACATGTAACACAAGCATTTTAGATTAGCACGAGGGGTTAACAAGAATTCTAGTAGACTGCAAAACTCGGCTAGTAATCTTTAAACAAAGAAACCAAAACCGTAGTACTGATTAAGACGGAAAATTCATTGTAACAAAGCTTAAAAAATCCTTATTTTATGCGGCTGAAGTCACGTGTTACGGTTTTACCCACATAGGTCCCGTTTCCGTGGGAATTTCATCAATAAATAATAGTTATTTGTTATACAAGAGTGCAAAGTTGCTTTTTAACCGCGTGTGCAATTTTGATGACCGAGCAAGAGAAGGAAAAATCTTTGCACTCGAGTGCAACACGTAACTTTTCATTCCACCTCAGCGAGGAAATGCGCATTATTAACAGTTTCAGTCAATTCTGTTGGCGTCAAACAAACTTCCTCGTCGCTAGAATCACTCATTTTAGTTTTTTCACTTGTTTTCAAGTTTCTTGTTTTTAATATAAGGTTTAACAATGACGTGAAAAAATGCCGCGTAAAGAACCGCGTACAAAGCAAATTGAAAAAAGAACACCAAGAAGGTTCCGAGTCTGAGTTTTTAACGAATTAAAAAAAAGTTGTATGATATATTCTGCACCATAGAGGTAGCAGTAAATAGGTTTAATGTTTTTTTTAATTCACAAACTTAGTGCACACGATGTTCTAAATTCAATTTACTTTATCCTCTAGAGAATAAAAACGGCTTTTTCACTCAGATATTGAAGATTAAAAATACTCTTTCCGAGATGGTGGGATGAAAAGTATATTAATATGTTACACCTAAATAATGTAGCTTACTATTGGAGAACCAATTTTAGCAATCGGTCCCATAGTTCAAACAATCAAATATTTCCACTTAATAAAATTAGTTTAGACGACAATACATCTACCCATCCATTTACTATTAAATACTAGTTATTTCATGTAATAACATAATGTATTATGCACACGAAACATGAATAAAATACATCATCATCATCATCAACAGTCCGTTTACGTCCACTGCTGAACATGGGCCTCCTCTTAATAGATCCTGGCAAGCCAGGATCGCAGAGGGATATTGCCATAATCACCACGCTTGGCAGACGGATTGGTGATCGCAGTAAGATGTCAACCTTGAGCTAATATATGCTGCTGCCCATTTATCAACCATATGTCCCTTAGTCGCCTTTTACGACACCCATGGGAAGACATGGGGTGGTCTATTCTAAGCCGGAAACCACACGGTCATATAATAAATTACATAACTAAAAGTAACTAATTAAAAATAAAACTAACTTATAAAATACTACTATTCGAAATCTATTCTACTTGGCAAGGTTCCCAGAATGCTGGCAGCATTACCCCGTTGAATGGCAACGCTTACCTGCTGTGCAAAGTAGAAACCAGCACTCGGAGAACGTACCGCAATTACGAGGGCCGCTGCGAGGTATTTATAAATTAATTTGGCTCCCGGTCCCCAAGGTCCCAATGTTTCGACACCAACATGTAATAACATGAATTAAAAACTGTTACCGATTCAAAAATAGAATAATAGTTCATTGACTCTATATCCGTCCTACTCTACGTACAGTCTGTGTACTGAATATATTATGTATGTTTGTATTTGTACATAAGTTGTGTTTTCCTGGCCATACCCCCCCAATTACCATTACGGAGCCGCGTTGAAGGAACTCAAATTATTTTTATCCTGGAGTGTACTGGCAGCGAGGCGATGATTTTTTTTTTCTTTATTTTTCGTCGGTTTTAAATCTGTAAGCAAAATATGAAGTTTTCGTGAAAAGGAGACGCCATAACAGAAAGAAAAAGTATGTTTCGCTTAGATATTTCATTTAAAGAAATTATGTGGTCGTGGAAGCGGGAACCACTTGTGTTATTTCTAAGGTTTGTTTTAATGTTTATATTATTCAACTTTAAATTAAAATTTTATTTTTCGCCTTACAATTTGGTACTAAATTTATAAGTGCAACAGTTTTATAGCGGACGGACTTTTGAAAGTAAAAACTACGACAATATTTAAAAGAAGTCGAGTCATTTAACGTATTTTTGTAGGTATAATGAATGACTTTCTTGTTGAAATCCCGTATTCTTCAGTGTCTCCAAGTCTGTCAATAACACGGGGATTCTGTTGCGTTATATTCGCATTTATAAATTTGCGCATCGTCCAACGAGTTTCTTGTATTGTCATCATAAGAAGCATACTTTATACAAGACGCATTGCTCGTGTAACTATAGCTTTGCGATCGAGTTGCTGAATTGGTAGTGGTGGTGCCCACGCCGCCGGGCAAGAAATAATTGTGTGATTTTTTTATTCTGTCCGGGTCTGGTTAGTTATGAGACGTTAAGTGGTTGGCCCTTTCTTTGTTTTTTTTTTGTTTTCCGTAGTGAAATGCATTTACGCATTCCCACCGCCGCTGCAGCGTATTCGCGCGCTGGCGGTGGGATATGTGGGACTCGCCCTCTCCATAGTGTGGTATGCTAAACTCATACCAAAGTGGTTGACCCTGACTGTCGTAAAATCATTTATAAACATCGTATACCAGGCAACAGACAGCAGCTGTACAATACTGCGATCACCAACCTGCCTACTAAGCGTGGGGATTATGGCAGAAACACTCCCTCGGGAGGAGGCCCATGTTGTACCACACAAGGAAACGCTGCTGCCCGTTCCTTGATATATGATTATTATAGATGATGTTATACTAATCGAGACCAACGGCTTAACGTGCTTTCCGAGGCACGGAGGGTAGTCCTTCAACCAACCAGACCCGGAAAGAAATCTAAGAATTACACAAAGATTTTCCGTCCGACGTGGGGATCGAACCCACGACTTCCTAGATTTTAAGCGAGCCAAATACCGCTACGCTTCGGAGGTTGTCCGTGAGAGTTGTACGTGAGATTTTATTTCGTACTTATTTTATTTGTACCGCGTAGCTTTTATTACGGAACATACCTATAAAGGGTAGCGCACACATTAGTAATGTAGTGTGATAATTCCGTACTGATGACACTTTATAATATTGTAAATAGATCGATGACTAGGTAATTTTACAATTCATATTTACAACTATTCTAGCTGCTAGCTTATGTGGAATGAGGATATTGAATATAACCTATAGCCTTCCTAGATTATAAAGTTCTTACGGGAATGGGAGGAATGCGGGTGGAACCGCGCGCGAGTAGCTAGTTCTACAAAATTGGCAGGAAGCTGATGTTATCAATAACCTAAACAGACAATTAATCATCATCATCATCATCAGCCCATATAACATTGCTGAAAATTGGCCTTCTCCCAAAAGAGGGTATTTGCCATAGTCACACGCTTGACAGACGGGTTGGTGACCGCAGTATTATGTTGTACCACACAAGGAACGCTGCTGCCCGTTCCTGAATATACGATTATTATAGATGATGTTATAATAATCGGGACCAACGCCTTAACGTGTTTTCCGAGGCCCGGAAAGAAATCTGAAAATTTACAAAAAGATTACCCCACGACCTCCGAGATTTAAAGCGAGCCAAAAACCGCTACGCTACGGATTAGAACAACAGACAATTAAAACTAAGTAACTTCAACTACCAGCTAATTATCAATAACTATCTAACCAATAAAATCGTACCTTAAACTTGTAGATAGAAACTTGTATCTAGGCTAATGATGATGTATATAATATTACGCCCTTCAAACAATCAGATACTAATTCAAACGGGATACCTACTTACGTAGTCAGTGCGAAAGCCGTTACATCGAATATTGTTTGCAAAAACCTTTCATCGACAACTGTTTACTGCGACGCCTTGACACCCACAACTGTCTACCCAATAAAACCTCTCCTTAAAACCCCTAATTCTGTTTTCCAGCAACACCAAACAGCGTGCCAAAAAAACAAAAACCCAGCGCACACTGTCGACAATTCATTACAACAAACCAATTTACGCTAGTTACAAAAATAGTTAAACTCTGGCACGTAGCGTTCGCAATCCAATCCGCACGCTTGCAGATTTTAATCGTATTAAAACCGAGCTCTATGTAATTCAATTAATCTATCGGGTACATAACTGGTGTGTGCCGTGCCTTATGTTACAGTTAATTTTGTTATATTAATGGATGTTTTGGGAGAATGTTCGTGGGGTTTGTATGGTGAAGTTGTTATGGGAAATTTTGGGAATTGATTTAGTTGAGCAGCATTGGTTGAGAATTTCTATTTTATGTTAAACTAATTTAATGACAACCTCCGTAGCGTAGCGGTATTTGACTCGTTTTAAGTCTCGTAGGTCGTGGGTTCGATCATCACACCGGATAAGAAATCTTTGTGTAAATTTTAATGAAATAATAATAAATTTATTCATCACTTAGGTATTTACATACACCTGTACTTGTCAGAATCACAATGTTACACAATTATTCTTATTCCATGAATTAAACTAGATACTTAACTAACCGGTAGCAAATTGTAGGATATTACAGATTCTAGATTCTAAGATTCCTTTCAGGTTCTGGTGGGTTGAGGGACTACCCTCCGTGCCTCGCAAAGTAACGCCGTTGGTCCCGACTGTTATAACATTATCTATAATAATCGTAACGGGCAGCAGCGTTTCATTGTGTGGTACAACATAATACTGTGATCGCCAACCCGCCCTACCAAGTTTGGTGACTATGGCAAATACCCTCCTCCGGGAGAAGGCCCATGTTCAGCAGTGGACGTTATACGGGCTGATGATGATGATAAATTTCTAGCGCACCCTTGGGAACTACATAATTGAATAATATAGTCTTTGTTTCTCCTGGATAGCGTAGCTTTTTAATGGAGAAGGATTTTTTTAAGTCGGTGTAGTAGTTCCCGAGCTTAAACAAAATGCAATAAAAAACAATCAAATATAATATTAGTATAGATTTATACAATTTCCGTGCCGCAGAGTTTAAGTCTCGGAGACCGTGGGAAGGATCTCTACGACAAGGTATATTAAAAAAAAAAATTGTCCTCCGGCAGGATTCGAACTTGTAGGTAAGATGTATTTTTGGTATAACCTCTAATGACTAAACCATTCGGCAACAGTGGATGTCAACCAAACGTCAAAATTTACCAACATCTTTATAACACCTCTCTAAAAGAGTTGTTGAGTGTTGGAATCACGTCACAACGTGAGTTTTAACTCCTTTGTGGTGAGGGTGCCAGCTGAGCACCTTTCAAAATTCACTTCACCAGAATTCAGGCCTAAGGGAGTTGTATTCCGCCGTTTCCGTGGCCGGCTACCGGATCCTGCGCAATGCACGGCGCCGATACTGTTGAACAAGCAGTAATCGTGTATAATTTTAGTTACATATTTTAATTGTTAATGTATAGTATTTTATTTTATATTGTATAGTATTATGTATGTAATATGGGTCTTTGTTACCTGAAATAAATGAATAAATAAAAAAAAATATCAAAATACGACAGATAATTATTAAAAAAAAAACAAGCAAAGCTTTATACTTTTTTACGTATGTTCCTAAAAAGTAATTACGTATTATAGTAAACTTAAGTTAAATAAAAGATAGCTATTTGTGCTAAAATCTTTCACATTTGCAATATTACAAGGTTTACTAGCGTCTGTAGCCCAAGGGCTAGGCGTCGGACTTGTGATCTTGAGGTCGCCGGTTCGAACCCCACCCATTGCACTACCGACGTACACAAGCATTTAGCATTTAGGGGTTAACAAGGTCCTCCTCCCGAAGGAGGGTATTTGCCATAGTCACCACGCTTGGCAGACGGATTGGTGACCAGAATACTAGTAATCCAGTAAAAAAAAAAAGAAGTACCTATATTTTGATTAACTAAGCCCTTTTCTATACATAAATAGCCTCAACTACACACGCGAGCCCAAAAACCCATCCTTCAATTTTATAACAAACCTAACGAAGGATTAAAAGCGATTTAAAGTAAATAACTAAATTACACTCAATTTGTTAACCCAGCTAATGCTCTGTTAGGTCACAAATTCGATTCCCGGGAAGTAATGGGGCTATTGAATGTACGATTGTTTTGTAGATGAGTGATCGTTACGAACCGACTGGAACTAATTTCTATTGCTTTATAATGATTGTGAAACATCATGGAGAGGAGTCGTTTGTGTTTGTATATTTAGTATAAACTACATGTCTGTGAATAGAATATATTATCGTTTACTCCCGATTCATTAATTCGATCGTTGAACTAGTGAGATTTTTTTTTCCCATTTGTTCGACCGTCGACTTAATTGGATTTAAAAATAGTTCTTCTACATTTAAATGTTTTACTAATTTACTATTCGGTTCTGGCACTCGCCGGCCGCTCGTGCGTTGTATGGCCGCAGCTCTAACCAAACCTAACCGATTGTCATTTGCCCAGCAGACCTATTTTTAAATCTAATTAGTTCGACGGTCGAACAAATGATAAAAAAAATCTCACTAGTTCGACGATCGAACTAATGAATCGAACTAGTGGGATCGAACTTATATTATTATGTATATAGTTGTTTTTAGACAAATTCATCTATTTCTATAATTCATATAATTACCTACCTTTTTAATATCCGTGACCACGACTGGTGTAACCCATGTTGAAACGTCGGAGTATTAAAAAGGTAATGATTTGCCTTTAAATAAATTTATACCGCGATTGAGACCCGAAAATATGTGTACAAATCGCGAAAGATTAAAAACATTATTTCGCCATATTCACTACGCTTGGCAGCAGAGTTGGTGACCGCAATAATATATCGTAACTTACAGGTACAGTTCCATGCAATATAATTGTTATATAATTATAATGTTATGACTAACGATAATGTCGATAATGTCTGGACCAATGGCTTAACGTGCTTTCCGAAGCACGGAGGGTCATCCCTCAACACACATAACAGGAAATCGCGACTATCTGTCGACACGAAAAGACGAAGAAGAACAAGGAATCGCAATGATTTCTTGTATGGCATGACAATAAACATACATAGTTACATCTCTACTGTAATATAATAAATGTGAATGTAATTTGGTTGTTACGCTTTCACGCAAAAACGACTTAACCGATCATTATGAAACTTTGTACACATTCTTGTAGGTATTAGTAGTAACATAGGTTACTTTCAATGCGAGCAAAGACGCGGGTCAAAGCTAGTATAATATAATAGTGTTTTTTTTTATTATTCATTCTCTAATCAATCTTGAAGCAAAACATGTAATTTTATAAGATTTTCTCAGTCTGACTCCATTTAATGAATACATAAAATATGGAAATATTGGAAATATTAAAAAAAATAGCTACGCCCCGCGGTATAACCCGCGTTTCTCTGCTCCAGTGGGTCGGAGCGTGATGTATATGGATATGTTAATCCAGCGAGTAACCTATCCCAGGGCAAAATTTCAGCCAATTCCGTTCAGTAGTTTTTACGTGAAAGAGTAACAAACATACATCCATGCATCTATCCATACTTACAAACTTTCGCGTTTATAATATTAGTAGGATATTCACGTATCGAAGGAGTGTCCGGGGGGGTTTTAGTGGTGTAGGGTCTTCTCCTCGTGGTATGAGTTTAGCATACTACGCTCTGGAGAGGGCGAGTCCCACATATCCCACCGCCAGCGCGCGAATACGCTGCAGCGGCGCGGCGGTGGGAATGCGTAAATGCAATTTCGCCCAAAAAGCAAAAAAAAATCATAGTCAAAACATATTTTGGCTTATTTATCTATTAAGTGTGTTTAATTATTTTTATCTTATTTGATTATTGCTGCTTATAATAATATCCAACTGACTTTCAGTGTTTCAGTGTATCCAACTTAATGGGCTTACAATAAAAAATACATAAATACTGGCAACAGACCATTATTCTATCATATAATCAGCCCGTTTAACGTCCACTGCTGAACATGGGCCTCCTCACGAGGGAGGGTTTTGACATAGTCACCACGCTTGGCAGGCGGGTTGGTGACCGCAGTATTATGTTGTAACACAAGGAAACGCTGCTGCCTGTTCCCTTGTATACGATTAATATAGATGATGTTATAACAATCGGGACCAACGGCTTTAAGTGCTTTCCAGACCCGGAAATAAATCTAAGAATTTGCTCAAAGATTTCTTGTCGAACGTAGGGCGTAGGGATCGTACTCACGACCTCCGTGATTTAAAGCGATCCAAATACCGTTACGCCATATAGGTTGATAACATACCAGAATCAGCTCAAATATCTTGAATTTCATCTCTGCGTGGTTGGGTGTAGCCGGTAGAGCCGTCACATCAGCCATTTTCCCAATCTATCTCACCGGCTTGTTCATATCATTTCTCTTTGAGACTAGAGGCACTAAAATGTTCCCTGAGTCTTAGATACGATTAGTTGCTTAAGGTGCAACGTTCGCACTTTAAGTATTTATCGATGAATATGTTGGAATAAGGCATTTTTAACTGTTATACTGAAATAATTGTTTATTTTGCGACAGTAAAAATCAACAACGGGTCTAGTGTTAATAAGCCTTAAAAGTTAAAAGCATCAGTAGACCAAGGAATTTAAATACAATTATAAAGTATAAAATTTAGATTACAGATATTCACAAGGCTTTTTCTATGTTTTTGACCGAATGATGACTAAACATAGGTCTGTTATTGCCACTTACATCCGCAAAATAAATAATATTTAAATATATCACATAAGAAATCCTACTATCCAACAATTTATCCGTTAATTACCTGAAGTGCGAACGTTGCGCCTTAATCAAGAATTAGCTTCAAAAGGCTTTCCTTCAAGTCTTCGAAACACTATAATTGTAATTATGTATCTTTACTTCTCTTCAACAGTACGTTCACCGCTGAACATAGACCTTTTCTTAATAGATATTGACAGGAAAGAAAGAAAGAATCATATATTTGCCAGAATATGGTGACTTTGATAGGTGATATAAATAGTGTAACAGTTCCAACATACTCTGCCCCTTAAGCGCAGGCCAGACAGAAGAGACGTAAGACGCGGACGCGTCGCGGACAGGCGCAAAAGTAAAAGTGTTGCGCCCGCGACCCGACTCTTCTGTATGTTTTGCGTCGCGACGCTTCTATACTATTTGTATGCAAGGGACGCTGTAGAGACATATGTCCGCGCCCCGTCTGCGTCTTACTTCTTGTGTGTCCAGCGCCTTAGGACGTGCAAATTATGTAAATATAAAATATCAGGTCGGTTTTATTCGATATTTATATTATTATTTATAAGTCAATTGTTGTTATTCTCTTTATTTAGTCTTATCGTCTATCAAAATGTCTTATCCTATCTGTATTCCTCGGTGGTATAATAGTTTTTATTCAAAAGAAAGTCATGAAGTTTGCTTTTAAATTGCTGGTCTGTTATCTTTATCTAATTTTGCAAACAAGGCAGAGTCGTTAAGGCCCATGTTCAGCAGTGGACGTAAATGAGCTGGAGAAGTAAAGTGAAGGTGGATTAGTGATCGCAGTAAGATGATAAATAACCTTGAGGTGATAGAGGTTGGTGTGAGGTCGTGTGGTTTCCGGCTTAGAATAGACCACTCCATGTCTTCCCATGGGTGTCGTAAAAGGCGACTAAGTGACATATGGCTGATGGATGAGCAGCAGCATCTATTAGCTCAACATTTGCATCTTACTGCGATCACCAATCCGTCTGCCATACGTGGTGATTATGGCAATATCCCTCTACGATGCTGGCTTGCCAAGGTCTGTTAAGAGGAGGCCCATGTTCAGCAGTGGACGTCAACGGGCTGTTGATGATGATGATGATGATAATGTATAAAGAAATTTTCTACTTTGACTTTGACTTCTTACGATACCCATCAAATGAAATGGAGCAGTCAATTCTAAGCCGGATACTACACGGCAAATCGTGCACCAATAATTAAGAAATTAATTTAATGAATGTAATCATATTATTATGGACTTACGTAGAAATAAATAGTTAGATTACCTTTTTGTACAAGCTTTGTTAAAAATATTTTCTCAAGTAATTGCTAGCGTCCATACAATATCAACAAATACCACTCAACCAACATAAACGAAGACTTAATTTCTCTCTTCAAATAAAGTAGTTATCACGTATCGCCAACTAGCACAATTTTGTTCCTTACCCCGTTCCTGCGCAAAGACAATAATTGTAAGTTAAGAAGCTATAACCGGGTATGGTACATCATAACATTACTTCTTAAAGTTACAAGCTCTCAGCGCGACATGCATGAGCGTACTCAGCTTAGATCCAGGTGGGGGCAACCATCATGAATGTGAATTTCATACTAGTGGCCGGCCAAGAAATATTTGTGTATGCAGTTGACGGCAACCGCAAATCACATCTCCTAATCATCTAATGCTAAAATATTTTAAACCAGTCTCGTGTTTTTTTATTTTATTTGTTACAAATAAAATACAAACCTGTTTTTATAATATTAGTATATTTTAGACTATCTGTAGCCACGTAACATTTTTGCACTATAATATGAGTACCAAAATTCAAGCATATTTCGACGAGATGCGCGATCAAAGAATCAGACAGATAGACAAAAATGAATAAAATTTCATTTTTTGTTTCATTAGATTGCCCTACACTAAATAACATTATTTAATGTAGAGTTTGACTTCCACCAGTTTTTTAGGTATCCGCATGTATGTATGTATATAGATAGATAGATCTATAAAGATATAAAAGTAAGATAGGTATTGATGTACCTATTCATCGCATTATAGCCAATAGCCTATACTGCCATGATCAAAGTCTTAGAAGGGTCAGGGCCCTGCCCCCTGGCTACGCCGCTGGCGACATGATTTCATTTGAAAACGTTTCATAATTACACTATTGCCGTTGACTTTTAGCTCGCATGTACTGTTACGTAACGGTTACGAGTATGGCTTCATATTAGTTGTGACAAGAGGTTACTTCTGTAAATAACTGTAGTACTGCAGTACGAGATAGCTTGTCTTGAAACTCGCTTGTAGAAATCGTCTTCTATATTTTTAAAAAGTAGACGCTAGTACTGGCTGACGTTTTTTACTGTCTTGAAAATAATAGGGCGTGAAATGTATATGAAATAGATGTCTAAGGCCTTGTTTACGGAGACGCGGGGCGTCGCGCGTCACGTGCGGCGTGCCACCTCGCATCGCACTCGCACTCATACAACGACTTATGTTTGATTTCAGTGCGGACCGCGCCACGCGTCGCCGTAAACGAGACCTAAGGCATAGTTATTTTATCTTTTTTGTTCACTGACATAAAGTGAAAATCTAGTAACTGTAAAAAAGTGTAACTCAATAGGCTGTTACGCTATTTCGCTCAGTTTTTTTTTATTCATGTGTGATTGCGGCCTAGGTATTAGAGGTACTTATTTTATTATTATGCACACACTATGTAGGGTGTATTTCTTTTAATTAATTTATGAGATTTTCAAAACTCTAATTACCGAAATACTGGTACAAATATACTATGGTCTATAGATTCTATTTCACTTACGCAACACAATATATTTTATCAAGAGGGTAAAAATAGTCACCCAGTATATAGTCCTCCCAACCGATTGTCACGGCGGCCAATCTCTAAGGAGATTACCAATCGGAGAAGGACAGATTAAAAGTGCAAATATATGTGAGCAAACCTTTCTTTGTGTACATACTTTTTTGTGTTTTTGTTTTACACCTTCATTTTTGTCCTTTGAGATTTGAGATGCGTTTTGAGAGTAAAATGAATAGAGAGTGCATACAGATGCACATACTCTACGGTATCTTTATATTTTTCTGCTCTTAAATTTAGTCTACCAACTACATTATAGTCGCCACACACACTACAGTCGACTATATCACTGCTAAACCAATGAGGCAGCCAGAGGCCTTTCAGAATATAGCTGTACTCGTCATATTAAGTTCACGATGTATAATTTCATATAATTTTTGGTAGGTATCGTACCTAACTAAGCTGTAAAAAGATCGAGGGATCAAAATAAAAATGTGTGGACGAATACTTCGACGCCCAATGCGTATAATATAGACCAAATTTTTCATGTACATATTGTAAATAGCCTAATTATTATTATTTATTTTTTGTATAATTTAACTTAAATTCTTCCTTTATATATTTTTTTAAGTTAGTTAAAAATACTATATAAGTTATTCCGAAGTAAATAAATGATAATTCCATATCAAAATAAAAACAATACAAACATATATTTTCTCAATAAAAGCGTCATGCAATACGATGACTGAGAATGACGATGTATGGGGATCACTAACCTAGATACTAAAAATGTTTAAAAAATGTATAAAATTATTAATCAAAGACTTTAAAAGATGACTAAAAGAATGATCTCGGAGTTTATTATAGTCTTTCTTCTCCGAGTGTCACACCGTAGGTAGATAGAGAAAGACTCGTAGGCTAGGATAGGGTCCGGTCGTCCTCGCAAGGCGAGGCTTGCGACGCGTTCTATGCTTCAGAGCCGATCCCAGCCCGCGCTGGTTGATCTTAATTGTATTTTATAATAAGCGATCATCACATGCCATAACAATATTGGTAAATTTTATTTAATAACATTATCGTTGAAATGTAAACTAATTTATTGGTTAAGATTGTTTTTCTTTTCTTTTCTGTCTTCATTATCATTGTATTTGACTTATAATAAGTACGATCGATTCGTCTACATTATCAATAAACGTTTTCATTTTCATTTTTCATTTTCATGACAATCAACACAACGGACCACAACGATAAGTACCCAATCTCTGTAACTTTAGTATGGTGAAAAGTTTACTTTTTGCATTGTCATTGATTATCACTATTGTCACAACCAAATTTGATTTGCCATGTAACACAAGTAACAATAAGCCTACGATCGGAACGGAGGCTCGTAACACAAAGTATTGTTGAAGCTAATTTATCAGGTCGACACATCAAAGGGCTCATTGGCTTAATGAGTGACGTTGAGAGGAAAGGGCCATGAGGACAGCGGGGAAGAGATTATAGTGTTTGGGAAGAGTTATTTAGTACTAGTTACCTTTGAAGAACTTTATAATTATCTATATGTATGTTATAAAGAGGTAAAGTTTGTGAGTTTATGATGTTGTATGGGGTTATCTCTGGATCTACCGAACCGATTTTGAAAATTATTTTTGCAATAGAAAGCCACGTCATTTGTGAGTGTCATATGCTATATTTTAAGTTAAAGTTTTCACGGGAACGGGATCTACACGGATGTTATAATATATCCATAATATAGTTATTACCTGTATGTATTCCTCATGTTTATATATATATTAATTAATACCTTGACAGTATTTTTTTTCATTACGAGAGCTTACAACTTCAATGCACGTACCACTTTGTCTCTGCACCATCCAATGGTTGACTGGGAGAAATTTCCTTTGCATTAAGTGCGCCTTTGTAGTGTGTGAAAGAATCAAACCCTGAACACCAGATTTCAGCAGGAATTACTGTTAACACTGAGCCACCTCCTGAGAGAGAGTTTTTATCATTTACCACGCTTGCCAAGCGAGTTGCTGATCAGAGTATAAAATATACCTACCATAATCGCTGCTATAAAAATAAATTTATGCTTTTTATGTAATAACATCACTGCGACTTTTGTAGCCACACATCAACATTTAATACATTTCCGATGATTTTCAAATTTAATTACGCGGGTACAGTCAATCCCACATTCGTAGTTAAAATTAAATATACCATTTTGTCTCGTATAACAGTGAAATTATTTGTTTGACTGTACAATATCGAAGGTAATGTAGAATTAAAATGGTTTTTGTTTGTTCAGTAAATGTATTAATTAAAAACGTGTATGGTTTTGATTCGATTTTATTGGTGTGCTGCGTATTGTCGCTGTATTATAATACCTTCTCACGCACAATTTCAATTTTTTTTTTTTCCGTGTTGAAATGCATTTACGAATTCTCACCGCCGTTGCAGCGTATTCGCGCGCTGGCGGGGGGATATGTGGGACTCGCCCTCTCCAAAGCGTTAAAAGGTAAAGGTTTTATGCCGTATAACTACTATTGAGCTCTTTTTTTGCTTTGAACGTTTATGGATCGTTCTTTACTTTGTCAGCAGCGCGTGCGATTCGAGTAGTACCTACAAGGTCCGTTCACTCCGTCTAGTGTTACTACTGTTTATCGCGCTTTCGAGTTGTCTAATATTTTTTTTAATAATTTTAAATCCAAAACATGTCTAAAAAAAAAAAAATAGGTTTGATAGTACTACCGACGGCAAGTTGTTCTGCTTCGGGAAAACAACCATTAAAATTTCACGGTGTATAGTAAAACTCATATAATATTTACAAATCAGCAATATCAGCCCGTATAACGTCAACTGCTGAACATGGGCCTCGTGGGGGAGGGTATTTGCCATAGTCACCACGCTTGGCAGTCGGATTGATCACCGCATTATTATGTTGTAACACACAAGGAAACGCTGCTGCACGTTCCTTATTAAACGATTATTATAAATGATGTTATAACAATCGGGATCAACGGCTTAACGTGCTTTCCGAGGCACGGAGTGCCTAAACCATCCAGACCAGGAAAGAAATCTTAGAATTTACACAAAGATTTCCTGTCCGGCGTGGGGATCGAACCCACGACCTCCGAGATTTAAAGCGAGCAAAATACTGCTACGCTACGGAGAGTGTCATTTTCTAATTCTTCAAGTTATTTCCAACACTCTTAACTTCTATTCAAAATGTTCGAAACACTATCAAATCTAGCGTTAGAAGGCTAATTAAACTTAGCAACTCCATAAGGTATATTGAATTATATACCTTACTAGCTTCCCGCTCGCGATTTTACCCGTGTAACTACTGTTCCCGTAGGAACTTTTTTTTTTCAGACGGACTTACATCTTTAGCCACGAGGCTTTTGCCACTTCACCGGGCATAAAGACGAGCGGAGCTCCAGCCTAAATAAATGGTTTAAAAACTACAAACTCAGCAACCTGCGCAATAGCGATCCCTGTGGAGCTTGGACCTTGTCTCAAGGCGGTCGCTGGCGATGATATAGGAACCTATCCTAATTATCCTAGATAAACGGTTATTTAACACTGATTTTTTTTTTCAAGTCGGATCAGTTGTTCCTTAAATCAGCGCGTTAAAGCAAACAAACTCTTCAGCTTGGTAGCCGTCGGTGCAGCTCAGTGAAGATGCAAGGATTACATAAAATACATAGTTTTACCCATGATGTCGAAATCACTTTTTTTTTCTTTTTTTTACTATACAGGGTGTCCAAGAACCTGGCGTCCAACTGGATTCCCACGATGCCCCAAGTTCTAACAGTACTCAGAAAAATATTTTAAAAAATCCACCCCATGTACTTACAGAATTATACTGATTTAAAAAAAAAGGGGAAATGAGCACCCTGTGACATACTTTTGAATGCTGTGACTGCTAATGCTGATAATTTCGATATTTCTTGGAGGTTTTGTAATCTAGGGTATTGCTGTGTCTAAATAGAATGTAAAAATAAAGTACTTATTGTACCATTTTAAAATAAAATATTATTTTAACTAAAGGTGATATGGAAAACTATTGAATTTCGCAACTTTGACCGACTGTAGTGTAAAAAAAATGTACCAAAATAGTATGGCAAGTGACGTCAAATTTTGACGCGTTTATTCCTCTTTTTAAAAAGGTATAATACTTACACATTAATTTGAAAAAAAAAATTTTGATAATATTTTTACTCAACAACCCAATTTTTACGATGTCTTACAGAATTCTTAGAAAGAAAAATTTACGACGAATTGAATCTAACCTCTAAAGAATTACTATTGTATGCTCATAAAAATAACAACAGGCCTCTCAAAAAACAGGTTAGACCGTAAGGGACGGTATGTGCATGCATCTCACCATAGTGATTCGTTATTACAACAGGAGGGAGCAAGACAGAAACTATCTTTGCGATTTGCTGGTTCTTCTTTATGGTACCCCATTATTCAGGTAAGAGTGAGGGAGAAAAAGGTTAGAGGTGCGAGTGAGATAGATAGTGACGCTATCTGGGATCGTGCTATTTAGGATAACAGTACGGTCAGTACGCGTCACTGCCTCCTGCCGTTACTACGCACCTCTCTCTTATTGTTACCATTGATCACGTACTACGATTTAAAGCTTTGTTTATTGGACTCGATTACTCTTTGTGCTCTGGACTTTGAAACGAACTCTTTACGACGACCTTTGCCTGTGTTTGGACAGTTTGTGTTTTGTGTGTGCTACCATGGCGACCTACACTCCGCAAGAATACGCAAATATGCACTACATTTATGGAGAATGTAGAGGTAATGGACGAGCTGCAGCGAGACTTTACAGAGAAAGGTATCCGAGGGCTACGCGATATCCCGACCATCGAGTTTTCATTAATGTGCACAGATCACTATGTGACGGGCGGTTCCCCAATCAAGTAGCTGGTGAAGGACGACCCGTAAATGACTTCATACGCGATGAAGTTTTAGAGGCGGTGTCGGCAAATCCAAGCATCTCTGTGCGAGGAATAGAAGCTGATACGGGGATACCGAAGAGCACAGCACACAGTATTCTCCAAAAAGAAGAATATCATCCGTACCACGTACAGCGAGTGCAAAGTCTTTTACCTCGAGACTATCCGAGCCGAGTCGCGTTTTGTGAAACAATCCTGCAAAAACATCGAGAAGACGAAAACTTTATCGACAAAATTTTGTGGTCAGATGAATCAACATTTAAGAAGGATGGCTACATGAACCTACACAACTTGCACGAGTGGCATGTGGAAAATCCGCACTTGATGCGAGAAGATAGATTGTAACGTAGACCCCACTGTAACGTAGACCCCACTATCACGTTGGTCTACTGTAACGTAGTACGTGTTGGTGTAGCCAACCACGTGTTACATAAACGAAAAAGAGATGAGTTTTATATAAAGAGAGGAAATAAACACAGATCACTCAGTACACTATAGTTTATTTTAATTATAATTAAAGATTAACAATATTTAGATCAGGGGGCAGGTTCTTAGACTCGGTTTGAGTAGGTGACCAGTAGGTAGTCACAATTAACACTTAGCTTGTTAGGAAGCTGGATGGTAGAAGTCTCGCTGACGCCTTATGTAGATAGTAGCGGCAGCGAGGGAAGCAGGTCTCGTCTCCACGTCTCGTCCAGTCCGGATGGTAGCAGCCGGCTGGTGTAGGATGTCGACCGCAGCGTAAGTTGTAGTGAGGTAGAAGAGACTCGCGGCATCAGTGCGCGCCCTTTTATAGTCCCAGCCACCGGTCGGCGGCAGGGCTACGGGGTAAGGGGTACGGCAACGACGACGCATCGTCACACACCCCCCTCGATAGGCCAGAATTTTCCCTCACGGAAAATTCGCGAAGGCCGTTGGAGCTGGTCAGCAGCTCAGGATGTAGACAGGCGAAGCTGGTCAGCAGCTCAGGATGTAGACAGGCGAAGCTGGTCAGCAGCTCAGGCAGCTGGCAGGCGAGCCCTGAAAAAAAAAAAAAAAAAAAGTATATATATAAAGTTCAATAAACATCCATAGTACCTGGGAGTATTGAATTAAAAGATTAGGTAGAAATTAAGCGAACCGGACCGAGTAACCAACAGGTGTTCAACAAATAAAATGATTCATCAAACAACATCATGCGATAAGCAATAATGCCTATTCATAAAGTTATGCAGGTACGTTAGATAATTATATCTATAAAAAGTAGGCACGTTTAAATCTATTATGACCGGCGCGCGACAAGATGCGAGCCGCTATACAGAACGATTAAGCACCCATGTAGGTAGGTACATACTTAGACGTAAAAGAATAATATAGGAACAGTTTAATAAGTTAGACAGAACTATCGTAGGTAGATACGTAGTTGCGTTGAAAGTTAACATCATTAGTAGATGTAAAAATTAAAATAGAAATCGAAACTGTGTACTAGTTTTAATATTAGCCTTTTTACCACTGAACCATTGGGTAAAATATTTTTTATTTTGTTGTTAGATTTAATTAGCACTTATAAAAGATTAGTATTTATTTCTTCAAATAGTTGTATTTTTTTTTATTGTTTATAATTAATTTGTTTTATATCTTTTATATGCCATTCACCAAGCGGCTTCCCGGACATATCAGATAGTTTATAGATTAAAGGAGACTTTTTTGATACAATTTTACATTTAATAAATTGAAGAGCAAATTTTTTTTTAAAAAATATTTATTTTTGTCACTTAGATAAAATGTTCGTTTCCATACTATATCACCAACATTATAGTATATATTTAGGCTTGCTTTCTTTTTTGTTTTGTTTCTGTTAGAAGGAAATTTGTTCAATGGGGCAGCCAATAAACCAAAGTTAGGTATAAATCGCCTATACCAAGAAGCAGCGCCTAAGAAACGACGAACCTCCCTTTTATTAGTTGGAGTCGAGTTATTAGCAATAGAAGATATTTTATCGGGATCGGGGGGTAGACCATCCGCATCCACAATATTATTAGCCGTGGCTCTCGGATTGACCGTTAGGTGATCAAACGAGACCACGTGACCGACAGCGTTGGAGTGTAGCTCCGTAACGCAAGCGTCGTAAACATTCGGGATTAGAACCGATTCCAATTGCTTGGGAAATAACCCAAAACCTCTCCAAAAATCCATACCAAGAATCAAAGAGTTTTTAATTTCTGGTACTATGTGAGTCACAAGAGTAACCATTTTATTTTGAAACTCAAAAGGAAGTAAGATTGAGCCAAGCGATGAATATTTCTCCCCGCCGGCAGTAACGAAGTCAAATGGTTGAGAAGGAATTAAGTTATAATTCTTGTTAAGAATGTTGGTATGAGAATTATTACCTAAGATAGTCACACACGAACCAGAGTCTAGTAGACCAACAGTATTTATTCCATTTACCACAACCGGTACATGAGGAATATTTGTAGTATTAACATTTGAATTGCGGATTGAAGAAGTATTTTGAAAAAAAGTTGAAACGTAGTTGAGCCAATTATTCCACTCAGTTTCGTTAGTTTTAGAATTTCTCCAATCCTTGTTTATTAGATTTATAGAAATTATTTTATTATTTTTAATCCGACAGTTAGGACAATCAGAAAAGCGAACACCTTTTAACCCGCATTTGAAGCATATTAGGTAGTGAGGCTGCTTACAAACATTTAAAGAATGCGAATTAGTTCGGCATCTCGGACAGTATTTCCGAATCTTTTTTTTGATAAGTATTCGTATAAGTTGGTTTTAAATGCTTATTAGTATTAGAAAAAAAATTACCAGTTTTTTTATTAGAATTAGGAATATTATAATTATTCGCATATTTATAAGCGAATTCAGGTGCCAATGTGGCGGCAGTAACCATAGGTGGTTCAGAAAACTCCTTATTGCGACTATGATATTTCTCGAAGTTTCGACAAACATTAATTAAAGTAGAAATATCTTTAATTTCCGATATAAGAAGAGCATTAGTGTAACAAGGCCTGATATTATTTAGTAATATTTCAAGCTTCACACACTCACTGACAGACACGTCAAGACGAGAAAACAATCCTTGCATTTTAGATACATATAATGTTATGTTCTCGTTTGCACCTTGAGAACGACGTCTTATCTCCGACATTAACTTATAGTCGTAGTTATGCGGACTAAAATCGCGTTTAAGTGATTGACACAGTTCACTCCAAGACTTAATATTTTGTTTATTAGAACGATACCAATGTAATGCATCGTCCGAAAATATTTCGAAAGCGAAAGAAATTATTTTATCTTCAGATATACCCCTACCAGACATAAATTCCTCAACCGTCTGTATAAAGGCACGGACACATGTTTTTCCGTTGTATTTGAATTTAGATAATTCGGAAAATAATTTACGATCGTATAGGCATTCAGCGGACAACGATTCGCGACTGGCGTTGGCATCTGTTTGTTTATCGGCCGAGCTCGGTAGCATAAGGGACTTAAGTGTTGTATAAAGCGAATGGAATTTATTCCAAGAAGTTTCTATTAAATTAAAATCGGCAAGTGCAGTAATATCTATGCGATTTAATCTGTGAAATATATGATGTAGCACTGATTCGGTTCTATTAAAAAGATTTTTATCAAATTTGGTCTTAAGGACCGATAAATTATTAAAAGCACGAAATAAAGAAGCATTAATAGCTGATATATCCTCATTCGGCGATAGATAAGAGGTTAAGATCTCTTCCGAAGGATATCCAGGCGAAAGCTTAGTAATTTGCTTGCGCAATTCCTCCACTGTATCGGACTTATCACCGCCTCGAAGGCAAACCTCGTATTCGAGTTCGGCTTTGTGCAAGCATGAGAATTTAATTTGGTATGACATAGTTAGAAGCGAATAGCGAAAGATATTCTTAAAATAAAGAAATAAGCCAACACAGCAGAGCAATAAGCAATAAATGAAATGAATCAAATAGCTAGAAATGAAATAATTCCGTTCAAAAGGTATACTGAAATAGGCCTATATAGGTAGGTATATAGGTTAGCAGCGTGGTTAGTGGCCACGTCGCGCGCGGTTTGTAGTAAACAACATGCGCTTTGCACGTGAGCGTAAGTAGGTACACTTATGGAATGCAGCGTAGTAAGGTGAATAGAATGGCAATTAATATTTAGCACTTAAGTAACAAAAAACACTGTACGTACCTTTTGAACGAATTTTCACACAAAAATACACCAAAAATAAAGAAAAATTAGCGGTATCCCTACTCAAACCTTGTCCTGCCTTAGAAAATTGGGCGCCACTGTAACGTAGACCCCACTATCACGTTGGTCTACTGTAACATAGTACGTGTTGGTGTAGCCAACCACGTGTTACATAAACGAAAAAGAGATGAGTTTTATATAAAGAGAGGAAATAAACACAGATCACTCAGTACACTATAGTTTATTTTAATTATAATTAAAGATTAAAGAAGTTCTTAGACTCGGTTTGAGTAGGTGACCAGTAGGTAGTCACAATTAACACTTAGCTTGTTAGGAAGCTGGATGGTAGAAGTCTCCCTGACGCCTTATGTAGATAGTAGCGGCAGCGAGGGAAGCAGGTCTCGTCTCCACGTCTCGTCCAGTCCGGATGGTAGCAGCCGGCTGGTGTAGGATGTCGACCGCAGCGTAAGTTGTAGTGAGGTAGAAGAGACTCGCGGCATCAGTGCGCGCCCTTTTATAGTCCCAGCCACCGGTCGGCGGCAGGGCTACGGGGTAAGGGGTACGGCAACGACGATGCATCGTCACAAGATCCCAGTACCGGTTCAAAGTGAACATGTGGACCGGTATTCTCTGTGGGAATATTATTGGTCCATTTGAGATGCCCGAGAATTTGACTGGCGAATCATATTTAAATTTTCTTCAAAATGATTTGCCAAACTTACTAGAAGAGACCCCACCAGATATGTGGTTCCAACACGACGGCTGTCCAGCACATTTTCGCGTATCCGTTAGAGAGTTTTTGGACGAGCAATACCCGAACAGGTGGATTGGGCGATCAGGAACAATCCCGTGGCCAGCCCGCTCACCTGACTTAAATCCGCTGGATTTTTTTTTCTGGGGAACTATGAAGGAGCTCGTTTATGCGAAGCCCATTAATGACATCGCTGACCTTCGTGAGAAGATAACACAAGCAGTGCAGGTGATACGTCAAAAAAGTTACTCGCGAAACATAAAGCGGTCCTTTTTAAGGAGAGTGAGAGCTTGTATTGCCGCGGGTGGTCAACATTTTGAACATTTATTGTAATAAAATATCTTTAAACTAACATTCTTTGCTTTTATTCTACTGGGAACCCATCTACCTGTGTGTATTTCCTTCTTGCTCACTCTTGGAACCGAAGTAAATAATAGTAGTAACATAACAGTTTCTAAGATAAGAAAGGGTCCGACAGTTACCGTTAGTAGGTAGGCACTTCGTAAAAATTGGGTTGTTGAGTAAAAATATTATCAAATTTTTTTTTTCAAATTAATGTGTAAGTATTATACCTTTTTAAAAAGAGGAATAAACGCGTCAAAATTTGACGTCACTTGCCATACTATTTTGGTACATTTTTTTTACACTACAGTCGGTCAAAGTTGCGAAATTCAATAGTTTTCCATATCACCTTTAGTTAAAATAATATTTTATTTTAAAATGGTACAATAAGTACTTTATTTTTACATTCTATTTAGACACAGCAATACCCTAGATTACAAAACCTCCAAGAAATATCGAAATTATCAGCATTAGCAGTCACAGCATTCAAAAGTATGTCACAGGGTGCTCATTTCCCCTTTTTTTTTTAAATCAGTATAATTCTGTAAGTACATGGGGTGGATTTTTTAAAATATTTTTCTGAGTACTGTTAGAACTTGGGGCATCGTGGGAATCCAGTTGGACGCCAGGTTCTTGGACACCCTGTATATAGGCTTACGTTTGATCATAATCTCGCTTCATGAAAGGTGAAGATAATGTCTAAGGTGATACACGCTTGCCTAGAAAGTGTCTGTTCACTTTAGTTTGAAAGATGTCCAGATTATAGCGTTCCGGAAAAAGTGACCCCGGCAGAAAATTCCACTCCTTAGCCGTCCGGATTATGAAAAAAGAAGCAAATCACTTCGTGCGTATTGAAGGAATGTCTACAACAAAAGGGTGAAACCGCTCGCCGCGCCTAGTCGTCCGATGATGGAAAGGTGAACTCGCAGAACTCGATCGTCTCTGATGACTGGGTCGGGAATAACCCTGGACTCCGCTGGTTTGACCGGGATAACTCTGGTCTGACCATCTTTCTTTATTCTTGTGTCGTCTATATATAATGTATCTTCTTTCGTCCTCTCTTTCTCTTTTCCATAATATATCTTCTTTCTTCAATAATAATCTTGTCTATTTATATTATACAACCGGTTGTACTCACGGTTTTAAATCATCGGATATGTCCGACTAGTTTCGAGACCATCCCGAGGTCCATTCTCAAGGAGTAGTCGACTCGACGGCGCGGCGCCGAGCGACTAACTGAGGTCGCGCGCCGCGCGCGCCGCCAACCGCGCTGCATGTCGTTGGGCACGATCCGAGATGTTATTCGGAGGGTAGTTGGCAATTTGCAGGGGAGGTGCATCTTCGGCCCGCAGTGTCACTGTTGTGTCGGGGGGTCCATCTTCGGCTCGCATAGAAGAATAACGCGTCCGGTTGTGCTGGTAGGGTGTCCCCGCTTGAGGTCGGAATAATACACGCCGTGCTGACCGTGTCTACCTCCAGATCCGTGGCGTGTCTGTAGGTTTTGTTTTTTAAAATGGGCTTCCAGGCCTGCGGAAGTGTCCATCCACTGTCTCGGTTAAAATTTGGATGGCGGTTTATTTCAATAGCCTCACGCACTTTTCGCAGAACGAAATACTTTTCTCTCGCTAGTACGGAGGTTTTATCGAACCGTATGTAATGTTCCGCCGACGTGGAGCACCCATGTTCGGCCACTGCTGATTGGTTGCTGTCATGGTTTTTCAGACATCGCACGTGTTCCTTCAATCTTGTCTCAACGTTTCGGCGGGTTTCCCCTATGTAACTGAGCCCACAGTTGCACGGAATTTTGTAAACCCCCGGATAACCCAGCGGAGTTTTATCCTTAGGCGAACGCAGGAGTTGTCGAATTTGTGTGGGTGGCCGGAAAATTGTCCTGATACTGTAACGTCGTCGTAACAGGTGTCCAATCTTGTCCGTGACTCCCCGAATGTATGGTAGAAATGCAGGGGTCCGTTCCACACTGTTCGGTTTCATTCGAGTCGAAGCATTCGCCACTCGGGTGCATTGTCGCCATTTATAGCCGTTACTTCCCAGTGCTCGTCTTAGGTGCTTCAGCTCCGTGTCTATGAACTGAGGGTCACATATACTAAGCGCCCGATTGATCAGTGCTTTAGGCACGGAAGCCAACTGGGACGGATGGTGATGGGAGTCAGCTCGGAGGTACCGGTCCGTGTGAGTCGGTTTTCTATACACGGTATGTGTCAGTCGGCCTTCCGGCCCACGCATGACTAGTACGTCTAGGAATGATGATTTAAAACCGTGAGTACAACCAGTTGTATAATATAAATATGTGTACCACTCACGAAAGTTTTAATTCTAAAATAATCTTGTCTCTTCTATAAAATATATATTTTTTCTGATAAAATAATCTTCTCTCTTCTATAATGTATCTTCTCTCTTCTATAGTCTAATTTCTTCTAATAATTTATATGCTGGACCTATCCTGGCCAGGGTCGCCATGTGATGTTGGAAGCCGATGTAAATGAAAAGGTGTTCTCTGTTTGCTTATACGTTTATTAGTTCTTAACTTATTTATTTATTTATTTATTCATAACACCTTAAACTATCATTACAGGGTTTACCCTAATGCGACAGCTAAGAACTTAAACTAAACCTTAACCATACACTTTTAAAAAACACAACAAAATAAGAAAATATTAAAGTAACAACATTATTAAAATATTACATTACTTAAAAAAAACACAAATCCAGCATAATATAAACATAGTACAAAAATAAAGATAAAATTAGATATTATTTCGCCTGTAACATAATACAAAAAGTAATACCCTTGCGAATTCACTAAAACAACATGTAAACACATCAATCTGAGTCTGAAGATCGTTGATGGTACGGATAGCTCTGGTAAGGGGTGCCTTGGCAAGTAGGTTAGCTCTGGTTGTAGGCACCAGCAGCAGTGGCGGGCTGCGCCGCCGCCACACGTAGCGGTCCGGAACACACAGACTCAAGCGCTGCAATACTCCCGGGAGACTCTCCACTCCACGAAGCACCTTCACCAAGTAGGCGACCAGCGTAAACTCCCGTCGGACATGCAGTTGATTATAGCCAACCATGCCCAGGACAAACAGAGTGGGATACATTAGTAATTTTCTGTACAAATGGCGCGTGAACTTATTCTGGACGCGCTCCAACATAACCGAGTACTTAGCTTCATGTGGAGCCCATATGACGGCACTATGTTCCAGATGACTCCTGACTAGTGCATCATACAGGACCCTAACTGCTGTGATATTTGTGAAGCTTTGTGTCTGTCTCAGAACAAATCCTAGGTTTCTGTACGCCTTCTTACATATCTTGGTTACATGCTCACGGAATGTCAGATCGGGAGTCATGAAAACACCCAAGTCTCGCACCTCCGTGACTCGTTGCAGTGGCACCGCGTCCACCACGTACTCATAGAGCACAGGCACACGAGCACGGGTGAAACTCATCAACGAGCACTTGGATACGTTAAAGTACATACTTCAACGTATCCAAGTGCTTATGCTTACCTACATGACTTATATACTACACTACAGGAGTATCAGGTTATGCAGAACCTCTGTATCCTTATACCAATAAATAACAAAACTGAACATATAGAAGCCTTTTCAATGCTTATTGTGCTATAGAAGAACAATAAGCACCAAAATGGCTTCTCATAACGATAAACCCATCCATTTTCGCCTTAAAACCACACACTATATTTAAAACCCGCAAAAATCCACTTCGAACCACGCTTTCTGAACAAAATTCATTATAAATTGAGCGTTGGGGTGGTCATATTTCACAGTGGATATAAAAATGCCTATACAGGCTTTATACAGCGTCTATAGCTCTCGGTTATCCCGATCCCGATAAATGTCCAAGCTGAACCCTATTGCTGAAAATATCGAATCACTGTATAAGCTAAAAACTGCGATATTTCATAAAGCATACACACTCTGTCTAGTTTAACTCGCGTTTTTTTGTCGAAAACCAACAAAGCAGTATATTTCAGTGATGGTGTTTAAATAGGAGGTTCTGTATATTTGAAAACATTTAAATTAACAATAATATAGTATTATATTACACACTTGTTGAGATAAGTTTAGTAGTAGACAATCTGCGTAGCGTAGCGGTATTTGGCTCGTTTTGGAGATCATAGATTCAATCCCCACACCGGACAGGAATCTTTGTGTTAATTCTAAGATTATTTCCGGGTCTGGTTGGTTGAGGAACTACCCACCGTTCCTCGGAAAGCAAATCAAGTAATAATCGTATATCAAGGAACGGGTAGCAGCGTTTCTTTGTGTTGTACAACATAATACTGCGGTCACCAACCCGCCTGCTAAGCGTGGTGACTATGGCAAATATCCTCCCTCAGGAGGAGGCCCAGGTTCAGCAGAGGACGTTATACGGGCTGATGATGATGAGCTTTGTTTCAATTTTAAAGACATCTGTGTCTTACACGGAGACCACTCTATCCGACCCGCCGGAGAAGAGTGCGCCCGCGAACGCGACGCGTCTTACCTCGTCCTCCTGGCCCTTAGTTTGCAAATAGCTATCCGATGCCCTCGTAGACCCAAAGTCCGAGAGGCCCGCGAACTGTAAAGTAGAGCGACAGTTGCACAAAACTCCCCTCAAAAAGTCATAATCCCTCAATCTTATCGCCAGCGACCGCCCTGAGCCGAGGTCCAACCCCACAGGGGTTAAACCATTTATTAAGGCTGGAGCTCTGCTCGCCTTTATGCCCGGTGAAGTAACAAAAGCCTCTTGGCTACCTATGTAAGTCCATCCGAAAAAAAACAAAAAGATATCTGTGTCTGAAATAAAATATCCGTATTTCGGACAATAGCGTTCTATTCAAATCAATCGTATTTTATTTTTAAAAAGACAACTCCCGCACTAGGGAAATAAATCCCTGTGTCGCGGGGGACTTTACAAACATTCATTTCACGGACGTAAAGAACACCCAGACTCAGAACAACTATTTGTGGTTCACACAAATAATTTTCCCGGGTGGGAATCGAACCCAGAACACCAGGACTCTACTCAACTATCATAACCACTGAGCCACCGGCGCAGTCTTTAAGCTTATAAAGTTGTAGAGATTACTTTTGAAGAGATATGATAAAATATTAAAATAAAAATATCAGGCATAGTGTATTATAAGTGTATTATTTGTGTATGTAGAACTACTACTTGTAAGTATTAAATGAAGTTACTTATAAGTGCTTGAAGCGATATTTCCCGAGCGCTACGACATGTCCCACATCAAGAGAATTGTAAAAAGAGCATTAATATCCCGGTAGGCAGCGGTCCGTGTGACTTTCGTCATTGCAGATGACTAGGAGTGGCGGTTACTATTTACCATCAGGTGGACTTATGTGTACCCGGCCCCGGCAGATCGAAGGAGTGTCCGTGGGGTTTTAGTGGTGCAGGGTCCTCTCCTCGACCACGCTATGGAAAGGGGGGGGAATCCTCCATATCCCACCGCCAGCTCGTGAATACGCTGCAGCGGCGCGGCGGTGGGAATGCGTAAATGCATTTCCCCCCGGACAATAAAAAAAAAGGAGGACACGTTTGCCACTGAAGATATTATAAAAATATTGTAGTTAACCTTACTTTTTATCGTCTATATTAAAGGACATAATTTGACAATTACATCTAGTGAGTAAGATATCCTACTAATATAATACTGAAGTATGTGTGAATGTATGTATGTTTGTTACTCTTCAAGAAAAACGGCTGAATGGATTTGGCTGAAAGTTTGCACGCGGATATTTTATAAACTGAATTAACATATAGGCTGCACATCACGCTCCGACCCACTGGAGCAGAGTGACGCAGATAAAACCACGGTGCGCAGCTAGTTTAAAAATAAACGGACATCTAGACTAACACAGTACAGTATGTTATACCATAGTACTCGGATGTAGTGTGTCTTAGACCATGTAGCCTTCAAGCTTCCTTAGGAAATGTATACGTTAAATAGTTTGTTCTTAAATTAATATAACGACTGTATTAAAGTATTTCATTGATCAGTGAAAAATATGATCCCCCTCTGTGTCAAAAGAGTCCTGTCTTCTTTGTCCTTTGTCAGCCTTCTAAAACCATTATTGTCTTATGCTTGTCGTTGGTTAGCCTTTTAGAACGTTTATATAGTTTTCTGAAGTAAGTATGTCCATCAAACTGGTCTTCTAAGAAACCACTCTATACGAGCCGTCGGAGAAGAGCGCGCCCGCGAACGCGACGCGTCCCCCCTCGAAAATACTAAAAGTCGTAATCCCTCAATCTCATCGCCACCGACCGCCCTCAGCCGAGGACCAAGCCCTACAGGGGGCGCCCTCTTGTGTAGGTTTCTTAGTTTGTAGTTTTTAAACCATTTATTAATGCTGGAGCTCTGCTCGCCATTATGCTCGCTGAAGTAGCAAAAGCCTCGTGGCTATCTACATAAGTCCGACCGGAAAAGAAAAAAAAAAATATAAAGTATGTTTGTCCGTCAAACTGGCCTTCAATCTATCGACTTCTTCCTCTGTCTCTTGCCAATAAGATTTCTTTTTCGTTATTGTGTTACTACACTTGTAGTAGTCGTAACTACAGTTATCAATAATCCGTTTGTCTAAACGCCTACATAGTAAATGATTACATTTTTATTTTCCTTATTTCAAGCCTGGAACACAAGACTTGGTAACAAATTCTCTCGCGTTCACACAATCAACAACATTTTACTCAAAAATTAAATCCACTAAAACTTTTAAGTGTTTTAACCCGTGACCACGGATCCCTAATCCGCTGAAAAATCTGTAAAGCGGCTGTGAAGAGCGGTGGGCTTACTTGTGATTTAAAAAGAGGCTTACTTTTAGCCGAATGCAGCCAAAATGGGCACCCGTTAAATATTGCGAAGCTAGAGTGGCAGTGATATTTTAATGACTTTTTTGCGTGCAACTAGAGTTATAAATTAATGAAATATGTAGAGATTATTTTAGTTCAATTGTGATAATTTGTTATTAGTAAAAGAATTTAAGTTTAATTTTAGTTAAGTAGACCGGGGTTAATTTGACATTTTGGATAACTTTGACAGTGTTGGTGAAACGAAATTTGAAGGGAGACGAAACGCCAAAATGGCATGAGGAAATGTACTCCAGAAACGAAAGCTGGTGAATTTAGTAAAGAGTTCCTCCTACCATCAAATACGAGTACATTTACACGGCCAATGTTACCCTGAATGTCAAAGAAACCCTGGTTATCTGTACCTATATTAAGTTTTTATCTATACTATAGGTACTATAAAGCTGAAGAGTTTGTTAGCTAACTAATGGTCCGAAAAAAATCTTGATCATTCAGCAAACTGCAAAGCACAGCTACGTTAACAGGAGTTACGCGGCTTTTAGAATAAATGAAGAAAAAACAATCACAAAAGCTAGACCGATGTCCATTTTTTTTTTGTCACCATACATTAATTTTACTTTATTCTGATATTTCCACGTGAATGGTGCTACGCGACTGTAAGAATTAAGTTTTGAACAACTTTTGAAATTACGTCCAAAACAGCAAATTACTTTTAAAATATTCAGAAGTTTTAAACACCTAATGATCGTTACGTACGGTATGTATAAACTTTTTTCTACTGAATCCTAAATATGTTTGAATAAAAAATTAATACTACAGCGAATTTAAATGCACAACTCATTGACTTAAAATATACATAAGTAATTGTGTTCAAGGTTCAAGGAGGTCGTGGGTTCGATCCCCACACCGGACAGAAAATCTTTGTGTAAATTCTAAGATTTCTTTCCGGGTCTGGTTGGTTGAGGGACTACCCTCCGTGCCTCAGAAAGCACGTTAAGCCGTTGGTCCCGTTTGTTATAACATCATCTATAATAATCGTAGGTCAAGGAACGGGCAGCAGCGTTTCCTTGTGTGGTACAACATAATACTGCGGTCACCAACCCGCCTTCCAAGCGTGGTGACTATGGCTAATACCCTCCCTCTCGGGAGGAGGCCCATTTTCAGCAGTAGACGTTATATGGGCTGATGATGATGATGATGATGAATTGTGTTTAACCGGAAAATTTGTATTTTATATAAATCACAATAAAAATATCAGTAATTGTAGCTTTTACTGGTTTTTTTTTATATGAACACAACAAAAATAAACGAATCTCACTAATTTATGCTTCATAGAACCATTATGTTCAACCTGCTACACTTTAGATTTTAAAGTGAAAATATTTTACTAAACTATGTAGTAAAAAAACATGCTTGCCAAAAAGTCATACTATTCCACGTGAACTGTAAAGATATTCGCTCAAGAATAATCATTCGACCTTTTTTATTAATGTATTTTAGTTTTCAATCAATCTGCCGATGCAGTCCATGGAACTATATAAATAACTTTAATAAATTGATTAACAAAAAGAACAAGAAACAAAATATTATTTCTGGCTGAAAATTATGAACTAAAGAAAAGTGGTATTCAAACTCTTTAAAAATCAATTAGGTAATTTGTGCATTAGTATAAATCACAGCTTGCTATTCATCAACAAATGAAAAAAAAACTATTTATCAATGCAAATTTAGTATAAGTTCACTTTCGCAAAATGACACAGACTATATTTAAATATTGAAAAAATAAAACTTTTTCTTCCAAAAACAGTTTATTAAAAATTATTATTTTCTAATTAAAAAAAACGTTTACAAATTTTTACCTACCGAATAATTGGATACGAATTTCGACCGAAAATTCCAGGCCCAATTCCTAACCGATTATAATACAGACTTATATAAAAAAATAGCTTGCAAAGCAATCACAATAATCGAATTACGCTCCAAAACACAACAAAGTAAAGCTTAAAAGAATTTGTATAAAAAATTTAGGCGGTTTCCACACGGCAACGTTAGTGTAACGGTTCCGTGCGAGCCGCCAATTTCAGAGGGACGTGAGACCAGGGCGAAATGTTCCTACGTGATCAGCCTCCAAAATAACATCTACCACTATAACGTGACCTCTGAAGACAGGCACCGGTTTTACAAAGCGAAGCAGGACCATT
Source organism: Nycteola revayana (assembly GCA_947037095.2). Taxonomy (NCBI): domain Eukaryota; kingdom Metazoa; phylum Arthropoda; class Insecta; order Lepidoptera; family Nolidae; genus Nycteola; species Nycteola revayana. The sequence continues at coordinate 1,044,328 of OX344857.2, read as the reverse complement.
TCGTTTGTATTATAAAATGGCGTGGATTATCTGCTTGCATCATGAAATAATCACATTATATAATATATTATTTTGTATCTTTGTCGTTCTAGTACTTTTTTTAGAGAGGTTGAATAATTGTATCTTGGTCAAGTTTAATAGAAAAGTTGTGATTAAAACAAGTGACAGATCTTTGTATTTTGGTTAGTGGCAAAGAATGAGTTTTAAAGCTACTAGCTAGGTGTTAGTAAATGGCAAAACTGAGCGGAAAGTGTTGCTGTAATAGTGATTCTATTGTTTTTAAAGTGCGTAAATTGTTTTGTTTAGTGAGTTCGAAAAAAAAGGTTCTAAGTCATAAAGAGTTGAATGAATGTTGTTGAAACGTTTTTATTTGTGGCATCCAGAATATAATCGTGTAAAAAGTGTTAATGTGCATTCATACACAGTGAATATACTGTGTGTCGTAAGCTATTAATATAAATATGAAAGTTTCTGTGAATAAAGTTACTGTGGCCCCTGAGCCCTGGTCCTAAACCTAATAAAGGTTTGTCACCTTAAGCGTTAGTCATTTAAATATAATCACACTTGCAATGTTATAATTTCTTCTTCTTCTTATTTTATTGGCTATAATAATAATGATAAATGATAAATAATTATCATTAGAACGGTTGGACGGACTATCTAGTCTGTAGACTTGTACTTCTTTTACTATTAGTTACCTTGTTATATAAATATACTATCTAATAATTATCTATTAGTAATAGTTTTCTTTTTAATTTATTATATTACATTGTGATTCTGACAACTGTTCTACAAGTGTAAGTAAATACCTAAGTGCTGAATAAAATAAATGTATTTTTTAAATAAATATTATATTTTAATGTGTTTTTTTTTGTAATGCCGACAACCTCCGTAGCGTAGCGGTATTAGGCTCGCTTTAAATCTCGGAGGTCGTAGATTCGATCCCCACGGCAGTCAGGAAATGTTTGTGTAAATTCTAAGATTTCTTTCCGGTTCTGGATGGTTGAGGGGTAGTCCCTCAACCATCCTCCGTGCTTCGGAAAGCACGTTAAGGTCCCGATCGTTATAATAATCGTATATCAAGGAACGAGCAGCAGCGTTTCCTTGTGTGTTCAACATAATACTCCGGTGAAGCGTGGTGACTACGGGACCCGGGAGGAGGCCCATGTTCAGCAGTAGACGTTAAACGGGCTGATGATGATGATGATGATGAAGCCGACTTAATATATAACGTTCTAAGATATGTAAGTGTTATTTTGGTATAACCTAATAATGAACACTTTTTAATGGCATAGAGGACTGCAGTTTAGATGAAGTTAGCAGGAGAAATAGACTAAAAGCAGTTTTCCTATTAAACGAAATGAAATCTTAAAACTTTATTGCCTACTAGCATAAAGCGGTCACCGTAGCCTCGTTGGTAGTGCTCCTGTCTACGAAGCTGGTGGTCATGGGTTCGAATCCCGGTTAGTGCAAATATTTGTGTGATGAACACGAATATTTGTTTCTGAGTCATGGATGTTTAATATGTATTTAAGTATTTATCTCTCTATATAAGTATGTATTTATATCGTCGCCTGGTACCCTGGTTAAGCTTTGCTTAATTAGTTTGGGGCTAGGATGATCTGTGTGATATTGTCCCTAGATATTATAATAAAGATAAAAAAGTATCTACCGTTAATGTTTTGGCCACTGCTTGCATTGCTTTCAAGAGCCGGAAACTCGGTGTCATTGCTGTGGTTGCCCTAGTGGCTCAGTGGTTACGGTAGGAAATCTGGAGTTCTGGGTTCGATTTGGACCCGTGTCAATAATTTTCGTAAACCACGAATAGTTATTTTGAGTCTGGATGTACTTTATGTCCGTGAATGGAGTGTCAATGGCCCCGGGACACCGGAATTTATTACCGTAATATAGGAGCTGTGTTAAAAAAACTGGTCAAGTGCGAGTCGGACTCGCGCACGAAGGGTTCCGTACCATTTTCAATCAAAAAAGTTTCTTGTATGGGGGGGGGCTCCCATACAAGAAACTTTAAAAAAATATTTTATTTTTAGTATTTGTTGCTATATCGGCACAGCTTGAGATACAGCCTGGTGACAGACAGACAGCGAAGTCTTAGTAATAGGGTCCCGTTTTTGCCCTTCGGATACCCTAAAAATGAACTATTAAAATTACTCCACACTAATATGGAGTAACGTATATTATTATCTATTCTACAATGTTGTTTGTTGACTTCCACGAATACGAATCCTAAGCTGTTAAACAGAATATTCCAGAAACAACAATTATACATCACCTCTCTATTATAATTCCGAACACAACTTTGCGCTTTGGACTCACGTTCCTCCCCTTTCGTACCAAAACATTAATTTACGAACTAATAAACCGAACCAATGGAATAACATGGAACATAATAATTTGTACTTTATGTATAAATTCAAATGGCTACAATCCAAAAACAACGATGAATCTTGCATCGTATTGTCTTTTAGATTACTTTTTGTAGATCGTGGATTCCGTGTGGTTTCCGGCTTAGAAAAGATCACCCTATGTCCTCCCATGGGTGTCGTAAAAGGCGACTAAGGGACACATGGCTGATGGATGGGCAGCAGCATCTATTAGCTCAAGGTTTACATCCTACTGCGATCACCAATCCGTCTGCCAAGCGTGGTGATTATGGCAATATCCCTCAACGATCCTGGCTTGCCAAGCTATTTTAAGAGGAGGCCCATGTTCAGCAGTGGACGTAAACGGGCTGTTGAAGTTCGGGTCGATTCTCGCGCCAAACTAGATATTTTTGCGTAAAATCTAAGATTCCTTTCCGGCTCTGGTTTGTTGAGGGACTACTGACTCCGTTACCTCCGTACCGTTTAAGAGGCCGTAGCTCTATGGCTAGGGCGTCGGACTTGTGATCTTGGGGTCGCCGGTTCGAATCCCACCCATTGCACTACCGACGTGAGCCCACTCGTAACACAAGCATTTTAGCTTAGCACGAGGGGTTAACAAGAATACTAGTAAACGGCAAAACTCTGCTAGTTTATTTATTTTATTCTTTATTGTACACATGAAAAGACACAAGTTATGAAAATTCAACAATTAAAAATGATGTACAACGGCGAGCTTAACTCATTTATGAGTTTTCTTCCAGCAAACCATATTCCGAGTGAGATTTGTGACAAACGGGCAATAACAGTGTACACAACAATAGTAACAATTTTGAGTATATTAAACTAATGCTAATACATAATATAATAATATATATTAATACAATACATACATACTTAATAAAAAAAATAAACTTATACATATAATAAAAACTACTAATGATATAAGAGATAATGAAGTGCGAGTAATCATTTTTAGAAAAAAAAATCTCTCGGAAAGCACGTTAAGGCGCTGTACTTAGTCAAAATAGGCTTCACAAAACAGTTTTTTAGCCAAATGTTTACATTTTAGAGCAGCTAAAAAAATATATGTTAATCTTGATCATATTTATGGACAATTGTGTTCAAAACACGTTTTCGGTAAATTTTCTCGATAAAAAAAAACATAAAATAACCATTTAAATTGAAATTGTAGCAATTGTAACTGTATTATTTATAAACAAATCTTGATAATATTAATAACAGTGATGTAATATATAATAATAAAGGGAACTGTTGTTTTTATTTATCGATTAGAATAAGATATTTGCAAGGATTAATATATTAAATAACTCGAACGAGTCGAACGAAACGTTGCGCCATCGCGGCGTCTCTTCGCTTCTCTTTCATTTCTACGCGGAGCAACAGTGACAAAACTAATACGTAAAAGTCGTCTATTCACCGCGCCTTAAGCCGTTGTTGTCATCATCTACAACAAGCGTTTACCAGATAACGGGCAGCAACATTTCCTTGTATATTACAACATCGTACCGCGGTCACCAACCCGCCTGTCAGGTATGGTGACTATGGCAAAACCTTGGGAGAAGGCCCATGTTCAGCAGTGGACGTTATACGGGCTGATCATGATGATCATGAGAATTAACATAAGGCAGTACTTACATTAACTATCTACTACTACGCTCAGGTGCAATGCTGATGTATTATCATCATCATCATCAGCCAGTATAACGTCCACTGCTGAATATGGGACTCCTCCCGGGGGAGGGTATTTGCCATAGTCAACTCGCTTATCAGGCGAATCGGCGACTGCAGTATTATGTTGCACCACACAAGGAAACGCCCGTTCCTTGATATACGATTATTATAGATGATGTTATAACAATCGTGACCGACGGCTTAACGTGCTTTCCGAGGCACGGAGGGTAGTCCCTGAACCAACCAGACCTGGAAAGAAATCTTAGTATTTACACAAAGATTTCCTGTCCAGCGTGGGAATCGAACCCACGACCTCCGAGATTTAAAGCGAGCCAAATACTGCTACGCTACGGAGGTTGATTATTATACCTACATATAAATCTTTCTCTTAAATCACTCTATTTATTAAAAAAACGTATCATAATCCGTTGCATAGTTTCAAAGATCTAAGCATACTTAGGGACAGATAGTGGGAAGTAAATTAGTTTTATACCTACTTTGATTTAAAATTATTTTAGTTCAATGGAACTAGAGAACCAACGTACTAATATAAACCGAGCAAACCACGGGGCGCATCTATTTATAAAAAAATGTACCAATAGCGCAACTAGAGATTGGTTCTGAAGCAAAAATATCCGTTACGAACAACCATGAATGTGTCTTAACGAGCTCCTGTAAAAGAGGGAATCATGTGAAAGAGCGCTTTTATAGTATACGACACGACGCCCGACCGATCGGAGTATTTTGTGAACTTGGAATAATATTTACTTAAACTCATGTATCGCAAATACTCTCCAGAAGCCGAATTGTGTCTGGAAGCCTCTTCATTGGCGGTCGAAACAACACCCAGGGAGTTTTATAGTAAATATATTTTCATGTTCTTTGCGGCAGCGGAGGGGATGCGTAACGCATTAAAAAAATTATAACGCTGATTCAGATGACTTTCTATTACATTATATTAATATAAGCCCGGTCCAATTACCTAAACTTTCTTTCATTTTAATATTTTTACAGATTATTATTAATTATATATTTTTTTTAAGTTTAAAATAATACAAAAAACTTCCTAATTAAAAAACTGAGATAAAAAAAATTTGGCCACCAGGTAGTATTCGAACCTGCATCTTAGGTATAGCCCATAGTGGCACAGTGGATCACCGTAGATAAGGGATTATACGTAAGATGTAGGTTGAAATCCTGACAGTTGCCTTAATTTATTTCAAATTTTGATATTATGATTTTTATTTCCGTTCTTTAGCTGACCACGCTTTGGGCTTATGAGGTCCTCAAGCACGAACGATGCGAACGCTGACTCCCGATGTTTAAAGCAAGTGCTACTTTTTCTGTTAGATTAGTTAGAACTAAGGTTTTCACAGTCAAACGACTTTAAATTACGTGTGATCGTATACTATAAAAGGCCTTGTTTATACTCGACTGAAGCAATTACAGGGTAAGTCTCAATAATATAAGACTAACGAACGATAACAACTTGTGTTTGTGTCAATCAGTTTGTACAGACGTTTGTGTTTAGATGTTTCTACTTGTTCTAACTGCTTCGTGTTTTGCTACTCTGATTGTAAGGTAGTGTGTAAGTGCATATAATGATATAATCAAAATTTAAATGAATAAAGAATTTTACCATCATCATCATCAGACCGTCCACTCCTGAACATGGGCCTCCTCTCAATGGAGGGTTTTTGCCATAGTCACCACGCTTGGCAGGCGGGTTGGTGACCGCAGTATTATGTTGTACCACAAAAGGAAACGCTGCTGCCTGTTCCTTGATATACGATTGTTATAGATGATGTTATAACAATCTTGACCAACGGCTTAACGTGCTTTCCGAGGCACGGAGGGCAGTCCCTTAACCATCCAGACCCGGAAAGAAATCTTATAATTTACACAACAATTTCTTGTCCGGCGTGGGGATCGAATCCACGACCTCCGTGACTTAAAGCGAGCCAAATACCGCTACGCTACGGAGGTTGTCGTGTTGCGATTGATATCATTATTTGTATTTTTTTTGTGTTATCTTCTAGGGATCTAAATTTATTTTTATTCATTCATCTGTTTTTGTGTGATTCCGTTACAAACGGCCACACTGCACCAGTCATTCAGTGGTTACGGTAGTTGCTTCTGAGACTTATTGTTCTGGATTCGATTCCCACCTCAGTCAATTATTTGCATGAACATCAGATAGTTGTTTAGAGTGTGTTTCATGTCTGTGAATTGAGTGTCAGTAAAATGCCCCGCGAAGTTCTTATTTTTTTTTAACTGTAAATGTGAACTCAGTGCATTCATATGCACTCATTCATATGAGTTCACATTTACAGTAAAAAAAAATAAGAACTTCTCAATTGACAATATAATAAATCCATACTAATATGTATAACCTAAATAATGTTGATATGCCCATTTGAGTATGTTTCGTCGGATCGTCTCAATGAGGCCGCGATGAAACCGGCAGTAGAATACCCCACTGAGTTTGTTTCGCCGGATCTTCTCAGTTGGGGCGTATTGGATCCGGTGGTAGCATAAAATCGCGTCCGACGATATGCTTATGGTCTATCTAAATAATAACATACTCAAATGACAGAACTTTAGACTATTAAATTATAGATAAAAAATTAAATTCTATTTTCATACTTGACAGCTTTTACGCTAAAGCTATAAAGAAATATCTAATACAAACTATTTAATATTATTATAACTATAATAACTAAACTAAATTAATAAATGAAATATATTATATTAATGAGCTAAATATGTTTTGACTATTCGCAAATGCCTGTAATAGGTTTACGTAAATAAAAAAATATTTTTTATTTTATTTTTTATAACGGTTTGCTTGAATGCGCTCATCTCAGAAAAAGATAGCCCATTTATCGAGGAAGTCTATGGACTATATTTAATTATGAAGTTCTTACAGAAACGACAGTTACGCAGATGAAACCGCGCGCGAAAAGCTAGTTACAAATATAACATCTATACTTATAATATTATAAAGAGGAAACATTTGTTTGTTTGTTTGTATTGAATAGGCTCCGAAACTATTGGACCGATTTGAATAATTCTTTCACCGTTGGAAAGCTACTCTATCCCCGAATGACATAGAATATATTCAATAGGCGTGACGACAGTATCAAAAAATTAAAGATTTAATGTTTTTAGGAGAAAGTACATATAAAAAGAAATTATTACACTTATTTATGTTTATATGTAACCTTGAGATTAATGTGATTTTTAATAAAATAAAAGATTAAAATACTGCAATCGGCCATTTTGACTGAAACACCAATCACGGCGCGTGACGTCACGATATTGTAACCATCAAAGAGAATTTAACCACTACGTTAGGTTTGGCGGACTCAATGACATTTTTTACAATAGCGTGACGTCATAGCCGACGCCATGACACTTGAGGCCTTTTTTCGCGCGCTATTTAAAATGTAATAGAAATATGGCTTAAACTTCGTTAAATTTAAATTTATTACCGAAATATTGTGTTTTTCGTACTTAGAAAATGACTACCCACGTTGCGCAAGAGGATTTCAAAATCTTGCCTCATGCCTATTATAAAGTTTCCACGGGAACTGAGAAGCTAGTAACTAATATAATGCATGTATTGTTAATCTGTAAGTGATTGTTACATTGTAAGTCTAAAAACAATCGTCGAAATTAAAATAAAGTAAATGAAATAACCGCCACATTAACCCTGGATGCTGTACATCATTGACTTACCATATTCAAATATCCCGTCAAACAACACGTCCATTCATTATCCCAGGTAATTCCCGGGATGATTCCATAAAAACGTAACAAATCCTCCGGGCTTACAAACAAGGTACCCCATAAATATCTTCTTATGCCATCCATCAGGTCTTGCATACCACCCTCTGTAGAAGAGGTAAGTGCTGCGATAATACTGAACTGGAAATATTTTTTAAAGTGGTTGTACAAGTTTTGGCGTAAAAACTGATAATCAGCACCTATAACATATATTTTTGAAGTAGTTTTGATCCAAATATATATATATATATATATATATATATATATATATATATGTTTAAAATACATTTTTTAATTAAGTATAATAATCAATACCCAACAAACGATAACATCGCAATATTTGGAAACACTGTCCTTAAAGTAAATTTTAGATAATTTTATACAAATTATTATTATTAATATTTTATTTTAACCAAACTAAGTTCCCGTGGGAACATCACTAATAAAATATAGCTTATATTACTCAGGGATAATGTATCATTCAAATTCGGAAAGAATTATCGAATTCCGTCCAGTGCTTTTTGAGTTTATTCGTAACAAACACTCATACAAAAATCTGAGTATAAATAAAGATTATGTTTGGACTTTGGAAATTGTCATATTAAAGATATAAGTAATATAGTGTTTTTATCCTTTTTTATCTATTTTTATTTTGACTAATATGTATAAGTATCAAAATTCGTTATATTGTATGTATCATGAATGCATTTGTATGATGCATCATACAAATGCAAATAAATTGTTTTTATAATAAATTTTCTACCAAAGTATCATCGACAATTTTATCCAGTTAAGTGTTTCACCGGTAGTTTTCCCAATCCTATATTTATATGATCCACCGTTCTTCGTCTCTTTACCCCAATAGGGGTAATTTAGTTACCCATGTAAATAAATTCGGTGGTAAAAATCACGGCCTATACATTCTTAGAATATTTATGATATATTGTGGATAATATTGTTATATTCAGTATACATTGCTGGTTTTATCAAGCATGTCGGAACCATACAATATGCAGTTGTCTAATATCAAAAAAACTTAGATTTGTATTTTGCGCTCTATTTACCTATATATTTTATCATCATCAGCCCACATCACGTCCTGGGCGTGGACCTGCCTCAAAAGGGGTGTTGCCGCATTCTATAGATTGACTTATACGAGGTTTTGTAATATAATAATCATGAATTACAATTAAATTTCTTTAACTTTTCCTTTAGTTAGATGCATTTCATTCAAAGATTACTAGCAGATTTTTGCAGTCTACTAGTATTCTTTAACCCTTCGTGCTAAGCTAAAATGCTTGTGTTATGAGAGAATTCACGTCGATAGTGCAATGGGTGGGGTTCGAACCGGCGACCTCAAGATCACAAGTCCGACGCCCCAGCCATTGGGCTAGGCCGCTTATTTAATGTTCCTACTAGTCTTTTAGCATTAGCTCCAGTTGTTTTTGCATTGTAAACATTTATAAGATGTTTATTTACATTTAATTATATTTTCAATAATAGGGATAGGGGCAGGAAGAAGAGTTTTTTGAATTATTTATAGATTTTTACTGGCATCTATACTAGTATAGATGCCAGTAAAAATCTATAAATAATTCAAAAAACTCTTCTTCCTGCCCCTATCCCTATATAAAGCTGTGGAGTTTGTTTGTTTGCTTGAACGCGCTAATCTCAGGAACTACTAGTCCGATTTGCCAAAATATTAAATATTTTTCCAAAAAAGGTGTAAACTGTATATTACAAAGGTGAAACCACGGGCGGGAAGCTAATACTGTTTAATAGCTGAGTAAATAACTCCTTATCTTTTAATCTTCCCAACATAACAGCCACACGGAAATCAAAAATAAAAAATACAATGAGTACCAAGCACAATTCTGCAAAGGACTCATTATAAAATAAATCATAGTATTAAACCTGCAATGTATATTGTCCAACCAATTGCGTCGTATCTTCGACAAAGGTAAGCTCACTTGGTACGGAGGTTTAAAAGATACATTTCCCATAGGATGTCTGCGTTATATGAGAATCGATTCTGTAAATAAAAATATTTTTTGTTTATTTCATATTTGAGATTCTGTATTCTTACATACGGTGAGTTATATTGATGTGGTAAAGAAAAAAGGCGTATCTTACAGCGGAACGGAATCATCATCTGTCCGTTTAAATTCCTCTTTTGAACATGGGCTACTTCTGAGGGAGGGTTTTTGTCATAGACACCACGCTTTGCATGCAGGTTGGTGACCACGGTATTATGTAATAATACATCTAGAGAAACGATGGCAAATGTTTACCAGAAAACTGACAGCCGCATTGCTCTGGATGTATTAATACATCGTCATGTTTTAACAATGGGGAGCAATGGCTTAACGTGCTTTCCGAGGCACGGAGGGTCCATCGACCAACCAGACCGGAAAGAACGGAATATAGTGTCTAAAATTATATTTGTTGATACTATGAATTAGCATTTAAGGGAGTTTATCGCGTAAAATATTTTAAGGTTACCATTCCTTACCTGCCAACGTTGCGACAAGAGTTACATCGGCCGTGATAACGATGTGGTTCTAGTATGTCAACAGTATTTGTTTACGTTCGTCATGATAACCTGAACGGTCAGTAAAAGGTGTGTAGGGTTAACATAGAAACGCATCCAAATAACATTAATTCATAAGCACGGGCCAAGTATTTGATTGTGGACTTAACGACAAAAAAAAGCCCGTATACGGACGATATTTGAACATAGTTCTGCTGAAAAAAAGCAGAATTAAATATGTACCCAAGATACTCCAAAACTCAACAATAACAACTACTAGATGTCAAAGAGTTACACATATAAAACCATTCTTCTTCACTTCATCAGCTCTCAGTTAACAAACCTTGGCTAGATAGATTAGTTACGTGATATTTCCATAGTTAGAGTATGATGGTAAGTAATCTTGAACTGATATTCAAATTCAAATTCATTCAAATTCAAATTCTTTATTTCAAACATATGTCCATAGTGTTAGTATTAACAATATAACTTACTGACTAAGGTTCCTTACCCAATGGCGCAGAGTGAAATCCAACTGATCTGAGAACACGCTCAGGAGACCATTGGTGGCGGTGCGTAGACGGCCAGCCATGGAGGCGGTCCTTTTTTTAATGATCACGTAAAAATCATCTGTGCGCACCTCCGCAAACATAGTGGACACACTACAACGCCACGACAGCCCCAACAGACTTCTAAACGCGTTATTATATTGAACACGCAGGTCGCTCGTATGTCTTCTGTCTCCTAAAAAGACTGCACGTGTAGAATGACTGGCAGAAAGCTTTAAAAAGAGTCACTTTAACCTAATTTGTACAAGGCAAAGTGCAAATCGTTGAACCAGCATGTTACATCGAACAGCCTACGACCTGCGCTCCCTCTCAATATCTAAGTTATCCCTTAGATCCTCAGTGATATATGCTGCTTCCCATCATCAGTCTTTTAGTCGCTTGAAACGACAGCCATGGAAAGACATGCAGCAGATTATTCTAAGCCGAAAAGCTAAAAATAAAACCACGTAAAAAACGAATGCAAAAAACTGAGCGTTTACTCCCTTCTCTAAGAGAACCATGTTTTCATAAAATTACAGTGTAAATGTGAACGGATAAAGGTAAAAACCAACTGATAAAACAAAGGTGTTGCTCATGTACTGGGGTAACTGATAACTTGAAACGTAAGCAAATATTACACGAACATCTGTCATGGTTTTACATAATGAAATTTCTTGTTGTTGGAGGCGATAGAGCAATATAGAAGTAAGTTTTAAAAATTGATTAAATTTGCTGGTGTGATGATGTGATGATGTTATATAGATACACATAGTAGCTCTTTTAGCTTCGTACTGGGATTTGATTATAGCGTTGTGTTGTTCATTATCAAAAAGTATTACCATATTATAAGAGTATTGTTAATAAATACGTTTAAAGCGACTATTAAAGCCAAATTGTGTAGCAGGGCTTATTATTAAATTTCAGATTATATTAGTGACAAAAATGCTTAAGATTTAGTCGCTTCAATTATAATGTAAAATAGAAAATGATGTAAAAATTTAATAAAATATTGTAAAAAAATATTATAAAAAAGGGGGTTCTACTGAGTATTTCGGCAGTGTTTCTCAGTAGTCGCCACATCACGCACTGCACGGTAGGGGAAAAAATATGACGATTCCAAATAAATGTAAGTAACGAATTTTACTGACTAAATGATATTTGACTTTGACTTTAGCTGTAAACCCTCAGGAACAAAATCCATATTTTCATTATAAAACAAACCAGACGGCTTAGACTTAGACAAAATGCCACTACAGTGGAGTGATCGCTAACGATAATGTATGGATACTTAACAATTGTCCCGTGATAAGCGGGCGTGGGCAAAAATAACGGGCATTCATTGGATGATTATTCTTGCTTGATGCGATTCGATCTTTCGGTTTTCGGTTGCATATATCTTGTAGATATCATATCAAGTCCATGTATACTACGAAAACCGTAGCAAGCAAGCTACGTAATGCTACGGCGTAGTTACTTCATTTTAAATACTACAATTATCCTGATTGTGGCACAGTTTTAGACCAATAGATCAATGACATATATCAGTCACTCATATTATTATGGTTTTATCAAATTTCATCAAAATATTTAAATTTAAAAATGAAATCATCTAAATTACTTAGCACGGAATCGTTTAATTTAATGGCATGCATTCAGACCAAAAAAAATTAAAGCCGTCCGATACCAATAAAAGCGGGTGGGTCCCGGAATACGGTATTACCCGGGTGGATGATCCCGGATAGCCTCATTACGGATAATTACTGGAATTGCTGACGTCAGATCCCATGACCTCGATTGGCCAATTAATATACGAGTATATTGGTCTGAAAAATACAGAGAAAGGAAGTGATGTTTATTGAGTAAGGGGTCGGTTCGCTTATTTTTTACTGATTTTTGGTATTCAATTAAACTGCTGTGATTGAGATCTGAGATTCGATTCCTGGATCGTGCAATGCGTGCTAATACCGGATGGAATTCGTAGGTAGCCACGAGGCTTTTGCTACTTTACATATTTTTATATATTTTTTAATTTTGACTGCCTGAACTTCCGGGCCCTCGCAATTTACAGTCGAACATATTACCACTAGACCAACAAGGCAGTCGTTCCTGTCGCTCCTTAACCAACCAAAACCCCGAAACAATTAAGTCTCATATTTTATACAGACACTAGCTTATGGCCGCAATTTCGTGTACGATATATAATTACTTTGGGCTAACTTTGATTTAGAAATATCCTTCCTAAAATTGGAAATATTCTAATATATTATGGACCTAATATTTGCGTTCCTAATACTTGGAAACAAACTCTTCAGTTTTATAATATTACTAGCTACTTGCGCGCGGTTTTACCCACGTAACTCCCGTCCCCGTGGGAACTTTATATTTAAATATAGCCTATAGCCTTCCTTGATACATGGGCTATCTAACAATGAAACAATTTTTCAAATCGGACCAGCAGTTCCTGAGATAAGTGTGTTCAATAAAACAAACAAATTCTTCAGCTTTACATATTAGCATAGATTTCTTGACTAGTACGGGAATCGAACACACGACCACCAAGACTTATAAAGGCCAACAACATGTCCACGTTTAGTATAAAGGAAATAGAATCCCCAGTTGACACGGTATCATGAAACTTTTATAACATTAAGCTATCGTTACATTGGCGCGTACGTGTGCGTCGAGCCGACAGTCCACGTACTACGTGTGCGTCGAGCCGACAGTCCACGTACTATCGAACAATAATGTAAGGGTTACTTACCCCTAGAGGATACGAATGGAACTCGGACTTGAAATGCTGTAAGTGGTATTGTATTATAACTGGCTCGTTGTTATAGCTGGTTCAATACCCGGGTCGGGCAAAAAATTGTGTTACTAGAAATTTTATATTTAGTAAACCCGAAATTTAGAAACTGGTTGTGTTTTACCCGTGCTTCGGAGAGCACGTTAAGATCTAGAACCGACAACTTAACGTGCCCACCTTATGATTAAAGAGACAGTTGCTAATAAGTTGCAATTTTATCTGGCAAGAAGTACGTTCTTTATATAGGTTTTAAAGAGCAAAAAAATAATGTGCTTTATTTGATTTTCATCCTTATTGTCTGTTATCAATTTCGGTATTGGTGTCACCGTCGATATGCAAACATTAACACCATATTCTCAATGTATATTGTGAGTATGGTGTATTGTGAGTATGAATAAATTTAAACTTAAAATGACATTTACTTCATGGTTGCTAATCTTATCATACAACGATACCGAAGATTTAATTACTTAGGCTTTTTTTTTTGTCCGGTGGGAAATGCATTTACGCATTCCCATCGCCGCTTGCAGCGTATTCGCGCGCTGGTGGTGGGATATGTGGGAATCGCCCTCTCCATAGCGTGGTATGCTAAACTCATACCACGAGGAGAGGACCCTACTAATCACTAAAACCTCCCGGACACTCCTTCGATCCGCCGTTGGCGGGGGCCGGGTACGCAAGAGCAATCCGGCCCCCCGACGGCACCCGCGGCCATTATGGTACCGCGGGATCTCCAGGGCCACACTTACAGTGGCAGATTTACTTACGCCTAGCAAATTATTAAATTGTATTAGGTTCAATTGTATTAGCAAAACACGCAAATTGTAGTAGGTAACTGAAATGCTTCCACACACTCACATCATCTACACTTACACAACATCACTTTATCACTCCTTCACTCACTCACATTAAACACAATAATTAAATGTAAAATGTGTTTGTTATTAAAATATAATACAGAATAAGATCTACTTTAAATCTTTTCAACTAGAGTTACTATATATTTTAGGCCTAGTGATCCGATACATAACATTCATTCCTACCACAGACTTCAGCCTCTCACAAACGAATGAAATTATAGATGTAACTAATTATGTTATCTGTATTTATGATCTCTTTGTGTAAGAATTATTGCTATTATTAATTTTAGAGCTCAGAGGCATAAGGTCGGTTATGCCAATATACGTCAGAAACATTCGGCGTATGTGCCTTTATCGTAAACTGGCACATAAGGCCAAATGTAAATCGCTGTTTAAAAATAAACGAGCCACAAATGGAAAGTAAGTGAAATGCAAAATTGTACCAATGCTGGTGGAATTCCTACGACTTTTGCACTTGATTTGTGGCTCTTTAGTTTTTGAGCCGCGGTATATAGACTTAAATTCTATCAAGAAGACAAAACACAAACAAAGAATCCTTATAATTCTCAGTAATAGCCACTAACTGGATCCCAATCTGTATCACGTCCCCGATACTCGACAAGCACAATTTACCTATGTCAAACATTATTGACAGCACACCCACTATTTCTATCACCACTGGTCTTCCGAATATCAAACGTATTGCTGTACAGATATAGTATAATTTTCAGTGCAAGTGGAATGGTCGTTTAACCATTAAAGAATGAGATGTTGACCTCACTCCCTTCGAAACGTGTACGTGAAGAAATCAAGTAAGAATCCCTGTTTTGTGTGAAATTTTGTGGAATTTGTCTTCGGATGTTTTTTTATGATATTCTTTGAATTTTTATCTTTTATTGAAGTAAAGGCTTATGTGTAAAAAAAAATTAACTAACTAAAAAAAAATCTTTTATTTTACCTATTGTGATATGACTTAATGATCTAAATATTTTTTTTCAGCTCAAGAAGGGCAAAGGGTATACAGACCTTTTCCCGGGGAGTTGTAGTGTGATACATACCTAACGGAAATGTAATTAGGTCATGTCGCTATGAACATATTAGGTATTAAATGCAATTTAGCAATAATTATATTACCAATGATACATGAAAATAATTGTGTAACGAAATATACGATATTTATTCAGCACTTAGGTAACATGCATTTGTACTTGTCAATTAAACATGAAATAATACTAATCTAATTAAATACAACTGCGGCTACTAAAAGCTATTGCTGATTAGCTAATTATCTCTCTGTCAGCCTATAATCACATCATAGGTATAGTATTAACAATAATTAATTCTATGAATAAAATCTTAATTATATTAAGATTTTATTCATTGCTCTATAAAAAGAGGCCCGTTTTTAAACAATATTTTTACAGAGTCTTACTCTTAGAGTCCGTGAATGGAGTATTAGTAAAGTCCATAAGACAGACATTTATTTACTGAAAGCGACAAAACGAGAAGTGACTTGTTTTGCAGAATTACCGATAATCTTATTGTAATATCAAACATATAAAAAAAAGGATTTCACTGAGTTTCTCGCCAGTTCAGTTCATAACTACTAGAAGAATGAAAAAAGAAAGAATACACATCGTAAAAACATTATTTAGAAATATTTTTAAATGTTTTATTCAATTTGTCCACGATAATCGTACTTATACTAAATTGTACATGTTCAAATTTAAATTTTCTCTACTAAGTATGAAATTCGCTTTTAACTTTGAAGTCAATAACTGCAAAAAAAGCTAAAAATATCCACGAATACACAACCAAACTGTCGTCCACCATCATATTATTAGATGCTTTGTGCACAAAGTTCAGTGGACCATATTAAGTAGGTACTTTAACATTTCATATCGGCACGAATAGCTCGAAATCGAATCTATGACACAAAAGGGGAAGCGAAGTTCTCGAGGAATGCGATGCCACAGTAGAGATGATAGAAGATTGAGGAAAATATTACTTATTGTAGGTATTCCCTTTCTTTTTTGGCTTCTGTGCGTTTGAATGGGAACCCTTTTTTATTTATTGAAGTAAGCGAATTGCTACATTTGGAGAACCCTTGTGTGATCATTGTTGTGTATTCGTTGCCTGTCCGTCTGTCACAGGTAATTGACCATATACTTTTTAGTAGGTATGTATATTCGTATTTCCTCTTAGGCCGGAGTCGCACTGATAGTGCGACGCTACGAACAAATAAAATTCGCTTGCCGTTCCTGTGCGGCCGGCGAAATATGTTTGTATGAGTTTGTTTTCAAGAATGCCGGCGCGGCCGCGTCTCAATCGCAGCACCTGTGCCGCCCTGACCTTAATGTCAAAAAGGAACTAAATTTTAAATATAGTGGCCACCCTTTATAATATATTTTAGGCAAACGATAGCTTTTTGCAGTATATAATAATTATTATTCATCAAATATAAATAGAAATAATATACTTTTCGTTTAGTGATACACCTAAATTGCTCAAATTTTTGACTATTAAAAAGTAAAACACGTTAATTTTCAATACTTTAAATTAAATGAATGTTAGAATTACACAATGATAGCCTATACTATCAACAATTCTTAAACATATAAAACTCAGAATTAATCAGATTGAGTGTTTTCTTTTAGTCATCTAATCCATTTTTTTTTCATTAAATAAAATCAAAAACCTAATGCTACACAACGACTATGGTATCGCTGGAACGCAGCACGGCCCCATTGACGCGACAAGCATGCAAATGGCAT
This sequence comes from Nycteola revayana, assembly GCA_947037095.2. Classification (NCBI taxonomy): domain Eukaryota; kingdom Metazoa; phylum Arthropoda; class Insecta; order Lepidoptera; family Nolidae; genus Nycteola; species Nycteola revayana. The sequence goes on along the minus strand of OX344857.2, from coordinate 1,026,951 downwards.
TGCAGGGAACCCAATCGTAAATGTCGCATGGAGTGTTCGGGCCTAAGATATATTGGGATTTCACACAGAGTACATAACACAGTTTTCAATAAAAACTATATGCTCGGCTCCAGTCATAGCTTTACAAAAATATCAATAAGTATAGAGGGTTTTGACTCAGTTTAAGTTTTTGTCACCTACGTATTGTACAAATAAATCACATTTATTTACAGCAACTTCTTCAATCACCCCGTAAAATATATAACCACTTTACCACATCTTCTGTACCTGTATGAATTTAAAGTTTTAAAGAACTTTAAATTCATACTAATCTATAAAAAAATAAATTCATACTTTAAAGATGCCGTTCTAATGTTTTGCAACGTTCAGACGACAGTTTCAAGTCAACACCTTCCGATGCCCTCGTAGACCTCAAGTCCAAGAGGCCCGTGAACTGGAACATAGAGAATTAGTTGCACAGAAGTCTCCTAAATGCTGACTGCAATGATGGCACCATGAACCGAGTTTCAAGGCCCACCAGCAAAAGCTTCGTGGCTAATTGATATTTTTTTTAAATTACAAACAAAAAACAGAAGTTGATAACGATATATACATAAGAGTATGTCGACAAGCCATTTAGAAAAAAGAAAGAAAAAAACAGACTTAATTGAGTACACACAAGATTAGACAAATACAAATTTAATATAAATATACAAAAACAATAACCTGACAAAGGCAAAACATATAGGCGCTGGTTTTTAGTTGGCAATTTAATTTACACTTTAATTGTTTGTTAAGACACTTAATTTTTACTTATTTACAATTACGTTTACATGACACTTATTAAGCCATTTCATAATTTATAATGCAATATTAGATAACTACATAAACATATCAATTTACCTACTTCTACGTAAAAGCAAATCTTTCAAGTACAAATATTCATTGCTCACAATATGAATCTTATAAGTTTCCTTCGTTCAGCAAACAAACCGCCCAGCTCTCCACAAAAACGTGTACAGCGTCAGATATATCTCCGGAAACGGTAACTTAGGAATTCCGCTAGATGATTTGTGTGCGTTCTCACCGCGGCCACTTACTCCGGTTTATTTTGACGACGCCATTTTACCGTATAACACGTTTGCTTGTAACCTTAAGCTTGTATTTGTATAGAAAAGGTGCTGAATTTGGGTAAGGTATATGATAATGTGGGGGTGTTTATATTTTAATGTTATTTGTATAAATTTGTAATCGTTTTCACTTTTATTTTACATTGGTTCCATTATAAACCCTTGTGGAAGGCCAAAAAACAATACAGTGGTAACTACGTTTTCCACAGAATTTTATTTGTTGGGGTGTATATATTTTATAAAATTTGAGACTCAGAGATGTGTAGTTTTTCTGAACATATTATTATTCTCGAAGAGTTCTTTTTACATAGACTTTTTAAAACTAAACAAGAATATTTTTAATCAATTTAATCTAAGACGAACTTTTGATCCAATTTATTACGGCTTGTTTCATACACCTACGCATTTCAAATAATAATTACTGTTATCATGCTTTTAGTATCACTGAACTACCAAATTGTACCATAAAACAAATCACATAAGATGCAAAATGGTGCTTCATAAGATTCCAGACTAGTAGACAGCCTCAAATTTTCCATCACTTATAGATTTCATCCTTGAATTTATGACACTTAGAGTTGAAAATCGATGTTTCTATGCTGTAGCCAAGTCAATGGTCTGAGGCTATATTATTAAATTGACTGAAGTAACAGGCATCTTGTCACTTTATATTTAAATTGTAACGAGTTTGAGACCTTCTTAGTTTTATTATTTATTGTTGGAAATTTCACCAATAAATATTTGTTAGATATCGCTGTTCAAATTGAAGTTCTGTGTTTGTTTGATGGATATTGTTAATAAGCAGGCAGCAAAATTGTATTTGAGAGTATCTTCATATTGTTTTACTTCGATAAATTTGATATCATTGTTTTTCAGTAGTGTGCGTGTATTGCGCAGTTTGATGCGTAAACCGTTTATACTTCAATGATAAATCAATAAAAGACAACCTCCGTAGCGTAGCGGTAATTGGCTCGCTTTAAATCTCGGAGGTCGTGGGTTCGATCCCCACACCGGACGAGAAAAAATTGTTTAAATTCTAAGATTTCTTTCCGGGTCTGGTTGGTAGAGAGACTTCCCTCCGTGCTTCGGAAAGCATGGTAAGCCGTTAGACCCGATTGTTATAAAATCATCTATAATAATCGTATATTAAGGAACGGGCAGCAGCGTTTCCTTATGTGTTACAGCATAATACTGCGATCACCAACCCGCCTGCCAAGCGTGGTGACTAAGGCAATACCCTACCTCGGGAGGAGGCCCATGTGGACGTTATACGGACTAATGATGATGATGAAAAGACTTCTTGAGCTAAAAGCAATTCCCTGTTATTTTTATAAATTGATCTGACAAACTATCCAAGTGAATATACTGCATATGGAACAAATAATACAAACGATTGAAGTATATGATATTCTAAAAATTGGATGGACATTCGTGTTATGCTACTGGGTGGTTTGAAATTTGCATTTACACGAAGGAACGTATTATTGTACTTTACGACCACTATTATTGTGGTATCGAGGTAGGCGGAGTATAACATTTATTGACATTTATAACGTATAATTTTCCTCCCATTTTTTAAAATTTCATGCTTATAATAATACCTCAAAATTGCCTTCAACTAAACGAACAAAAACAAGCCACAGAACTTTTAGGGTGCTTCCAAATACAAACAAAACAAGCCTATTAAGGCGCACACACACAGCACAATAAAATGTTAAATGATAATTTTGCGAGATGTCCGCTCCGTTTCCGGGCGAGAACTTCCGGCGACACGCATTAGCCATTAGCATGGTGGCTGTGGATGACGTCAGTTCCGTTCCACCCCTATATCGTTCGGGCCGTTTGTTTTGGGGTATAGAATTGATTGCAAACGTATTTGCAGTAAATTTGGACGGTGCCATTTCTGATAACTTGATGGTGTTTGCAGAAACTTGATTGGGTTTATTTTTTTTCTGTAAACGTCGAATATTCATTACAAATTTTACATAATGAGTTGCTTAATATGTACTTAGAACTAGTTTAAGCATTGGCTAGTAGCCAGTTTAAACCTGGAAGACAATTTAAGCAAGAGGAGATTAAAATCTGATTCGTGAACATCATGTCCAAATTTGAGTTTCCAATTTTTCTATGTTTATTACTTAGATTAACGCACAGGCTTTTGAATATCAGTGAAGTATACAAACACACATGACTACCTACATCAGCTTTTTAACAAGAATGAAATTGAGCATCTATTTTTCGAGATAAAAAAGTTACCTTCTAAAAAAATACTAGGCACAATTTATTTAAAGAATTTATTTACAAAATACATCATGCTCGAATAGCTGGAATTTATAACCAGCTTTTAGTTCAATCTGGATCATCTAATTAAAATAAAATTTACCTTATTACCGTTGGAATTAAAGCAAATCTTTGACTATAAATTAAGTAAATGCTCGAAATAATCTGTACGATACCTGGCTACTGGGTTTATTGTGCTATTTATTTATTCCGCCAGACTTCTGTGCACGAATTTTTAGTGTTCTTGTGTGTAGAGTAGTGTTGGGCTTCTGTTGTCGATATCGATGGGTGTTAAATATTTATAATAATAATTATTATTATTATTATTATTATATCCATATTTTACCCATCCATCGTGTGGGCGAGTCACCCCCTGCCATTTTTTTCATGATATTATCATTGTTAAGGCAGGGGCCATAGTTCTTCCATAGAACCCAGTTTTCTTAATCCACTAGCACCCATACCAATAGACTAACATTTTGTTTTGATTAATATTATGCAATAGCATTATACTAGTCGGGGATTATCCTTGGATGCATTTTCATAGTGTGTACAGGGATAATCGTCGGTTGGTGTCATACAACATTTAAATTAAACTTGTCTAAAGGGCCTCTGCGAGTTGGCTTCAGCCCCCCGCATGCCTTCCAAAGGTCTGGAGCTCCATAGCTCCGAGATAATGGTGAAGACATATTATAATAATAATAATATCATTTATATGCATGAAATACGGATGGCATAAGGTGTTATACAGTAGTAAGTACCCGTACTTAATAAAATGTAGCCGTATATAATTTGTAACCATCACTGACTGACGTATCAGTTTACAGCTTAAACTACTGAATAAAATTTGGCATGCAGTTAGTTATTATGAAATATGCATATAAAAAAAACAAAACTTTACCCCTAGGAGAATTAAAGGAAATAGCCCAAAGTTGTTGTGGAGGAATCTTATTCGACGCGGACGAAGTAGCGTTGCGTTATGCAGCTAGGTTTCTGAGCAACCTATTTTTATAGAATTTTTTTAGGTTAATATGTTAGAAAATTTACAAAGTAATTACTCATTTAAATTTTGATACCAATAACTCAGATATCAGAGATAAAACTATCAGTGAGACAACCTTTTTCGTTAACAAGTGTCAGTCATTTAAGAAACATCAAAATTTGAATTTTCTAAATTTTAACGCTAACTTTCCGATAAACAAAAGAAATATTATTTTAGTCTGGCATATTTTGCTGTATTCAAAATTTCCGGACAAAGTGTTTACCCAAAATCACTAGAAAAAATGTTCCCTTTAATTAAAACTATCGATATTTGTAACATCTGACAACCTTACCGCATAATAATATCAACTTTTACGATCGCCTCTTACCATATAAATGTCATTTGCTTTTGTGAATAAACTAGTCCCCTTTTTTATACGTTTTATTCGGATGTTTGTTAGTATAGTATGTACTGTGTACGTTTAGTGCGACCTATTATGTGAGGTAGGAGCTCACAGCATGAATGGGCATGTCTGTAACATTTTATTATCTTTGACAATCAGGAATGGCTATTCTGTATTTTTATTAGATGTAGTCAGTTTATAGCGCTTAGACTTCAATGGTATTGATATGAATAGAATGATTGCGATATGTTGTTCTTTTATTTTTATCCGATTGCGCCAGAAGGAGAGTTATGTTTTTCGAGAGTGTGTATGTATAATTGTTTGGCACACTCAGCAGCCTGAACGGCTTGATGGATTTTAGCTTGAGCGGTGACGTTAGATTCGTGTTTACGGTATATCAAAAAAAAAATGACGGATTTTTGGATTCATATTAAAATGTTTGGCTCGCTCTGTAGAGTAAACAGCTTGAAAGATGTCGTCAGATTCGTGTTTACTGGGAGAGTGACAAAAAAAAAATCCGAGTTTTAGCCTCAAATTAAAATTGTAGGTAGTATTTTTTTATTTAAAAAAAAATACACTAAAAGGCAGTCGGGTTTTCAGGTTTAAATTTACCGTTTTTCTTGTTTACTTATACCTATTAAATTTTAGCATGGGCCTTCTCATTAACTGACCTTGGCAAGCCAGGGTCATATTAAGGGATATGTCCGTAATTGCCACGCTTGGCAGGTAGATGGATCGTAGTAAGATGGGAGAATCTTTAAGCTGATAGATTCTGCTGCCTCTATATATATCTCTTATAGTCGCCTCTTAAGACTCTCATAGTGAAATATCGGCTGGCCTCATCTGAGACGAAAACCACACGGCACGGCGGTGACACCCAAAGTAAAATATGGGGTGGTGTAATGTTTAGCCGGAAACCATTTTGTTGTATTGTTTTATTTTTAATTTCACATGATTATAATAATAAATATTTATAAGTTTCGCGATTTGTACACATAATTTATAGTAGACACATGCAAATCATTACCTGGTGTAACCCATGTCGAAAGGTAACCGCGTCTATTATAAATTATGATTATAATAAGTTTGTTGATATTATTTATTTTGACGACTTAGACCATGTTTCTTAACGTTAATAAAAGCAACCATTAACTAACAGTTAACTTAACTCCGCTGTTCAATCAAGTTCAGTTTGTGAAAAATGAATTTTGTAAACTGCCAGGACTTTTGTCATTTAATTGTATTAGATTCTGTAATAAACTTCCTTTAATTGTGACAGCTTTGCCAGACCATAGATTCAAAAAGTACGTAAAGTGTGAAAAAGGTCCTTATGACTCGTGGCTACTATAATATTAAAGAATATATGGATGATGGAGATGTTTGGCGGATGAATCCATCGGTCTCATTGCGGCAGACTGGCATCCTTTAGCTATCACACCGAATTGGCAATCAAATTAAGTCAATGCTATGTACTTTATAAATTTCGAACTCTTAAAATATACGCAAGACAACTGATTAGATTGCAGGCATGTTTCTATATATGTAAATCTGGGGGAGCGCTCCCTGTACTCGATACCTACTTGAAATTATCATTGTTGTCTTCACACTTTCCTGGTATGAGTGCCTACATATCGATGTATGGGGATCACTAACCTAGATACTAAAAATGTTTAAACAATGTATAAAATTATTAATCAAAGACTTTAAAAGATGACAAAAAGAATGATCTCGGAGTTTCTTATAGTATTTTTTCTCCGAGTGTCACACCGTAGGTACATAGAGAAAGACTCGTAGGAAGCTAGGATAGGGTCCGGTCGTCCTCGCAAGGCGAGGCTCGCGACGCGTTCTATGCTTCAGACCCGATCCCAGCCCGCGCTGGTTGATCTTAATTATATTTTATAATAAGCGATTAATTACGAACATGCCATAACAATATTAATAAATTTAATACCTAACATTATTGTTGAAATGTAAACTAATTTATTAGTTAAGATTTTTTTTTTTCATTATCATTGTATTTGACTTATAATAAGTACGATCGATTCGTCTACATTATCAATAAACGTTTTCATTTTCATTTTCCTTTTCATTTTCATTTCATTTTCATTTTCAATTCTGAAAGAAACATAAAGATTTATTAGTTCAAATCAAATTAAATAGAATTTATTTGAAATTAATGGAATCTAGAATAAGGGTGGTCAACTAATAAGTGAATGAACCTCAGTGGCATAGCGATATAAGACTCAGAGGTTGTGGGTGCAAACCCACGCCGTACATTTTTTTTTTAGTAAAGCTACCACTCCTTGAAACAAAACTCTACGTTTTCTTTCCGATCTGGTTGGTAGAAGACCTACCATGCCTCGGAAAACACAATTTTTTGGTTCAGATTGCTATAACATCATTTATAGCAACTGTATACCAGGGACGGGCAGCAGCGTTTACCTTGGCATGTTACCACTGTATTACACAATAAAGCGGTCACCAACCCACCTGCCAACTGTGAACGGCTATGGCAATACCCTCCCTCAGGAAGTGGCCCATGTTCAGCAGTGGACGTTATATTGGCTGATGATATACAGTAAGTAGAGCTCCAACAATTCTGATAATGTTTATCGGCTTGCGAAGGTGACTGTACGAAACATTGTACGTTACTTGTTTTTACATATAAATAGAGATTTGGTGTACCTGATGTAGGGGAAGATTTTATGCCATCAAAAACATACTTGTAAAAAAACCCAAGTCTCGTAACGCAGTTCTTTTACCGTTAAAAGTTGTGAGATCTATGTAATACCAAGTCGGTTAATTTATTCAGTCCCTACTTAAGGGACCTTCTGTCTTAAGCTATTACGTAACTATCTCACCTAACAAACTCTTAAAATGATCTTATCAAAATTCGAAACTTTTAAGTTTTAAATAATAAATTAACTTGGCCATCGGATACTATTAGAATGTGTCTCACAAGTGTTTATTGCGATGGCCAAGTCAATCTAATATTCATAACATAAAAGTTTTGAATTTTGATAAGATCATTTTAAGAGTCTGTTAGGTGAGATAGTTACGTAATAGCTTAAGACAGAAGGTCCCTTAAGTAGGGACTGAATAAATTAACCGACTTGGTATTACATAGATCTCACAACTTTTAACGGTAAAAGAACTGCGTTACGAGACTTGGGTTTTTTTACAAGTATGTTTTTGATGGCATCTCATTTCTTTTTGTAGATAGTTGTACCTTTTTTCCTTTGCTTTACAATTTACATAACTTTTTTGAATACCTACAACGGATTTAGGCTGTATCTCAAGAACCGCGATAGCTAAACAGTTGACATTTTCACAAATTATGTATTTCTGTTGCTATATTAACAAACTAAACATAAATTAAATAATTAAGGGGGGCTCCAATACAACAAACTTTTTTGCGGCCTTTTTTGCTCGATATCTATAACGGCAATAGGTAGGCACTTGAAAATGGTACGGAAACCTTAGTGCGCGAGTCCAACTCGCACTTGGCCGGTTTTAGTCTATTGTATGCACAAATGGAGGATTCCTGCGCTTTAATCGTTCCAAAGTAGACTTAAATTAAATGTAAACCGTCCAGACTCGTAACTCGGTGCCTTTATTTACAAAATAACTTAACTTACGAATATATGAATACCCACGTACCTAGCTGGCATGGCAACACTCACCATACGTAACAAGAGCAGCTGCGTCGTGTACTTTTTTATGGTTTATTGATATTCGTCGCACTCGTCAAACGTCATTTAAAATTAATCCTTATTTAAAATTGTTATCTCTCATTCATTATAAATATTGTCAATGTACCTAATCGAAAACTACAACACTCAAGGCCTCACTGTCAAAGGTTTTAAAATAAAGAAATTACTAAACTGTTTTTAATGGAACTTTGGCACATGTTCGATTTTGGCTTTTTTTGAGACAGCTCCCGCACTAGGGAAATTATTATCTATGTCGCGGGTCAAAGTAACTTTTCCACAGAGACAAAGTCGCGGCCACAAGCTAATATGTACATAAGTAAATTTAAAGCTACCTAGTTAACATCAAACTGTGTAAAAAATATTTGATAAAATGAATATGCAAATACAGTTTGTGTCAGATAAATAAAACGTGGTGTGTGTATACCTGCGATATCGCAGTAAGACTTGTTAATTACTTGAAAGAAAGTGACCGTCTTTCTGTGACGAACGGGAAGCGTGGAAGCCGTAGTGTTTGTCCGGGGGGAATGCAAGAATTTTACGCATCTCCTCCGACACTGCGGCGTTCCCGCACGAGCGGTGTGGTATGTGGGACTCGCCCTCTCCATAGCAGTGGAATGCAAATCATACCTTGAGAGAAAAACACTTAAACCCCCGGTTACTCCTCTGACCACAATTGGTGAGGGGCCCAGGAACTGTTGCCTATCTGGGATACCCTATGGCAGCGTCCGCGACTCAAATGGTGTTGCGGGCTCTCCTGGGTCCAAATAACCAGTTTCAGGGATACCAGAGTACACGGGGTCCCTACTTCTCAAGGGGCCGCGGCCTGTTAGTATACTATCGTTCATAGCACAGTTGCTTTTACATTTCATTGAGTTTTTTTTTTTTTCCTTCGATTTTTTTTTTATTTGTTAAATTAACCCCTGTGTCGCGAAGGTCGCACCGCTCGATAGATTAACGAAAACAAAGCACCCCCTGACTCAATACAACTGTTTTAATTTCAGACGAATAATTGTCCCGGGTGGGAATCGAACGCAGAAAACCAGGTCTCTGGAGCAACTAACGTAACCACTTAGCCACCACCTTTCAACATAATCGCATCTAGGTCCCTATCTACACCTATTCTTCCATTAAATCATACATATTCATTTACACTGATTCACTGACTGCAAATGTAACTTTGTAATCCTATACATTTATAAGAAATAACAAAGTTATTAATGCAGTTGATGAAACTGAACAACTGGACCGAAATTGCAAAATGTTGGAATTTTCCCATGAGTTTTACACTAAACTCTACTAGTACTCAAAATTTGAAGCTTCTACGTCTGCTAGAAGTGCCTAAACATTTTGATGATCGGTCAATCACGTGTGAGCGAGTGACAAAATTACCGAAATTACCGAACTTTGAGTAGTTATAATTTTTAAAGTACTGGTTCAAATTGAATGAAATTTGAAATATGCTGTAGTTTTACAAAGCCTGCTTAGGTTCTGAAATTTCAGGCTCCTATCTTCATCCACAACGAAGTTATAGAGGGTCGAAAATCGGCTGAGTTGCTTCGAGAAAAGATAGGTACGGCCGTCCACCTTTATTTTTTTTTTTTTTTTTTTCTTACTCGACTTGGGTGGGGCACTGCCGTGCCCCCAGATTATCTTTTGAAGCAGTTTGAATATTTGAGGACAGACTTGAGTTGCATGTATGTTTTGAATATCATTGACATTTTACTATTGTAAAGTATTGTAAAGTATTGTCGCTCAAACTACGACTTAAAAAAAACTATAAAGTTAGTCAGTTAGATAAGTTAAAAATATTGGAGACGTATTTTTTTTATTCATCAATTCAATAAAAAATTACAAACATCAGAGCAACAACAAACTATAGAGTTTAAGAGACACTTGTGACATCACTTTTAGGCAAAATTGTACCTAGAAGTGACGTCACAAGTAATTTCAACGCGCTGTATCTTCGTCATTTTTTGTTTTAGGAACGAAAAAAAAAATACTTGTCCAATATTTTTTGGTAATTAAACTGACGGGCTAAATATTTTTTTTTTTAATTTTCATCCCTATTGCATATAACTCCTCTAACGATCTGAAAGTAGTCATTCTTCAATTCTCTAGAAATTCATGTCAATATAAATCACAAGGGGTATGCGCCCGAAATAAACACCAACTACTGACAAATAGATTTTTTCATCCTACTGTAATATTATAAAAGCGAAAGTTTGTGGATGGATGTTTGTTACTCTTTCACGTTAAAACTACTTAATGGATTTGGCTGACACTTTGCACGGGGATAGTTAATCAGTTCGATTAACATAAAGGTTACAAAAATTGACGTAATTTTTTGTAAACGCGGGTAAAAACGTGGGGCACAGTTAGTAGGTATATAAACAGTTTACCGGTGTGATTTCCAGCATAGAATAGACGACCCCATATCTTCCTATGGGTATCGTAATAGGCGACTAAAGCATTTTCATCTGATGGATGTTCAGCAGCATTTGTCAGCTCACAGTTAGTTACCATCTTACTACGATCACCATCTTACCAACCATGGCTTTCTCAAGGTCTGTTAAGAGGAGGCCTATGTTCAGCAGTGGACGTCAACGGGCTGTTGAACTGAACATAAACAGTTTACAGATTTAAACGGGATATTCATTGTTAGATAGCTTATAAATTTTTTATTTTCTCTTATTATTTATTGTATATTTTCAAATTCAAAATTTATTGTGAATTAACTTTCTATATTTATTTTTATTTTTTATGTTACATTTTAAGAACTGTTGCATGTCAAATTTATTTATTATAAAAATTGTTCATATACGTGGCGTCATCAATGGGGCCAACTAGAATACCAGCGCTACTACATACATAAATGTGTGGATGTAGTATAAAGCTCAAGTTGGTACCTATTTACGGTCCACAAAATAGATTTTGTCAACTAATTAATTGTTTATTTATCCCTTTCTCTTTCTTTCTTTCTTTTCGGGCTAGTAAATAAATAAAAACTCTGTTTCAAAGTGACGGGCAAAAAGCGTAAAGAAAATATGTAAAGCAGTAACTCTAGTACCCTGTACTGTTGTAATTTCTAAACACATAGTTTGCGTTTAGTTGCATACAAGTCACTCGAGTGTCGTCCGAAGGAGAGCGTGAACGTCACGGGATAAAACGACGTAAGAGACAGTTATTGTGTATGCATTTATGCTTTATTGATATTATCGATAATTATATCGGTTATGATAATTTCTTTGATTACGGTTAAGAATAGATTTAATGAGCGGTTAGCAGCAGCGTCTAACTGTATATTATGATATGATATCGGTTGCAGTCACCAATACCCATGCCAAGCGTGGTGACATTAGCAAAAATACATCCAGAGGAGGTGAATGTCCAGGTGTCGGTCGCATCTATCCTCATAATGGTTTATCTGTAGGACTCGCTAGTAGTTTTCTTTATACGTTTCGCTTTTTAGTTTTCCATATTTTTCTTATTTATGTGCAATGTTATCAACGTATATACTACGTTTGTAATAGGATAATCGACAGGCTCCGTAGCTTAGCAGTACAAGCCTCGCTTTAAGTCTCGGAGGTGGTGTTTTCGTGTAAACTCTATGATTTCTTTCTGGATCGGGTTGGTTGAAGGGCCTACCCTCCGTGCGTGGAAAGCACGTTGAGCCTTTGGTCCCGATTATTATAACATCATCTATATAACAATTGTATACTGAGGAATGGGCAGCAGCGTTTCCTTGTGTATTGCGACATAATACTGGTTGGATTGACAACCGGATTGGTGATCGCAGTAAGATGATATTATCTTTGAGCTGATAGATTCTGCTGCCCATCAGCTGTATATAATTTAATCGCCGCTTACAACATCCGTAGAAAAATATGGAGTCGTCTATTCGAATCCGGAAACCACACGCCGAAAATAACTATACAACAGTACAACATTATACTGTTCCTCAAATGTTTTTGGTTACTTACATAAGGACAAAATTCGCTTACACACAGTTGCACTTAATGCATTATTACTCTAAAGCAGTGAGGTCGCCGCGCCGTCTGGCGAGCCCGTAACCCGATACCATGCTTACACGGTCCGATGCATTGCCACGGATTCCGTCTTATATGTCACTTGTAACTGTATATTATACTATAGTATACATACTGTACTTAGGTTGTTAAACGTGCTAATATTATTATAGAATTACTGCACTGGCTGGAGGTTAAGTTGTATGACTACAAGGCAATGACATCGTACGCGTAGTATTTGTAGGTATGTGTCACAATATACGTGTAGGATCTTTTTTTTTTGGGGATGGACATTCATGTAGCCACAAGGCTTTTGATACTTAACCGGGTATAAAGAATAGCAGCCCTGCTCTTCTTTATACCTTATTAAATGGCTTATGAGCTACAAACTTAGCAATCTGTGGACGAAGGGGCTGTGGGACTTGGACCTCGGCGAGGCATGGATAAATAAAAATTACTTTTTTATTTTTTTACTTTTTAGGAGATTTTACTTGACTACTTTTAGGAGATTGTTTTGCATCGGTCGCTCTTCGTAACAGTTCACAGGCCACATCGTAATTTGTTGTGAAAGAACCTAGTCATTGGTAGCTAATAATTATTACAACGTAATCAGTAAATGAAAGAATTTCCTATTGAAGGGACAGCCTATATTTTGGAAGGACCTGATATACACAGGTAAATACTGTACTCGTAATTGGAATACGATTATCATGTTCCGCAAGCCACTTTTGTGACTTGGTACAGTAGAGTCAACAATGTATTTTTTCCCCGATATATGTGATCTTTTGCTACTTCACCAGGCATAAAGGTGAGCAGAGCTCCAGCCTAGATAAATGGTTTAAACACTACAAACTAAGCAACCTGCGCAAAAGGGCGTCCCCTGTGGGACTTGGACCTCGGCTCAGGGCGGTCGCTGGCGATGAGATTGAGGGATTTTGACTTTTTGTATTTTAGGGCAGTTTTGTGCAACTGTCTTAATTAAAAATGACATCGCAAAAAAAAATAGGCTGCTGACTTGATATAGTCGTGAGTACGAGTAATTTTTGGACAAGACGCCACGGTGCTGTTAATACTCGTGCTACCAGTTCATTCTCAGTAAGGCGTGTTATATACCTTGCTTATATATCATCATCCTCATCATCATCAGCCCGTATAACTTCCACTGCTGAACATGGGCATCCTCTCAATGGAGAGTTTTTGCCATAGTCACTACGCTTGGCAGGCGGGCTAGTGACCGCAGTATTATGTTGTAACACACAAGGAAACGCTGCTGCCCGTTTATTACTATACGATTGTTATAGATAATTTTATAACAATCGGGACCAATGGCTTAACGTGCTTTCCGAAGCATGGTGTGTTGTCCCTCAACCATCCAGACCCGGAAAGATATCTTATAATTCACACAAAGATTTCTTGTCCGGCGTGGGGATTAACCCCACGACCTCCGAGATTTAAAGCGAGCTACATACCGCTACGCTACGGAGGTGCTTATATATTCTCTACTACTACTATACTCTAAAGGATTTTAACCCCTCTAGTTCAAAATGGCTAACATTGACGCCAGAGAAAAGCTTAACTGTACCCGCAACGAATTTAATCAGAAGGAAAGCACAGCAAAGATTTATAAGGGAAAATGTGACATATTTTTCACTCCTTTTCTCAAGAAAACTTGATGCTAAAATTTTAGCAACATTGCCTTGTATGCGTCTTGTGAGTCTTGTGAGTGTTGGTGGGATTTAGATGTAATAGTCATTCATGTTGTATGTCGGTTGTACCTTAGTAATCTAGAAATGAAATCTGTGGTGGGCGAAATGGATGAATATATTGGATGGTACGAATTATGGAAAATTTATATTGGATGAATATTAAGAATGATAAAAGGTATGTTTAGATTTAGTAGTGGGTTTAATAAAAGCGTTAAAACTTGCTTCTTCTATGTTACTGAAATTCTTGAATACTTGCAAAATATTCAGTACTAGCTTCCCGCCCAGGGTTTCACCCGCATATGACGTATTTCTGTGAAAATTTCATTATTAAATATAGCCTATTTTATGCCTCTATGGTGAAAGAATTTTAGATATCGGTCAAGTAGTTCCGGATCCAATCCAAAAGCCTGATGTTTGGAAGTTGGTGGTGATTCATCCGTCTCAAAGAGCATGATGAGCTGTTGATCCTGAACCTGATCCCTCACTATGAATGTAGAACTGTCCCACCAGATTTTAAGAGTAAATTAAGAAAAAAGTGCGCCAATACTTGTATTCTTGCGCAAATATCGTGTGTGCGCAAATATAGGTATATTCCACTTCTGCATAATAATATGTCCTGCGCAGATGACTAATCTCATTAAACATAAGCCACCGTGGCCGAAATCTGTTGGAAGGCCTACTATTAATACTTTGAGAGCAAACATCACATGAGAACCAGACACATTCATTCAGTAATTTTAGGGTACCTCAAAGGGAAAAAGCTGAACCCTTTTAGGATCACTTTGTTGTCCGTCTGTCTGTCAAGATCCTTTTGCTCAGGAACGCTTGCAAGAACCAAGCTGAAATCTTTGAAATACTCAGGTCTACTTTCCCTATTGGAAATGTGAAAAACTCGCAACTACTCGCAAGGGAATCACAACCTAAAGGGTACTTCTAGTCAACCGAGAATCACATGCAATCGAAAATTTGGCATGAAGCAATGTTTGATAACACACATAAAGGAAAAAAAAATGAAAATCTTATATACAGGGTGTCCCAAAAGATTACGTAGCTGGGAAGGGGGTGATAGGGATGGTCACAAGGGTCACCAGAAAAATATAAAAAATTCCCTCTGGGTGTTTAAAAAAATAAATGGCATTTTTTAAAAAACTAAAAATTTTACACCTTGTGCTAACTGTTCCTACAAATATGGCGGTATTTTAAAAAAATGCTGTTATGCAAGGTCATCAACATCAACATCAAAAATAACAAGGTGTAAAATTTTAAGTTTTAAAAAAATGCCATTTTTTTTTTTAAATACCCAGAGCGGATTTTTTTTTTATTTTTCTAGTGACCATTGTGTCCACCCCTGTCACCCCCTTTCCCAGCTACTTAACCTTTTGGGACACCCTGTATATATAGTTACAACACATACCTACAGGTTTGTATAGAACCCTCGATGCATGAGTCCGTCTCGCACTTGGCTGGTTTTTATTATCCCTTTACTCATTTCACTTTTCAAATCTTTGTCCTTTTTACACCACTACTCCTATCTGATCTAGAGGCAATTATCCGTAAGGTTCAACCCTCCTGTTTTAGCATAATGCTTACAAAGGACCTCTGCCTTACCTCAAGTGTTTACAGTTTTGTGGCGGCACATTGATGGTACATCGTATTACTAGAATAAATTTACATGCTCATTCGTCTGAAACATGTTTAGAAGGGTAGATGGTAGATGAAGATTATTGGACGTTGTTACTTAATGTACGACAACGTGCGTAGCGTTATCAGTCTGGTTTTTTGTTTCAGAGGTCGTGGGCACGATTGCCGTGCTAGTAATGATTTTCGTGTTCCTTTCGGATCTGGATGACTGAAATCATAGCAACACCTCGATTCATCATAACGGCAGGATCCTCCGTTACTAAAAAAAACTTCAGCATAAGTTATTAGTCACATTTGCCTATAATGACAAAATCCAAGACGACAAAGCAAATAAAAAAAGTACACGGCCGTACCTAAATTTTCACGAAGCAACTCAGGCCATATTCGACCCCCTAGAACTTCTTTGTGGATGTGTAGGTATTGTTGTGATGTTTGTTGTTGATATCAAAGAAACACAAATTTCGTGTGTCTCTAAAAATACTCTACCATATTTATTAATGTACTTGAACTTAAATATTAACTTACACATACATACTTAGATACTACACCATTGAGAGGTGAAATCTATAGAACCAATCACTATGATACTTTACTAGGCCAGTAGACGCTTGTGTACTCTCAAACTCCTAAATATGACCGCCGCAACAATCGCCGAAGACTAGCTGTAAATCTCGCCTCTTCTATCTTCTGTCAGACAACAGAAGATATATATTGCACTGTACAATTGCTTTCTGACTCTCTCAAAACTTGCCATTGGAATATTTAACTGGACATCAGAAAATAAAAATATGTTGCTGCATTCTTAGTTACAGACCCTTTGCGAGTAATTACGTCACGGTTTTTTGTTCCTGGTAAGTTTAAGAAAATAAAGTTTAACATTGTGTTTATCGGTCTTTCAAGATCGTCTTTGACAATCGGTCACCATGCTACTTTTTAAAGCGATCATTATACCAGATGTGTGATCAATTCACACTCCAACTGAATAAATATAATTTATTAAGAATCCCTACGCCATAACTCTGTCTATTATAAACTGCGCCGATTAAAAGTTGTAGAATAATACCTCCGGGAGCTTGTCTTTTCGCACGAACACGCGGCACTCGCAAATTTTCAAAATGGCCTATTTAAATCTGTTTTGTGGGCACGGAGCGGGAATACCGAGATTTATCTCCACACTTCACTGACTTGATTTGAAATTATCGTCGTTAAGGAGTTACGCACCTTCTACACCAACGATTCGGTACTGTGATTTCAGATTTATATTGCTAACTTTTAATTGTACCTCACAACATACAAGTAAACCTTTATTTTTAGGATCATAAGGTTCAAATTTCCTTGGCAAGTCACACCTGGGCGGTAAACTTAAGTTGGTGTTGCGAACCCTAAAGGTAAGGGGTTCTGAATAGGTATTTTTTTCTGTTGCTCGCGGATGTGATTTTGCTTAAAGCTGTCAGTATTCAGCGAAATACGGCACTCGGAAAAATATTGTTGTGAATTTTCCACAGAGCGCATATTTTAAGAACACTTTCACAGTTTCACTTGTGCGTCTATATTATATACACACTATACACGTAAGATATAACATAGTTATATAGAAAATAAGTGACTGTTTTTAAAAATCTATAAAATAAAATTGTTAGTGATTGACCTTGAATTACTGTTTATATATATAATAAACGCAATATTATAAGTATTCCTCAATCGCTGCCAGCAAGCGCCCTAAGCCGAGGTCTAATTCCTACAGGGGATGTCCACTTGTGTAAGATGCTTAGTTTGTCGTAAAAACCATTTATTAAGACTAGAGCAGTGCTCGTCTTTATGCCCAGTGAAGTAGCAAAAGCCTCGTGGCTAACTATATATGCTCGTTAAAAGTTATAATAATAATGCAGTACCTAGAAGGTACGAGGTAAAATGTTTTTGTTTTTTTTACTGGGTCTTTCGAGCACTGTATAAAATTCACGTATTCCGGTTTTTTGTGTGCCATGTAACAATACCCTTTAGAAAACCATGTCTGATGACGAGGGTTGATTTACAAAATGTTCAATTTATCGATAAATATCAAAGCTAAAGACTGACCTTTCTAAATGAAATCTTACTTCAATTTATAGAAGAAGTCTGTACAAATAAAATAAGAGACACTTTACTCTTTGTAGTGGCATAAATAAAAGGTTTTCATTAAATGCATATGAATTTACATAGGGTACTAGCTTCGCCCCGCGGTTTTACCCGTGGGTCGGAGCGTGATGTTTTGTAACCTATATGTTAATCCAGCGTATAACCTATCCCGGTGCAAAATTTCATCCAATTCCGTTTAGTAGTTTTGGCGTGAAAGAGTAACTAACATCCATCTATCCATACTAACAAACTTTCGCGTGTGTAATATTATTATAATTAGTAGGATTAAGGACTGTATCAATATAAACGCCGTTGGTTTCTTGGAAACAAAAGTGTGATAAAAATATACATCAAATTGACAAGTAAAAAGGTATAAAACCATAGACAATATACAAAGGTTGTGCAGTCTTGCACACAGGATTTAACGAAAACAGACAAAATAAATGTTGTCCGTTTGTCTGTGTAGCTACTCTCAGTAACAGATTTTGCCGAGTCTGTCTCCAATAAATAAACAATTTGTTGGTCCATGCATTCGCCTACTATTCAAAACGATAGTACCGATTTAGACTTGACTGCACTGATGGCCGCAACCAAATGGCTAGGATGGTCTTGTCACCATGTGGTCGCCGGTTCGATCTCCACTCATTGCTACCGACGTGAACCCTCTCGCAACGCCAACAATTTAGCTTAGCACGAGGAGTGAACACGAATACCAGTAGTGTGAAAAAACACAGCTCATCTTTAAAATAAAATAAAAGAATTGCATGAGAGTGATATAACTATCAAATTTTACATAGACAATAAAACAACGCGTACCATTCTATAGCTAATAGCATCCAATTATCAGAACAAACAAAAAATCACTTACGTGCATAGCCTAAAATGGCGATATGTATTTGTACCTAATTGATGATTTTCTTCGCAAATAGTTTTCTTCAAATTGTAAGCAAAATCTAACATTCTCAACTACTTACTTAAGTTTTCAAATTCTCAAATCATAATTTATCCTCTAAATATTTAATTAATAACGGTTCTAATCCCTTCAATCCTCCAATTAACGTTAAAATAACTTGAGGAATTATCGTAAGTTCGGTAAACTGTACATTTCATTAATAATTAAATTATTATCTCAAGACTTCGAACGCCACGTGTATTTCCACTGTTATGATAGTTCGAGAAACTCAACGACGATCAATTAATTTGTCCAAATAGGTATTTGAAGTGATATTAAGTTCTCATTAATATTTCGTTGCTATAAAGTTATTAATAGTTTTAATTTACCCACCGTTTTGCTCAGCAACATCAAAGTGTATAGAAAGGATTGAAATTGAAGGTAAAACATCATTTTGTATGTTCATCTAGCTACTAAAATTTCTTGGCTTATAAGCAACTTTCCTTTGAAATTGACTAAAAGATTGTTAACCTGCAAGAATAAAGATCTTTAAGTTCAAATACAAAAGAAACATTCATAAAGGAAGCGGTCGTAGCCACTGATGGTCGTAGCCCAATGGCTAGGGGCGTCGGACTTGTGATCTTGTGGTCGCCGATTCAATCTCCACCCATTACACTACCGATGTGAACCCACTAGTAACCCAACACTTTTGACGTAGCACGACGGGTAAACAAGAATACTAGTAGACGGGAAACCTCTGCTAGTAATCTTTTAAACAACTTCTGTAGCGTAGCGGTATTTGGCTCGCTTTAAATCTCGGAGGTCGTGGTTTCGACCCCCACGCCGGACAAGAAATCTTTGTGTAAATTCTAAAATTTCTTTCCGAGTCTGGTTGGTTGAGGGACTACCCTCCGTGCTTTGGAAAGCACGTTAAGCCGTTGGTCCCGATTGTTATAACATTATCTATAATAATCGTATAACAAGGAAGGGGCAGCACCGTTTCCTTGTATTGTCCACATATACTGCGGTTACCAAACCGCCTGCCAAGCGTGGTGACTATGGCAAATATCCTCCCCCGGCAGGAGGCCCACGTTCAGCAGTAGACATTATACGGGCTGATGATGATGATGAATCTTAAGAAAAAATGTACATGAAAATTGTAAAAATTGTAAGCAAAAGACATGTCGTGAATACGAAATTTGCCTGAAGAAATGAGCAGTCTTTACAAAATACTAAAGGAACAGTATTCAAAATTGAAACCCCACAACTGTGGCCCATGCCGACTCCTTCGAGACTTCCCGAGATCAAACACACAAACGTAATGACAACATACTTATTTGCACTCCTATATGTCCCGTTGCTCATTACGAAATCTGTAGGTACACAGTAAAAAAAACATATCGCTACTCGTGCAAAACAAACTTGGAAACTGGAAACTGAAATGAACCTTAAGATAAACGGTGCATAGTTCAAAGTGATCTGTATGCGTATTGAGTACATTTTGGCGGCATTTGAGAATGTAGGTCTCAATCAAAAGACATCAAAGTAAAGATCAAAGCCAGGTATCGTGGTATTGAGCGCGTCTTAATAACAAGCTAAGCGATGCCGCACGGGAGCAAACAAATTGGCAATTCTACTTCGTATGATGTATGGATATTGGTTATGGTTATTTTATTTTTGGGCACGATTCTTGGGTTATGGGAATACAAGGTAAAAAAGACTGTAATTGAAATATGATTGGCTGTTGTACTCGTTTTGAAATTGAATGAATTGAAGAGATATTGAAAAGAAATGTTGGTGTCAAAGAGTTATGACACATATAAGGAGCTTCTAAAATATATGCCATCCCTTCAATAGGAGATAGTGTCGCGTATAATTTTATTTTATTTATTTGGGAAAACAAACAGATACACATTCAAATTACAAATAATTACAACTACAAAAAATATATAAATGTGTAGCTCACAACGTTATCCACATGTTAGGTATAATAACGTGGCATTGCTAAATATATCTCGTTAATTTTACAAGCTGAAAAAGATAAGTAAAAAAAAAAAACTTATATGTAACATACAATAACACAAGAAACAATCATTAATTTGTAATTTCACAGATTTTTCTGTTTAAAGTATTTTTAAATTTAGGAGCAGACAATGCGAATAAATCTAAATCTGTGAAATGGCTATTGTAATTTTTAGTTATGCGACGCAAAGGTGCGCGCACACCAGCATTAGTGCGGGATGTACAGACTGCAAACTGGGCGTTTGTACGAACCTTGCGCCTTATAACAGTTCGTGGCACTATGTAGCATAACCTGTTTGTAATATCTGAGCAGTCATATTTGTTATTACACAAGTCATAAAGGAACATGGAATGGAACATAATTATTAAATTAGTGAAAAATTTTACGTGATGTAGGTTTTTTTTTTAATTTTATTATTCATTTTCATAAATATTTATTCGCTGAACACGGATAATTTACATAGGCAGGTTTTAGATTTAGATTTATTTTAGTATTAAATAAGGTGCGCCCCGCCCGAACCCCCCCTCGCTACGCTCGGGCGCTAACTTCACGCCGTGCAATACTAGGCTGCTTAGGTCACACGTATCGTAATCCACCACCCCCCGCGAGTCGGGGGCGGGTTTATGTCACATCTGCTATAAAATAGTATACGCTACTCGTGACCTAAGTAGCCTATTATTGCACGGCGTGAGTTAGCGCCCAAGCGTAGTGAGGGTGCTAAACGCCGTGCATTAGGTCACACGTATCATAATGTACTATTAGAGTACATGTAACTTTAGAAATATGTGATTAAAAAATATTAATGATTTGCGGGCTGAGAAGGGTCTCACGTCACGCACGTTTTTTATTTTATATTAGTGTTTTTTTTAATTAAATTCAACTTTTTAGAGATTTTTCTCAATAAAGTTATCTATCAGTATACAAGACACTGTCTACTGTTTAATGGATGCCATATATAATAATAGTATATATGAAACACCCGTTATTTTGCATTCGTGTTAAGAACTTTTATCAGGTTTAGTCATAACGATCACATTCGTTTTATGAGCTGAAGCAGTAAGTGCTTCAGTTATATTTATACAGATACGAAAATTCTTCGGTTATCTTTTATCCATCCTTACTAATATTATAAATGTGAAAGTAACTCTGTCTATCTGTCTGTTACGCAATCACGCCTTAACTACTGAAGCGATTTAAATGAAATTTGGTACAGATATAGTCTAGAGCCTGAGAAAGGACATAGGCTATATTTTATTATGAATTTCCCACGGGAACGGGAGTTACGCGGGTGAAACCGCGCGCGGGACGCTAGTATAATATAAATGTGCAAAAGCAAATCTATTGCATATCACTACTAATATTATAAATGTGAATGTAAGTTTGTTTGTTAAGTACTTAACCGATCATCATGAATCTTTGTACACATATTCTTGGATGTATTAGAAGTAATATAGGGACATTGGCTTCAAAGCGAAAGAAGCCGCGGGTAAAAGGTAGGTATTCAAAAAATATCACAATCATGAATAAACATGATAATGATATTTGTATCAATTTGTATCATAATAATATGATACAAATAGATTGTTAACTTAAGATAGGTTAACAATTTTTTTTTTAACCTAAGTAAGGTTAACAATTAATTTATTAACCTAAGGTAACTTAACAATCAATTAGCTAACCTAAGTAAGGGTAACAATTATTTATTTAACCTGAGGTAAGTTAAAAATAAATTTGTTTCTTTCTTTTCTTTTTATGTTACGGACTTAAGATATTAAAATTGTTGTTAAAACTTAATTTAACAATTTGAGTTTAGGATAACGGAACGGCCTGGTAATCAGTTGCTCTAAAACAATACAGTTTATTTTGTCATTCAGAAAATAATTAAAGTTGTATCTTACCATCTATCTATCTATATAGTATATATGTTACGGCTAATAGCCGAAGTGCGGCTACACCTAGTTTTAGCCGGCTACAACTAGGTGCAGTCGGCCACATGCGTTTATAAGCCCCTGTTCGACTCCATTGGTTTAGGTTTAGGTTATTTTTTTTTTAACCACCCCAATACCTTTTTGTCCCTTGCATAGGTATTGTTTAATTTAGAGTTAACTTAGAGGAACTTATTAAGGTTGACCTAAGTTTAACCGCAAGTTGTCGGCTGCACCAAGTTGTAGCCGGCTAAAACTAGGTGTAGCCGCACTTCGGCTATTAGCCGTAACATTATACTAACTATCCCGGATTTTGTTTTATAATGTCCTTAGGAGAGAGGGTTAAAATCAAATGTTTACAAAGTAGCGCGTAAATTGATTTCACTTACTATTTTTTTTTAAAAAAGGCTCTACCTTTCTAAAGTGTCTGAGGATTCTTTAGGTAAACATAGTTAGTTTTTTACATTTTAAATTTCAACAATTATTAATCTCCATATTTTATTAACTAACTAACTCAACGAATAAATATATTTGGTACGCAAATAGTTGCTATGACTAACACAAGATTCAACGAGTATCTAAAGTTTTTATCAATCAATCAGCTTAATATCTGAGTCCTGCTAGACATAGGCATTCCTATTTTGCGCCATAGCATCTCTGCCCTCCGCATCCAGTATACTCCACCTACCCTTTGCTGGTAATCGGTCCATTTAGCCGGGGGTTCCTACCTTACGTTTGGTGAGATGCGGTCTCCATTCTAGGACGTGTCTGTTACGAGTGCGGTGACGGTGTCAGTTCTTCTGTAGACATGGCCAGTCCATTGTCACTTCAACTTAAATTTGTGAACAAGCGGGGCTGTATGCCCATAAAGCATCCATGTCTCAGTACCGTAGGTCATGACAGATAGAACGCACTTGTTTAGGTCAGTAGGCATTGGCAGGCATTGGCATTATATATAGGCGAAGAGAAAACTCGACGTAGTTTACTTAAAGCTGCCCTTTATAGAGAGATATATTTACGAAGATATAGAAATCTACGCGGACGAAGTTGCGGGCAACAGCTATATTTTTAACATAATCCGTGACACTGCAACAGAATACATTTCTTTTTATAACATTTTCGATTTTGGGTTGGATCGTGGCTACAGGATTTTCAATACTGTGATTAGTTTCAGCCAATCCATATATGTTCACCCGTGCGAAACCGGGGCGGGCCGCTAGTTCAGATATCTATTAATGTAAAATGTATAAAAGAAAAAAAAAAGTGTCCTTATTAAAAAATATTGAACAAGACATTGAAGCTCTTGAAACCAAGTCAGTTTAATTAACAATTTTATAACTGACATACAATAAGACATCGTTCACAATCAAAATTCATTTAACTTGTTATCGCAAACATCTATTGTGTTAATAGATATCTGTCTACCGAGGGACTTTAATTAAATTCATTATTTCAGTTCTTCATTTTGCCTTTAATAATTGAGAAGGCTTGTTGTTGTTTTGAGAAGAGATATTATTAACTTTAATGGATGTATCACCTTTGGGGCCGAAACGTTCTCGAATGGAGTCCGCGGATAGACAAGCGTCGTGTAAGACGCACACCAACTAGATAGACAGATGATTTGGTAAAGGCCGCAGGACCACGGCGGATGCAGGCCGCTTCCAACGGTAATATCTGTAGATTTAGGAGGGAAGCGTATGTCCAGCAGTGGAAATCCTACAGCTGAAATGATGAAGATGAACAGTAAATAATATATATAATAATAACCCATTATAAAAAAAAACATAATACGGGTAGGTAATGACTGATGGATGGGCAGCACCTATACGCTCAAAAATACTTTCATCTTCTGCAATCACAAATCCGCATATTCAGAAGGTTTATGACGGCAATATCCCTCAATAACTCTGACTTGCCATCACAGTACAAATAACTACAAACTAAGCGTTAAGATTAATATAAACAAGATATCCATTGCCGAATCTACACTTCACCAGCCCATTTATCTCACTGGTGAGTATATGCCTATGGTCTTAACTGACCTTGGCAAGTCAGGATTACTGAGGGACATTGCCATAATCAACACTCTTGGAAGGCGCAATAGTGTTCGCAGTAAGATGATAACTAACCTTGAGCTGAAAGATACTGCTGCCCATCCAATAGCTGAATATGATCTATTTTAAGCTGGAAATAAACGTCAAATGTAAAATGCGCAGTGATTATTTGAAAAAAATGGAAATTTGAATCATTTGAAATTGGAAAATTGAAGCTTCTCCATTTTCTTCTATAGATCAAAACCTTTGCAATTTGTACCATACCGTACCATAATAACGATTTGTTTGATACCCCATTCATCAAAGTGGGATTAGTAGGTAAGATGCTATCATACGTAATAACAAACATAGACAGATTGCTTTAATCATAACCCTTCCGTACCAGTAGTCCGAGAAACCGGTGCAACCACCCTTCATCATTACATCCCCCTTAAAGTAAACATGACCTCCTTTCATGATACTACCAACTCGCACTAAACACTCATTCACAAACATGCATGCCACAACCAAATAAAACGTAAAGACGAAGCGCTGCGAGTAACGCACTGAAGCCGGTAAAAACTGTGTCTTGGCGTGTACATACTCAGCTTACGCACACACGCTTGACTAAAACTATGCCTTACCTTGTCAGTCGATCTGTCATTCTATTGCAGGGTTAGGTGCTTAACGTCAACTTAATTATTTGTCAACTAAAATGCCGAATTGTTTCATGAAAAGGTGTAAAAATCAAAGTACAATGTTATTTTGACATTGGGGTACTGTGAAAATCAACTTTTCCCACACTAATGCACAAGAAAACCGGCTACAGGCCATTGTTCAAAAGTGCTCCGTCTACTTATATTATAAACGTGAAAGTTAGTAAGTAGGTATGAATGGATGGATGTTTGTTACTCTTTCACGCCAAAACTACTGAATTGGCTGAATTTTTTGCATCGGGATAGGTTATACGCTGGATTAACATATTTGCTACAAAACATCACGCTCCGACCTACTGAAGCAGAGTAACGCGGGTAAAACCGCGGCGCGCAGCTAGTTCTTATCATATTGTCTGAGGCCGCGACATGTTCAAGCCGGTTCTAACCTGTTTACCTGTGTAAACATGGCCAGGACGTCGTGACAGCTCGCATTCGATCACAAGAGGGTCATTTTTCCATCTGTCCTTATTGGCCCTCGTCCCTTGAGGACTGGCCGATCGGATAACTTTGCTGGCACCTGCTCATGTAATTTTCCGAATAATCCTCATACATATAAATAAGAGTTAAGGCTTTTAAGTTCCGGGAGTATGTTTGGAGAAGAACGCTGGTGTTATATTTAAATGCTGTAAATGTATATGTTATAGTGTGATGACTTTGTGTGTGCTCAGTTGTTGTCTGGACAACCTCCGTGGCGTAGCAGTATAAGTCTTGCCTTTTTTGGAGGTCGTGGTTTCGATCTCCAGGGCGGACAAGAAAATCTTTATGTAAAATTCTAAGTTTTTTTCCGGGTCTGGTTGCTTGAGGGACGGATTATAGAAACATAATCTAAATAGCCATTGTATTCTAGGGGACGGACTTCAGCGTTTCCCTGTTATAACAGAATCAGTATTAATGCGGTCACCAATCCGCCTGCCAAGCATGGTGACTATGGCAAAAACCTTTTTTAGAGAGAAGGCCCATGTTCTGCGGTGGACGTTAATACTCTAACAAATAACAATTTGGTTCAAAATGGAAACCTTAAAGTTCCACAAATGCGTGAAATATAGATAATTGTGGATTTACGAGAATCGCTTCTTGACTCCGTCTTGTAAACAAACGTAAATCGAAAATAAGTTAAATACGATTGGCTGGGAAAAAGTATGGCTCTTTTTACGTTCATATCCAGAAGAGATTAAGAAAAAAAAGCTTTTAGTATGTAATTAATACATTAAAATGAATATTATTACAGATAAGCTGCGGCCCGCGAATATGTCCGCAAAAATAAAGATTTGAAAACTATCTAACAATGTAAGTCCCGTATAAATCAGTAGGTACTATCAATTTTGGAAATTAGGCGGAATACATACATGGATATACAATCATACAGACAATTCTTGGTAATTATATTTTTACTAGCTGTGCCCCGCGATTTTACCCGCGTTACTCTGCTCCGGTGGGTCGAAGCTTGATGTTTTGAACCCTATATGTTAATCTAGCGTATAACCGATGCAAAATTTAAGCCAATTCCATTAAGTAGTTTTGGTGTAAAAGAGTAACAAACATCCATCCATCCATCCATACTTACAAACTTTTGCGTTTATAATATTAGTAGGATTATAAGTACCTCTTATATTAATGACTAGCGACCCACCCCGGCTTCGCACGGGTACAATACTGATACTTATACTACATAATGTCTTTAAACCTCTAACAAACGGGCGAAATTTGGTCAAAACAAACAGAAACAAATTAATTTAGGTACCTACTAAAACTCAGTGAAATAAGTAGGTGGGTATACTTTTATCGTATGAAATACCTATACTCTTCAGGACTAACAATACAACAAACACTAAATAAATAGGTATTCAAGTATCTACCCATCATAGTTACAACGAACACAAAACAAAAAATTTGCCCTATAATTCTTAAGGATCGAGCGCGCATAATCGCAATCGGCCTACCTAAAACACGCGCTCTTATTTTGCGATAACTTCTAAGTTATTCATTTAAAGTATAAAATAATCTGCATGAAATGCTTAAGAATATTAACTCATTTAAAATGATAAGGATAAATACTGAATCCGTCTGATTAGCTTTACAATTACCGCATTAGAAATTATCATTTTTCTAAGATATAATGGATATAGCAAGTTAACCTTGAAAGATAGACATATGCTATCGCAGACTTTTTTGTAGATCTAAAAGAGAAGAATATTTCCACCATACATTGTTTTGTTATATCTCATAGGTTTTAGGCAGCGTTTTCGTTGAAAGCTCCCAAATGGCTTAATTTTTTCCGACACCTCTGACAAATATCAATATAATATATTAGTCAAATGTACACATAAACTAAACAAATCATATACGTAAACCTTCCGGAAGAATCGTTCTATCGATTGGTAACAACCGCATGAAAATCGATGTAGTAGTTTTTGAGTTTATCGCGAACAGACAGACAGACGCGGCCGGGGACTTTGTTTATAATATGTAGTGATGTAGTGATAGCGGTCGCCCGCGGCTCCGTGCGGATGTCGGTTACCGCTGCAAAAAGCCTACCCAGGAAAGACACGGTCAGCAAAATGATTCCCAGGTCAATTCACAGACACCGACATAAACATTGACGACGCAGTCATTATCCGCAGGCTGCACAGATTGTCTTTCTGTGGATGTTAAAGTTGTTAATGATGAAAATATTTAAATGTAATTAATAGGCATTTTAGGGATTAGGCATTTTAGGCATTTTCAAATGTTCAAGAAAATATTAATAGCGTGTAATATTCTAGCTCTAAAAAGAACTGTTGTTTAGCTCTGAGAAGAACTGTTGATTACCTCTGAGAAGAACTTTTACGTAGGTGTAGTTTTAAGAACGAAATCTAAAAAAAATCGCACGAAAATTATTAGACTTCGCAACAGGCCGTGCAGCAGAAATCGTAATATTTTAATTTCGCCATAACTTCAAAACCAAACGTCCAATTTTAATCATTCCAAGACCAAATATTATCTACATAAGCTGTACTTAGTGATGAAATAATTTATTTTGATAAGGATTAATAGCATGAGTAAAATAAACACGTTTAAATGTAGTCCAAAAAAAAATCAAGATTTCTAAATAAAAAAATGGTCGTTGTGCCTCACTCGACATAGATAGTTATAGTATGTCGCGGACTTTTTTTTAGATATTTATAAGATCTACGATTAATTAGAACATTTTATGGTTCTATCTTTTATAGTTTAGGCAGCGTACGCAAAATAAGTAACTTTTCTGGTTGATTTTTCACACCTTGTGTCAGAAAAACCCAAATATCTTACGGAACCCTATTTTTTTCCAAAATAAAAATTAGCCTATGTTACTCGTGGATAATGTAGCTTTCGAATGGTGAAAGAATTTTTGAAATCGGTCCAGTACTTTTTGAGCCTATTCATTACAACCACACAAACAAACAAACAAACAAAGTTTTCCTCTTTATAATATTAGTATAGATGTATTTTGTAAAACCTGTGACTTTTCCATTACAGGCAAACTTAAATTTTATTTATTTGTATTTTCTATTTCAAATCAAATTTTGTTTTCAAATCACAATTGATGAAAATCTTTCAGTGCATTTAGATGCACTGGAATTTAAATCGAATGAAAAACGTATTTTAAGAAATACGTTTCTCATTCGATTCTGAACGAAAATGTCAATCATAGATTAACTAACACGATAGTCAAGTGTCAAAACACTAGGAGTTTTGTCAGTTGATTTGTTAATTTTATCGATATAATATGGATAAGCATTTCAGATTAGGTGTAAGTGTTCTGAAGCCATCATATTTTCCAAAAAAGAACACAAACAAACTGCAAAATATGTTTATTTCAAATTTGTTAAATATGTTTTATTTCACAGTTTCTTCTTTTGGGCAAATAAGAAAAAAAAAATAGTTCAAACCACACTTAGTTTTTAAAATTACTTGAATTTTTTTACCATCGTGTGTCCTGATCATCATCATTCTGCCCTGCTCCCATTATTTGAGGTCGGCAAAATGTCATCCTTGTCCATTTTTCTCTATTAGCAACTATTTCTTAAACATATCTTTATTTTTTTGCCTTTTTCACCCTCGTAAGTAGACTCCAAAAAGAGTCAACACTTCAAAATAAGAATTATGATTGGCCACCATAAACCTGGTAATAAAACTCCAACATTTAATAGCGCTTTATCTAAAGACATTTCATCATTTAAAACAAAATGAAGTCTCAACGTAACCCACTTTGGAGAGGGTATTCTTAATGAATGACAGTATACATTTCCTGCTTCTTTTAAGTTATTTCAAAGGGAACCATGTTTTCGCAGCGTTTACGTCGTTAGGACGTTGAAGCCAAACATTGTTAAGTATGGCACTTAAACGTCGAGGCGCAATTTGAAAGATGTGGCGAGTTACTTTAAAGTTCTACTTACTAATATATACATACATACATAAGCTCACGCCTGTTTCCCAGCGGGGTAGGCAGAGACAATGGACCTCCACTTGCTACGATCCCTACACACATCTTCCGCTTCATTCACTCTCATAACATTCTTTATACAAGCACGTCGGTTTAGGATGAATCTTATTTGACCTTTTGCGAGGACGTCTCCGATTTGTTCAGAGAACATTTGCCGAGGTCTTCCCTTTCCGACTGTGCCACTCACACTTGCCATGTATGCCTTACCTACCTACTAATATATACAGCTGAAAAGTTTGTTTGCTCAAACGTGCTAATCTCAGAAACTACTGGTCCGATTTCAAAAAATCTTTTATTGTTAGATAGCCCATTCATCGAGGAAGGCTTCAGGCTATATTTTATTACAAAGTTCCTACGCGAACGTAAGTTACGCCCGAAGCTATTATATTATAATAAACGAAGAATCCGGCCATGTGACAGTTGAACTCGTGCACAAAGGGTTATGGTTAAGTATTCTTATCTATACAACGGTAGACACTATATTATTTTAGGATTAACTTCCTCTGTCCCTGAGAAACTGTGCAAATAACGTTTGTTTAATGGGGGTCCCACTTGAATGTTTATAGTAATTTTTGTTATAGTGGTAACAAAAATACAGCATCTGCGACAATTTTAATTGCCTAGGTATTACGGTTCATAAGAGACAGCCTGATGTCAAACAGACAGTCGAGACATACTCTAATGCTATCCCGTTTTTACCCTTTAGTTTCGAAATCCAAAAGATATATGTCTGTTCGTAATAGGAAACCGATTGTAAACTTTTATTTAATAATTAAAATATTATATTATTCTAAAATTACACATACAATATTTTATGAAAAGTTTTCTATGGAAGCTAAATCCAAGAGTGCGATGAAGGATAAGTCATTTATTTCAGAAAACACATTCCATAAACATCATAATCTTACATATTGTTGTTCAAGTTCTAACTACATACCTGAGTATTTTTTAGCGATTTTGACATGTTTATGCTATTTGCTAATGGTAGAAAAATTCTTTAAGCCAGCTTTCAAAGCATTTCAGCTTTCAAAAATTCAAACACAAATCGTCCAATAAAAACTCGTACAATAAAGTTAACTGAATAGTTGGCTTTGTTTGACGAGTTTTTTTTATAAATATTGTAATAGTGTGTATATAAATTTGCAAAGTTTTTTGGTTTTGGTACATCAAGGAACGGGCAGCAGCGTTTCCTTGTGTGGTACAACATGATACTGCGGTCCCGAACCCGCCTGCCAAGCGTGGTGACTATGGCAAATACCCTCCCCCGGGAGGAGGACCATGTTCAGCAGTGGACGTTATACGGGCTGATCATGATGATGAAAATTCAGTTCTCTTCTTAATAAGCTTTTTCCAACATTTTTTCTAGGATTCATTTTATGTTGTATAAAAAGTTATGATGTGTGAAATTTTGTTACTTAGTAAATGATAACATTAAGTGTAACAAACTAAAGTGGTCTGTAGGATTGTTGTTTTATGTCTTAGGGTTTATTGATAATAAAAAAACTTTACTGAATATTGGTAACTTTTTTTACTTTATGACGTCAGATTAAATTAAATCTTACTAATGACGATTCAAGGTCAATGTATTTGTCTAGAACCAAATAAACTCATTTTGTGGGCTTTAAACTCTTTTAGCGAGTTTGTTATAATTGAGTTGGCACTTAAGATTATTACTCTCTGAGTTTCTTGTCAGTTCTTCTCAGAGTTGCCACGTCCAGAACTGGTGGTAGTAAAAGAATGGGACGCATCATAAGAACATGATTTAAAATATTTCAAATGTGTCTATATGAATCAAGATTTTTTGACTTTGACTGAGCTTTTTAGGGTCCCATATCCAAAGGGTAAAAACGATACCCTGTTACTGAGACTCCGCTGTCCGTCTTTCTGTCTGTCTATCATCATGAACCGAAATAGCTACCTTGCTACTTGTAAAATTTTCACAGATGATGTATTTATGTATAACAACGAATATTAAAAACAGAATAAAATATATATTTAGGTACCTACGTCCCATTGCCATACAACGTAATGCTTTTTGACGTTTTCTGCTCGATATTAAAATTGACTACAGGTAGACGCTTGAAATTTAAAAATCTTAAATTGTACCTACTGTTGTTTAAATAATGGTACGTGCGTAAATCCAACTCGCACTTGGCCGGTTTTTATTTACTTCTATGTATCAAAGACAAAGAGTACGCGTTATAACGGCTGATGATGAATGGAGTATTCCTTTTTCAGCACCAATTTGTGAGCACCAAATCCATTCCAGTTTCAGAATAGATTTAATGCTTAATCTATTAGTGCTCAAAAATTTGGAGCTGAATGAGGAATGTCCCTGGTTATCGCTGCCTCTTTTACCTTTGACCACTTATTGCCTTAAGGACTGACTCTTAGTACCTATGTTGAGCTTAGTTTTTAACTTTGAGTTTTTGATATAAGCACGTTCATATTATGCTAATTTTCTATAAATGTTTAACTAACTAAGACCTATTTAGTATTTTTTTATTCAAGCCCAAAGGTAGTATTTGAAATGAAATGAAATTTTATTTTTAAGTTAATGCTTCTGTCAGTGTTTAACGCTGAATGCTAAGTCTTAATGTTTGTTTGTCTATATACAGGGTTATTTTTAAAACACCAATAACCTTTTAGAGGGTGAAAGTACTGATGATTTTAAACAACTTTTACTATGGGACCAACCCTGAAATCGCGAAAATAAAATCAGTTGTTCCATACATTTTGTCGAGGTAAGTGAACAAAATGTATGGAACAGCTAATTTTTTTTTCGCGATTTCAAGGTTGGTCCCATAGTTAAATTGTTCATAATCATGAGTACTTCTATTCCCCAAAAGGTTGTTGGTGTTTTAAAAATAACCCTGTATAAAATAAAAGATGAATCATTTATAGTTTTGAAATGTTTGTATAATTGTTTGGTTTCGCGAATAACGTAATACTTAGTTCAAGGAGACAAATATTCTAAAAAATAATAAATATTTAATTATTTAAAAATCTTATGTATGTCCATAAGAATATAGACAATTTTAAGAAAACAAGTGACTCTCACATAATAAATACTAGAATTAAGGATTATCTGGTTTTACATGCTTACCATCTCCACAAAATAAGCAATTTTTTTATAGGGCAATGTATACGTTTCTATAACAAACTCCCTATTAATGAAAGAAATCAATCTGTAAATAAAATTAAAGCCTATATCAAAATCAAACTGTGTAAAAAAGCCTATTATAAAATTGCTGATTATGTAAACGACAAAACGGCTTAGGAGTGTCTTGCTTTGATGAAATACTGCTAAACTTATTGTAATATCAAACATATTTTTTCAAAAAAGGATTCCTCTGAGTTTCTTGCCTTTTCTTCTCAGAGTTGTCCAGAACTGATAATAGAAAAAAATATATGTAATGGACGCATCATAAGTACATTATTTGAAAATATTTTTAAATGTGTCTATGTGAATAAAGATGAAGAGTTTGCTTGAACGCGCTAATCTCAAGAAATATTTGTCCGATTTGAAAAATTATTTCATCGTTAGATAGCCGTAGTTTGATTATCGAGAAAGGCTTATAGGCTATTTTCTATTATGAAGTTCTTACGGAAACGGAAGATACACGGGTGAAACCGCCCGCGGAAAATAGTTTTTCATAAAATAACTAGCTACTGTGTTCCCGTGCCCATGGTTACGCCCCCATACCTACGCCCATGTCTTTCTCCACTCTACCTAAACTCATCTAGATCTAAATCTAAATAATACGTGATAATTATCAGCCGTTAAACGGATGGCATACTTTTTGAAAGCACCTTATATTTATGAATATCTTCTTATTTAATACGTAAAGGTGCATTTAATATGCAGCTGCTACAACTTTACCTAATATACCTCAATATCCCCTGCTATGCTCTATCAGGGAAGTCGGCGTAAGGGATGTTTTTATAAGGGGATGCATTATGCGCGTCCACGACTGGGTCACATTATGATGTAGCTGCAGAAGGAAAATTGTTAATAAATCATAGTTTTATTGAGCACACAATGTAAACAGAATCAATACATATAAAATAGATATTACGATAACGCTTTCTCAAAACAAACGTATATTCATACAGATTTTTTTAAGACAACCCCTGCCCTAATTAAATGAATACCATGATCCTAATATATCAATATTCAACCATGTTAACAGTTTGATACCAACACAAAGAGGACACAAAGATTGTAAGAATACTAATACTCACAAAGAACGTCACATTTTGTATTTAAGTAAAAATAAATAAAAATGAAAAGTATTAACAAAACCTTTTATATTTTAAAGTTCTATAATATATAAAGTTCTATATAAAAGAGGAACTAAAAAACACTAGCTTTTTACCAGCTACATTTAAATCAAGTTGATGTAATGAGCATGTTTCTCTGTCGAATATGTTCTTCTGACAAGATGGAGTAGCCTCAGCACAGGTATATGGCCACTAAAGCATCCAAGAACATCTCCAAGGAATGGGACTATCAAGAAGCCTTGCAGAACTGCAGACTTTCAGAACCTGTGGAGAAGAGAATGAGTCAATGTTGCTCATACTTTTGCAAATGTGAAACACTGGCTTGAACAAGCGTGAACGTAAGCATATCCAGAACCACATGCCTTCAAAAAACTTTCTATTCGCGACGATCTGAATTACGCACGACAGGTGCTGTTGACTATGGAGGAAGAATGATATAACCGGGAATGATAGAAAAGATCCAAACCCAATTTAGTTGTTAAGAGGGCAACTGTCGCTCTTCGCTACAGTTCGCAGGCCTCTCGGACTTCGGGTATACGAGGATGTCAGGAAACTATTTGCAAACTAAGGATCGGGTGGAACAGCAAAACGAGCCTTTGCACATATGCCCAACAAAATCTCAGTGCGCCTTTAGCGACTATCACTCTGAATACTTAAACACCCATGTGTCTGAACCCTCTACATAAATATAAATACAGGATTAATGAAAGGTTGCCATTGCGAAGCCTTTTAACGAAGTTGTTCAGTTGTTTATGTGGAAGCACGATTTTTAGTAGGTAAGTATATGTAAGTGAGTATGTTATTTGAGTGTAGGTATTAGATTATATCTGATTGTGTGGGTGGTATGATGTGGGGGCATTTCGTGGGGCTCACCCATTACAATTATTTAAACTGGAATTTTTTCAGTGTCCTAGCCCATTAAAAATGCCCTCAGGCGTGTGTTGTATGCGTAAAAATATTGTTAAATTATATAGCGTTCCGTCAATCAGTGACAAAAAATAATATCACCGACACGACAGTCACCAATCCGCCTGCCTAGCGTGGTGACTATGGAAAAACCCTCCCTCGGGAGGAGGCCCATTTTTAGCAGTGGACGTTGTACGGGCTGATGATAATGATGGATGATAAGTTTTCTAAAAAATTCTTCATAATAAAATATAGCGTATAACCTTCCTCAAATCGATCCAGTAATTCCAGAGATTAGCGCATTCAAGGAAACAAACAAACTCTTCAGCTTTATATATTAGTATAAGATAAAGAATAATATTATCTGTGCCATATTCAAAAACATCAATAAATGTTTTCGTTCAGTCGACTACCGCCGGAGGCCCTGTAGCAATTTTCCACATATTTAATACTCACATAATTTACCTTTGTTTATCAATTAAAGTAATATAAGTGTAGTGTGTGGAAGTTCTGGTCACATTGCGTGAATAATTAAACAGATATTCAATGAGTGGAATTATTCGTATAATATCATTTATTTAGGTCCAATGTTGAGGTGATTTACTTGATTATTCGCCTGGAATAATAAGAATCCACAATGGTTTTAATTATCATCATTCTTCTTATATATCACTAGCTTGTACCTGCGACTTCGTCTGCGAAGAAATATTCTTCATTGGTTTCTTCATAGCTTTCCTTAACAAATGGGCTATCTTACACTGTTTTTTTTTTTATCCGACCATTAGTCTGTGGCGACATTACCACAGTTTTTATTTATTTATACAATATTATTTATTTATTTACATTAAATCAACTTATACACAGAAATATTTATTTATAACATTTTATACCTATTTTACAATTATTTACATTAATACCTTAACACTACTACACTATTATATTACATTTTATTTATTTTATTAATAAACATTTATAAGTTGGTTGAGTTACCAAATATATCGATATGTGATTATCGACATTAACCGCAGCACTATCGACAGCGCTCCCAACCTAACGGCTTATGTGCGAACCGTCGCACGCGCTACTAATAATTAATAACCACCAGTTATTACTTGACTACGACGCGAAGCTTATGTCGCTTGCCTTACTGATTGTGTCAATCTACCGACAGCTTATATATTGTGCTTAATCATTTCCGTTCTATGCTTGTAACTTCTATTTTCCGAACTGTATTTGCTGGACCTATTTAAATATATCTTGTGCTTGTGCTTTCTACCCTTTTGTGCCTTCTGACTGCTTGGTGTATAACGTGTGTGGACTTATCAATATATCGCAGTACCGTGAGTTGGAGTATTTTATTTAACCGGATCACCACACATAAATACGGTATTTATATATTACCTACCTACCAAAAGTCTTTGACAATTAGCTGTGTGGTTGCCGGCTTCAAATAGACCACCCCATGTCTCCCCAAGGGTACCCTAAGAGATAACTAACTAATATACCATCCGATGCCCTCGTAGACCCGAAGTCCGAGAGGCCCGCGAACTGTAAAGTAGAGCGACAGTTGCACAAAACCCCCTAAAACACTTAAAGTCATAATCCCTCAATCCTGCGACAGCCCTGAGCTGAGGTCCAAGCCCCACAGGGAGGCGCTCTTGTGCAGGTTGCTTAGTTTGTAGTTTTTAAATATATTAAGGCTGGAGCTCTGCTCGCCTTTATGCCCGGTGAAGTAGCAAAAGCTTCGTGGCTTACTACTTATGTCCGTCGGAAAAAAAAACACAAGTAACTAATATACAAGTGATGGATGGGCAGCAGCATCTATCATCTCAAGGATATTTACCATCTTACTGCGATCCCGCCTGCCAAGCGTGGTGATTATGGCAATTTGCCTCAACCACCCTCGTTTCCCATGGTCTGTTAACAGGAGGCCCATGTTAGCAGTGGACGAAAAAGGGGTGATACATGTACAATGCAACTTCCAACCGCTGAATAAATTTCGTTTATTTTATTTGATAACAGAGTATTGAAGCCGTTCATTTTATTAAAATGTAATTTCAATCGTATTCCCGACTTTATACCTTTCATAAATACAAACTTTGCCGAAGTCCACAGTCGAAAGTTTAATTGAAATGAAATAATTTATTAGATTTTATCTCAGTGGGTAGGTAATGGTATATCATTTTTGAAGTAACTTTACCTTGTATATTTTTGGTTTGAGAAATTGAGATTTTGACAGTTTTACATTTCCAATAAATTATTTATCAAGAATTGTTTAGAGAGTTAGTGCCTTGCTTTATTAGGCGGCAGCACGGGCATTTTTCATTTATTAGTAACTAGCGACCCGCCCCGGCTCCGCACGGGTACAATGCTGATGTATTATACATATAAACCTTCCTCTTGAATCCCTCTATCTATTAAAAATAAACCGCATCAAAATCCGTTGCGTAGTTTTAAAGATTTAAGCATATATAGGGACATAGGAATATAGAGACATAGGGATATAGGGACAGAGAAAGCGACTTTGTTTTATACTATGTAGTGATGATTCGTGATAATAGCTTCTTTTTTTGCTTTGAATTTATAAAAAACTTAGCGACTAGTTGCTCTCCGCTTCGTCCGCGAAAAATAAGCTATATAAATATGACAGTCCCGTCTAAATCGGTAGTTTCTACCGTTTCGCAAATAGAATACATTGAAAAACAAACATAAACACAAAAAGTTGCCTTAATTACTTTTCTGTTCTATAACTGTTCTTGTTGTTGTTTATGTTACTAAAAGAGTACTAAGTATACATGTAGATGGAGAGGGAGATGAAGGCCAAAGAAAAGATGGATGGATTGTGTGAAGAGCGATATAAAAGAAAAGGGAGTTAGTGATAGCGTGACGGATGACAGGACAGAATGGAAGAAACAAACGTTTTGCGCCGACCCCAAGTAATATGGGATAAGGGCAGGAAGAAGAAGAAGAAGACGAAATGTTCTTGTGGTATCAAGATGGCCCAGCATATTTGACTAAGGTGAAAAGTTTTTAGAAATTAGGGCTTGTAAAGTTAAATTTCTACATGACAAACAGACCATATGGCTCGTTTTGGCAACGTTTTACCTGAAAAAATGAGATTTGACTACTTTGTGTAAGTTGCTTATGTTGCCATAAGCAACTTACCAAAAGGAGTACAACCTCATTTTTTGTCATTATAATAATTCATTGCCGTGCCGTGTGGTTTCCGGCTTGGAATAGACCACCCCATGTCCTCCCATGGGTGCCGTAAAAGGCGACTAAGGGACATATGGCTGATAGATGGGCAGCCGCATCTATTAGCTCAAGATTTACATCTTTCTGCGATCACCAACCCGTCTGCCAAGCGTGGTGATTATGGCAATATCCTTCAACGATCCTGGCTTGCCAAGGTCTGTTAAGAGGAGGCCCATGTTCAGCAGTCGACGTAAACGGGCTGTCGATGATGATGATGATGATGAATAATTCATTTAAGAATTACCTATTATAGTCATAGTCCTAATGTAACACGTACGCTAAGGTCACCTCTTTGCTCTTGTGGACAACATCTGTTCAATGTCATGTACTAATTAATAATTATTTATTCAAATTCAATAAATGTCAAAATATGTTTCACGTCGTTACTTTGCAACGAATTATTGTAATTGTATTAAGGAGAGTCAAGAGTTTGACAGTGACATGGACTAGATTTTTAGGAGGCAAATTACAAGTACCTATGTCAGTTTAATTATGGATAAATGTTTATATATTTAAAAAAGACACTGGATTGAACTGGCTATAAGATTAAGATAATTGTAATACATCTATACTAATATTATAAAGCTGCAGAGTTTGTTTTTTTGAACGCGCTAATCTCAGGAACTACTGGTCCGATTTCAAAAAATAGTTTAGTTACCGAGGAAGGTTATTGGCTACATTTTATTACGTAGTTCGCATGGGCACGAGAGCTACGCGGGTGAAACCGCGAGCTAGTTAATAATAAAACTAACATATATATGTTTCGAATTGTTACTAACACTTTTATGGATCCTTTGTAATCTGAAATAAAGCTTAAAGTTTTAACCTTTATGAATACATCGGCATTTTGAACATCGAAGTTCAGTATGACAGTCCTTTATTATAATTACTAGCGGCCCGCCCCGGCTTCGCACGGGTGGACTTTTATACCCTACCCCTGCCCTACCCTACCCCTGCCCTACCCTACCCCTACCCTAACCCTACTCAACTCCTACCCTACCCCTACCCTACCCTTACCCCTACCCTACCCTACCCCTACCCTACCCCTACCCCTACTCTACCCCTACCCTACACTTACCCTACCCTACCCCTACCCTACCTTACCCCTACCATACCCCTACCATACCCCTACCCTACCCCTACCCTACCCTACCCCTACCCTACCCCTACCCTACCCCTACCCTACCCTACCCTACCCTACCCTACCCTACCCTACCCCTACCCAAAAGTATCCTATGTCCTCTCCCAGTTCTTAGCTACCTCCCTACCAATTTTCAGCCAAATCGGTTCAGCCGTTCTTGAGTTATAAATAGTGTAACTAACACGACTTTCTTTTGTTTTTAAAATGTATTCTGCTATTCGGGACGGAAACAAATCCAACAAATCAAAAACCATGGCAATCGGTCCAGCCGTTCTCGAGTTATAAGTGTTGTAACAAACACGACTTTCTTTTATATATATATATAGATATAGATTATACTAAGTCCGCCAATTTACCGGTATGTGCTTGAGATTTAAATTAATTAATTAAAAACCCACGAAGATAAAAAAGTACATTGTACTTGCAGTTTAATAAGACGTTTGTTATAAACACACAATATATCAAACCCATAGAGTACCTTGAAACACTCGCCGTACACTCCACGTAACATTTTATCTCCCATAAACCTTTAGTACATGTTTACAATTTTATCTTATTTACTTTTATTCGCTAATTGCTCCGTTAACTGAGGTAGCAATAGCAGTAATACTTTTATCTGGAGCGATAACACCGTATAGGTGTACTCACTTTTAAAGT
The DNA here is from genome assembly GCA_947037095.2 of Nycteola revayana. Taxonomy (NCBI): domain Eukaryota; kingdom Metazoa; phylum Arthropoda; class Insecta; order Lepidoptera; family Nolidae; genus Nycteola; species Nycteola revayana. Next base: position 986,683 of record OX344857.2, on the reverse strand, counting down.
TCCACCCTCCCATCTAATGTTTGTTACAGCACACGTACATATCAAACTTTGGCGTACCTTTGACCTAATAGTAGAAAGTGTATTGTTTTTTTGTTTTTGTAAAATAAGACAACTCCCGCACTAGGGAAATAAATCCCTGTGTCGCGGGGGACTTTACAAACATTCATTTCACGGACACATAGAACACCCAGACTCAGAACAACTATTTGTGGTTCACACAAATAATTGTCCTAGGTGGGAATCGAACCCAGAACACCAGGTCTAAGAAGCAACTTCTGTAACCACTGAGCCACCGGTGCAGTCTTGTATAAGTGAAGGAATATATTTCAAATAAAAAAAAATCGATGTATGATGAGGCCCCTCTCGCTTTGCGATACGACGGATGCTGCGACCAGTACAGCTATTCGTGTAACATTTTGTTGAAGAATGTTTTAAAATCATTTTAATTAATTTATTAAGAAAAAAAATCTAAACTTTTTTTTTCCTTTTTTTATGTTTACTTTTTAACCCCCCGTGCTAAGCTAATGCTTGTGTTACGAGTGGGTTCACGTCGGTAGTGCAATGGGTGGGAATCGAACCGGCGACCACAAGATCACAAGTCCGACGCCCTAGCCATTGGGCTACGACCGCTTCTAACGTAACACTCTATATCCTTCCTTATGCATACCTTGTATTCTATAATTAGCCATTAAGATTTAGAGACAAGACATTTAAATACAGATTCAGCCCTACCCCGTAGAAGTACAGCCATACTATATTTTTGTGCGATCTACGGATAGTTGTTTTGAATCTGATTAAGCTTTATGTCCGTGAATCATGTTTGTAAAGTTTGGCGCTACATAGGGATATATTTACCAAATGCACTTTCTAAAAGCTCAAAAAATCTGATGCCCGCTCCCTGCTAGGTACACCGCCTTGTTATCCTAAAAGATGTAATGACAATCAAGTCAAATGAACTCACGTGGTTTTTGAGGTAATTGTAAAGCTAACGTAGTTTACATAATACAATAACTACAGCGTAGGCAATGTTTTACAAAAACCCTACAGTAGTGAAGACATTTTTATCGAAATATTGGTGAAAATCACATAATTGACCTAAAACAAGTAACAATTTAATAGGTATTTATTTACCTGTAATTAAAAAAAATTATGAAAACCTAGAAAGAGATACGATTAACATCGCATTTAAACTATTATGAACATACCACTAATATAATTTTAAATACTCAATTTACAACTACCCGCATAACCAGTCGGATTTCTTAAGTGAATCGTCCTATGAAAGTAAGAAAGCAGTAAAGATAGCAATAAAGTAAAAAAAAAACTCGTTGAGTACAGAACATAAACATAGGGTTGTAGTTGAAAGAAAACATCGTAAACGCTTACAAGTCAAGTATATATGAGCTGTTGACCTAGATACAAGCGGTAGCGGGAGCGGTTTGTCGAAAGGTCAAGCTTTGTTGAGGATGTTCCTAAGTTTCTCGTTATTCCAAAAATAAATTTTAATCTTATATGCAATCTTACTATTTTCCTTTGTAAATAGAATTAAATATTCTTTATAGATAACTCAAAACATCATGTCGCAGACGTAGCTTATAGTTAACTGCTATGTGGAGAGGTATATTTTTGTAATATATGTATGTATATAAACTAGACAAGATAAATCGTCTACGTTCATTTACTTTTTCATTTTTTTTATTGAAATAAGCTGTACCTTTACGGTAATGTATACTTCTGTTATATTCTTAAAGGTTTTTTTTTTTTTTTTTTTATGTGGGTACATAAATTATTAAATAAATATTTAGTTTCACAATTTGGTACTTAAATCAAAAGATAAATGGATGGATGACATATGGATCCGAGACGTGGTCTATTACTATGTGCCTCATAAGAAAGCTCAAAGTCGCTCAGCGAGCTATGCTCGGCGTTTTCCTGCGTGATCAAATCAGAAATGAAGAGATCCGCAGGAGAACGAAGGTCACTGACATAGCTCAACGGATTAGCAAGCTGAAGTGGCAATGGGCAGGACAAATAGCTCGAAGAACTGACGGCCGCTTGAGCAAAAAGGTTCTCGAGTGGAGACCACGAACGGGCAAGCGCAGCGTAGGACGACCGCCTGCACGATGGACTGACGACCTCATAAAGGTCTCGGGGAGTCGGTGGGTGCATGCCGCTAGCGATCGTTCCCGCTGGAAATCGAATGGGGGAGGCCTATGTTCAGCAGTGGACTACAACAGGCTAATGATGATGATGTAAATATTATTAGGACATGACTACAGTAACCGCTACCGCTCCCGCTGTTCCCGTGGCCCACACCTCAGCACAATACTCGGCCCGAGTTTCCCAATCAGTGGCAGTCACTTATTGAATTTTGTTGTGCTCGCGACTTTCTATAATTCCGAATCTTTGACAGAACTTTCCCAATTTCCTTAACAACCAACATATCTTGGTTTCGACAAAGTTCGCGCCGGATATACGGCGCTTTTCAAAATTTCCGTTGTGAAGCTTAGTTTTTTTTTAGATGTAGTTTGGTGAGAAATTTGCCGAGAAGAGCCTTTTTGTAAATGTGTGTAACATATACCTGTATATAATTGATTTTTTTACAACGCAATTTCTATGAAGAGGACTGAACTATTATTATATCAGACCATAGTGTCCCACTGCTGGGCAAAGGCCTCCCTCCACTCTCTCCACTTCTCACGGCTTTCTGCGAATGTGGTTCAGTCTTTCAAGAAGAGGTCCAAGTCATCTCATCTCTCTCATCAGTCGTCCAGAGGAAATGAAGAGGACTGAACTAAACTAAATTATAAATACCTGCAGTTTATTTTATTGTTCTAATAAGTTCCGGGAAAACTGTAAACCAGTATAATTGGTTGAAATACTACACTCAGTGCTTCGGTACAGTGATACAGAAAATCTATAGACCAAAATGGCGGACACTGTTTTCGTCGCTTTGTGTCTTCGCAATTTAAAAACAAGTTTTTTTTTTAATGACCAAAATGCTGTTAATAATACATAGACAAGAGAATGTTGGAGTTATAAATTCCTCAAAAAAAAACACATTTTTTTACCAAAAACAATGCACAAATGTGTTGAAAATACTTTTTATAGTTAACTATAGAAAAGCAGTATAGTTAGCCGTGTGGTTTCCGGCTTAGAATATACCATCCCATGTCCTCCCATGGGTGTCGTAAAAGGCGACTAAGGGTCATATGACTGATGGATGGGCAGCAGCATCTATTAGCTTAAGATTTACAGAATTATCTCACTGCGATCACCAATCCGTCTGCTAAGCGTGGTGATTATGGCAATATCCTTCAACAATCCTGGCTTGCCAAGGTCTGTTAAGAGGGGACGTAAACGGGCTGTTGATGGTGATGTTATCAAAGCAATTCATTCAAAATATTATCAAATAGCCCATAGTAATACGTAAACAGTTTCATTTAACTGTGAAAACAACCGTTACAATGTCAGTTTGTATAGACAATTTCCAACAAATCTACAGACAATTTGGTCCGCAAATGAGCCGCTGTCACAAGCATTCATGCACACAGTCTGAGCTCCTGGTGAGCTTAGCGCCGGTAAAAATAAACACCCACTTGTTAAAGAAACGCTGACTTAACGTGACCAGAACTTTTTATACTATACGATTGGTGATTTGTTTTTGATCGATATCGGAGCCGTGTCGTGTACGTTAACATGTCGTTAGAGTAACTTATTTATTTTTAAGTAGGTATTGCAACACACGTTACAACGTATATGTTTGTTTTTACCATATTTTTGGATGATTTAAGTGTGAGTCGTTCTCTAGCAAGCTGATGTTTCATTATATAGGGTGACTGGTAATTAGTGACCGATACCTAAACACATGATTGTGCTCATGATAACAAACAACTTTTAAACCTGAAATCGCGAAAAAAAAATCAGCTGTTCCATACATTCATGTTCACATAACTCGTCAACATGGTAGGGAGCAGCTGATTTTTTTTTCGCGATTTCGGCTTTGGTGCCTTAGTAAAAGTTGTTTTTTATCATGAGCACAATGATGTGTTTAAATATCGGTCACTAATTACCAGTCACCCTATACATATAGTGACAGCGGTGAGATAAAAACCTACGATCTTTCGAACTAGTGGCTAATTACATTACCTACTGAAGAAATAAGATAAACTAATAAAATTTGCATGTAATATAATTTGTTATTTTTTTTTTCTTTAATTTACACAGAGTTTTTGCACACTACTTGTTTCGTTTTAACCTCTCGTGCTAAGCTAAAATGTTACGAATTTTCACGTCGGTAATTCAATGGGTTGGTAATGGGAATCGAACCGTCGACCACTAAATTTTTTTTTCAAATCATAGTAGTAGACATACTAACAAACTCTACAGCTTTATAGACCATCTGTAAACCTTATATATATTCAATAAGTAATCACTGACTATTGTCATAACACTAGGAAAAACACAGTTCAATTCCACCGCAGTCACTAGACGTTATTATTACTTATTTGATTGTAATCAAAACTAATGCCGTGTGGTTCCCAGCATAGAATAAAAGGTGTGTCTTCAAGGGTGTTATAAGAGGCGACTAAGGTTATACAGGTGATAGATGAGCAGTAGCATCTATCACGTCAAGTTTAGATTACCATCTTAGTGCTATCATCAATCCGCCTGCCAAGCGTGGTGATTATGGCAGTGCCCTTTAACGACCATGGCATTTTAAGCCCATGTTCAGCAGTGGACGTAAAATAGCTGTTGAGGTTGAAGTTAAATTATAATAAAAACTGCAAAAGATCGTAGCCTGTAAACAAATAACCACACCAAAGTGTAAAATCGCTGCGTCAAACGGACGCCACGCTACTGACTTATTGCTATTAAATTGAACATACTACTTTTTGGGGAATTCCTAGCGTTTCGCCCTCTTGTGTGTTTGCTGAAAGTTGGAGGTTTTGAGGGCGCCTATTTGTATTTGAAATGTGTCAACTGTAGGAAAAATTACAGTGGCGTTCACGAGCAATAGTTATCTTTAAGTATTTACTTAGGAATGTTGTGTAGTCTTCTTTATCGTTATTGTAATAGTGACATATATGTTAGTAGTTGTTATAGAGGATGACCAAATAGAGAGAATAAAAGTAAAATAACAGAGGGCGAAATGTTATTAAATCATGTAGCGCCGATAACATTGAAGAAAGGTTATTTCAATCTGTACTAACAATTTAGATAGATAGATAGATGTATTAACTCTTTATTGTACACTAATAAGAACACAGAATGCTTACATACTAAACACTTTACAGAGTAGGTACAACTGGCAGCCTTATCACAAAATGTGATCTCTTCCAGGCAACCGAATACGGAGTCAAACAAAGGAGTTTTAAAAGAGGGGTAGTGTAATTCAAATAGAAAATAGTGTATTTGTAATTATATATATTTAAATAAATAAATAAATAATACATACATAGATAACAATACAAAAACATATATACAAATATCCAAAAATTCATTGACTCGTCATTGACTTTCTTCATCATCAACTTCGCAATCGTCTGATTTCTATGGGCAGTTCATTCCACAGTCGCACACTCTGTACTACGAACAATTAATATTTTACTACGAACAATTTAATATTTTATTAAGTTATTTCAAGTCTTTTACAACACAATACGGATTGGATAATGGTTGGACTAGCTAATAAGTTACTAGAGTAGCCAGAAATAATAAATTAGAAATATAATTGACAACCAGTCAATTATATTTCTAATTTATTTATTTAACTCCCCGCAGTTGTACCCGTGGTATTCTGCTCCAGTGGGTCCGAGCGTGATGTTTTGTAGCTTATATATAAATCCAGCTTATAACCTATCGCCGTGCAAACTTTCAGCCAAATCCCTTAAGTAGTTCTAGCGTGAAAGAGTAACAAACATACATCCATACATTCTTATTAACATTCGCGTTTATAATATTAGTAGGAGAGTTGACATTTCGCCGCTCAGACTGAACTTCGAGCTGTGACGTACAAAAGGCGTGATGAGAAGAATCTTCGAGCAAATTCGAAACGATTACAGAAACTGTATTGTTTCTGATATTTTACTTCTGACTCTTAGATTGCAAAGAATCTTCCGATGCCCGCGAACTGTAAAGTAGAACGACAGTTGCACAACATTTTCCTAAAAATCTCAAGACATCATTCTTCGATCGCGGCCGGGGACCGCCCGCTCTGAGCCGAGGTTCAAGTCCCACGCAAGTTGCTTAATTTGTGGTTTTTAAACAACGGTCTGATCGCCTTTATGACCGGTGAAGCCAAATATCCTATTGTAGGTGCACTACATAACAACGATATTCACAATTTAGACATATCAACAAAAAACTATTATTAAAAAAGTTCTCGTTGTACCAAACAGCGAGCAATAAAGCAGAGCCAACATTCGTCCTATATTTCAATGCAATGTCCCATGATGTGAGCACACTCCATGGCTGCCGGCTCGTCCTCTGATCGATGGCAACTAAAAAACAAACAAACAAAACCAGAGGGCGTACGCTGCGAACCACTTCAATTTCTAAATTTTAGTGACAATTTTAGTATGATATTTTTGTGTCACAGGAAAATGTCTAAAATTGATATTTTATATAGCACGCGGTAACAGTTTCTTATTTTTAACAACTTGTCTGTCCCCATACAATGAAATATACACCTACCCCACGTCCATCATGTTTTCTTTTCTGTTAAGTTTAATTAACGTGTATATGTATATACGAATATTTATTTCATCTTCTAAGAGGTTAGGGTTTTTGCTACACGTCATTTTTATTACTTCTTTATGTCGCGCTCATAACAAAAATATATCCCGAAATATTATCTAAATTTCAGTCATATGTGACTCATTGGACAGTGAAGTTGTTAAGGAATGATTTTTTAATCGTCTGATGACGTTAATGAAAAGAGAACCTAAATTTTAAATTTCATAGATTCTGTATGGAAATTCGGTCAAAATCCAAATGTATTCCTGTGATGATTGTTGTCTGAGGATTGGAAGAATCTGGCGATTGATAAATTTAGTACTTAGGGCTACTTAAGTACTGATTAAGTACTGATTTATCAATCGCCAGATTTTTCCATACAAATTCAATTAAATTTGAAAAATACAAATGATGATGATAATTTTTTTGAAATGTAATTGATTTTATTACTGATTATCAATGTTTTCAAACTTTCATTATATAAACTAGCGGTCGGTAGGAGTTATTGTCCCAGATACTAATAAAAATGATGGAAAATTCAGTGTACATCAACTGTTGACATTACCTGTGAAAGAAATCCGTAAAACTGTCCGTAGTTTACGATATCAACTTAGATACTTTTATTGTTTACCTTCGTGATACTAACACAAGTTTAACATAATTTATTGCACTTTTAGTTTCAATGAGATACTTTTTGTACTTATATTTTTATGTAAGGCATTTATTAAAGATATTTATGGTTGTAGTTACTTTACATTAATTAAATTTTAATATATGAGATAAAATTTTAATAATCAAGGTGAGCATAATATTATATATTGTCTAGCTTTGATTTTAAAAGATTTAAATATCTAAAATAGTTGTTTTATAATTTACTAGCGACCTGACTGTATTATACATATAAAACTTAATCTTCAATTACTGTATATAAGTATAAAACGACCGCATCAAAATCCGTTGCGTTGTTTCGTAGCGTCATATAGACACACAGTTGTTTTATACTATGTAGTGATTAGGGAGCGTTCAAGTATTACGTAACGCAATTTGGGAGGGAGGGGGTCTCGTAAAACGTTACGATGCGTTACAGGGGCGGGAGGGGGTCTTTCTTACAACACGTTACGTAACATTGTTTCTAAAAAATTAAGGAATTAAAACTCCCAAACCAAAAACCAAAAAAAAATTAAAAGCCAACATTTTATAAAAAATAAACAAAATATGCAGGTGTTGCGAATTAAAATTCTCTTGTTTTATTTAGTAGATTAAAACTATACGACTTTACGGGTAAAAATGATCACTTGAGTGTTACGTAACGTTTAGAGAGGGGGAGGGGGGGTCCAGAAAAACGTTACGGTGCGTTACAAGGGGGGAGGGGGGGTCAAAAATCTTCAAAAATTGCGTTACGTAATACTTGAACGCTCCCTTATCTGAAAGTAATATAAACTCTTTTAAACACTTACATGCTATTAAGTCAAGTGTTTAGTTGTGTCTTCAGCATTAACATCTGATTACATATTTTCATGTTTTTTTGTCATACCTACTTGTTCCATTATTTCCGAACGTAAGGTCGGTGCAAAAGTGCAGTAGACATTATGTAATTCTAATCAAAATTCCCAACCTCCGTAGCGTAGCGGTATTTGGCACGCTTTAAATCTCGGAGGTCGTGAGTTCGATCCCCACGCCGGACAAGAAATCTTTGTGTAAATTCTTAGATATATTTCCGGGTCTGGTTGGTTGAGGGACTACCCTCGGTGCCTCGGAAAGCACTTTAAGCCGTTGGTCCCGATTGTTATAACTACATCATCTTTAATAATCGTATATCGAGGAACGGGCAGCAGCGTTTACTTGTATGGTACAACATAATACTGCGGTCACCAACTCGCCTGCCAAGCGTGCTGACTATGGCAAATACCCTCCCTCGGTAGAGGCCCATGTTCAGCAGTGGACGTTATATGGGCTGATGATGATGAATCAAAATTACAGACAACCTCCATGGTGTAGTATTATAAGTCCCGCTTTTAATCCCCACAATAATCTTTAATTATATTTAAATGTTGAATGATTATTTTAATCTTCACCTATTCTCTTCATTACAGTGACTACTGAGCCTTGAATTAACTACAGTCCGAAAACTGAAGATGTTTCACTATTAAATAGCTACTAATACAGGGCGATTTCCGGTCACTATCTAAATAATACGAAGCCAGAGCCACTAGTGTTGCCTATCGATATACTATCGATAGTCTATCGATAGTATCGATATTAGTGATAGTATCGATACTATCGAGGACCAATGTGTGTTTACGAGCAATACTATCGATAGTATCGATAGTATTGCTCCTAAACATGGGTTGGTCTTTGATAGTATCGATAGCTTTACAAACTATCGATAGTATTGATAGTTTTGATCATTTAATGCAACGATACTATCGATAATAAAGATAGTATCGATAGTATTACTTTATAAATATCGATACTATCGATAGTATTATAATGTAATAGTATCGATACTATCGATACTATTGCTTCCAATCAATAGTATTAGTTAATTTGTGATATCGATAGTATCGATACTATCGATAGCACTATCGATATTGTTACTATTTTTCGAGGTCACCTATCGATAGCGAAACTATCGATAGTTGGGCAACTCTAAGAGCCACTGCTAATAAACGTACGGTTCAAATAATTCTACTAGTTTTGGCGGCTATTTGAGTTGAGATAATATTTGGGTTTCTTGGCCGAAATGTATATTTTAAGATCCCTATTTGGATAAGTTTCACAAAAGTTGTTAATATTATACGGTTGTTGGTGTGGCTGTAATATGTTTGAACACTACTCCGGAGACTCGGGTTTAAATCCAAAATTGTGTTATTAGACATTTCTGTGGTTACAGATGCCTACGCGTGATCTCTCACCGGTCATTTCGCTAAAAACGTCCCATCTGATTTGAGGAGAGTAAAAAAATCGAGAGAACATAATGTCTATTTGGCACACACTTCACGGCCTCCACGACACAGGGAATCCTAGTGTGGAGGTCAGTGATTTACCATGTCAATGTATATTTTTTCTGAGCAATAAAACGTTTTTTTTTATTTTTTATTATTACTTGTGCACTAAAATATAGCCAATGTCCTTTAGGTCAGTCTTATTGAACTAAAGGACATTGGCTATATTTTTGTGCATTTTAGTACCCATGTGCATTCTAAAAACGAAAGATAATTCTTTTTCCATACATAAACTAGAAAGACGAGCGTTTATTAAAGGTTGTTTTTCTCATGGCAACTTGCCTAAAAACAGCAATTAATTAATCGTTTTGTATAAAAAAAATATAGTACGTAATATACAAAAAATAATACTTAAAAACTAAACAATATTTTTGAAAGATAAGAAGTGATGTGACCACAACCGTATCCGAAATTATATTCAGATATCTACGTAAAATCTAAGTTTGGTTTTCGCGTCACGTCGGTTGATTGAGCATCACTCAATGAATTCACTCAGCCATACATTTTGGTACTAAAGAGCGTTGCAACGTTTATCTTTATGCGAAATATCTTCATGTTACAGTTTAAAACTATAAGTAATAGTCTGATAATGATTTTGATAATAACGAATTAAAGATGACTTTTATCAGAAGTCTAAAACTTAATTGCTTCTTAGAGGATATGTTACTGTTGGGAAAAGAACTCAATCCCTACATGATTATTTTGATTCCAAGATACAAAAACCTACATGCAGCGATTTTCGTATCTTTTGCCATTTCGCACAAACCATCGCCTCGCACCACGAATAATCCCAAAAGATACATTTCCCACAGCTACACGTTAAAAATTCAGAAATAGATTCAATTTCCCTTCTCGGATATATCCGCAGTTATCTTCGACATGCGCAGCCTTGGTCTTATCGACTTTGGTCTGTAGGGCTGTATTTTATTTTTATTTATGGCCCAGCCCGTCGGCCTCTGGCCTCACACAATTAATCAACTCTCTGCCTACCGCCTAATGGCTGTTTTCCTTTGCCTAATGACTTGGGCAGAATCTTGAATTATGCGATATCAATAACGACTTAGTTAATTTGTAATTTTATGTTGTATAAATACGAAATCTTTAGAAATTCAAATATATTTTTTACTACAATATTTGCTTTGAATATTTATTGCAAAACTTGGCCTACAAAAGTCTTAATATTATTAACGGGATGTTTGTAATAATGTATGGATGTATGTTTGTTATTCTTTCACGCAAAAACTACTGAATGGATGTTTTTTTTTTTACTTGTAATGGGCTAACTCTTGACCACAATCGCGTCCGCGAGAGACGAGATGAGCCCGAATGAAATTTGACTGAAAGTTTGCACGGGGATAGTTAATAACAAAAATCACGCTCCGACCCACTGGCGCAGGTAAAATCACGGTGCGTTGCTTCATAAAACGGTGAGTACACATCCTATTTTATTTATTTAAAAGTAAGTCAACGATGATTCTAATAAAAATTCTTTCTATAAAATCTCTGGTCTATTCTTCCATGAAACAAAAAAAGAAGATATCGTTTTACTGCACCGGTGACTCAGTGGTTACGGAAGTTTCTTCTGAGACCTCGTGCTCTGGGTTGGATTCCCACCCGGTACAACTATTTTTGTGAACCACGAATAGTTGTTCTCAGTCTGGGTGTTACTTGTGTCCGTGAGTTATGTTTGTAAAGTCTTTCGCAACACAGGGAATAATTTGCCTAGTGTGGCAGTTGTCTTTAAAAAAAATAAACGCGAGGCCTGCAATCGTTTTGCCAACCCTATTTTAAGCGACGCTGTATCCGAAAATTTAATTCGTCGATTGAACGTTAATGGCAATATCAAAATGCTTTAAACTACCTCTGATCACCCTTCCTTGAAAGCGTGATGCTAAAAGCAGTGCCATAAAGTTTAACTTGCGAGTTCATAGCAGAGTTTGTTCGGGAGCGGCGGGCGTGTACCGTTCAAAGCAATCGTTAGTTAAGTAAAGTCATTATTTCCTTTTTCAGCCTTCTTTGTTCACTCGTTTTAATTGTCAAAGTTAGATTTAGTTGACTTTAAAGGTGGATATCCATTGTTTCCCTTGTGTGGAATTAAGTGATTATTTTGATACTTCCATTTTGGCTGAGTCGGCGAAATGAGTTGAACGGTTCGCAGTGAAATTATTCTTAGGATCCACTGCATTTCATTCAAAAATTTGTTTTATACATGTAAAGTATCTGGAAAAAATACACCCAACGTTGCGTAAGAAATAAGTGGAGAAACAACAAACGAATACAGTGTATAATATCAATTTATAATAATTTTATTTGATGGTTGCTGCATAAATAAATATATAGCTACTGAATTAACCAACTTGATTTATTTGATTTTAAAACGTTTCAGAGCAGAATTATTGGATTGCGAGGCTTGTCCATTTTTTACACGTTATGCTTTTGGGTGGAATCTCATGTCTTTTTTTTTTAGTAGTCCTTTTTTTTCTTTGAGCTACTATCTTTTTCAAAGTCCTTTCCCTGTGTTTGCGGCGTTTTCAAGAGACAATGGAGTGTAGATTTTAACAAGTCTGGGCAATAAATGCACCTAGCTCTATTATATTCAGAATTATATTCTGCATTAATTCCTCCAAAGTTGACGTTGATTATATTTAAGTTCCCTAGACTAATAACTCTCAAAATTACAAAATTCTAAAAACGTTTATAGTTCTGCTAAGAAAGGATTTTCCAAAATTCACCCCGTACCAAGAGAATGCAAAGTTTGTATGGAGAAGTTTAATATGCAAATTGGAAGTTGCGGCAAAAAGCTAATCTCTAATATAAAAATCCGAAGAGTATTTTTGTTTGCTTGAACGCGCTAATCTCAGAAACTACTGAACCGATTTGAATTTTTTTTTCAGTGTTAGATAGCCCATTCATCAAAGAAGGTTATAGGCTATATTTAATTATAATTTTTCCACGGGAAAGTTAGTTACGCTGGTGAAACCGCGCGTGGGAAGCTAGTAAGTAATATTATAGAAGTACTTTCAAGATTTTATATTAAGCTGGGTACTTAGTCCGCGAACATCGTTACGTTGTAGTGAGTGGCAGCCCTTAAGAACAGCCGAGGGACAAGTTCAATAGCATCTCTTTGAGAGTGTTTAGTGTTAAATCGTTTGTAAGACGATGAGAATTTCACTAAAGCCTGTTCTTTATAAGTTTTCTTAATGTACTTGACGTCACTTTAGTGTCGCCAACAGAAATTTTAGATTTAATTACTAGTTTTGTTCTTTAATATTTGTATTTTAATTATGCTCACTAATTCTTTGATCTAGCGGTAATATTTTTGATCATCACTGGTGTGGTCCCGAGTTGGAATCCCGGGTCGGGCAAAAATAATGTTACTGCATTTTAGTTTCTATGTTGTGTGGACATCAAAAAAAAGTTGAATTTTAAATAGCTGCGCTCGTTGTGCCCTCTCATTTTTAAATAGCTTAAGTAGGTTCTACACTACGTATAATAAAACTAAAAATCCTTTTATATTATATTCCATAATTTTGTAGTTTTAATTATTGGATAACAAAATAACTCAAAAACTATTGGACGGATTTCGATTATTCTTCCACCATTAAAATGCTACATTATTCCTAAGTAACATAAGGTAAATTTAATTTAGGAGTTCCCCAAGTTTATGAAAACTAAAAATCTAGTAGTTTATAAACTGACCTTCGGTTCTGTTAAATTAAAAGTTTCCTCAAAAATTTTTGGACAAAAAGCGAGAAAATAGAGTAAGCAGATTGGTTTAACGTGAGATCAAAGGGCCTAAACAAGAAGCCTTTATTTTTGAATTGCATACTATCTACCTTATGCCCGGTGAAGTAGCAAAAGCCTCAGGGCTAATTACATTTGTTCGTCCGAAAAAAAAAATCTGTCTACCTATATTAACCTAATGAATTCCATTGTCCATCCAAAGGTTGTCTGGAATAAATTGCTCTATGCGATGAGACCGTAGCCCAATGGCTAGGGCGTCGGACTTGTGATCTTGAGGTCACCGGTTCGAACCGCACCCATTGCACTACCGGCGTGAACCCACTCGTAACACAAGCATTTTAGCTTAGTTTAATATAGTAATCATTTTAATTAAAAAAAACACCTATTGTTCAGTTCTGTGTCTATTATATTTTCTTTGAACTGTTTACTTATATGTGTACAACAAAGAGTATTCTATTCTCTTCAATATTTTCTACCGAATAGAATGTTGTAGCCTTGAGTTTAATATTGTTGGTCACGGATTTAAAAGTGATCATCATTGAGTTATTATCGTCATTTTAAGCTAAACTAATACGAACTCAGACTAACGATAGATTTTAACCACTTGTGAGACTAGCCTCCCATCCCATCTCACCATGAAGAGAGGTCTTAAATCACTAAAATCAAAACTACCGAAGCAGCCTATTCTCTATGAATATTCAAGAAGTGTACAGCATCAATACAAACAAACAATACTGTATGTATGTATGTACGGCATGTGATCTCGGGCATCTGGACACCGAGTGCCCCTCGGGGCAGCGACACGTTCTGCATGGACATTGTGTAGTGAAATCTATTCAGTAGGATATTTTTTTATTGAAAGATAATCTGCCGAAATTTTCTGCAATTGTTATAACTTTGAAACTTAGATTTCGTGTAATAAACCTTTATCAATCTATTTATATAAAACAAGTTTGATTATACACTATATAACTCGAAAACGAATCTAAAAAAAATATGACGATAATTAATTATCGAATTACTGCCAACGAGCAATGGAGCGCAGTATACTAGGTGTTGAATCAACAGATCGTGTTCGAAACACAATACTACGCTCCAAAACAAAGATAGCTGACGTAGCTCAAAACGCTGCCCAACTTAAATGGGACTGGGCAGGACATGTCTGCCACATGCCGAATAAACTGTGGGCCCAAATAGCACAGAATTGGTGCCCTGAGACAGCGAGGCGGGGTCGCGGCAGACCACGTAGGAGATGGCGGGACGAACTGGATAGGTTCCAACAAAACTGGAAGGAGGACGCGCGGGTTCGGGAATGATGGAAGGAGTGGAGGGAGGCGTTTGCCCAGAAGCGGGACAGCGAAGGCTAGTAAAAAAAAAAAAAAAAAATCTGAACCATCTTCCAAAACTGACAGATTATCGTTATAGCAACCGTTTTAATGGAAATGTCGCACTAAGATGTATCTTACAACTACTTTTACTTTGGAATAAGAATAAGGTTAACACACGCAACAAAAAAATCACTACGCGGGGAATTTATACTATTTATCACGAGCATATTCCTATATCATCATCATCATCATCATCATCAACAGCCCGTTAACGTCCACTGCTGAACATGGGCCTCCTCTTAACAGACCCCGGCAAACCAGGATCGTAGAGGGATATTGCCATAATCACCACGCTTGGCAGACGGATTGGTGATCGCAGTAAGATGTAAACCTTGAGCTAATAGATGCTGCTGCCCATCCACCAGCTATTTGTCCCTTAGTCACCTTTTACGACACCCATGGGAGGACATGGGGTGGTCTATTCTAAGCCGGAAACCACACGGCATTATTCCTATATGACAAAGAGCTAAGCGAATAAAAATCCACAATAATAAAAGTTGGTATCAGAGAGAAATATCACAGTACTTTCGACAAGTTTCTGTCTCAACATATAATAAGGAACAATGTACTTACATTTTTTAAACAAATTTCCCTTACTGTTCCTAGCACACTGTGTCCCGATGGTCGCGTGACGGCTCTCTACATCGCAGATCTATGCTCTGTATGTGTTGAGCGTCGTATTTTTTCTGCCACACATTGATACTGCTGTACGTATAATATGACACGGACAAATAACTGAAAAACTGAAATGTCGTATGAGTAAAATGATTTGAATTCATTTTATTCTATAACGTAAGAATTTGAGTTTGTCATGATTTAACAAAGGTCTGATATTGCATTTGAAAATTTCGACCAAGAATCAACAAATTAAACACTAAGCGAATATATTCTGTCATTCTTCACATTCATTCAGTCATTTCTGTGTAAAGTTTAAGCGTATGTTTATTTAACGGCTCCCCGACAGATGAAAGGATGGTCGTGACCAACAAATAATAGTAGAAGAACGAATATATTAAATGTTTTTATCCCCAACCCTTGATACCTTAAGCGCGCAAATTATAAGAACAATATTTTCTTACAATCTATTTTTGTTAAGGCTATTTGCACTTTTTGAATTAACACCTCTTTTTATTCTGGTGGAAAATAAACATTATGTTTCTCCACCATCATATTACCTGTCTCCATATCAATGGTACCAAAACACGAGGATAGAGCCTTGTACTTCTTCGAAAGCAAGTAACGGTGCTACTAAGAAATGCAGTTGCACGAAACTCCCCTAAAAATCCTCTAGTCATAATCCCTCAATCTCCCCCAGCGACTGGTCTTAGCCGAGGTTTAAGTCATACAGAGGGCGCCCTCTGGCGCATATTGCTTAGTTTGTAGTTTTAAACCATATATAAAAGATGGAGCTCGCTTTTATGCCCGGTGACGTGGCAAAAGCCTTGTGGCTAACTACATATACCATGTGACACTGGCAGTCACGCTTTAGGTTTATTAATGGCTCTCCTACCCTAACTTTTCATCTCAAAAATAATGGAGAGTCTACTCGTATATGCTACTAGCTTCCCGCGCGCGGTTTCACCCGCGTAGTTCCCGTTCCCGTGGGAACTTCCTAATAAAATATAGCCTATAGCCTTTCTCCATGCATGTATTTATTAAAATCAGGCTAGTAGTTCCTGAGATTAAAGCGTTCAAGCTAACAAAGTCTTCATCATTTTATGCTCGCATTTTAGGTACCTACAAATAGTACATACTATATTGTATTTCTTTCGGTCCAAAATACTCTATCACTACCCTGTTATTACCACGTAAACTAAAAGTGCTAGGGTTGCTAATAGGTTCATAATTCGTGGATGTTCTCAGCTTATAGGGCGAAGACACGACATCGCGCTGTTTCTGAACACCGCGTTAATGATCATAAAATAGTTATTGATAAATACAATATAACCATTAACCGTTTATTTATGTTTATCAGAAACGAAGTGTGAAATAAACATATATTCTTCTTTTAGCTTTTTATATGTACGGTAGGTTTACAAATATTATTTCATTCCATCCAATGGTTGTCTGGAAAAGATCGCTGTCTGCTAACTATTACCTTTTACTATTTTTATTTGTATTGTTGTTGGTGTGCAATAAAGAGTATCTTATCTTATCTCATTTTATCTTATAATTAGTTTCTCAAAAATATTTTTGCCCTAATCAAGTAACATTGATATAATAAAGTTTTTTATTTTTTATTATTCTCTAGATACACCTTTCTTTAGCCACAATCTCACCTGATAGTAAGCGACGATGTGGCTGACGATGGATCCCAAAGGTCTAGAAGACTTCACTCTTGACTAAAAGAGACCCTGGTAATAGTTTTCGGGGAATACAGAAGCTGGCAGCTGTGCGGATGATGAAGGTGGAGGAGAACCGCGTGGTACGAGTGGATGGAATGTCCACAAGATAGGGATGGTACTGTGCCGTACGTCTGCTTGTCCTGAAGTGGAATGGAGATGGTGGTATCAGGTTGTGGAGTTCTCGAGAACATTCCCCGAAATGAAACCTATTAAAGCTCGTAAGGCAAGCGAATTTGCGACGGTGATCGAGGCTTTGGATCTTAGCCTCTGCAAGGTACTGCACACCGATGAGTCTGAGGGCTCTGCGTTCGATCGAGTCGAAGACAGCCAGCTGGTACTTGGCTGAACCATCCCAAACATGGCAGCAAGGCTGTGTTGTGGTCACAGACCTAACCACGATTTCAGATTTTGTCCCACAGTAAAAGTTATTCATAATTATGAGTACAAGCCTCTTAAGCGGTTGTTGGCGTTTTACAAATAACCCTGAACATTTTATAATATACAATTTTTATAGGATATGCTTTAACCTAATGGCCCATTAAAGGATGCATTTAGATATTTATACCCCTGTATTTGGGAGATAGCATACTAATTGTTTTACACATCCTTATAGAGCTTTGTCACGAAATATAGTAGTTTTCTGTGAGGGCAACACTATTTATATTAAGTGGTGGATAGATAACTGAATTGATAATACCTATCTATAGTTTATAGTGGTTTATGTGTAATATAGCACGTGTGATGTTCACATGTTATCTCTCGCCGATATATCTGTACATATATTATATAGGAGAAAAGATAGTATTTTTATATTTTTGTATGTTTGTTTCGAATAAACTCAAAAACTACTTAACGGATTTCGATAATTATTTCACTATTAGAATGCAGAGAAGGATAATGTAATCCTTGAGGATAATGTAAGCCGGGACGGGCCACTAGTTGTTATATAAAATTGTATCCTATTATTAGTTGCATCACCGTGCCTCGGAAAGCAAGTTAAAGTATTGATATTTTTAAAAGGTCACATACTAAACATAGTTTATTTTTAACGTATTTAATAATGCAGCATGTCTATATTAAAATTACGGCAATAAGTATTTAAGATATATCACAAGAGACCACGAACTGGCAAGCGCAGCGTGGGACGACCGCCTGCACGATAAACCGACGACTACATAAAAGTCGCAGGGAGTCGGTGCATGCAAGCCGCTCCCGCTTTAAATCGATGGGGGACTACAACAGGCCGATGATAATAATGATGATGAAGATATATCGCATAGTATATTCATATGTATCGGCATCGTAGACAATAGATATGTTAAATTTTTCACCATAAACAAAGTCTAATAAAACATACTTTAATACTGCAACAGAGGCAGGAGTAGGCCTTTGATTACGAAAGACTAAAGTTTATTATGTTAAGTACATATCAATTGCAGTCTTGTTGTTCTGGCTGTTCTTATTAAAGATTTACATGTGTTTATTTTTAAATTTGAATATAAAATACCTTTTGGTAATGATGGCAAACCGTCCTGCCAAGTATTAACAACCATAAAAATTCCGGATGTATTTTCCAACTTATTTGTGTATTCTGGCTTATATATATACTGTAACTAAAACGCATAATTATGAACCTTTTTTTTTCGGAAGGACGAGTCTTTTAGTACTTCACCGGGCATAAAGGCGAGCCGAGCTCCAGCATTACGCATAATGTTAAACCAATACCTAAATATATCACAAAAGTGTTTATAAATAATTTGCATAACTTACAGTGCGCCACACACTATTCAATGCTTCTGCTATAATAATAATTATTTGAAATGGTCTCCCTATTTCAAAATGTTAGAAACAATTATTATCTACATGGAGTGTCATAGAAACGGTACCTCGCGTTTGTACCACTATGTCCGGTGAAGTAGCAAAAGCCTCCTGGCTAACTACAAATGTCCGTCCGAAAAAAAAAAAAAAAAAACTGTTTGTACCACTGGTGTAGAAAACGGTTATTTGTCACAACACTCATAGTATCGGCAATATGCAATAACCATTCGGGAAAATAATGTGTAGGTATGCCAAATAAATAATACAAGTAAATGGACCAAAACCTACGCTCTGCCCATTTGAGTATGTTTCGCCGGACCATCTCATGTGGGTCGTGTTAAAACCGGCAGTAGAATAAACCACTGAGTTTGTTTCGCCGGATCTTCTCAGTTGGGGCGTATTCATCGATCCGGTGGTAGCATTAAAACGCGTCCGTCGTTATATACTCATGGTCCGCCCAAATAATGACAATTTTTCTTAATATAATTTAATATAACAAGACAGAACAAGCTATTGGACACAATATAGTAAAATAATAAAGTTAAGGCTAAAATTATTAAAAACAATAACTAAAATACCTGCTTAATATGCTCATTTATAAATGTTAAAGTTATACATAGATTAATAATAAATTATTGTTTTGACTATTTGCAAGTGCCTGTAATAGGTTTACGTAAATAAAAATGTTTTTTATTTTATTTTATTTTATTTTAATAACAGTTTTCTCTGGTCGGTTTCTCTTATAGTTCATCCATTACTATTTTCCCGCGCGCAGTTTTACTCGCGTAACTCTTGCTCCCGTGGGAACATCATAATAAAATAAAACCTATAGCCTTCCTCGATAGATGCGCTATCTAACACTGAATTGTTTTTTTAAATCGGAGCAGTAGTTCCTGAAATTAGCGCGTTTAAGCAAACAAATAAACTCTTCAGCTTTGTATATATAGTACTAGCCCGCCCCGGCTTCGCACGGGTGTATAGAAAAATAATAAAGGTGTATAGAAATGTATAAAAATAAATGTAACACCTTCTAAAGCACATTAATATGTGAGTATGGGTGAAGACACTGATCTCTGTAACACAGGTTTTACCTACCACAGGGTTCAGGGAATTCATACAAAGTATTGTAAACCTTTATGTGAATAAAACTATTTTTTAATTAATTTTAATTTTTTTAAACCTTCTGCAAAAAAAAATCCGCATCAAAATCCGTTGCGTAGTTTTAAAGATTTACGTATACATAGGGATATAGGGACAGAGAAAGCGACTTTGTTTTATACTATGTAGTGACTAGTGACCCGCCCCGGCTCCGCACGGGCGTAATGCTGATGTATTATACTTATAAACCCTCCTCTTGAATCACTCTATCTGCTAAAAAAAACCGCATAAAAATCCGTTGCGTAGTTTTAAAGATTTACGCATACATAAGTATATAGGGACAGAGAAAGCGGCTTTGTTTTATACTATGTAGTGATGTAGTGATAGATAATCAAATACACAATCAAATGGTCATCTTTATTAATGAGTATATCCAGTCTATTAATCTATCTATCTCTAAGTTTGCGGAAGTAAATTACCGTCTGGCTTAAACCTTCCTTTGGGAGAACGAAGCACAATATATGCGCATGTATCTCAAAGCGCTTGGAGGAAACGTCACAGCTATACATCTGAGCTGACGGCTCGACGCAACCGATATCAATATACGGGCTGAGCTTCTAGCCTATATTCACGATCCTCTGAGGCGTTGTTAGGCGGTATTAGCTCGATATAGACGACAATAGGTATAGAATAAAGCTAGTAAGTTTAATAATTTATTTGTAAAATAGTAGAAAGACTCCAGTGTGGTTTCCGGCTTATAATAGATCTTACAATGCTGCCGCCATAATAATAAATGACACAACAAACAATTTTTCCGAAATGTTATAAAAAAATACAGGCAGGTAGGCGTTTTTTCCTAATTCCAAATATGTATATGTTACAATCAAAACTTATAATCGGTCAAAACCACATTTGACTGCAAACGTCAGCCAAAAGTAGTTTTAACGGGTCCATATTGGCTCACATAAAATTCCAGAAACGAGATGCTCTTCTTTCTGGTCCTTCTACCAGTTCTTACTTCTGTAGGTTAGGTTAGGTTAGAACTGTGACCATAACGCACGAGCCGAGCGAGCGAAGCGAGCGTGCCGTGGCAGCAGACGGTGAAGTGCCAGATCCAAATTCCATACAAATTATTATGATTTTTGCAGTTAAAAGAGGTTTTGACCGATTATAAGTTTTGACTGTAACATAGATATATATAACACAACTTTGAAAATATAAATAGTTCTGCCCAATGGGTGCCATAAGGCTCCACTAAGGAACATACATCTGATAGATAGGTAGCAGCATCTATCAGCTCAGAGGTACTCCCATCTTACTGCGATTACCAATCCGCCTGCCAAGCTTGGTGATTACTACAATATCCCTCAACGCCCCTGGCTTGCCAAGTTCAGTTAAAGACGAGGACCATGTTTAGCAGCAGACTTAAATGAGCTGATAGAAACAAAGGCTCCGCAATTCTGAATATGGCAGGATTACAAATAATCTCCGAGTTTTGTGAAAATATCAAGTACCTATTTCATAAAAAGGGTGGATCCCTTTTCATGAAATACTAGCTGCGCCCCGCGGTTTTACCCTCGTTACTCTGCTCCAGTAGGACGGAGCGTGATGTTTTGCCTATATGTTAATCCAGCGTATAACCTATCCCGGTGCAAAATTTTAGCCCATTCCGTTCTGTAGTTTTAGCGTGAAATACTAACAAACATCCATCCACCCATCCACCCATCCAACCATACTTAAAAACTTGCGCGTTTATTAGTAGTAATGACAAATAAATAAACTTCGACTTATTATTAATAAAAATGAAGCCTATTTATTCCCTTAACAAAGTTTGGTCGTCATAATACTATGATTCCATAACATGCAATTTACGAATTGATACAATCAAATAAAATTTATTTAAAAAAATTGCGCGTTCTGCCCTCCTTTCTCCCTCCATCTAAACTATAAGTGTGCGCAATTTCGCTCTCCTCCGTCTACGCATTTTTTGTTAAAAGAGGTGAAAAGTTTTTGCTTTAAGTACTAATATACCGGGTGACTTTTTTTACATTCTTGATAATAATATGGTGTGCTGTACTAGTATTCGGTCATTTAAGTTTCTAAAATCTCTTAAATTACTTCAAAGAAATACACCCTACATGCGCGTGCATAATATTAAAACAGGTGTCTATAATACCTAGGCCGCAGTCACACATGAATGAAAAGAGTGAGCGAAATGGCGTAACTACCTACTTAGGTACGCAATCACAATTTTTTTTTTTTTTACTTACCCTTACATTTTACCTTAATTTCGCTTGATGGAAGGCGATGATAAGGCCTAATATGATACACGCTTGCCTAGAAAGTGTCTGTTCACTTTAGTATTAAAGATGTCATGTCAGTAAAAGATAAAATAGCTATGCCTTAGATATATATGTATTTCATATGTAGGAAATAGTAGGTCGTAATATGTTTAGTCCTATTATTTTTAACACGGTAAAAAAGTCACCCAGTAAATGATGATATTAATCACATTTGTTCAGACTTTCAACCATATTTTCCTAGAGGTTTCACTAGTGTAGAGAGCTATCTTAAACTTACTTGTTTATAGCATTCAGTCTATGTTACTCCTACTTAATATCCCTTTACAACGATTCAATATGTTTTTAAGCCGGGCCACTTATATAAATGTGTCCCCTACAAAAGATCAAATTCTTTAGAATGAAATAAGATGCTACCAAACTTCGAAGTTAAGACATTAGAAAACCGCGCAAAGTGGAACAATCTAGAACCGTTTTAACCATAAAATTTGCACAAGACTGCAATTCCCGCACCATAACACTTTATACCCTAGATCGGCGTTTAAACAGCCCATAAAGACATCTGGCACGTTTTCACTATTTAATATGTATATTTTTAATATACCAATAACTTTGAATATTAACCTCACTCCGACAATAGCTGAATTATTAATTTCAATTTTTCCGGGTCTTATTACGAATAGAGACTCCATGTTGAATTGCGAAAACTGTGGAAAGGTATTCTTACCTCGATTTATAAAATATTGGCTTCCCGCGCGCAGAGACATATCCATGTATCTCCCGTTCCCGTGGGAATTTCAAACTAAAATATATTACTCCTGGATAAGGTAGCTTTCTAATAGTAAAAGTAGTTTTTAAATCGGTCCCGTAGTTCCGGAGCCTTTTCAAGGCAGACGAACTACTAATATTTTTTTTATTAGTATAGTCAAAGTCAAAGTCAATAATATCTTTATTCATATAGACACAATTCAAAAAAAAAAAACTTTTTCTTATGATGCATCCATTTCTTTTCCTACCACCAGTTCAAAGACGTGGCAACTCTGAGACGAACTGGCAAGAAACTCAGAGGAATCCTATTTTAAATAATCAAATCATCATTTATTTTACAATATTGTTAAGCAGCAGTGTCCTTTCAGAGCAAGTTACTCCCAAGCCAATCTGATATTTTATAATTTGACTGCACCGGTGGCTCAGTGGTTACGATAGTTTCCTCTGAGACCTGGTGTTCTGGGTTCGATTCCCACCCGGGACAATTATTTGTGTAAACCACAAATAGTTGTTCTGAGTCTGGGTGTTCTTTGTGTCCGTGAAATGTATGTTTGTAAAGTCCCCCGCGACACAGGGATTTATTTCCCTAGAGCGGGAGTGGTCTTTTAATAAAAAAAAATATGCCTTTTTACATAATTTATCTTTGACAGTGGCTTTAAATTTATTAACAGATAATTCTCTAATATTATTTGGGAGTCTGTTATTGAAGCGAATACATTGCCCCATAAAAGAGTTGCTTATTCTATGGAGACGAGTTCCAAGTACTACTAAGTCATGCTTATGTTATATATAGAGTTTAAATATATTCACAAAATTAAATACAATTTATATATAAAAGACATTGAGCATTGCTGTTAAGTGTCTATACACACAGCTATAAAAAAATAACGGTAGTTTCAAAAGTATTGATAACTTGCTCCGCCCCCCGATTTTATGCGCGTTTCTCTACTCCAGTGCGTTGGGGCGTGATGTTTTGTAACTTTTCTATTAATCTAGCCTATAAACTATCTGCGTGCAAACTTTCAGCCAAATCTGTTGACTAGTTTTTGCGTGAAAAAGTAACAATCTTCCTATTTTCATACCGACAAACAAGCGTCTCAATAGCTATATATATTCATTCGTTAAAACCAAAAAGACTATCCAGTACTTGAAGCATCGTGTGGTGTTTCTATTCGCAGCGGTCTTGTTTCATTCCCTGGGGGTTATTAGCTTTGACCTGACGAGTTTTGACACTTTTTGGAGTGGCAAAAGTAGGCAAGTTAGTACGTTATACTTTGTAATGAAGATGGAAATTGGACAGTGTTTCAGATGTGGCGAGATGAATTTTCTTGGTAATGTTTATGGGGTTGTGGAGCATGGGGAAGCATTTTGGAGTGTTGATTACAATATATTTTGATGATATATTCGTATTATTAGTATAAGAGTTTTGAAGTATCATTTGGGAGGCCTTTGGAGGTTTTAAAACCCACACTTATAAAATGCAACCAAATTGTGCATTCAACACAATATAAATATAGTATACAAATAAATATAATTGAAGCATGCTTGAAATAAAACAAATAACTGGTGTTTACTAAATGCAATTAGAGTAAGACCCCAGTCACCCCAGACTTCGTGATTTTAGGAAAGATGAAATTTTTTGGATTATAACGTAATCAAATTATAAAATTAATTTATAACGTAAATACACATATACTGAGTGACTTTTTTACCGTCTTGATATTAATATGGCGGGTTGTGTAAGTGCAATAGAATCTATATACCACTGTATATATGTACTAGTATTTCGCTAATTAGAGTTTCGAAAATTGCATAAATTACCGAAAAAGAAATACACCCTACATAACGCGTGCATAATAATAAAATAGGTGCCTATAAATACCTAGGCCGCAATCACACATTAATGAAAAGAGTGTAGAGTACTTAGTTACGCATTTTTACCGTTACGTTTTACTCTATGTCAGTAAAAAAATAAAGATAAAATAATTATGCCTTCTATTCTATTTCATATACATCTATTTCACGCCGTATTATTTTCAAGAAGATAAAAAAGTCACTTAAAACAACAACGAAAAAAAATTGTCTTTGTGTGTATCCGTTTGCTCCGGCTCAGTAAGGGCTGGACTGATTTTGTCGGGACTTTCATTGGTACATAGTTAATATTATAAGGTATAATAAAGTTTTTTTTATTTTGTCTGTTTGTTTGTCCGTGTATTCCACCTTAGAATAAATCACCGCATTTCTTCCTATAGATGTAGTAAGTCACTACCAATGGTCATAAACCGTAATAGGTTGGCAGCATGTATCGGCTCAAGATTACCTATCATCTTACTGCGATCACCAACCTATCTGTAATATCCTTCAACGATCCTGGCTATCTTAGATCTGTACAAAAAAGGCAGTGGACATAATTTTTCAAACTTTAGTTTTTTTTTTATATTATGCTAGCTTTCCACTCCCAGTTTCACCTGCCTAACTCCCAATACAATAGTTTTTTTTTTTTAATATTACTCGCTGAGTTTTGCTGTCTACTAGTATTCTTGTTAACCCCTCGTGCAAAGCTAAAATGCTTGTGTTATGAGTGGGTTCACGTCGGTAGTGCAATGGGTGGGGTTCGAACCTGCGACCTCAAGATCACAAGTCCGACGCCCTAACTATTGGGCTACGGCCGCTTATAATTAAATAGCCTTTCTCGATAAATGAGCTATTTAGTACTGATTTTTTTTTTATCGAATCGGTAGTTTCTGAGATTAGCGCGTTCAAGCAAACAAACAAATTCTTCAGCTTTATAAATTAGTATCGATTGAAATGTTCTATATTAACTTTTTAACTTACTAATAAAAAACAAAATATGGCGAAAATAATATCGCAACATAGAGTCCAATTTGCTCTAACGTTAAATTTTGGTAACACAAATGAGTACAACGTAAAGTTGTAGAGCAGTGTAGAGTCAGTAGAGTCCGTAGTGTAGAGTGCCTCTTCTCGCTATGTCTCTACTGGGAGACATTATACGCTCACTGAAGGATGTGGTCTGTTAGATAGCGGGTCGATTTTGAACTTTTGTTTTATACAGATACAGTTACCTATATCATATTTGTCTCTACGCAGGTCAACAGACTTGTCCTTGGACTTGTAGAGACTTCTTGAAATAGTTGACGTCAAAGTAAATAAAACACTAATATATAAGTAAATATTGGAAAAATTTAACAATCTAATCTAAGTTTTATTTTACCAGAATTCTCACAATAAAACTGAAGATGGTCTAATGACATGGCCAATACTTAAAGAAAACGTCTCCTAGTAAAAGCCAGGACCGCTGAGGGATATTGACACAATTACCACACTTGCACGCGGATTCGCGATCTCTGTCTAACTATATCTTGAGCCATCCATCCGCTGAATATCCCTTAGTTGCATCTTACGACACCCTTGCTAAGACAAAGTATGGTCTATTCTAAGCCGGAAAATTTACGCAAAATATTTAACACTATCTCCCGTCCCCGTTTTGGCTATATGTAATTATGAAGTTTCCCATAATTACATATTATTATAGCCTATTTCATCCAGGGAGAGTGTAGCTTCCCGACGTTGAAAGATTTTTTTAAATTGGTCAAGTAGTTTCGGAGCCTATTCAATACAAACAAACAATCAAATATTTCGTCTTTAGATATAATATTAGTATAGAAGATGAAATTAAACCTTCCGATTCCCTTAATCTCATCGCCAGTGACCGCCCTGAGCCGAGGTCCAAGTCCCACAGGGGACGCCCTCTTGCGCAGCTTGCTTAGTTTGTAGTGTTTAAACCATTTATCTAGGCTGGAGCTCTGCTCGCCTTTATGCCCGGTGAAATAGCAAAAGCCTCGTGGCTAACAAAATATGTCAGTCCGAAAAAAAAATAGAAGATGAAACCCGCTGCCACTAGGCCCATACACAGCACGCTCCAGCAGGCCCACTCATGCAGCGAGGATTGGCTTCGAGACACTATTATTGGCATCAGCTGAATTAATTTTATCGGCAGCTAATGCAAATACGATAATGTGCAACTAATTGCACGTTGTATTAATATTGTTTGTACCCGTAATCGAATGAAGAGCCGGCAATGTAGCGAACTGAATTAGTTAGCATATCTATAGAATACGTGTAACGAATCAAACCTATTTGGATATTGCCTATTCAAAATTTGAGTGTACCTGTAATATGTTATATATTTTTTTTTATCATTGTCAAATTTAAGCCACAGTGCAACTAGAACCTTAGAAACTAATATTATATTAGTGTGTAACTACCGTGATTGCACTCGTGGCTCAGTGGTTAAGGTAATTCCTTCCGAGACAAGATGTTCTGGGTTCGCTTCGCTTCGGAGCAATTATTTTCGGGAAGCCCATTTAGTTGTTCTAAGTCAAAAATTTATACATATAAATGTTTGTAAAGTCACATGGACTTTAATTGCTAAATAGCAAATTTTGTAAGGTACAAGCTCCTCACGCGCGCGTCTCCCAGTCTCCCGGTCCCGTAAGAATATCATAATTAATAATTAAAATTATACGCGGGTCTCAATCGCGGTACGATTTTAAGGCAAATCATTACATTGGTAACAATTTGAAAAATAAAATAAAAGAATATCACGACCAAGTGGGAGGTAGTTGCCGAAACCCGTGCTGTTCGAAGACGCCGTTGCTGAAACTCATCTGTCTATCCGTGACCACGACTGTTGTTACCCATGTCGAAACGTCGGATTATTAAAAAGGTAATGATTTGCCTTAAAATCGTACCGCGATTGAGACCCGCGTATACTTGTAATTGTGTGTACAAATCGCGAAAGTTAAACATAATTAAGTATAGCTTCAACCTTTCCTCGATAAATTGGTTATCTAACAATGAAATAATGTTTCAAATCGGACCAGTAGTACCTAAGATTAGTGCGTTCAAGCAAACAAACAGACCCTTCATTATTTGTTTATTTTTTTTCTGTCACCCCAAGGCTTTTGCTACTTCACCGGGCATAAAGGCGAGCAGAGCTCCAGCTTTAATAAATGGTTTAAAAACTACAAACTAAGCAACCTGCGCAAGAGGGCGCCCCCTGTGGGACTTGGACCTCGGCTCAGGGCGGTCGCTGGCGATGAGATTGAGGGATTTTGACTATTAGTGTTTAAGGAGAGTTTTGTGCAACTGTCGCTCTAGTTTACAGTTCGCGGGCCTCTCGGACTTCGGGTCTACGAGGGCATCGGATGGTTAGACTCTTCACCTTCATATATTAGTAGTTATGGGTTATTTGTGATTTTGTCTGTCTGCTTTGTTTGTCCGTGTATTCCGCCTAATCTTCAAAACGGTACTCATTACGACCGGTCTTTCAATATTTTATTATTAGTAGGTACAACCTCCGTAGCGTAGCGGTATTTGGCTCGCTTTAAATCTCGATGGTCGTGGGTTCGATCCCCACGCCGAATAGGAAATCTTTGTGTAAATTCTAAGATTTCTTCCCGGGTCTGGTTGGTTGAGGGACTACCCTCCGTGCCTCGGAAAGCACTTTAAGCCGTTGGTCCCGATTGTTATAACATCATCTAAAATAATCGTACAACATAATACTGCGGTCACCAACCAGCCTGCCAAAGACGGTGACTATGGCAACTACCCTCTCTCGGGAGGAGGCCCATGTTCAGCAGCGGACGTTATACGGGCTGATGATGATGATGATAAGTAGGTTCTTAAATCCTTATATGCGGAAATATTATACGCGGACTAAGTCGCAGACATCAGCTAGTTTGTAAGTAATAAATTAATTTAAAAAATATATCTAAACCACAAATCATATAAACAATTAATGTAACAATTGTATCCAAATAGGCCACTACACCAGCGGCGCACATGTGACACTCTTAATACTATTAATATTAAACCGCTAGATTTATGGCCTCGTCACGTGGCCTGGAGTCGTAAACTGACGCATAAAAAATACGAACACGTGTGTTATGATGTCTATTTGTTATTTAGGAGATAGATTATATGGGAAAGTGTAATATAATTATAATATTATGTATATTAAACTCATGTTGCGGACAACTTACGTGGCGTAATACCTAGTGGTATAAATATTTTTTCTTCATAACACATTCTATACCAATATATAAAGCTGTAAAGTTTTTTGGCCGATAAGGAAAAATCTTTCAGTGTTAGATAGCCCATTTATCGAGGAAGGCTATAAGTTATATGTTATTATGAACTTTCTACGAGAACGGGAGTTACGCGGGTAAAACCGAGCGTGGAACCTAGTTGTAGGTTCAGGATTAAGTTAAGATGTATATAAATACAAGCAAATTGAGTAGAGGTAAGTAAATGTGGTGTTTGTATTTGGAAAAACAAATATGAAGGTAATCATGAATTTATTCAGCACTTTATTTATATAAACTTATAACTAATTGATTATTATTTTTATTCTGTGAAACAAGAAGACCGTGGTGAGCGGTATATGTCTCGCTTAGATGTGCCTGACAATAATTTGGGTTCGATTCAAATTGTCCCGAATTTGAATCGAACCCAAAACACCAAGTCTCGAAACCAAAACACCAGATCTCAGAAGTCACTTCCCTCAATCTCATCGCCAACGACCGCCCTGAGCCGAGGTCCAAGTCCCTCAGGGAGCGTCCTGTTGCTCAAGTTGCTTAGTTTCTAGTTTTTAAACCATTATTTGAGTCTGGAGCTCTGCTCGCTTTTATGCCCGGTGAAGTAGCAAAAGTCTCGTGGTTAACTTAGTTATGGCATACTTAGTTAGTCCGAAAAAAAGAAATCTGTAGCCACTGTCGTAATTAATTAGGCACCGGTTCAATCAAATTATTTCCTCAAGTAGGTATCCAGCAATACTAATCCATTTATTTAAAACGTTTGCAAGCATTTTATCAATCATCAAAAATTACTTTAACGATGATGAAAAGAAGAAATTATATAAAGTACACTCTCATTTCAAGTTACAAAAGGTTTAACTAAATGAAACCTCTTCAAGAGCTTGCACTCTAATAGGTAGAAGCTATCGATGTACCTACTTACTTTACCTTTTAAATTCTAAGTAAAGTCGCTGTTCTCAGAATAAATGCATGTAGAATAGCGATCCTGTACTTAATACGTTAAGTAATAACAGTATTAGAGACGTTATTACGTAAAAGTATTAGTTGCAACGCAGTAGCATAGCGTTTAGTACGTATGACTACGTAGTATTTTATAAAATCATACTTATTTTTGGGTTTGCTGAAAATACACTACACAATAAGCCGTTATTTTTGACTAGCTGTGCCCCTAGGTTTTACCCGCGTTACTCTGCTCCAGTGGGTCGGAGCATGATGTTTTGTAGCCTAAGCTATATGTTAATCCAGCGTGTAACCTATCCCGGTGCAAAATTTCAGCCAATTCCGTTCAGTAGTTTTGGCGTGAAAGAGTAACAAACATCCATCCATCCATCCATACTTACAAACTTTCGCGTATATAATATTAGTAGGATTTATCATCATCATCATCAGCATCATCAGCCCGCATTGCATGGGCATCTTCCCGAGGGAGGGTATTGGTCATAGTCACCACGCTTGGCAAGTGGGTTGGTGACAGTATTATGTTGTAACACATAAGGAATCGCTGCTGCCTGTTCCCTGATATACGATTATTATAGATGATGTTATAATTATCGGGACCAACAGCCTAACGTGCTTTCCGAAAATATATCTTAGAATTTACACATAGATTTTCTGTTCGGCGTGGGGATCGAACCCACGACCTCCGAGACTTCAAGCGAGCCAAATACCGCTACGCTGCGGAGGTTGTTACTTCTGATTGTCATAACATAATTAACAAAAATTTGTATAAGTATAGATAACTCATATTATTTACTGATGAGTTTCTGTATAAAATATTGTTCTTAAATCACAACAATGTGCTTACATGTTTTAATGCATTGTAAATGACGCATAACAAGCGCGAATTATTCGTCCCCGTTACTAATAAACTATTTCATTTCATTAACTATGTAATTTTACGTCATGATACTGCGGTCACCAACCTGCTTACTATGCACGGTAACCATATAAAACCCATCTCTCAAAAGGAGAGATTACAAGGAGTACAATGTCATTTCAAATTACACAAGATTCTGCTAAATGAAACCACTTCAAGAGCTTATATTCAGGTAATAGGTATTTGCCATCAATGCAGCTTACTTACCCTTTTAAATTCTAAGTAAAGGCTGTGTTCGCATATAACAAGCTTGTAGAATAGCAATCTTGAGCTCAGCCAAGATGAGTAATAACAGTATTAAAGACATTATTACATAAAACTTAGTGGTTAGCAAAGTTTAAAAAACCATAGCACAAGTTATCACCACCATCATCATTATCAGTAGAGGTGTGTAACTCTTTACTGAACCGACTCACTGTTCCGAAACATCTTAGTGTTTCGAAAGATTGGAACGTCAGTAATGTTTTAAATGCATCATTTGGAACACTGAATCTGAAACACTACTTTGCGGACCGACGCGACCGGACCGTGAACGACGTCGCTTGCGAGTTGCGAGCGAGTGAGAGATTTGAGTGAGACACAAAATGCTGAGCGGTGAGCGGGATACATATACGCTCGCTCGCTAGCTCTCGGACAGCGGCTCTTGATTCAATGCACGTAATAATAACCATTATGGTGCTTACATATCAAATACTATTAGGTTGTTTCTGGTATGAAATAGAAGACTAGGTATCATTTTACTTTGACAAAGCTTTTTTGAATTGTTTATGTTTGCGCAAATTTAAACAAACACGATCAGTTGTTTTATGATATTGTTTGAATTGCATGTTTATTCAATTGCATCTTTTGAGCCGGTGCCGGTGTTCCAAATGAAACATATCAGTGTTCCGGAACAGTTTAGTGATTCAGATGCAAATGTTCCAATCGCAAAAATGATACACTTTGCGCGGGCCTAATTATCAGTCCGTATAGCGTCCACTGCTGAACGTGGGCCTCCTTCCGAGGGAGGGTTTTGCCATAGTCACCACGCTTAGCACGCGGGTTGGCGACAGTTGCACAAAAGTTCCCTAAAATACTAAAAGTAATAATCCCTTAATCACATCGGCAGCGACCGCCCTGAGCCGAGGTACAAGACCCACAGGGGCGCCCTCTTCCGCAGGTTGCTTAATTTGTAGTTATTAAACTATTATAAAGACTGGAGCTTGCCCGGTGAAGTAGCAAAGGCTTCGTGGCTACCTGCGTATGTCTGTCCGAAAAAAAAGGCGAGTTGGTGGCCGCAGTATTACAAATAACGATGTAATACACAAGGAAACGCTGCTGCCCGTTCCCTGGTATACAATTGTTATAGATGATCGGCACGTTATACTATTTTCAAAATACAAATTAGTTCTAAATTTCATAATGTAATAGGTACAGTACGTGTAATGAACTTAGTGAGTTCCATGCTTTAACATCTCTCTGTTGCCATAAGGAACATTTTCCTGTCGCTATAGTCCTGTTGCTAGCACTGTTGGCACGACGCGCCGACACGTCGCTAGCGCGGCCTGTCGCCGCGTAGCAGTCGCGCGTCGCTGCAACAATTAGTTGCGCTTATTACTTATTTGTCGTGTCGCGATACGTCATATGACAAAGACGATAAGGTTTGAGGCACAGTGAGTTAGTTGCCTAGGTGTAGCGTATATTATTCCTATTACTACAGCATACAGTTTTTAACTAAATGAGGCCGAGCGACTTTTACATATCTGTTTATCTAATAATAATTTCCCGTCATCGCTCTCTTTTACAGAATATTATTCAAATATTCACTTCTGCTCCACAATAACTTTAACTGAATATACCATACCAATTTAAAGGTACTCAATTAAAATCTGTAAAACCAATAACTATATTTTTTAATGTAGAAATTTATACAAAATAATGTCGCCTATAAGCTAGAATCAAAACATCGAATCGAAGGCATTTATTATTTCATCATCATCATCATCATTGACAGCCCGTTTACGTCCACTGCTGAACAGGGCCTCCTCTTAACAGACCTTGGAACAAGCCAGGCTCGTTGAGGGATATTGCCATAATCATCACGCTTGGCAGACGGATTGGTGATCGTAGTAAGATGTAAACCTTGAGCTAATAGATGCTGCTGCCCATCCATCACCCATGGGATGACCACACAGCATTTTTATTTCACAAAGCTATTATAAACATTTTAGTGAAGACTTTTAAATTTAATGAAGATGAGGTATTTCTATCTTGAGAACTTAAAAAGTAAAACAAGACGCAAGAATTGAAAAGTTTAAGAATGGAATAGAGTGAAAATTGCTTATTGTGAAAACATTTTCATGTTGACGAGAGCTTGAAGCTTAACAAAAACAGTCAATATTCTGTTCTAGAACAATCTATCAACTTTATTTTTGTTATTTTTTAATAAAGCTTACTAGCAGAGTTTCGCAGCCAATTAGTATTCTTGTTAACCCCTCTAAGCTAAAATACTTGTGTTGCGAGTGGATTCACGTCGGTAGTGCAATGGATGGGGTTCGAACCGGCGACCTCAAGATCACAAGTCCGATGCCCTAGCCATTGGACTATGGCCGCTTGGCCGCTTATTGCATAAAAAAATTGATGCGGGCTGGTGACAGTAGTATTATGTTGTACCACACAAGGAAACGCTGCTGCCCGTTCCTTGATATACGATTATTATAGATGATGGTATAACAATCGGGACCAACGGCTTAACGTGCTTTCCGAGGCACGGATGATAATCCCTCAACCAACGAGACCCGGAAAGAACTCTAAAAATTTACACAAAGATTTCCTCTCCGGCGTGGGGGTCGCACCCACGACCTCTAAGATTTAAAACGAGCCAAATACCATATTTCATAAAAATAATTTAAAACCTAGATTAAAATATAGGTAAGTAAAACGCTCATTGGAGGGAATTAGCATTCCCACGCCACTATTTACATATTTTTAATAAAAAATATTTATTTTCTTTTATTACATTTAGTTTAAATAAGAGTTGATAAGTAATCTAATCAACTAAATGTAATTTATATTTAAAGGTTGTAGGTACAGTCAGCAAAAACCTTAAAATGTCAACACCCCTGTGCCATCTACATCCAAATTAGTGTACCTAGCTAGTAATTGAAGTTTCACTAGAAACTCGTTCAGTGTAAATATTAATTGCGTTAAAATAAATTGGAAAGTCACTGAGATTCTAGAAAAAGAGCTGGATACTGAAGTATCGGCAAACACTTACTGAAGCTACTCACAGTTATTTAAATATATATTAGAGTAGAAAATACTCGGGAAACGTCTTAACTGGGAATTGAGAGAATATTATTTAAATAGAGGAGAAAAGAACGGCAAACAATCATTTATGGGTTTCTAAAATGTCGGATTGATTTAGTTAATAATGCATCATTTATTTATTACCTTTAATTAATTTCATCACCATCATCAGCCCTTGCAACGTCCACAGCTGAACATAGTCCTCCTCCATAGGGAGGGTTTTTGCCATAGCCTCCACGCTTGGCAGGCGGGTTGATAACCGCAGTATTATGTTGTAACAAACCAGAAAACGCTGCTACCTGTTCCCTGGTATACGATTGTTAAAGATGATGTTATAAAAATAGAGACCAACGGCTTAACGTACTTTCCGAGGCATGGAGGGTAGTCCCTCAACCATCCAGACACGGAAATTACACAAACTTAATTTAGAATTTACACAAAGATTTCTTGTCCGGTGTGAAGATCGAACCCACGACCTCCGGGATTAAAGCGAGTCAAACTTAATAGTAATTAATTAGATAAAATCAATCAAATAAAAAGTAGTTTACATCTCATCTTCTATCAAAACTTCTAATCGTAGCAGAGACAAGAAAGTGAATATGGTTTCGTCGTAATATTTTCATCAGTAACACATATTCTTATCAATCCACTATTTTCATGTAAATTGTACCAATTTACAACAGCAAAATTGTTATGCTATCGTGTCACATGAAATGAAATGTACCGTGCTACAAAATGCACAAGACACCGTTTTTTGTCATTTAAATCATTTTGAAATTCAGTAGGTATATTCTATTGGCAAACTGAATGCTTTAGGCATTATCTATCACTAAATAAGGCCCCATTTGTCGATTTATTGTTACATTTTAAACATAGTAGGTATTATTTAAGTTTACAGACCATTTCTCGCAAATAAGAAGTTCTTATACTTGGGCGAAACACCACATGGTATCATTTAACAATTATTTAGGCTGGAACTTTACTCGCCTAAATGCCCGGTGAAGTAGCAAAAGCCTTGTGGCTAAATACATAAGTCAGTCCGAAAAAAAGTTATCATTTCTCTATAAAAAGCTTCGAAGATGGATTGAAAGCGTACGCCGCTGAGTGCACCTCGTGGCTGAGATAAATCTGAAAACTCGCATTAAATCGTTGAATAGACCCTATATTCATCAACAACTTTATAGCTAGCTCGTGTGTGTTTGATTGGTGCATTATTCAAAAAGACTTAGTAATTTCCGAGTGTCGAACCCCACTCGGCTCGAACAGCGATAATTGAGGGCTGAACATCGTCATCCGTCACAGCGGAACCAGAAAATAAAAGGTTATTCACACAATTATTGCTTTTGGCTTTAATCTGGTGAATTCCACATCATAATCCACATACCACTTTGTCTCTGCACCACCCAATGGTTGACTGGGAGAGAATGCCTTTGGCATTAAGTCTGCCTATGTACAGTGCTAAATATTAAGCACTGTACATAGGCATTGTGCTAAAGATTTAAATGAATAATCGGTT
The DNA here is from genome assembly GCA_947037095.2 of Nycteola revayana. Lineage (NCBI taxonomy): Eukaryota > Metazoa > Arthropoda > Insecta > Lepidoptera > Nolidae > Nycteola > Nycteola revayana. The sequence continues at coordinate 950,680 of OX344857.2, read as the reverse complement.
CCGTGCTCGATTCCCCCCAATGTTAGGTTTAGCGAACAATCCTAAATATTTTGGCTCTTTCTACTTTATATCTTAAGAGGTTTTTTCGACTCTTACCTAGAACACCAAAAGAATTTTATATTTAAAGTTAGTCACGAAAGAACAATTCATCAATACAAGTAAACAGAAAACGTATCAAGTTAATTAAAATCTTTCAGATGCAAATGAATTTCTTTAGTGAATTGTTGAGTCTATCAACGTAGTGTAATTACAGGTTTTGTTAACAATTTATTTGTTCGTTTCTTAATTAAAAGTCTACGAGTCTATGCTGAAAAGAAGCTTAATATACTAGACATAAACATAACTTAGTAGTACTTGCAACTCGTCTCCATAGAATAAGCAACTCTTTTATGGGGCAATGTATTCGCTTCTATAACAAACTCCCAAATAATATTAGAGAATTATCTGTTAATAAATTTAAAGCCACTGTCAAAGCTAAACTATGTAAAAAGGCATATTATAAAATATCAGATTATGTAAATGACAGAATGGCTTGGGAGTAACTTGCTCTGGAATGACACTGCTGCTTAACAATATTGTAAAATAAATGATGATTTGATTATTTAAAAAAGGATTCCTCTGAGTTTCTTGCCAGTTCTTCTCAGAGTTGCCACGTCTTTGAACTGGTGGTAGGAAAAGAAATGGACGCATCATAAGAACATGATTTAATTATTTTTGAATTGTGTCTATATGAATAAAGATATTATTGACTTTGACTTTGACTTTGACTTTGACTTTAATAAAAGAGCTTCTAATGTCAATAACAGTATGTGCTAAAACCACTGCTAAATTATCTTCTGTTCATTGTTTCAAGGCGGCTAGAACATCAAAGTAGCTGGATAAGATAAGGTACTATTCAAGTAATTGATGAAAACGTAGGAAAATTCGTGTAGTCGAGGATAGCGTTATTCATGAAGGTTTACTACGCACGATTACACATTACATATAATGCATTGAATAAGCCTCCCCCTATCTCAACAATCAACTGTTAGGCTCAAATCATCATGCCGTCGGGGGGTCGGATTGCTTATGCGTACCCGGCCCCCGCCAACGGCGGATTAAAGGAGTGTCCGGGTGTTTTAGTGGTGTAGGGTCCTCTCCTAGTGGTATGAGTTTAGCATACCACGCTATGGAGAGGGCGAGTCCCACATATCCCACCGCCAGCGCGCGAATTCGCTGCAGCGGTGGTGGGAATGCGTAAAAGCATTTCCCCCCGGACAAAAAAAAGGCTGATAATATCACATGTAAATACGTAAGCCGCGCTAAGTAAAAGAAAAATAGGTACTCAATTTGTTTCACTAACAAAGAACTATAAAAATATATTTATGTATTAACTAGCTGCGCCCCGCGGCTTTAACCGCGTCAGTCTGCTCCAGTGGGTCGGACCGTGATATTTTGTAGCCTATATGTTAATCCAGCTTATAAACTATCTCCGTGCAGAATTTTAGCCATATCCGTTAAGTAGTTTTTGCGCGGATGAGTAACAAACATCCATCCATCCATATATACAAACTATCGCCTTTATAATTTTAGTAAGGATGTAATTATTCAAATGTAAAAAATACGAATATCTTTAATATTGCGTTTTAACATAAAAAACAAATATACACATCGCTCGCTGTGTCCCCTTCCTTACCACCATGTGTGACATCTTGAAATCACTAGTAGCATTGTCACGGGAGAGTTATTGGTGCGATTATATCCACTTATTTATGTTGTTGACTTTACCCCACTGCCACTGAAACCTGAAACAAAATACTGAAATATTCGTCGTACATTGCGTGTTTTGCTTAAGATTGTGTTATAACTGTATCAATAAAAAGAGTAATGGTCAATGAAATAGAAAATCTTGTTATACTTATGTTCGTTTATTGGTATTTTCTTTGATAAGGTGTGAAATAAGTTGGACAAAGCAGTTTGCGGCACCTTTTAGTGGCAGTGAAGAAATCTTGAACATTTTATTAGTTAAGTTTTATTTTAGTGCGATATTAAATTTGATTTAGTGATAGTAAAATGTTGGTGGCTGTGTTAAGTACTAGACATGAAATACTGCGGGCTTAATGATGTGTAGCGAATGGTAACACGTGCCTACAATGATTATTGGAAAGGGACTTAATTGATAATTAGCTATATAACATGACTAGTTGGTACATAACACAGCCATATACCTACTTTTGTATAACAATTTACTTCCAAGCCATTTATATATGTATATAGGGTGACCGATACCTAAACACATGGCACCAAATCTGAAATCGCGAAAAAAATCAGCTGTTCCATACATTCATGTTCACATAACTCGGCAAAATGGTAGGGAGCAGCTGATTTTTTTTTCGCGATTTCAGATTTGTTGCCTTAGTAAAAGTTGTTTGTTATCATGAGTACAATCATGTGTTTAGGTATCGGTCACTAATTACCAGTCACCCTATATACTGGGTGACTTTTTTATCGACTTGAAAATAATAGAACGTGATATGTATATGAAATTGATGTCTAAGGCATAGTTATTTTATCTTATATTATATATACATACACACATACACACACACACTCACGTTCGCAACTCACATGTTGACAATCAATACAATGTTATGAAATGGGGGGTCTGGAGATCTATAGTACAGGCGTCGGCTTAGATTAGAATCCTGATCTCCCACAAATTACAAACTTGTAAAGATTGATAATGTCAGCTGTATAATGTATGTACCTACTTGATGTAATTTGTGGAGACAAAATAAACATTTTTATTATTTATTTATTTATCTGTAAATCGTAAAGATAAAAATAACGAAATCACACAATAATTAAAAGTAAAAAAAGACGACGTGATCACTGGCACGGAATACTGGCACTGGATTACACGGCAGGGGCAGGGGCCAACGTGGTCCTCGGTCTGTCTGGCGAGGATCCTAGCCTAGCTAACTTCCAGATTTCTCTAGCTACCTAAGTGGACAGCCCGGAGAAGAAACTCAGAAACTTCGGTTTATTCTTTTCCGTCTTCTTTTATTCTGTATCTTTTTTGTAAGTATAATTATTGTTTGATAAAGTTAGAAAAGAATGTGGTCTTACAGTTATTTCATAAACATAACAAAAACAACGATAATTGATGCGAGCGGATGTAAGACCTCTAGGAAAAAATAACGTCGGGTGCGGTGTATCCACATTTACAGTTGAAATGGACGTTTTGTGGGCGTTCTACTGGCTGATGATGACTCAGCCTTACTTAACCTACTACTTACCTCTATTAAACCTCCTTTTATTAATACCCATATAAAGCTTATCACATCATAATAATTGTATACTAAATAATGGTGGCTTGTTATACTCCACTGAAGTACTATAATTATTTTTATGTCTAAACATGGCAAATAGCTTAATTTAAAAAAGTACCAAAGCATAAAATTCACAGCTTTATTACCAAAAACCTTTATATTTTATTTTAGGGCTCGTAAAAGTGCACTATACCCACCAATTAGGTCCAGCGTTTGTTTCAAATGTGCAATTATGTTTTACAACATAATATTACTATAACTTCTCCATTAAAATAAAATAATGACTATGAAACTAATCTAAACAAATAAAAATGAATCGATAATCGTGTTGGGTGAAACTCGAAAACGCCTGTTTATGGTCTTGTTCGAGAAGCTCATAATTTAGACCCTCGGCAGGATTCGAACTGGCATCTTGGCCCGTTGTACTGTCTCTATTATGTTTTGTTTCTCGTGTTTCTTCTTTCTGCAGCCTACTAGTATTCTTGTTAAACCCTCGTACTAAGCTAAATGCTTGTGTTTCGAGTGGGTTCACGTCGGTAGTGCAATGGGTGGGGTTCGGCGACCTTAAGATCACAAGTCCGACGCCCTAGCCATTGGGGTAGCCCTTCTGGCCGCTTCTGTGTTTATCTCTGCCCTGTTAGCTTATGTGTGCACAATGAAAACTATTATATTCTATTATTAGTTCTATCTTAATGTATCTAGAACTCCATTTGAAATTACCAATCTTCTCTCTCTGCTATCTAACAATCTATATCTATAAAAATGAATCCTTATTTCCCTGAGTCACGGCATCACGCGTGAATGGGTGGAAAATAGGAAAATTGAGCAGAAAATTTGAAAATGTATGAATACTTAAATTTTTAACCTTATCGCTTTTGACATAACGTTAATGGAATGCGTAGTGCAGGTCACGGTTAGTTCAGAGCTATCACGCCTAATATCCAAAGTTAAATTTAATAAGACAGGGCAACGTCTGTCGGGAAATATGAATATTGTTATTTATCAGCCGTATACAACAAATTTGGCTAAAGTAGTAGATGAATTAATAAATTCATTGGCTAAAGTTTGGTTAAGGGATTAATTGGGTGGAGACGAAACAAGCCAGTGTCGGCGCATTCGTCCACACAAGAAGCACGAATATTTTATGAGACGAGATACAACTCCGGGCGGGTGGAGCGGGCAGATTGCATTTTTCTTTATAACAGCTGTATAGGACTAAGTAAGGATGTACAGACAACCAAGGAGATCGGTTTATTTACATTCCCATGTTTATAAGACGACCTCGGTGGCGTAGTGGTATTCCGCTCGATTTAAATCTCGGAGGACGTGGGTTCGATCCCCACGGCTGACAAGAAAATCTTTGTGTAGATTCTAAGATTTATTTCTTCTAGTTGCTGAGGAACTACCCTCCGTGCCTCGGAAAGCACGTTGTTATAACATCATCTACAAGAATTGTATTCCAGGAACCAAGCAGCAGAGTTTCCTTGTTTGTTACAACATAATACTGCGGTCACCAACCCGCCTGCCGAGGGTGAACTATGAGAAAAACCCTCCCTCGGGTGGAGGTCCTTGTTCAGCAGTAGACGTTATATGGGCTGATGATGATGTTTATAAGTATAATAGTTAAACGTTGTGTATTTGTAATATTTTAGCCAATAGGATACATTACAGTATTTAAAACTTCTTAAATGAAAAGGACTTTTCTCTTCTGACTAATGTAATTCAAAATTAGTAGTAATAACTTTAACTATTTTTTCCATATAATTCTATTAATTTAATGTCTTATTCTTTTATACATCAAATTTACTGTGTCTATTATTAACTGGTTTCATTCATTTAATTATTATGTTTGCGTGTCGATTGGTAATATACGGTTAAACTATTTTCATGCATAACTCCATTTTGTACCCATATTTGTAAAATAAAATATCTTTATCTTGTCTAGCAGCGAACTCTGCACCTATAAAGAATTACCCGCTGTTGTAATTACATAATCAAATTTATCTTAATTAATACCGAAGGTGTAAAACTATCTACTTAATCGACTGTATGCACATGACATACAAGGAAACGAATCTCTCAAAAACGAAATGTCAGTCGGTGGTCAGTCCAAAGGAGAAACGACTGTCGGAAAACAGTTGCAGAATGAGAAATAGAATAGAGGTAAATGTGGTTATTGTATTTGGAAAAAAGTTAAGTTAATCTTGAATTTATCCAGCACATACGTATTTACATATGCATGTTCTTGTCAGCATCACAAAGTAAAAATAAAACCGGCCAAGTGCGAGTCGGACTCTCGCAAGAAGGGTTCCGTACCTACTAGTTGCAAGCGCCTACCTATTTTTGATATCAAGAATACAACAAGTAACATAGTATAAACGTTCTTGTAGCTCGTTGTAACTCTGATCGATGTTAATAATAGTTGATTGAATGAAAGGTAAATTGCGGTTTACGGTTTATGACGTATTAAAAAAACTACTTACTTGATCTCGTTCAAACCAATTTTCGGTGGAAGTTTGCATGGCTATGTACATCATATATTTTTTTTAGATTTATCATTCTCTCATTTTAGAAGATACAGGGGGGGACACACATTTTACCACTTTGGAAGTGTCTCTCGCGCAAACTATTCAGTTTAGAAAAAAATGACATTAGAAACCTCAACATCATTTTTGAAGACCTATTCATAGATATACGTATGGGTTCGACGAAAAAAATTTTTTTGAGTTCCAGTTCTATGTATGGGGAACCCCAAAATTTATTGTTTTTTTTTCTATTTTTGTGTGAAAATCTTAATGCGGTTCACAAAATACATCTACTAACCAAGTTTCACCATTATAGTTCATATAGTTTCGGAAAAAAAGTGGCTGTGACATACGGACGGACAGACAGACAAACAGACAGACAGACATGACGAATCTATAAGGGTTCCGTTTTTTGCCATTTGGCTACGGAACCCTAAAAAGCCCTTATTCGCATAATATCAGATTCTCAAAATATCAGATTCTTAAAATATTAGATTATAAAAATAGCAGATTCTCAATATAACCGAAATTGAACACTCAACGTGAAAAACATTTTGCTATGAAAGTTTGCATAGCAATTTTTTTAAATTCTTCCTTTCTTCTCAGAGTAATAACTGACATACTGATTCATAACATATTATACCACCTATTTGCTATTTGTAATAGTGGTATGAGTTAAATGACAATATTTATTAAAAATGATAACGTCGTCATTTTCATTTCATTACACATCATATATTTGTTTCTATAGGTAATTTGAGTTTATTAAATAAAATGGATTCAAGTTCGTGTGGGGCGTCTAGTTCTAGTGTTGTTTTTATAAGCAATCAAAAAAACAAACCCGCCCTTCTACATGCCGGCTATAAGTACAATTTTTGTAATAATAAATAATTCGCAACATAATATCTGACTGCACTTCCAACAAAATTACTGTAGAAAAATGTTTAAACATGTTATCGACATTAAATAAATATGAAGAATGCTAATTTAATTGCTAAGAAGATTACCTATTATGTACCTAACGAGATTTATGCGTGTGGTTGCCGCTGCATTTATATTAAATCTACGGGATTATTTTTTTGTTCTCAATAAGTGTTTGTCTCATATTTAAAAAATACATTTGAATAAAAAAAAATCTCTTGATACTTTGGCTATATTGAGAATCTGCTATTTTGATAATCTAATATTTTAAGAATCTGATATTTTGAGAATCTGATATTATGCGAATAAGGGAAAGAAAGAACTAGCAGTATATTATTCTTACTCTATGAAACAAGGGAACAGGCTAACAGCAAATCCGTTCCGTCCGTCCGTCTGTTATTAATTCCTCAAATTTCAATATACCTCCATATTAACATGTTTATCATAGGTGTTAATTCTAATTATACATCGATCAATATTTAAAGTTGAGTAAGTTATATTTAGTAAATGAACAGCCTTCATCAGAGGGAGGGTTTTGTCATAATCATCACGCGCTGGTTGGTGACCCCAGCACCAGTTTTTCGGAAAATGTATTAGCATGTGAATATTTTGATGTTAGTTGCAAAGCCCTATTTTTATCGTGTCGACTTAGAAATATTTTCCTTGTCATAAATGTGTTATTCGTATTTTCAATTTCTTCTACATCCGTTCCTTAAAAACGTCGTACAGATAGACAGATGGAAAACTCTGATATGGTATCTAATATGAGGGTATTGATGTTTACATATATATTCAAGACTATCTGAAGGAGTAGTCGGATATTAGGAATGTTACATTCTAATGTAATAGGGGTGTACTAGTGTCATTATTAAAATCTTAAACCAGGCTTGAGGCGATTATAGATAATTTAATATTACTTTTCCCAACCCGCAGGAAAATCTATACTAATATTTGAAAAATGATTTTACTGATTTTTTTTTCAGTTGGATATACTTCACCGGGCATAAAGGCGAGCAGAGCTCTGGAGCTCTGCTTAATAAATGGTTTAAAAACTACAAACTAAGCAACCTCCGCAAGGAGGGTCCGCAAGGAGGCTCCCTGTGGGGCTTGGACCACGGCTCGGGCGGTCGCTGGCGATGAGAATGAGGGATTATGACTTTTAGTATTTTAGGGAAGTTTTGTGGAACTAGCACTCTACTTTACAGTTCGCGGGCCTCTCGGACTTCGGGTCTTCGAGGGCATCGGATGGTTAATTTCACTGTTAGATAGCCAATTTATCGAGGAAGGTTATGGGTATTTAATAATGAAGTTTCTACAGGAATGGGAACTATAACCGTGCGCAGGAAGCTAGTTAAAATATTTTTTTAAATAACCCTGTCTTGAACCTGACATCTTGTCCACAGACAAACTGTTTAGAACAGTTTTGTGGACCTATATATTACACTAAGGTTAAGCACTATTATGTAATAATAATAAATAAATAATAATAAATAATAAATCTTAATTATGATTTATAATAGATACCATTGTTCCTTCGATGACTCAAAACTTAAAGGCGGAAACATATTGTTAAAACGCAATGCGACCCGATAAAACACGATGCGTGTTGGATCGGATCACGTCGCGTCGCGTCGCGTCGGGTGTTCATAGTGTGATTCGGGTCTATAGAAAACAATACATTTGATTCGACTTTACACGCGTTAAGTCTATCTTTAAGTTAGATGTTCAAAACTAGTTTCTTTCGAGGCACTCAAACATTAAGTTTTATAAGTACCTATGTTTAGAAATGTTGTCATTAATTACCACATCCTCTGATCTCTACATCTCAAACTGTAAGGGCGGAAGGGTTTGCCGCCGCATACATTATGCATGCTAATTTATCGGCGGGTCAGCTCTCCTCTGCTTTAGCTTCCACTTACGCCATTTTATTTTTTGGTAAGTAGGGTTCAAGGGATTTTCAAGTGTCACTATAACTTGCTTTAGGTATGCAGCTTGCATGTGTACAGGCACAAAAGGGCTTAACGCGCTTGTTAGCTTTCGAGATTCGAAGTTGTAAACATTCGATTTTTGATTCTGAGATATGCCATATTTATCTTACAAGTGAATCTAACCTGATAAAAAATGTAATAATTACCGATACCTATATAATTTATGTAACTTAGTGCTAATCAAGGAGGTGGTAGTAAATTATAGTTTTGTCAGATTTTGTATGGAAATTCTGTTAAAATTCAAATTTATTCCTTTGGTAATTTTTATCTGAGGACTGAAAAAGTAGCCACAAACATTTATTTCAAAATAAGAGACGCTTTAAATAAATTTTTGATCATTTGAAATGTTACTTTCGTATGATAAAATTATACGTGGTATCTTGATTTCTCTTTTAGATCCAAAATTATGGGACCCATATACACATTATTACAGTGAAAGTCAAAGTCAAAGTCAAAATTTCTTTATTCATATAGACACAATTCAAAAAATTAAAACATGTTCTTATGATGCGTCCATTTTTTTTCCTACCTAGTATAGTAAGCAGAGAAACTTAATTAATCCCTTTTTAAAAATTATAATTATTTATTTTTAGGCCAAATAATATTGAGCTATATTTTTGTGATTATGAAGCAAGTCACAACATAATTATATCTCTATATTTATTTTCTTAAACAAATCTAAAATTGCACAAATCTTTTAAAATATTATTCTTGGAGTCAAAGTGACTAACAGCATTATTCATTCGCAGGGTCTCAGTCACTTACGACTTTTTAGTTTCCGATTGCGCCTCGGGTCAAAGGACAGACATTGAGCAGGGTAGGGACTGATTATGTCCTTTCACAGTGTCCAAATATATTGATTGGGTGACGTGTGGCTTTTATAGTGGAGATCAGGGGCTGCTGTAGGGTTGACTACTGAAAAAAAGTTGCTAAGTGGGTGAATTTTGGAATAAATTTGTAAGAAACTACTTAGTTTTTCGGACCTACTTATGACGGTATTCATTTCATTTTCATTTTTTTTTTCATTTTTAAAAGACAACTCTCGCACTTGGGAAATAAATCATTTCACAGACACAAAGAACACCCAGACTCAGAACAAGTATTTGTGGTTCACACAAATAATTGTCCCGGGTGGGAATCGAACCTAGAACACCAGGTCTCAGAGGCAACTATAGTAACCACTGAGCCACCGGTGCAGTCAATTTACACAATTTACAATTCGGTACAAGTCTTTTGATACTTCATCAAGTATTAAGGCGAGCAGGTTCCCAGTCTTAAACACTGCAAACTAAGCAACCCGTGGAAGAGCTAAGGGGCTTGTGACTCGGCTCAGGACGGTCACGGTAGGAGTTTATTGACTTTTTAGTTTTGAGGTGGCTTTTTGAACATTTTTGGGAGAGTTTTGTGAGACTGACTTACTATTTTGGATTATAATTTCGATCAAGTGACTACACGTTGATGAATGATAGCTGCTTATTTGGTACATTTGTGTTGACTTGGAAAGGGTGAAATTCCGGCAAAATGATGTCTTATAATGAATTTATTTTTCCACAGTCCATCGTCAATTATCTTCAGAAGAAGAAGCTGTATGAAGAAGTAGGTTCTCATCAAAGAAGTTTTAAACTAACAGTCTATCGTATCCTCCTATCCTATTTCCTCGCCAATATGACACAATGTTGGCACTACAATGTCAATAACCTTGGGAGTGCCGTTAGGTGCCCGATGCCCCGTGAACCTCCAGTTGGACATCAATTAACGCTATCCATGGATTCCTATCAACGTGCCACGAGCCGCAGCTACAGGGCTGCCAGAACCACAGAGGTGTATAGAAAACAATACTTAATTTGTACCAATATTATAAAGATTTAGAAGTTTGAACGCATTAATCTCAAGAATAGCTGGTCTTATTTGAAATATTCTTTCTCAATTAGAAAGCTACGTTATTAAGAAATAACAGAGGCTATCATTTTAATAGTCAGGTTCCTACGGGAATATGACCTATGCGGGTGAAACCGCGCGCGGGAAGCTAGTTAATAACAGAGTAGGTATTTTCAAATAACAAGGTTTATTTTGTCTCCAAGGTTTTTTTTTCTTTTCTTTTTAGAAAAGATTACTAGCAGAATTTTGCAGTCTACTAGCATTCTTGTTAACCCCTCGTGCTAAGCTAAAATGCTTGTGTTACGAGTGGGTTCACGTCGGTAGTGCAATGGGTGGGGTTCGAACCAGCGACCTCCAGATCACAAGTCCGACGCCCTAGCCATTGGGCTACGGCTGCTTCTAAATATTTATATATGAATTTGGTTTTTCAGACAAACGTTTGAAGTTATACGAGGGCTTTTCTACTCCACCGGGCATTAAGATGAAAAACTCTTGTACCACAGAAATATCTTTGTAATAAAAGTCATCAAAGTGACAACTCACATTCCCAAGTAAATGTTTAGAGTTGTTCTTCTATACGGGATTTAGAAGATAAAACTCAACGCAACTACCTATAGGTATGTTAGTATTCCTAGTTAGACTAGTAATATACATAGTTTCATTTAGTTTTTAGTTTTGTTAGCATTTCAGGTTTAATATGAAAATATATTTAAATTGAAAAATGCCGTGTGGTTTCCGGCTTAGAATAGACCACCCTATGTCTTCCCATGGGTGTCGTAAAAGGCGACTAAGGGACATATGGCTGATGGATGGGCAGCAGCATCTATTAGCTCGACGTTTAAATCTTACTGCGATCACCAATCCGTCTGCCAAGTGTGGCGATTATGGCAATATCCCTCTACGATCCTGGCTTGCCAAGGTCTGTTAAGAGGAGGCCCATGTTCAGCAGTGGACGTAAATGGGCTGTTGATCATTGATCATATTTAAATTTAAAATCCTGTTAAATTCAGTACAAACTTACAAACTTACTACTTCAATTAGCCTAGCAATTATTCACAAAACTATAATGTACTTTACAGGATTTCAATATCAAATCTACGCGTTATAGAAATTTTACCAATCTCAGAACCTCATTACAATTTTAAATATTATTAATATTGTTAGAACCTAGGTATTTGCGTTTACATGATTTTCAATTATAATTTGATGAATGACTATTAAGCTCCAGACTTTATTTTACAGCCCTATGTTTATTGCGAACAAAACGTAATTAGTTTTTAATGTCTAAAGGTCTAAGTCTAGGTCAATGAACGCCTAAATTAAGAACGAGATTTATGTATTTTTTATTTCAGTCTGACAACCCTGGTCCGTGGACCTAAACGTCTGGAGATTCGCACTAGCTCTGTTGCAAGCAGCAGTTATAACCAAGGTTTTTTATTCTATTTAAATACTTGTTTTCACTGTGTTGGTGTCATACACTGCAACTTACTGTGCAGCAACGGTCAAGGAAGTTACCTTGACCTGTATGTGTAACATTTATTTTAGCTCGTCGCTGGACAAATCAGCGATATATTCATATTTCTTGACGATAAAAAATCTTTAAATTACAATTGTACACTGACTTATTAACATTCTAAAATCATCCCCGAAAACTTTGCTGTTGCTCCCCCGCAACGAATAGTAGCGTCATACCTAAATTAATATGATTATCAGAGTTACAAAATTACTATAACCTGTGTCTTCATTGTTCTATGCAATATTACATCTAAATCTATTCAATAAATTTAGCCTGAATGAGACCAAAATCTAATCTCTGATCACTTAATAACTTTTATTATTTAGGATGTTTCAATATTTTAAATAAAATTTAAAGACGCACGTTCATCTTACAAACATTTCCCCTAGATTTTTCAGCATTAGCTTTCATACAAACTTTGTCTTCATAATTACGCATATAATAAAAAAATAATTTACCATATTGTTTACAGTCGTGGCGATTCATTTTTATTAATAAAGATTAAAACGCGACGTCCGAACAGCCTAGTGCGTGGAATTTGCATAAAAAGTGGCCGCGTACAAAAGCTCTAATTTAGAAATCTCTCAAATACCTCCAATGAAAGCTGAATTGATTGCCACTACTGGCTTTCCGAGAACATGGATGAGATTCAAATCTTAATCCTTGTTTTTTGGTTAGGATGTGCACTGGCCTGAATAACTGGTTTGGATGCAAATCACTACATTGGTTTGGCAACAGGATTGGACAAATGGATTATGATGGTAAGCGATAACAAGGCTTATTTTAATTATGTGTACTAATTAGCTTTATAATCTTATAACTAGCTGAGCGACTTCGATTATTATAATTTTTAAATTATCAGATTTTGCATTTGTTAAAATCTCATAAATTAATCATCATTTATTCGCAGGAATATATAGGTACATTTACTGGTGGTTTAGCATAAATAAAATACAGTTACAATATTAGGCCTGGTTTACAAGGCATTCAAATTATGTTCACAATAATATAAACTATTTTTAATTACATCATGCCCGTATATCGGTCACTGCTGAACATGGGCTCCCTCCAAGAGAAGATTTTTGTAATAGTCATCAGCACCACGCATGGCAGGCGGGTTAATGACCGCCGTATTATTTATATTCCCTATATAATATGGATCTATACGTCACCTGTAGCCCGCGGTGCAACACCCAAACCCGTTGGTTGTTGCAGCATCCGACTATAGGCCTTTGCCTACAAAGCGTCGTAAACACCGTCGGCCTCGGGGCGTCCTAGATGACCCAGACGACGAGATAACAATCTACCAACTAGCAGTAAAAAGACTGCAAGAAACTAGCACCACTACACAGAGACCACTCTATCCGACCCGCCGGAGAAGAGTGCGCCCGCGAACGCGACGCATCTCCCCCTCGGCCTCCTGACCCTTAGCTTGCAAAGAACCATCCGATGCCCTCGTACACCCAAAGTCCGAGAGGCCCGCGAACTGTAAAGTAGAGCGACAGTTGCACAAAACTCCCCTAAAATACTAAGTCATAATCCCTCAATCTCATCGCCAGCGACCGCCCTGAGCCGAGGTCCAAGCCCCACAGGGGGGGCCCTCTTGCGTAGGTTGCTTAGTTTGTAGTTTTTAAACAATTTATTAAGGCTGGAGCTCTGTTTGCCTTTCTTTTTTGGTTCGATGAAGTAGGATGTTCACCAAGATGGACATGGTAAAGCCTGCGGCATCATGGTGAATGTAGGCCGCCGATGTCCTACGGCTGAAATTATGACACGCAAAACGGATTAACTCTCCAAGAAAACGAAACGAAGAAATATTTCGACTTCAGATGCAGTCATTTGAATCATTTGTTTTACATGTGTTCAATTGTTTGCCATAAATGATCCTTTGTTCGATTCAGCAAAGCAACTGTTCTATTTGAATGCATTTGACAGCTGAGTTGGTACAATATTTGAATACTATACCTATAAGTATAGTATACGTACAGACAAATCAACGGTCTTATATCGAGGAGTGAAATACCATTATACAGTCAGGGAAAGCTAATTACGTATGCAGAACTAAACTTAAAAACTTTTACATATGCCAATGTGGGGTCACCACATTGGTAGTGCGCGTTCCTCGAACGTATGTCACATACGGAAAGCGGCAAGGGTAGCGGATGACGGGGGACTCGCCCAATGTGGAGTCAGCCTAAGGCTAGTAAAGCGCTTTTCTTACTTTCTTTATTTATAATAGATGTTGAGGCACTTCCCCGTGCCTCCGACAGTACTTTACCCCACTGGTATCAGTAATACTCTGGTCACCAGCCCGCGTGCCGAGTGTGGTGACTATGGCAAAACATATTCAAGGGAAGCTCATGTTTACCATTTTTTTTAGTAGGTGCTATATTACTTCTAATATATTGCGGATTGATGATAATGACTTCTGCATTATTAGATATTATGTCTTCTCTGTCTCATACCATTAATTTTTAAAGACAATATCCTCAGTAGGTAAATAAATCCGTTTATATTGGGGGACTTTACAATGACATAATTCACACACAAAAAGTACACGCCGACTCAGCACACCTATATATATATGGTTAACACAATAGTTATTCCGGATGGGAATCGAACTCAGAACACTATCGTAAACACTAAGCCACCGGTACTGACTCGTGGTCCTTACCCCTTAAGGATGCCCGCAGGCGTGTGTCTGATCTCGCCACTTGACCGGTCATTGCACTCTAATATATGCCATATTTTATCTTATTTTTTTTTATTCATAAAATTTTGAATAAAATAAACATAGCAAATAGTTTTTAACGTTAATATTAAGAGCTTATTTACTAACACAAGACTGACAGACTTCGCGCACACCTGAAATTGATTTAAAAGTAAATGTTAGCTATTTATAATTAATTTTATATGCATTGTGAATATTCATGATAAGTACAAGTGTATGTAAATACCTTAGTGCTGAATAAAAAATTGTTCATTTCGTTTATTTCGCACAGAATAGAATAGAATAGAATACACAGATTGTATTAAATCACACAACTTACTGCAACTGAATCAGAGCAGTCAATCTCGGGTAAAACCTCAAACCTCCTCGAGCTATTTTCCCATAAATCAATACCGTCCACATGATAACATACATTTAAAACTATTTTGCGACAGACAAATTCTATACGAAAACCCATTTATTCGCGAGCACAGCAATAACAAAACCCACCAATTTCATGGTGTTTCCTGACATAAGTTATGGGCTCGTAACAACACCGTGTGAACTGGCACATGTGACGGATTCGGCTTTTCGATGTCGTCTCAGATATTGCTGTTTCTATGTTAATATTTATTGAATTTTATATATGTTTTGTATATTTTGGCGAAGGCACCACAAATCTTTATATGTCAGTACATTTTGTCAATTGAAGCGTTTACTTATTTGTCAACCTCCGTAGCGTAGCGGTATTTGGCTCGCTTTAAATGATCGATCCCCAAACCAGACAAGAAATCTTTGTGTAAATTCTAAGATTTCTTTTTGGGTCTGGATGGTTGAGGGACTACCCTACATGCCTCGGAAAGCACGTTAAGACGTTATAACAATCGGGACCAACGGGGTCCCGATTGTTATAATATCGTCTATAATATTCGTATAACAAGGACCGGGCAGCAGCGTTTCCTTGTGTGGTACAACATAATACTGCGGTCAACAACCCGCCTGCCAAGCGTGGTGACTATGGCAAATACCCTCCCCCGGAAGATGGTCCATGTTCAGCATTGGACGTTATACGGGCTGATGATGATGATGATAATGATGACTAATTTGGCTGTCGCTGCGTCGCCGCGTCTTGGAAGTATTTTTTTTGCTGTTGACGTCCACGCCTGAACACAGGTTTTATCTTAACAGATCTTGAGAGATTTTGTCATAACATATTTTGCCATAGATTTTGCAATAGTAACTACTCTTGGAAACCAGATTGATGATCGCATTAAGATAGATTACGAGGGATTTATTTCAATTCGCATCATCTGTTATCGTATCATTTAGTAATTAAGTAATGTTTGTTAATAATACACACTGAAGTTAGTTATTAATTTATTGTTTGTAAAAAAATATATTCCTCACTAAGCTTCACCTATACCTCGGGTTCGATCCCCACGCCACACAGGAGATCTTTGCGTAAAATCTTAGATTTCTTTTCGGGTCTAGACAAAAATGCCACTAAATCGGAGTTATCGCTAGCATATAAACGCTAACGTAAATGTATGGTACTTTTAAATGTTTTGAACTCTTTATGGAAGAGATTGAAATAATGAAATAATGAATTTTATTCAGCACTTAGGTATTTACATACACTTGTACTTGTCAGAATTACAATGTAAGAAGATAAAATAATAAAAAACTATAACTAACAGATAATTCTTACTCTATAAGATATCCGACTAAGTAATTAACAGTAGAAGTTGGCAATAGCAAATCATATAAATCAACAGACTGCAAAGTCCGTCCGTCTGTTCTGTGATATTTTTTGCAATTAACCAATTATTATAAGAAGAAATTAAAACCGCATCCAAATTGCAAGTGGCACACACCTGAGGGCACCATTATGGGGTTTACAGGGTGCCACTGAAGTAAAAAGGTAGATATATAAAGAGGATGTGATCACTGGCAGGCGCTCAATCACAGGGCAGGGGTAGGGGCGCAACGCGGTCCTCGCCGGCAAGAATCCTAACCTAGCTAACCTGCAACCTTTCACTAGCTACCTAAGCGGACGATTACCTTATACTATATTTCAAAATTGAGATTAATAAAATTCGACCAACGGCAGGATCCATACCTGCATCTTAGGTAAAGCCCTCAATCAAGCCCACCCTTAGAGACGTGTTACAAAGAGATTTATAAATTTCGATGACCGGCTGTGGTTCCACTGAGCCTAATTGGTTAAGGCATTGGGGGCTTTATCTAAGATGCAGGTTCGAATCCTGCCGGTGGTCGAATTTTATTAATCTCAATTTTGAAATATGTATGGTACTTGTTATTTGTCACGTTTTGATTGGTTGATTTTTTTAAACGAGCGTTTCGGTCGTTGAGATTTCGGTTACATAAACCTTGTAGATAACCGAGTTCGCAATTTTTGCTAGCGATTGCTCCGCGGTAGTGGCATTTGGCTAGTCACACTGGTTCGTTAAGAGTATCATCCGTGCCTCTGAAAGTTCGTTAAGCCGTTGGTCCTAACTATAAAATTCCTTGTCTTTACTAAACATTATAAATGAATCAATCAGATCTCACAAAAACGCATCTAGCATTATTGGACTGACTGAGAATATTCAAAGCAGATTATTTCCCGTTGGTGACAGCCTTACTCCACAATTTGTACACAAAATTTGCACCAAAGATATCACGGAACCGTCCAAATAAAATTAAACGGTGCATCGTTACAATCGTTACCCCGGGGGTCAACGATAACGATGAGTGTAAAAAATATTTTGTGTTTATTGATAGTTGGGAGTGGGAACTGAGGCTGCGCCCCCGTGATAATGGCGTTCACTTCCGTTGTCTATGGATTTAACGATGGTTTCGTTATATTTTATTATACTAATGACATTTATTACGATTTTAAGTATAATTTAACGGTCTGTCATATGACTGTCTGCTGAATAAAGATAGGTAAGCACCTTGTAGTTTGGTTTAATGAGATTGTAAAATTATAAATAAACCAATAATTAATGTTCTGTATTCTAAGGTTAATACTATACACTTTAGGTAGTTGATGAAAGGCTTACGTTCAGAAAATGCTACTTTTAGAGTTATTAGATTCACCATTTCTTGAAAAATAAATTATTTATTAACAGATACCTAAGGCGGACAGGATAGGATAACATCGGCAAATGAAAAGATGCTGTAGTCAGCCTGTTTTACGGTTTTTTATCTAGACAACCCTTTGATGGAATGAAAATTAATAATAAGAAGACAAAGTGTCACCTTATTATTATTAGACTAGAGGAATTTAACAGTTTGTGGTTACTTCACGCCATCCTTATGAAAAAAGATGGCGTGAAATAACCACAGTCTGTATAGTATCTACTAAATAGCCTATTATTGGTAGTTGCCTTTGATAAGGCATCATCCTAATTAGGTCCTTTTCATCTCATACCTATCATTTTTTTAAGACACTCCCACACTAGAGAAATAAATCTATTTTTAATGGAGGACTTTACAGACATCATTCACGGACAAAAAGCACTCCCAGACTCAATCAGCACTGCCATTGACTACAAACATATCGGTGACTGCACCGGCGACTCAGTGGTTACGTTAAACAAAATACATTAACATAATACCCATCATTTATATACATCCTACTATCCTACTAATATTATAAACGCGAGAATTTGTAAGTATAGATGGATGGATGGATGTTTGTTACTCTTTCACGCCAAAACTACTGAACCGTAAGCTACAAACATTATTTTCCGACCACCTTGAGCAGATTAACGTGGTTAAAACCGCGGGGCATAGCTAGTAAATAAATAAATAAATGCCAAAAACCTTCCTTCAGGTGTATGTACCCTGCTCAACACTTAGAAAATAGTAGTAATACTATGATACCCACGACTTTACAATGTGACTGTTACTAATTAGGAGTAGAAAACTTAATTACCAACTTTGTATTATCAAGTATCAAATAAAATAAAAGCAATAACTAAAAAAATACACAGTTTAAATATCATATTTGTCAACGAAACACATACATTACACACACAACATACATTACACACACAACACAAATTAAAACAAATCCAACACAATTTCGTCCAATCGACCATCTAATTAGTCAAAAAAGCGAACGTTCGAGATTTACAAAATGTCTGATTTAGTGTGGTCGGAAGCTATAAATTCGCTTGTAATTAACAAGTTTGCTTTGTGGCCGCCGTCGGTGTTGGAGCCAATTATTAACCACCTGGTTACCGGCCACGATAATCGCTATTATAATTACTAGTGGGTAATCGACGGATGCGACGACTTGCGAATACTGCTCGAGTCCAAGAGCTGGAGAACGACAGAACAAGTCATAAGGTTACAACTTCAATATCATAAATGATTATCTTACCTTTTTATGAACATACTAGCGGCCCGCCCCGGCTTCGCACGGGTGGACTTTTATACCCTATCCCTGCCCTAACCTACCCCTACCCTAACCCTACCCTACCCCTACCCTACCCCTACCCTACCCCTACCCCTACCCCTACCCCTAACCTACCCTACCCCTACCCTACCCCTACCCCAACCCTACCCCTACCCTAGCCTACCCCTACTCTACCCCTACCCTACCCCTACCCTACCCCTACCCTACCCCTACCCTACCCCTACCCTACCCCTACCCTACCCCTAACCTACCCCTACCCTACCCCTACCCTACCTCTACCCTACCCCTACTCTACCCCTACCCTACCCCTACCCAAAAGTATGTCCTATGTCCTTCTCCCAGTTCTTAGCTACCTCCCTACCAATTTTCAGCCAAATCGGTTCAGCCGTTCTTGAGTTATAAATAGTGTAACTAACACGACTTTCTTTTGTTTTTAAAATGTATTCTGCTATTCAGGGCGGAGACAAATCCAACGAAACAAAAACCATGAAAATTGATCCAGCCGTTCTCGAGTTATAAGTGTTGTAACAAACACGACTTTCTTTTATATATCGCACCCCTAGATGAAGACTCCAGCAACTCAAAAAAAACTCATTTTTCAGAAATGACGAAAAACTGTTTTTAGAGTATATAAGAAATATATCAAAGCTACTAACTCAAAACTCGTAATTTTTGAGTTAGCGGAGTCTTCATCTAGGTGTGCGATATATAGATAGATGTTATACTAGCTGTGCTACTACTACTTGATCCGAGTGGAATAGTGATTTTGAGATGCGTATTTTATTTTTATTCAGGCGAATTCGCACTTATAGTATTATATTTATATTTAATTAAACAAACACAGTCTAACAAATAAATTTTAAGATTCTTACTTAAAAAATGACGAAACTTCCATACAATATTTATCCCCTTTTCGACCCCCTACAACCCTTTGATATTCTTTCTCTGGTTCTGTACCGAATTTCATAAAAATCGGTTCAGATATTTTTGGCATGAAAGGGCGACAGACAGACAGACTTACACTTGCCTTTATAATATTAGCAACTTAAACAGAATACAAACTGAACTGATTAAGAAATGAATACTAACATTTTGCTTTTTATATGAAGCAGAAAAGTACATAGTAGTATCTATGTACTTATAGTTTGAAATATGTTTAATTTCTTATATTTTGATATAAATAAAATCACGTTGAATGAATGGCTGAAGTTATTCACCCAATCACAAAAAGTACTTCAACTCTTAGCCTATAGTACAGAGCTGAAGACACATATCAAAAAAGCTGCGCCAGCACCGGCCACATTCATCAGTTATCAATGACTACGCAGAAATGACAACCGCGATCGGCGCCCGCGCATCCACCGGCGCATGATTGTTTTACAACTGTTGTAGTTATGCGCAGCGTTGGTTAATCGTAGTATTTTAAAATTTGGTTGGATATAAAGTGATAAAAATAAGAATGCATTATTGTACTGCCTACACGATTTAGAGGTACTTGAATGTTAAGGCTGTTTATCTAAAATAATATTATAAATATGTAAAGTTTGTTAACTGTTTGTGGGGTTTTTGGGGGTAATCAGAAAATAATTTGCAAAACCGGTTCAGTAGATTTGATAGACTGAAACGATTTTGCAAATTCTTTTACCAACAGAGAGCCAAGTTTTTTTGTCTTAGGCTATATTTTAAGTCATGGTTTCCACGGGAACGGGATCTACTGCGAAACCACGTGGGGGCGATACGACAAAATTTTAACTCGGTGTTTTTAATTATTTTTTTTTAAATTGTGTTCGGTAAACGTTAAGGCCTACCTTTTTGGTCAAATTATGTATTATTTATTATAATCGAAATTACCATATATTTGCAAATGAAAATACATATCCATGAAGTGGTCATTGTACGACATTTTACTTTTGATAGCACTACATACATATTATAATAATAATTATGTAAACCAAATAAGTTTTAATACTACATCGTTCTGATAGCCATCTTGAATGTCATATATTATCTATATCTTGTTGAGGTCTTATAATATCTGTTTTTTCCTATACATTATTTTTTTATTCATATCTTCAATTCGATCTTATTCCTAAAATCCTTCAAGAAGCAGTGTTATTTCTTCACAGTGTCCTCTATTGGCTATAGACTCCAGCAGAGGACTATCTTCTACCATAGGCAAATTACGCTTATCGTTCGAATATTGTGCAACGACACATAGCAAAGAACCATCTCAAAGACCATAGAAGTTCGAAGTGTGTGTGTAATTTGAATATATTATAACTTCAGACCTACATTAAATTTTAAACCACTATAAAGAATTATATAATAATTAATTCAAATTCAAATTCAAATTCAAAATTCATTTATTCCGTAAAAATGGTTACATTTGTTTGGAATCGTCATAATTTTTTTCCTACCGTGCAGTGCGTGACATGGCGACTACTGAGAAACACTGCCAAAAAACTCAGTAGAACCCTCTTTTAAAATCTAATAATACATAACAATTTTTTATTAACCTAATAACAAAATACTTTATTTTACATTGAGATTGGAGCGATTTAATCCCAAGCATTTTTGTCACAAAGATAATCGGAAATTTTATAATAAGCCCTGCTGCACAATTTGGCTTTAATAATGAATAGATGCTTGCTGAGTTGGTCAAGTTAAACAATTCTAAACCAACCTTAAGAATGAGAATATTCCCACAATATTTCTCACAAACTTAATTCGTACTTGCATTTTAAGACAAATTCTTTCACCTCACAATAAAATAGATCAACCCACCCATCCGGAAAACGCTTTCAAATATCTAAACCCACTTAAATTACCGATCGCATTATCAAATTCCTTGCTCAAACATTTAAATCACTCGAGTGACTCAAATATATTTCACCCGACGTTCTAATAACGTCTCAATTGATTCCCAAATAGCGGAAGAAACCAATAACAGTCAATTAAAATTATACGAAGCTTTTTAGAAAAAGAAATGGTTCGATATAAATCAGGGCTATGCGTTACGAGTCGACTACATTTACATAATCGACCACTTCGCTGCCTCGACTATCGGCTCGTCCAACCATGTTTCATTGTAATTTTAATGCGAGACAACCCTAGCTGTGCACATCAATAGTCGACCTATTTACTAGAGGATAAAGTTCAATTTTTATTGTGTCCGATTAAATAGAAGGTTATGTTGGTATATTTAAGTGAGAACCGGCTACAACGGGACAAAGAAGTGTCTGCAATTAAAGAGGAGCTTTTTGCGAGTTCGTCGTTTGAGCGGCGATGGCTTTTATGTCATTCGTGTTTATCGATGTGCGACAGATAGATGTACGTGGCGCATTGGAAATGCTAATAAGGTAGCCAATCGATTTTAACAAAAGAGCTGGTTTTATAGTAATCTAAAGGTAGCGTGTTGTAATTGAGTATGAGTACAAGTGCTGTATCTGTCTTTCTAGTCAAATAATATAGTAGGTAGTATTATAGTAGCCAAGATTTATATCGTTAATAATTCTAGAGGTCAGAGGCATAAGGTCAGAAAAATACGTCTTATGTGCCTTTATCGTAAACTTTAACTTACCACCAAATGCTTCTGATGTATAAAAGACATCCGTAATTATGTTTCTGAGGTCTAGAATTGAACTATCATTGGTTAAGAATGGTTTCACAAGACCACTTTCACACATTTCACACTTTTTGAGGAGTAGATCAAAAAATGTTTTGAGGACTAGAAAGCCCTAAAATTATTGTTTTAAAATTGACATGAAATATCGAGATGGCAACAGTATCAGCCATTTTGGTCTATACATTTTCTGCGTCATGGCGTCATTGTTGCAGTAAAAAAATATTGTTATACGAAGTCCTTATTAACATTATTTTGTTAAATTAGTTTGAAGGTTAACAGTAATTAT
This sequence comes from Nycteola revayana, assembly GCA_947037095.2. Lineage (NCBI taxonomy): Eukaryota > Metazoa > Arthropoda > Insecta > Lepidoptera > Nolidae > Nycteola > Nycteola revayana. Next base: position 927,491 of record OX344857.2, on the reverse strand, counting down.
TATCATTAATGAAAAAAAAACATTATTGCAATATCCCATAAATACAACTATCCCACCCCTGAAAGCGCCCTTGTCGTTTAATAGTCCCGGTGCCTGACCAGCTACCATGTTATCCTATGGCAAGTAGTTAAACTTCCCATAGGGTAACATGGTAGCTGATCCTTAGAATGAACGAACGAAGAAAAAAAGTTTTAACACAAATCACTATCATACCATTTCACTGCTGACTTCCACAATCACCCCGGCTTTCATCGTGTATCCGAACTTTGACGGAAACTATTAAATTTGTTGTATAGTCACACTACGGATACCATAAATCATCGTATTCAATGTATCCTCGCCAAAATATTGCTTTTCATACGCGTCAATCCACATGTCCGGATCGCCTATAAATTGCTGAAAGTTAGAAGGACTTTACACTATTATCATCCAAGTTGCTTCAGTATAATTTAGAAGAGGTCCATGGCGTTGCGATATAAGACTTGCTTCAAGTCTCGGGGGTCGTAGGTTTGAACCTGACCATGGACAAAATATCTTTGAGTAAAAAAATTGTAAGATTTCTTTTCGGGTCTGGTTGATTGAGGCACACCCTCTGTGCCTCGAAAAGCACGCACGTCAAGCCATTGATCCCGACTGTTATAACATCATCTATAAGAAGCGTATACTAGGGAACGGGCATCAGTGTTTGCTTCTATATATTACAACATAACATTGTGGCCACCAATCCTCCTGCAAAACCTGGCAAAAAGCCCTTCCTTGGAAGGATACACATGTTCAGCAGTGAACGTCATACGGGCTGATGATGATGAGGGTTACGCTCCATTGAGCGTCATGTTTTCATAATTCCCCAGTTTCCCGACTGGGGAAGAACCTTGCAGAATATAAGGGCTAAATAACAATATGCTCAATTGGGATCGTATTAGTGCCTTTGTTGTGTGCGGCTAGTAATATACAAGGTAACATCTTCTATAGCAATTTTATAACAGGCAACTAGTTTTTATTTTTATATGTTACGGCTAAAGATAGGTCTGAACATAAACTTAAGATTAGCCGGCTAAACTTAGGTTTAGCCGACCACATGCGGTTAAACTTAGGTTAAGGTCTCAATAAGTCCCTGTTCAACTCTAAATTAAACAATACCTATGCATGGCACAAAGAAGTTGGGGTGGTTTAAAAAAAAAAACCTAAACCTAAACCAATGGAGTTGAACAGGGACTTATTCAGGTTGATCTAAGTTTAACCACATGTGGTCGGTTAAACCTAAGTTTAGCCGGCTAATCTTAAGTTTATGTTCACACCTATCTTTAGCCGTAACATATTTAAAAATGATTATTGAAATCCGACAATACTAGTACCTTTTTGTATAATTGTGCATTCACTATACTGTAATAATTAGTTGGTAACTATTATTCGGATCAAATAAACATTTTTCAAACATTTTCAATCTATATATATAAAAGAAAGTCGTGTTTGTTACAACACTTATAACTCGAGAACGGCTGGACCGATTGCCATGGTTTTTGATTTGTTGGATTTGTTTCCGTCCCGAATAGCAGAATACATTTTAAAAACAAAAGAAATAACTCAAGAACGGCTTAACCGATTTGGCTGAAAATTGGTAGGGAGGTAGCTAAGAATTGGGAGAAGGACATAGGATACTTTTGGGTAGGGGTAGGGTAGGGTAGGGTAGGGTAGGGTAGGGGTAGGGTAGGGGTAGGGTAGGGTAGGGGTAGGTTAGGGGTATGGTAGGGGTAGGGTAGGGGTAGGGTAGGGTAGGGGTAGGGTAGGGTAGGGGTAGCGTAGGGTAGGGGTAGGGGTAGGGGTAGGGTAGGGGTAGGGGTAGGGTAGGGGTAGGGTAGGGTAGGGTAGGGGTAGGGTAAGGGTAGGGTAGGAGTAGGGTAAGTTAGGGTAGGGTATAAAAGTCCACCCGTGCGAAGCCGGGGCGGGCCGCTAGTATAAGATATAATAATAGTTATTTAGTGTGTGCGGGTAGTACTGTACAACATAACATCATCTATAACAACGGTATACCAACAATTAGCGGCGGCGCAGCAACGTATCTCTGTATCATCATCAGCCCGCATAACATTAGCGAAAACTTAAGTCTTTCTTACTCCTCTTATGTATTTTTGATTAAATTCGTTGCGGGTCCCAAGGCAGTTTAACTTTTTCCCGGAACTTGGTGAGCTTATTGCCATTTCCAGCGTGTGCCACTGTAGATCCTGGCTAGTCACTAGTCGCCGGTAGTCCTGGCTAGTCACTGGTAGGACAAGCCCTACCCACATGGGCCTCTTCCTGAAGGAGGGTTTTAGCTATAATTACCACGCTTCTGAGAACGCTCACAGGGAAATCAGTTCACTGTTATACAATCGAAGTAGATTATATTTTAACAATTACGACCAACGTATTAACGTGCTTTCTGAGGCACAGAAGGTATACCTGTATGATACAACATAATTCGTATATCATTTTATTTCATTATTACATTTTTCATAACTCCGCAGAATTGCCCATGTTTAGTGGTGAACGTGGGCTGAAGATGATGACAAATTTTTAAGAATGGGTCGCAAAGAATGTGTTTAAACTAAGCATTATATAGAAGCACTTACGTCAATCAGTATACATAAATAAATACACAAACACAAGATAATATTTCATGTGATGAATCATACACAGTATTGTGTAGTGTCATGTGTAATTTGATTTGTGATGTTACACAGTAATGCAAATAACGTAGTTAAAGCTATATCGAGTGCCAATCTATGTGAATGAAACCAGACATAGAAATATGAACTGACAATGCATTCATTTGGTTATTGCATGTGTTTATATATGACTATGTTTTAATTGGCTGCAAATATGAACAAGGTTATTTATATATTGAACTGTATGTATTGGGGAGAGCAGTTGCTCTCCTGGAATTCTGACCCAGTTACTACTTAATCTTAGATCTTAGATCCTCGACTAATTTACCACGACGGCAGCCAAACTTTTAGATTGCAATTGCAATAAAATGAATCAATATATGTCTTCCCATAGGTGTCGCACAACTTATGGTTGCCTATCCATCAATTGTGCGACACATATGCATCTATTAACTCAAGGATAATCACCATCTTACTGCGATCACCAACCTGCCTGCTAAGAATGGTAATAACTGTAATAACCCTTAGCGACTTTGGCTTTCCAAGGTCTGTGAAGACGGGGTATGGACCCCCTCTCTACAGACCTAGACCCCAGGGTTGTTTTAACACACACAGGGAAACGCTGAACATGGGTTCAGCAGTGTAGTTAAATGGGCTGATAAACTAAATTCCTTTATTCTCAAAATCCGGCTTTGATTTAACTACCGGTAAAAGATCAGGTGTCAGGGACCTACAGCTTACAGTTCTGATTGGCCTTCTTTGGATCGGAAGCTGGAAACATGCTTCCAACAAACCAAACAATTATACTATCCAGCAAAAGAACTGGCTTCTTCCAACACTTCTTAAAATACTAACTCAACATTTAGTGTTTACAAAGAGCGACCCCACTAAACAGATACGTAACCGATACATAACACACAAGATTGAAAACAATCCATTGAACAAGGTAGTCTGTCAAGAGGCTGGCAACACCGCGCTTATTAAAAACATCTCAATGATGTATTGCCAGTAATTTCTGCGGAATACCCCCGTAATGGGGGAGCGCGGCCGCCAGTGGGGTGGCAGGGCTGTCGAATGTGTGAAACTGTAAATGCTCTGGATTTATCTTCTAGGTGGAGCATAACGGATACCACATCGTGCGTGAGTAAGGTCGACAGAACTCACGGGAGAAAGACAAAAGAATAGCAGTTTATCATCCTCAGTCCGTATAACGTCCACTGCTGAACATGGGCCTACTCCCGGGGAGGGTATTTGCCATAGTCACCACGGTTGTCAAGCGGATTGGTGACAGCAGTATTATGTTGTACCACACAAGGAACGCTGCCCGTTCCTTGATATACGATTATTATAGATGATGTTATAACAATCGGGACCAACGGCTTAACGTCCTTTCCGAGGCACGGAGTCAACCAACCAGACCCGGAAAGAAATCTTAGAACTTAAACAAAGATTTCTTGCCCGGCGTGGGAATCGAACCCTCGACCTCCGAGATTTAAAGCGAGCCAAATACCGCCACGCTACGGAGATTGTGGCAGAATTAGGGTGGTAGTAACATATCTACTGTACGGCCACTACTTGTCCTTGTATTTGACCCCTAAGCTACCTAACATCCCATGTCCGGTGAAGCAAAAGCCTCCTGGCTAACTACATAATGTACCTCCGTAAAAAAAAACTACCTAACATTTAGTGTAAGGTGTTATTTTCTTGGAATGCAAATGAAGGAGCCAAGAGCAAGGAAATGTAAGTTTTAATTTATTTCACGCCTCTAGATGTTGAATTTAGAAAAAGTGTGACACACGTTTATTCTTTGTAGACTCTATTAATTTTTAAATATAAAATTTTATCTAATGTTTTTAAATTTTTGCGATTTGTTTACATAATTTATTGTAGGCATGGGTCACTATAGCAGTACAATTTTAAGCCAAATTATTAATCTTATATTACAGCATCAGTTACACCAGTCGGGGTCATATATAACCTTTAAGGCGAAAACACATTATTAAAACGCCACGCCACGCCACGTGTCAACACCTGTGCATCAGTACGCGCGTGGCGTCGTGTCGGGTGTTCATAGTGTGTTTCTGGTCTATAGAAAACAATACATTTGATTCGACTCAACACGCGTGGCGTGTCGTCGGGTGGCGTGGCGTTTTAATAATATCTTTCCGCCTTTATTATACAAAGTATTGTTTTTCCACATAACTTCTATTTCCACCCTAAGGGAGAGAATTATGGACAATCCTTTTTTAACGTGGATATCCCAGATTACTTCGTTTTAAGTTTCTAAACCATTTATTAAGGCGGGAGCTCATCTCGCTGCAATATTTTCATTGGTTTAAGCTGTGTGATGAGCAATCAATCAGTCACAATTATATATATATTTTTATTATAAAGAGGAAAAGTTTGTATTTTAGTATGTCTGTTTTGAATAAACTCAAAAACTACTAGACGGATTTCGATAATTCTTTCACCATTAGAATGCTACATTATCCCTGAGTGACATAAGCTATATTTTTTACTAGAAATTAAACCTGTACGAAGCCGGGACGGGCCGCTTGTTTAGAAAAAGTAATATTTTTTTTCGGAAAAAAGTTTCTAAGGGCCAACCCTACAGCATTGTTATGATTTATAGGTTTCTTAATATATACGTGGAGTGGTATCGGTTGTTTTATTAATTGCGCAGTTATAATTAATGCAGGCCTAATAGATTGGACAAGGTTTCATGCGCTGTTTTAACTCTACTTTAGCACTTTTCAATATTATGTTATTAATCACTTTTATCTACAACCTCTGTGGCCTAGCAGTAAAAGCAGTCGTGGGTTTGATTACTGCACCCGTCAGAAATCTTTGTCTATAATGAATTATTATTTTAGTCTGGTTGGTTGAGGGACTATCCTCCATGCCACGGAAAGCACCATCAGAACTCGACTTATATAACATAGTTTATGACAGGGCTGACGACTTAGCGACCTAAGTGCATGAACGTGCAATTTTTCTAAAGAGACGTTTAATTAAGCCATACATCAGCAGCCCATACAAAGTCCACTGCTGAACACGGCCCTACTCCTGAGGGAGGGTTATACCATTGTCACTACGCTTAGCAGGCGGCTTGTTTAAACACACACAAGGAATCGCTTTTAGTGGTTTTCTGGTATTCAATTGCTATAGATAATGTTATATCAATCAGCGCCAACGGCTAAACGTGCTTTCCAAGGCACAGAGGGTAGTCCTTTAACCAAGATATGATAACTAACTTTAGATTTTATACTAAGATTTCTTATCCGGCGTGGGGTTGAACAAATTTTTCATTTTTTTTTCTTTTCTATAAACCATTCTCATGTTATCTGCGTCGGTACTATATATGGTACATTTTGGCGAATTATTTTTATTTATATAGATAGACTATCAGACCCCACAGATGTTGTCCTATCTTAACTAAAACTCTACTTTTAATTTTAGACCTTATGAACTAACCGTGATGTGCACTAAGAGCAACACGCATTACATCAATTTTCATTCAAGTTTATATTGTCACAAGCGCTAAGGTCAGATTAGAAAATGTAATATGGTGGTTTAGTATTCTTAAATTTTCTACTTTTCTGCGTAATTTATTGTTTTTTTCTTTCATATGAACCTTCTTTCATAGAAACCAATAACAATGACAACAAAAAAAAAAGAATTGGCGATATCGTTCCAGCCGTCCACGCGTGACGCCGTAACCAAGGGAAATAGGGATTTATATTTATATATTATTATATAGATGATAAATATTGATGATTCATAAAGTAAGATTACACCTAGAGATAGTGGCCCTAGACTGATTCACAGGTCGACAAGGTTTTTGCACAGAAAAAAACACATTTATTTGTCATTTCAGAGGATGATGGTTAATTATTATTATTTATTTATTATCAGATAACAAGATCCATAATGGTAAATAACACAAGTAACTTATAAAATATATTAGTAAGTAGGTACACAAAGACAACACAATTATTTAGCCCTACCAGCCACAATGCTACCCCAGAACGAGTGCATCGGACACTGATATTTGGCTGCGATAACCCTCAGAATGTCGTTGGTGCTGCCGCGCACTCTGCTTAGCAGCGACGCCACACGCTTCCGTCTTATAGTTGTGCCCGGTGAAGTAGCAAAAGCCTCAGGGCAAACTACATAGGTCCGTCCGAAAAAAAAAAAAAAAAAAAAAAAAAGCTTCCGTCTTATAGCATAAAAGTCGTCTGTACGCGCTTCAGCAAACATTGCGGACGCAATGTTTTATCATTAAAAATGTTCTGTCACGTCTAATTTTGTAGATATTTGACCATAAAAGTAGTAAATTGACATTTAAGCCTTTTTTAAACATATGTAAATCTATACTTATCTACACTAATATTATAAAGAGTAAAGATTTGATTGAATAGGCTCCGAAACTACTTGACCGATTTGAAAAATTCTTTCACTGTTGGGAAGCTACACTATCCCCGTGTGACATAGGCTTTATGTAATTATGAAGATCCCACGGGAACGGGAGTTACGCGGGTGAAACCGCGCGGGAAGCTAGTTGACTAATACATCTATTAGTAAAATTGTATAATGACTGTTTTTGTAAGTAGCTATTCTGTTTTCTTTTCGGGTCTGGTTGATTGAGGGACTACCCTCCGTGCCTCGGAAAGCACGTTAAGCCGTTGGTCCCGATTGTTATAACATCATCTATAATAATCGTATATCAAGGAACGGGCAGCAGCGTTTCCTTGTGTGTTACAACATAATACTGCGGTCACCAATCCGCCTGCCAAGCGTGGTGACTATGGCAAATACCCTCCCCGGGAGGAGGCCCATGTTCAGCAGTGGACGTTATACAGGCTGATGATGATGAATGTTCTTTTATGAAAATATTACATTTGAATGCCATCAGTAAAAACTGCATACAAAATGACTCTATTGAATTTATGCGAAAAATAAAGATAAACAAAATCTTTAATATGTTTGCATTAGAAAATCATAGAAACTTTTTGAAGACTGTATTAAAAATTTCACGTGTTTATTAAAAATTTCAGATGATATTAAGTTAAGGAAAAACAATTATAAATAAAGTGCAAATATAGCTAAATCATCATATTTTATATACAAGCAAATATGTAAAAATGTGAAGTGATATATAAATTGTAATTATCGTTCAGTTTTTAATTCATACTGATTAATACATCAATTAAAATAGTAGTTTAGTTTTTTGACCAATTTTATGGTTATGAGTAAATGCATAGTAATGTATTTTGCAATGTGTTTTTTCAAAGATAAATAGTACACTTGCATGTTCCGTAGATACAAATTGTAATATTTATCTCGTACATATAATTTTATTCGAATCTATATTTAAGTAAAACACCGATAACCATTAATAAGAGCGGCAGATAAGCAGGTGATACCTTAAAATAACAATTATTCATTAATAAAATGAACAAGGCATATCTGCGCCCCCATCCATTTCGCGGACGTGTGGCCATTCTTCAAAACTAACATTTACAACGCAGATGTGCCTCTAGCTGTACCATTAACATCCACATTGATATTATTATACTGGGTTAATATAATACGATTTGTTGGGTTTACAACAAACTTCCTAATAATGTTAGAGATCTTTTAACAAACAAGTTTAAACGATATGTCAAAGATAAATTATGTAAAAAGGCTTATTATAACATTTCTGATTATGTTAATGACAAAACTGCTTGGGAGTGAGTTGCTCTGAAACAATACTGCTTTATTAATCATTGTAAAATATAATTTATTAAAAAAAAAAGGATTCCTCTGAGTTTCTTGCCAGTTCTTCTCAGAGTTGCCACGTCCAGAACTGGTGGTAGTAAAAGAATGGGACGCATCATAAGAACATGATTTAAAATATTTTAAATGTGTCTATTTGAATAAAGAATTTTTGACTTTGACTTGACTTTGACTTTGACTTTGGGTAGGTAGTACCATGTGTCTGTTATATGGTTGATAAGCTGAAATTAATTTGGAGTCCTAATTGAAACTTTACAGGCAAGTTGTGTAACCCATTAAGCTACACGGCTAACACAAACACTAATCGACATTGGAATGTAGTACGTGTACAACTCTTAGCTCGTAATGTAAGGGTTTATATCAGCCGTACAACGTCCACTGCTGAACATGAGACTCCTCCCGAGGGAGGGTTTTTGACATAGTCACCACGTTTGGCAGGCGGGTTGATGACCGCAGAAGTGTTACAACATAATATGTATATAAAGCGCTTTCCTTCTGGAAACGCTGCTGCCGGTCCTTTAATATACGACTATTATCTAGATGATGCTATAACAAGCGGCACCAACGGCTTAACGTGCTTTCCGTGGCACGGAGGATAGTCCCTCAACCATATTATAGACCCGGAAAGAAATCTTAGAATTTACCCAGAGATTTTTTGTCCGGCGTGGGGATCGAACCTACGACCTCCGAGGGTTAAAGCGAGCCAAATACCGCTACGCTACGATTAGTTTACGTTTACCGCCTATTGTAGCTATATTAGTTTTGTTTCAACATATGGATTGATTGTCTAGACTTCTAGAAAGATCCTACGGGCTTTTTATACTACAAACCTTCGAGTCTTGCAGACGGACTTTAGTTAAATTTAATAATATCTTGATATTTGCATCTTATCAGAACTTTAGTATCATATTTGGCTCATTCATTACTCATCAAGATCACGCAACTCACTGATTCACTTCTCACAAGACATCCTCATGCAATTCACTGGATCAGAAAACCAGTCTTTTAAGACAAATTTCTCTAGTATATGTAACAGAACTAGTATTCCATTGAAACGTCTTTCAACGATAAATTCCACAGTGGCTTTTCAAACCCCTTCACGTGTTAACACATCCTGACATCTAAATAAAGGCTACACAAATCTTCCCATTAACAGATACAAAAGCGAATTTCTCACAAGACGCCTACAAAACTATAAATCAACCTTCGATCCTACCAAAAGACTGATTCAGCAACATTTTCTCCAAAAAACAAATAGGTAACTCATTCTGCAGTTTATCATAGCATTCTATACAGAGGAGCTAGGCAGATCGGTCAGCTACATAAATACAGGAGTTGGTTGTCTGCTACGGACAATTTGAAGTTAATGGAGCGCGTCTCATTTGCTCTCGCTTTTGGACCAAGCGAACTAGCCGGGAATTTTGCAGACAAGACAATGAGATATTAGGCAGATTATAGGTACGGTAATGCTAGAAAATATGTTCGAGTTTCACTTTTTATGTTTATTTTGTTGGGTAATGACTCGCGTTGGATTTATCAGCGGATTTTATACTCTTTTACCGACGGATTAATTTAATGGGACGGGATTTGGTGCATGAAACAAAATAATGTGTCCCTAGAATTTTCTATGTGCCAATTAAAGATGCCAAAAACAATTCACATGAATATATTTGATCACATTAACGTAAATTAAAATAGTACCGCAATGCAGATAATATATATTTCACTATGATGATCTATATCATACTTTGAATTTGGTTGATAATGAAATTGTCAACCAAATTTAGGGCACTGCATAAATCCATAATCTATAAGAGAATTTTTCGTTAATTTCGAAATATTTATGTTCCCTCGAACTTTACTTAGAAAATCCTAACTCTTCTTATTTTAAAGATGATAAGCCACCTTACTATAGCCTAATCACATTGCTTATGGAGTTCAACATGTATGTAAATCCATAGATGTATAGTCTACTTTTAAAATTCATCTAAATCTGCCAGCGTACATAATTCTCCAAACTTTTCAACCTATACTTTTTAAAACTATTTATCAATGTTCCCAATACAATGTTAAATTCAAATTGAATAAAGTAAATAAGTTCAATTTCGTGTGCTTCCAATATTTCAGGCTAACTTCTAATCCTGTCTTTTCTATTCCATTTAGCTTTTAATCTATACAGTGTGCCAGTAGTTGCGAACTATCGCACTTGACTGCGTATCCCTAATAAAGAGGGAACGTGTTTTACACGAGCGTTACCGACTCATCGCCGATCATTGCCGAACGTAACCGAACATTTGTGGATTACTTACGCGCGAACTCACACGCAAATAACGTTGTCATAACGAAACTTGATTGAGCGATCATTCCAATTTCGTTATTTTACAGATAGCTTTCACAATAGAGAAATGGTTTCCTGTGTTACTCATACGTAATTTATGGGTACTAAAGTCACCTAGAGTCAGCACTACTGTCTGAGGTTACAAATACTTGTCTTAGGTGGGAATCGAACCCAGAACACCAGGTCTCAGAAGCATCTACAGTAACAACTGAGCCAGCCATTTCGGTCATGGCGACCACTTCGACTCCTAGTTGGTTTGGCGCTCATGCGCTCGAAGATGGCTTATGGAGCCAATCTTGGTAGCAAAACTCCTTGCGCAATGAGGGCATTTCAGTACACCACCCTCGTAATTGTATACAATGGTAGCAGGTGGATGGGCTTTTAGCTGGGCGCGTTTGGTATCAAGCACAGCTATACGCTGATCCTCGAACTCGCGCACTTGCCTTTTCACAATCCTGTGCCATTCTGGCCGCTGTGCTGCCAAACCTTCCTCTCTATTGCTCTATATTGCATCTTTTCGCAATATTATGTATAGGCAGAGACTATAGGTAGCAAATAAGTAGGTAACCGCTCCTACCCGTTTCCTGGTATAAGAATGTCATAGATAACGACATTGGAAACGAAGATGAAATATTTGCTCTCACACTATTGATTTTTTTGTGCCTCCAAACTTAAAGTGAGACTCATACAGCTAAGCCACGTAGTTTACCTAGAAAATTTTTGTGCAACCTGGAAAATCGGAAACTGCAGTAACGGTTCAATTTACAGTTTGAAAATATAGGAACACTTAAAGCCGTGACCGCACTACTTAAGCGACAGCGACATCGAGAAAACAAATTTATATAAAAATATGTTGGCGCCTGCACCAGGAACCGCTTTATAAGAATTGCCTCCAGAAACGGCACTCCAACAAGCGAAACTATTTATCCGAAGGATCGCCGTCGTGTCATCACTGACGCCGTTTGCAGCCTCGGTCTTAATCTACTCTTACCTGCCATAATGGCTGATCCAGTTAACGTGTTCATGTATTTTTATATTAATACTTCATACATTTGCATAGACCAAGTAATGCAAATGTATAGCTTTTTAATACCTTTACTATGCCTTCTATTATTAAGTAAAGTCTTTGATCGCCATTTAAATGTGCCCTTTCGTCGAAACAGCTAGCTGAATCCAGAGCTATTTACATAATAGGAAACAATGTTTCTATTACGTGGCCGACTACGAAATACCAGTTAGAAGACAGTTAAGAAATAGGAATATTATTCCATTTATTTGTATCGTTGTGTAACAAATACGAGCGAAGTACTGAATAGGTAAATTGAACTCAATTTAGTAATTGTAATTAATAGGTTGCAAATGGACGCCTGCAGCGAAAGTGCGGTGATTAATCTGAAATGCACCGAACAACCAAATAATGTCGCAGATGGACTGCGTAATTAGTAATACATCGTCACTAGGATGATTTGGTAATAGTATTAGTGCGTATGTATACTTACATGTTTATAAGAGGCGCTTTTGGGTAAATTTTTATTTACGAGTCATATTCATCATCATCATCATCTGCCCGTATTACGTCCACTGCGCTTCCCGAGGGAGGGGGTATTGCCATAGTCACCACGCTTGGCAGGCGGGTTGGTGACCGCAGTATTATGTAGTAACACACTAGAAAACGCTGCTACCCGTTCCCTTTTATACGATTGTTAAAGATGATGGACCAACGGCTTGGTTGGCAACAGCTACCCAGACCCGGAAATCTTAGAATCTACATAAAGATTTTCTTATTGGGCGTGGGGGTCGAACCCACGACCTCCGAGATTTAAAGCGAGCCGAACACCGCAAGACGTAAGTCTTTTTTATGTAAATTGTTATTTTCGAGTCATATTAAATTGAACGTAAAATTAACTCAAAATAAAAAAGTAAAAAAGACATAAAAAGATGGAAATTATCATCATTATTTAGCCATAGGGCTACTCCATCTTTATTTACCCGTCGAGAGGTCCTTAATTATAACACATAGATAGAAATTGGAATGTTCAATAATATAAATGCCAATATAATATAAAACATCTATAATACCTATAAAGTACATTACGATATTAGTGCGTTATGATGGTTATAACGTGCGAGGCGGAATTTCAGCCCGAGCCGAAGGCGAGGGCGTAATTGAGCCGAGCATGTTATAACTAATACGCACGTATATCGTACGACGTTTTTTAACACATTTGCGAGGAAACAGAAAAAAAAACATTTTTCACAATACAAGTACAAAGAAAAGAAAATTTGAGAAAAATGGCGCGAAGATTATTTTCTGCCGTAGCTGATGTTGGCAAAGACGTTAGAGCATGCAGCCAAGTTTTTAAATTACCGAATAAACTGATTTTTTTTTATTTTAAATAAACTGAATCTGTGAATGCACACTGTTGCTTTCCCGCCATTTTAACAGCGCGCTAGCGCTGCCGACTGGCGCCGCGCGGCGATTAGTTCGAAATTTGAATAGCAACAGCGCGCGAAATGGCAATAATACTGTTATGGAAATTGTATGGACTATAACTTAACTATTTGCTTTGTTAACACACGCGTTTTGTATGACCCGCTTTACATATTTAAAACCGGTGGAATTACATCAGCTTTACGAGCAACGGTGTTAAAAAAGTAATTAATCAATATCACTGTATTAATCATGCAATTCTTTGCATTTTATTGTACAAAAATGAAATACTTACGTTACATAAAGAAATGTCCAATGGCTAGGGCGTCGGACTGGCGATCATGACAATGTAGTCGCCGTTCGATCTCCACCCATTGCACTACCGACTTAAACCCACTCGTAATAAAAGCATTTTCAAAAGCAAAGAATAGTAGTACCTAATGTGCAAAAACTCTGCTAGTAATCTTTAAAAAAACAGAGAAAAATAATAGAAAAAGAAAGAGTAAAGAGTTCGCACGTTCTACTTAGCGATGATCGCATGATCCAATCCGCAAGGCAATCGTCAAATATGAAAGTATTTGAACTGAACATAATAGTTGATACGAACATGTTGTTATGAGTGTTACTTTCATATGGTAAATAAACCCGGGTGATAATGTTAGTTAAACACAAGGCAGTAAACTTTTTCTGGCAGTTTTTTTTTTATATTTATACCCTTTATTGTAACAAGTTCTGGCCTGTAATGCGATGCACTAACTTCCGGCCATATGAATGAACATTATTTTTGTCGTCGAAGTTATATAGGATAATCGTGATAAATAGTTTTTTTTTTTTATGATGCAGTAATACTGCTATGAAAAATATACTTCCGAGATATATATTGTTCTAGAAATATCGATATAGCAATAAAGGCCGTGTGGCTTCCGGCTTAGAATAGACCACCCCATGTCTTCCCATGGCTGTAGTAAAAGGCGACTAAGGGACATATGGCTGATGGATGGGCAGCAGCTTCTATTAGGTCAAGGTTTACATCTCACTGCGATCACCAATCCGTCTGCCAAGCATGGTGATTATGGCAATATCCCTCAACTATCCCGGCTTGCCAAGGTCTGTTAAGAGGAGGCCCATGTTCAGCAGTGGATGTTAACAGGCTGTTGATGATGATAATGATGATGAACCCACTTATGGGGCACCATAATTTGTGACTATTTTACGTATTTTTAAATCCAATGTTATAGGAATGCTTGAGAGTTACTCTGAACTTAGCTGTTAAGATTGGGATATGGTACTTATGTTTTTTTTTCAGATTGACTTACGTACGTAGCCCCGAGGCTTTTGCTACTTCACCGGGCATAAAGGCGAGCAGAGCTCCCACTGTGGGGCTTGGACCTCGGCTCAAGGCGGTCGCTGGCGATGAGATTGAGGGATTATGACTTTTAGTAGTTTTGTGTATCTGTCGCTCTACTTTACAGCTCGCGGGCCTCATGGACTTCGGGTCTACGAGGGCATCGGATGTTTTTGCTAATAGAATAATGTAATAATATGGGAATAAGTTGTAATGGTTCAAAGCTCATGTTATTTGTTTTATAACATTTTAGTGTTATACTAGTAGGTATAAGATTTTTGGCCACATAACAATATTCAATGTAGTAAAGCTACGAGTCCAGTGTGCAGTGTATACCGATCTACAACAAACATCATCATCATCATCATCAACAGCCCGTTTACGTCCACTGCTGAACATGGGCCTCCTCTTAACCGACCTCGGCAAGCCAGGATCGTTGAGGGATATTGCCATAATCACCACGCTTGGCAGACGGATTGGTGATCGCAGTAAGATGTAAACCTTGAGCGAATAGATGCTGCTGCCCATCCATTAGCCATATGTCCCTTAGTCGCCTTTTACGACACCCATGGGAGGACATGAGGTGGTCTTTTCTGAGCCGGAAACCACACGGCATCACACGTCTTAGTATAATAGACGAGTATTGTCTATAAATACGACCGCCCTGAGCCGAGGTCCAAGCCCCACAGGGGGCGGAGGTTTTGTAGTTTTTAAACCATTTATTAAGGCTGGATCTCTGATCACCTTTATGCCCAGTGAAGTAGCAAAAGCCTCGTGGCTAACTTCGTGTTTTTTTTTCAAACGGCCGTCAGAAAAAAACTACTCGGTAGAGAAAATAAATGACGAATAAAGATTTTTGAATTTTACGGTAAATGCGGTCAGGTTTTCCAATTTTACGATTTAAAAGAACCAACATTCCGAAAAGTTACTAGGCCTTAGCTATACAAACGTAAATTCATCATCATCATCATCAACAGCCCGTTTACGTCCACTGCTGAACATGGGCCTCCTCTTAACAGATCTTGGCAAGCCAGGATCGTTGAGGGATATTGCCATAATCACCACGCTTGGCAGACGGATTGGTGATCGTAGTAAGATGTAATAGATATCTTGGATAATAGATGCTGCTGCCCATCCATCATCCATATGTCCCTCAGTCGCCTTTTACGACACCCATGGGAGGACATGGGGTGGTCTATTCTACGCCGGAAACCACACGGCAACGTAAATTCACTAAACACATAATGTTACATTGCTACCCAATACCTAGTTACAAACGCTATCAATAATATCGGCTTATTGCTCAGGGAGTGGCGCTAAATCACCCCGAGCACACATCAGATTAGCTGTCTCAGCTAATTCTGACACCGATTGTAAGGTAACTCACGTTGCTTCTAGTTTATATGGGTTAGGTGCTAATAGCTACGAGCATATAGTATCTGTCTGCAGCAAATTAAACAATAACTTTTAAACTCGACTAAAAACGCTAATTTCCTACGAGCCCAGAGCAGTACGCTTCCTTTTCTTGGAATAAAATACAAATAATAATAATCTCAATACGTGTTAATTAAATAATAGTTGTTCATATTCATGAGCACAATCACCACCCAAGAGGTTTTGGTTGGTGATTGTGGCCAACATTGTATCTCGAAGTAAAAATCAGCTGATCCATACAAATTGTCAATACTCGAGCAAAATGTATGAAAAAGTTGTTTCTTTTTTCGAGTTACAAATTTGGTCCGATATTAAAAGTTCGCTGTATCGCTGCAAAAAGTCGCCGTGGGCGAGGGGCCTAAGGGGTTATTTAATTAACACGCTATATAAAGCTGAAGAGTTTGTTTGTTTGTTTGAACGCGCAAATTTCAGAAACTACTGGTCCGATTTGAAAAATTATATCAGTGTTGGATAGCCCATTTATCGAGGAAAGCTATATGCTTTACATATATTATCATGAAGTTCCGGCGGTAACGGGAGCTAGGCAGGTAAAACCACGCGCAAATCTAGTAAATAATAAATTTATTTATTGAAACCAAAACACATTTTAGGATTAAAACTTTCGTGAGTGGTACACATATTTATATTAACTAACCGCTTGTACTCACGACTTGTCATCATCGGATATGTCATATCCGATGATGGCAAATCATCATCATCGGATATGACATATCCGATAATGATAATTTGAGTTAGTTGCCCGGCGCCGCGCCGTCGAGTCGACTACTCCTTGAAAATGGACCTCAGGATCCGATGATGACAAATCGTGAGTACCTACTACCGGTTAGTTAATATAAATACACATGTAGATACATGAAATATGTAGGTTTGAAAATTACTGCTTTAGTTATAAACTGCTTTGCAGTCATTAACGCCCATGGATGAACCTAAAGGGTGTTAGACGAGGTCGTAGGTTCAATTCCCACGCCGGCCAAGAAATCTTTGTGTAAAATCTTAAATGTCGCTCCGGGTCTGGTTGGTTGAGGTACTACCGTCCGTGCATCGAAAAGCACGTTAATCCGTTGTTCCAAATTTTTTAACATCATCTACAATTATCTAATATCAGGGAACTCTGTGTGTTACAACATAATTCCAGTGCAGTCAGCTACCCACATTATGTCTCAATGATGTCTCTCTCTCTCTTCCAATTCATTTTTATTTCTATTGCTTACATAACAACATTAAGAACTCAACACAGAATTTACGACAAATAAATAAAATCTTATCTCAATCGTCTCAGTCGGCACTAATTCTGCTTACACTCAAATGCTAACACCGCAGTTTTCATTAACTCGATTGTGGTGTTGGTGCGACCGGCGCGTCGCAAATTTAACAAATCCAATGATTTGTATAAATAAAATCTTGTTCTTGCAGTGTCCGGCGCGGACCAATCAAATTACTTCACTTTGTTAGTTGATTGCGAGGCGGAGGAACAAACGAAGGATACGGCAAATTTATTCTAAATTAAAAACTTAAAATCACATTAATATTATGAACTGCGGCATTGGATCCGGTGGTAGCATTAAAGCGCGTCCGTCCACCCAAAAAATGACAATTGTGTTGGCATAATATAGACAGAACAAGCATTTTGCGTCTCTAGCGACAATGTATATTAATTATAATAATTAATTTCATTATAAATACTTATAATAGATTTATAAATAACAAATGTAATTTAAGATAAATAATAATAAATTCTCAAATAATGTTTGACGATTTACAAGTGCCTGTAATTGGTTTACGTAAATAACAATGATTTTTATTTTATTTATTTATTTTAAAAACTAGGGGCATTCAATATAGCCCATTAACATATAGGCTATAGCTTAGCCGCAGAGCTCCCGTTCCCGTGGTAACTTCATCATAACATATAACCTATATTAATCCTAGATAATGTAGCTTTCTAATGGTGAAGGAAGAAGTTCTGACATCGGACCAGTAGTTTCAGAGCCTATTAGATGAAAACAAACTTTTCCTTTTACTGTTACTGGAGCAGTCCAACGTTGGTAAAGTTAAGATGCTTTAAATTAAAATGTAATTAAATATTCGGCACAGTCGGAAAGGGAAGACCTCGACGAACATTCTCTGACCAAATCGGAGACATCCTCGCAAAAGGTCAAATAAGGTCCACGCTAAACCCATGTGCTTATATGAAGAATGTTATGAGAGTGAATGAAGCGAAAGATGTGTGGAGGGACCAAGGAATTTCAATACAATGATAAAAGTATAAAATTTAGGTTACAGATATTCACAAGGTTTTTTCTATATTTTTGACCGAATGATGACTTTACATAGGTATGTTATTGCCACCTTCTTTCGCAAAATAAATAATCTTTAAGTATATCAGATAAGAAATGCCACATGCTGACGATTTCTCCGTTAAATACCTGAAGTGCGAACGTTGCGCCTTAAGTACTCTATATATTTTCATACAGTCTATTCTCCTCTGGAATTCTCTTCCCTCCGAAATCAGAATGGCAAAGAGTCGCTTTTCCTTCAAAAAGAAAGTTCGCGAACACTTAGTCAAATCATTGGCAGAATCTCATTAGTCTTATTTGTATTTATTACACATTATCATGTAAGTATGTATTTGTATTTACTTATATTCAATATTTAGAAGTTTGCTAATTAAGAAGTATTCGAGTTTTTATTTATTGATATTTAAGGTAGTAAAATATACTATTACTTAGTATGATATTTTTATGATATTAAGCTTACCTATCATATACTAAGTGCACCTACCATGTTTTCTCTGCATCACCCTAAGGTCGACTGGTAGAGAATGCCTTTGGCATTAAGTCCGCTTCTGTACAGTATTGTGCAAAAGTTTTAAAATAAAAATAAAATATATAAACTTGTTATACATATTTCCATTACATATAGATTATTTTTAAAGATGAATTGAATACTATGTTTATTAAGTACTATTGTTCCCCTTAATTCGTGCATTCTGCCTGTCATGACATATGGATGCCTAACCTGGAACTTAACTTATCATAATATACACAAATTAGAAACTTGCCAACACAGTATAGAACGAAGCATACTTAACATCAAATTAAACGATAAAAAAAAACTTGATACTATAAGGAAGAAAACAAAAATCACAGATGTTACTTACTGTATTAAAAAACTAAAATGGAGTTGGTGGGCAGGACATATAATTAGGAGTAATAAGGATAAATGGTCTAAGGAAGTAACAGAATGGTGCCCGAGACCATACAAAAGAAGGAAAGGGAAGCAGAGTCGTAGATGGGACGATGAGATTAAAAAAATAGCAGGACATACTTGGAAAAGTCAAGCGCAGGATCGCATTCGATGGCGAACCTTAGGGGAGGCCTATGCTGGACAGCAAGACAATCTTCACGTACCGGTGTCAAACAATTAAATTAGATTATTAAATAACTATATTGTAAGAAAGATTGTTAAATAAAGGCTATTATTATTATTGTTCCCGTATGATCTAAGATTTTACCACATTCACATAATTTCCAAGCTCTGGGACCACACAGTTCGGCGTCCATGTCGGCTCTTAATTAATTTATACCCCTTCTTGTTCAGGTACAAAGTACTACTATGAAAAATCGTGTTAGCCGCACCGAGGGACCGAGGGACGGAGGGACGGGGGGAGGACGGGGCTTTGTGGCGTAAGGTCACTGTGAAGTGTTCAAACCTCACTTTTGTTTTATAAAAATATGCTTTTGCCGTAAGAATATTGTGTGAGGAAAATCATAGGTTAAATAATAGACGATGTAAAGTGTATTTTGTTTTGTAAATACTTTTGTCCAAGACTTCGCATATAATAATATATCGATGCTTAGATATCGACCATCCGATGCCCTAGTAGACCCGAAGTCCGAGAGGCCCCCGAACTGTAGAGCGACAGTTGCACAAAACTCCCCTAAAATACTAAAAGTCATAATCCCTCAATCTCATCGCCAGCGACCGCCCTGAGCCGAGGTCCAAGCCCCACAGGGGGCGCCCTCTTGCGTAGGTTGCTTAGTTTGTAGTTTTTAAACCATTTATTAAGGCTGGAGCTCTGCTCGCCTTTATGCCCGTTGAAGTAGCAAAAGCCTCGTGACTACCTACGTAAGTCAAAACGAAAAAAAAAGAAAAAAAAATAGCTTATATATCGCATATATTCGGATACCTATGTCATCATAATTTTATGCCTGACAAATTACAATGTATGGTAACAAGGACAATAATTAAAAAAGTACCTAGTTCAGTTATAGGATGACGACAAAAAAAATAAATTTGGTGATTTTTTAGTCATCATCATAATCAGCCTGTATAATGTCCACTGCTGAACATGGACCTACTCCCGAGAGAGGGTAGTTGCCATAGTCACCACGTTTGGCAGGTGGGTTGGTGACCGCAGCATTATGTTGTACCACACAAGGAAACGCTGCTGCCCGTTTCTTGATATACGATTATTATAGATGATGTTATAACAATCGGGATCAACGGCTTAACGTGCTTTCCGAGGCATGGAGGGTAGTCCCTCAACCAACCAGACCCGGAAATAAATCTTAGAATTTATAAAAATATATCGTGGGGATCGAACCCACGACCTCCGAGATTTAAAGTGAGCCAAATACCGCTACGCTACAGAGGTTGTCATGAATTGAATTGAATGAATGTTTATTGATTTGATAAATAAAGAAAACGTCTACAATACGTACCAAATAGATATTTTTTGTCGTTTTGCTTTATTTTTATAAACATAAGTATATTGGTATAATACATAGGTGTTTCAACAATACATACATACATATAATCACGCCTTTCTCCCATGGGGGTAGGCAGAAACTACAGAACGCCACCTGCTACGATCCTTACACACTCCCTTTGCCTCGTCCACGTTCATACATCTGGTCATACACGCACGCCGGTTGCGACCATTGTTTCAAAAATATTTACCAATTATTATGGTTAGAGAATAAAAATAAAAATAGAACGAATTACTTATAAAGCCTACAAATACCTAAATACATTTCAATACAAACGATATTTCAATCGCTAATGCAATATCATCATCAACCCGTATAACGTTCAATGTTGAACATGGGGCTCTTCCTGAGGGAAGATTTTTGCCATAGTCACCGCCATTGGCAGGCGGGTTGGTGACCGCAGTATTATATCGTAACGCTCAGGAAAACGCTGCTGCCCGTTCCCTGGTATACGGTTGTTATTGTTGATGTTATAACAATGGGTACTAACGGCTTATTGTGCTTTCCAGACCCGGAACGATATCTCAATTTATATACAATTTGTACAAATTTCCAGTTTGGAGTGGGGATTGAACCAGGGACTTCCAACACTTAGAGCAAGACTTAACCCGCTAGGCTATGGAAGTTGTTAATTAGCAATCATTTAGTGCATAACTGTTTCCTCAAAAGAACTCTCTATAGAGCTCTCGTATATAAGGATTTTGAGAGTAAAGGTTTACTTGCAAAATCCTATACGAGGGCGCCGAATATATCATACAACTTTTTATTAATTTGTTAAAAACTCAGACTCGGAACCTTCTTGGTGTTCTTTTTTCAATTTGCTTTGTACGCGGTTCTTTACGCGGCATTTTTTCACGTCATTGTTAAACCTTATATTAAAAACAAGAAACTTGAAAACAAGTGAAAAAACTAAAATGAGTGATTCTAGCGACGAGGAAGTTTGTTTGACGCCAACAGAATTGACTGAAACTGTTAATAATGCGCATTTCCTCGCTGAGGTGGAATGAAAAGTTACGTGTTGCACTCGAGTGCAAAGATTTTTCACCTCGTGCTCTTTTGATTCCCTCGCTAACGCTCAGGATTCTAATTTTGAATCACTCGCTGCGCTCGTGATTCAATTTTAGAATCCTTCGCTTGCTCGGTCATCAAAATTGAACACGCGGTTAAAAAGCAACTTTGCACTCTTGTATAACAAATAACTATTAACCACTAGAAAGCATCGTCATTCCGGAGTTACGTAGGAAGGCCTAGGCATTAAATAACATTATGAACACGCTTGTGTACACCCTATGCTACCCTATTTCTTTTTCTTTTGCTTTTTGTTCCAACCCATGCATAAGGTTGCCAGGAAGAGATCGTTTTTAGCGATAAGGCCGCCGATTGCAAAATATAATTAGGATAATTCTCATATGATGTTATCAAAGTTACTGTATTGTTTTATATTTTGCAATAAAGTGTACTTCTTCTTCTTCTCCTCTTTGATAATGTTAGTTAGTATTAGATAGCACAATCTTGGGTTAGACAACAATGTCTCCTAAATACTCACACTTAAACATTAATTCATACAAATCGTTGTCTAAACAAAAACTCTGTTTCCAATAACCGAGCGATCGAAACTTTCTGACTAATCGGCCATTTAGTAAGTAGCACAATGGCACTCAAAGTTTCTCAAATATTAATAAAACATGCTACTAAATGAATCCAGCGGGAAATTTTTAGCAATACGTAATATTGGACAATAATTTAAACCAAAAAAATATGTTTTCTTATAATAGTTCTGATGAGAACAAGCTTGCAATAATATATTCTTTAAATCTTTCGTTTTTGAATCCTTTAAAATATCTAGCTTGTTTTTTAATTTCATAGGACACATGATGAAAGAAAGTATAGAAAAAACACAGCTAATTCACTGCAGAAATAAAATACTACTACTTTTTTTTAGTTTTTGCACCATTTCGCTAAACGCGATCGTTCTCGCCAGATTCTCTTCCAAAAATTGCCATAGTTTCCTGAATAGTACCAATATAAAATTATGATTACATGTTAAATATTTTTGTTCAAATTAAGAGATATTATAAATTTAACTAGCTGACCCGGCAGACTTCGTACTGCCTCAATCGATACATACCCTACACTACCCCACCCTACACTACCCCTACCCTACACTACCCCTACCCTACACTACCCCTACGCTACACTACCCCTACTCTACACTACCCCTACCCTACACTACCCCTACCCTACACTACCCCTATCCTACACTACCCCTACCCTACACTACCCCTACCCTACACTACCCCTACCCTACACTACCCCTACCCTACACTACCCCTACCCTACACTACCCCTACCCTACCTCTACCCTACCCCTACCCTACACCTACCTCTAATCTACCCCTAACTTTGTCTGAAAAATAAAAATAAAAATTTAGGGGTGGACTACCCCTAACATTTAGGGGGATGAAAAATAGATGTTGGCCGATTCTCATAGATACCGGATAAGCACAAAAAATTTCATCAAAATCGGTTAAGCCGTTTCGGCGGAGTATGGCAACGAAAACTGTGACACGAGAATTTTATATATTAGATATAGAAGAAAGAAAGAAAATATATTTATTAGACACATAAACATCAAAAAGCAAAACAATAATAATTGGGTACAGAATTAATACAATTTACAATATACTATAATAGTATTGGGAAAGAAAGAAAAACAAGTAAAAAAAATATAAGGAATTAAAAAAAATAGAGCACATACAATTACATTAAAATAGATATTACAAAATAGATAACAAACATAAATAAATATGGATACATTTCGACAAACGATAATAAAAATTACAGAGTCAACTCACATTCTGTACCCTTCAATAGCTATAAAAAGAAGTATGAAATATCTATTCTACTAATTAATAAATTAACTAGGTGAAGTTTGTGAGTCGACTGAACCCATTTTGAAAATTCCTTTACCAATAGAAGGCTTTATTATCTGTGAGTGTTATAGGCTACACATTAAGATGAGATTCCCACGGGGACGGCATCTATACGGTTAAAACCACGCGGGATAGTAAGTATATAATAACAATATAACATAATTTGTAACAGCACAGTTTGAAAACCACTGGTACCAGTAGTTTAAAATTCCCAAAACGGCCATTAATATATAAATCTAGATTTCTTCGAACAGGATACCTAATCGAGGTCTATGACCTAAGACAAAAAGCCGTCGGGCTTTGTGTTACCACTTTTAATGTGTTGGCCATTGTCTAAAAGCTATTTAGCGCACCAGCCGTGGATGTCCTGGAAGGTATGCAGACTTGAATGCGGCTAATGTTTTGTCCGGAGATATTGTGTTAAGCACTGATGAATTTAATGATAGTTCTGGTATTTTTATAGTTGTTTTTTAAACTCATTTTTAGGGTACCGTGCCTCAAAATGACAAAACGGAACATTTATAGGATCACTCGGTAGTCCGTACTCGTACGCCTATTACATATTTTGACTCCCCTTTCACATTGAATCAGGAGGAAAAAAACTTTTTTTTTGTTACTTTAAGCAACATTATGTGTGTGCGTATCATAGGCAAAGTTTAAGACAAGATTCCCACGGCCCGTTCCCGTGGGAATCTACGAAAGTGAAACTGCGAAGGTTGGTAACCTAATTATGAAAAATGTTCCATGTTTGTTTGCGTAAAACATCCAAATTCATTCCATTTTTATAATCTTAGGAGGTATTGAAGGAATTGACGACTTTTCAGATATAAAACGAAACGACGTAATTAGTGTTGCCTATCAATAGTCGACTAACGATATACTATCGATAGTCTATCGATAGTTGACGTCATTTCATTAGTATAGATAGTCTATCGATAGTACCTGTCGATATTAGTGATAGTATCGATACTATCGAGGATCAATTTGTGTTTAGGAGCAATACTATCGATATTATCGATAGTATTGCTCCTAAACATGGGTTGGTCTTCGATAGTATCGATAGTATTGATAGTTTTAATCATTTATTGCAACGATACTATCGACAATATCGATAGTATTACAATGTAATAGTATCGATACTATCGATACTATTGCTTCCAATCAATATTATTAGTTAATTTGTGATATCGATAGTATCGATACTATCGATAGCACTATCGAAATTGTTACTATTTTTCGAGGTGAGCTATCGATAGCGAAACTATCGATAGTTGGGCAACTCTAGACGTAATTATATTCGATCGATTGTTTTATATCTAAGTGTAAAAGATTCAAAATTATTTTGGTAGTGTTACAGTACAATTTTATATTTGAGCTACTCATTATTTTAGCCAATAGGAACAAAATAAGAGCACTTTGTCAGCAGAAAGATCCTTATTTCACTGTAGACTAAACAATTTATTGTTGTTTTATAATGCTACTTGAAATAACAGAAAAGGGTGGATAGGAGTTGCCTTGATAACTATTCTAATAACAGACACAAGAAATAGACAAAAGCAATTTGAATTTTTTTTTTTAAAAAACATCTTTATTACGCAGTTATAATTTAAACAACATTTCCCAGAAATGTTGTCTCAAACGGTCACATCGCTTAATTAACTTACGTAAGCAAATTTTATTTCCAAAAACATTTTGCTATACAAATTTTTGCAGGCGTTTTAGTTCTTTTAAGCGCTTGTAAAAAGTTAAAGGGTCAAATTCTCAGAGGGTAGTTGGGTATGTTTGTACATCATTTGAAGCGTGTAATGTTTAATTACGTTAATTAGCGTCTAGTACAGCTTATAAAAAGTCTAAAGGACACACCTAGTGTATGAATAGGATAAATAGTTATTATTTAATTCACTAGGACGGTAAAATGTTGTAAACAAGTGTAAAATATATGTAGTATTCCACGGTGTTTTGATTTAATTAAGCTACTCTGCATTTTTGTTAAGATATGATATTGTTTAAATTATATGGTTGCTTATAAAGCGTGTTCAAGGCCAAGCAAATGACATGGTCCATCTCATGTTTACTGAAAACAAATCCAAATATGGGAACAATTGTGTGCCATTAATTAAACACCCTTACCCTTCTCGCCTACTAGATGATCCTTCTCGCCTCATTTGAAGGACCCATACCCATAATCAGAAGGCAGCATGTGCGCTTTATAGCACGCGACTATGTTATGCGGTTACAAAGAATTCCATAACTTTAAAAATATAGGTATGACTTTATTTTTCATTACTTTAAAACCAACAATTTTACACACTATCATTCAGATCGTGGTAAAATATTAGGTAGTTTCTCATTAGCACATATTATAAAATAATTTATATGATATATAAAGTAGATAATATCTATACATTTCTGATAGTGGGTAGTAACATCGTATCAAAAAAGTACCTATCCATATATTTTGCTTACTGCAAAAATGCTACGGCGACCTTTTCAGCAATATTTTATGTTGTTTTGTGTATTTCGATGAAATGTATGGTTATATGAATAAAATTAATTCTCTTTCTTTCTTTCTTGGTAGTCATCATCATCAGCCTGAATCACGTCCACTGCTGAATATGGGCTTTCTCCTGAGGTAGCGTTTTTCCATTGTCACCTCAGCAGTCGGGTATAAAACACTGCAGTCACCCTGCAGTGTTTTATTTTTACACAAAGGGAACCGCTGCTGTCCGATCCCTGGTATACTATTTCTATAGATATTATAACTTGCTTCCGTGGCAAAATGTGTAATACTCCCCCCAGATCAAGAAATAAATATTTAAATTTACACAAAGATTACGTTCTTGTAGCTAGTCTTAGAGCACGACTTGTTCCTCAACACCACAGAAGTTGTAATAATTCAGATATAAAAATCTTCCTCTCCCAAAACCCTCGCTTCAGCACAATACAGCCGTTAATCGCTGAACTACTGAAGCAGAGGTCGTTCCAGCAATTGAGGACAGCCATTACCCATACATAGATACCTTTATAGGAACATTCGACCATCCTCGCAAATTCCGAACATGATTTACAGCAAACATAATGTCATAACACAAACACAGACATAAATGGTAGGCAATCATGATTTGTAACACACAATAATCATATACGGGAATCGAACTCGCGCTATAAATCAGGACACGCCTTATTAAGCGATGCAATGACCTTAGGGATGGTAATGTCTTTTTGGCAGATAAAAGGAATAAAGGGCATCCGAAAAGGGTGGGTTTTATTGTGTTTGCGGCATCATAATTCGTGAAAGCGGTCACCAATCGGACTATCAAGCTTGGTGACCATGAAAAAATATATACAGTAGTCGGTGTAGAGTGGTTTTTAGTAGAGATGGGCCGACTATAGTATTTGCCGACTAACCGACTAGCCGACTAATCGGCAATGCCGATCATTCTAATACCTACTTGTCGGAGGTGTTCGGGGGTTCTATGTTACCTTATTGGTTTTTCAATATGTTTCTAGACTGTAACTTTAGATTTAAAATATACATATATAGTTGACTTAATGAATACTTTCTTATACTTACCATTGCCATGTTATTTGGTTATGTATGTGCCATAATATTTGGTTGATTAATGAAGTAAGCTTAATTACTGACTGATTAATACGTTCCTAAGTTGTAAAGACTGTAACTTTAGATAACTATTCTAAGTAATGTTTAGAAATTATAAAACAAGTACAAATTATTTGTTTTATTTTATTTGCTATGCGCCGATCATAATCGGCATATTTTGCCGAATAGTCGCCGACTACAAACGATGCCGAATAGTCGGCTTTCCCGACTAGTCGGCGGCTAGTCGGCCCATCTCTAGTTTTTAGGGTTCCGTAGTCCACAATGAACCCTTATAGTTATATACACAACAATATGATACAACTTGACCAACGTATGTAGTAAACAGTCGTTCTAACAAAATGTATGAGTCGACCGCAAAATGAAATTTAACTTTAATAATTTAAAATAGGCATTTAGACATAAATTACTGCATGGCTACGGAACCATTTAATGTGGTTTTCTAAATATAATGTGAGCCTGTATTTCTGCGGCATTGAAATTTAATAAAATTCCCGATTTGTTTCAATAGTCTGTCTGCACAAGCCTATGTTTATATGTTTATAACTAAAACCTTTCTCAGGTGAATTCAGGTATTCATGTAGCATACAGTCATATGGTTTCCAGCTTAGAAATTACCACCCCTTTGTCTTTCCTTGGGTAGATATTGTAATAGGCGACTAAGGAGTAGCAGCATGTATCAGCTCAAGAATACTGACCATCTCACTGCGATCACTAGTCCGACTGCCAAGTGTGGTGATTATGGCAATATCCAGTAATATAACTACTCTAAGCTACAATGCTTGTGTTACGAGAAGGTTCACTTCGGTAGTGCAATGGGTAAGGATCGAACCGGCAACCACATGATCGCAAATCCGATGCCTTAGCCATTGGGCTACGGCCGCTTGCTTTATTATTTAATTACAAGCTGCGTTACTTTACTCCAGTGGGTCGGAGCGTAAAGTTTTGTAGCCTATATGTTAATCCAGCGTATAATCTATCCCGGTTCCAAATTTCAGCCAATTCCGTTCAGTAGTTTTGGCGTGAAAGAGTAACAAACATCCATCCATCCTTACAAATTTTCGCGTTTATAGGAAGTGGGATTTAATAGACATCCATTTTGATTAGAACTGGCGGTCATACGGATATCACGATACTAAGCAAGGATGCTTCAACACCGTTGCGCGTATCGGATTGTGTGTCAAAGGGACCCTAATCACTGTGAAATAGATGCCGGTCATCTAAACTATAATTAGCTTCCTGTTCCTCGTTTATCAAACACATTCATTTACCGTGTTGATGCAATGTTGTTTTTGATGGGTTTCAGTTAAAAGAGTATCAAGTTTTGAGAGGACTTATCGGTTTTTATCGGAGGTAAATACCGAAACGTTAAGTGAGGTAGAGCATAGCATTAGTACGCCCAATAAGCTGCTCTACTGTGATGGTTTCCTTATAGCCGTGTTTTTCCATCTTTTTGATGACCCTTTTTTTTGTCTTCCGGGGAAATGCATTTACGCATTTCCACCGCCGCCGCTGCAACGTATTCGCGCGCTGGCGGTGGGATATGTGGGACTCGCCCTCTCCATAGCGTGGTATGCTAAACTCATACCACGAGGAGAGGACCTTACACCACTTAAACCTCCCGGACACTCCTTCGATCCGCCGATGGCGGGGACCAGGTACGCATGACCAATCCGGCCCCCCAACGGCACCCGCGGCCAATATGGTAGGTACCGCGGGATCTCCTGGGCCACACTTACAGTGGCCTATTGCCCAATTATAGGGGCGCCCGGAGTGTAGAGCCGTCTCTTTTCCTCATGGGTCAGCCTCGAAAGGAGCGGGGCCCTTGTGCCCCACTCCCCGAGAGATGATTACCCGCTACAACGTCACAAAAAAAATCAGAAACATTTTAATATCTTTCTTTAATATTAGATTGAGAAAATTTCGTTGATTAACTTTACCTAAACTAGCAAATAAAAAGCGTCAAATATATTAACAAACAAGACAGACATTATCCAGGAGCACCTAACATAGACTATATTTTGATGATCAGGTTTCTGGAAACTACGTGGAGCTACGTGGATTACGCTGCGTGAGAACACTAATACATTCCATAAGGGTGTGTCCAAATCATAGATTACATTTACAACAACATGTGCACTCTTATCTCTCGCTGTGATAATCCGATGAAACAAGCCACGTTAATGGACCGGCCTTGCGCGCAGGTACTCCGGTGTAAATTTCGATTTAACTAGTAGACGAAAATTTGCTTTCAACAAATTTCAGAGAACCTAAACACTAAACAGATATCGCAAATACTTGACAGTCAAAATGTTTGACTAAAATTGAATGAAATTTTTGCTTTTTTTTCAATCAAACGATCAGGCATTACTTCTCTTCTGAAATCCATATTAAATCGAATTAAAAAAAACAAATAACAAGCGTTCATTCCGCTCAAAATGTGTCTAAATCAGTGGCGGATTTACCAGCAGGCTAAGTAGGCTGGAGCCTAGGGCGGCAGAATTTAAGGAGTGGCAAATTTGGCCAAACATTTTTTTTCTTATAGCAAAAAAATCTTAACGTCTAAATGCTCAATAGTAGGGGCGGCAAAATTTGAATAGCCTACTAGCGGCAAATATGTAAGTTCGCCACTGGTCTAAATGGTGGGATGCAACTTTAGAATTACCCGTTAAAATTACGCACAATACGCACCGACAAAAACTGACTTACCTTCATGGATGAAATACCACCAACTTCCTGACTTCCGGTTCATAGTAAGATTTTTCAAAGATTCTAGTGTTTTGTTTTGCCTGTCTCTATATTCTTCCCAATACCTCGTTGTGCATATATAGTTACATGGATTTAATATGTTGTCTGAAGCAAGTGTAGTTAGAATAATAAATTGATTAAAAAAACCTCCATGGCGCAGCTCTTTAAATCTCGAAGATTTCCCGGACAAGACATCTTTGTAAATTCTAAGATTTCTTTCCGTGTCTGGTTGGTTGACTACCCTACGTGCCTCGGAAAGAACATCAAGTCGTTGGTCCCGATTGTTATAACATCATATTTCACAAGCAGCAGCGTTTCCCTGTGTGTTATAACACTGCAGTCACCAACTCGCTTAGCAAGCGTGGTGATTATGGCAAGACACTTCCTTGGGAATCTTTCAGCAGTGTACGTTGTACAGGCTGACGACGATGACTATAATAATAAACTATTTCTTAGTTACAATCTACAGACTTTCGACTACTTACAATCAAATATATTTTATTACAATTAGACCAACCGACAGTCAATACCATAACTATATACTAATAACAGAAGCAGACTCAGCACCCAATATCTATAAATCATATAACATTATGTGCCGGCTAGTGTTACTAGTAATTACAGCTTATCATTAATCAATCACTAACTAATTAACAATACGTAGGCGCTATAATTGATATCAGTATATTGTGAGCATTGAGTTGGTGTTAAGCAAACAACTTGGGCTACTTAATGATATAAACGATATTTATTCAGCACTTGGGTATTTACATACACTTGTACTTGTCAAGAACTACAGACAATAGATCACATGACAGGGGCAGGAGCCAATGTGGTCTGGCCAAGGATCCTATTATAACCTATCCCCGTACGAGCTAACCTTTTTAGCGGCCGTAGCCAAATGGCTAGGGCGTCAGACTTGTAATCTTGAGGTCGCCGGTTCGAACCCCACCCATTGCACTCCCGACGTGAACATAGTCGTAACACAAGCATTTTAGCTTAGCACAAGGGGTTAACAAGAATACTACTCACACCGTAGGTAGATAGAGAAAGACTCGTAGGAAGCTAGGATAGGGACGGTGGTCCTCGCGAGGCGAGGTTCGCGACTCGTTCTTGGCTTGGCTTTAGACCTGATTCCAGCCCGCGCTGGTTGGTCTAATTTCTCAAACCACGTGACTTATTATTATTATTATTATTTTGTATGTACTCGTTTTGCTCGCGACAATTTTTCATTTTATTTTATTTATAAACTAGCTTTCCGCGCGCGGTTTCACCCGCGTAACTCCCGTTCCCATAAAAACTTTAAAATATATATATAATAAAATATAGCCTCGATAAATGGGCTATCTAACATTGAAAGAATTTTTCAAATCGGACCAGTAGTTGCTGAGATTAGCGCGTTCAAGCAAACTAACTCTTCAGCTTTATCTATTACGGCAAATAACACATTATTAGGTACCAATTCCTTGCGTTTTTATACTCGTGATAATTTCTCAACGAAATGTCCGATTGGAATAAAACAAAAAGTATTTTACTTCTACATAAATACCCTTAATAACATTATGCTTAATTTGGATAAGGATTAATATAACGATATACATTTAACGTAGTTTCTTTCTTCAGACGATTTAATATTTTTTTATGAACATAAAAGCGGTTATTGTGACTAAACTATGATAGTTAGATATATGCTCTCGCGGACTTTTTTGTAGATCTTAATAAGACCTACAAACCCGTAGTACATCATTTTGTTCTATTGTCAATAGTTTTTGCAGCGCACGCATAAATAGGTTTTCGCTTTTACACCTTGGGTTACAAAAACGCAATTTTCTTACGGATCCCCAACTTTTTCGAAAATAAAATATAGCCTATAACCTTCCTCGATAAATGGACTATCCAACACTGAAAGAATTTTTTAAATCGGACCAGTAGTCCCTGAGATTAGCGCGTTCAAACAAACAAACAAACAAACAAACAAACAAACAAACAAACAAACAAACAAACTCTGCAGCTTTATAATATTAGTATAGATATCTATATATATTTTATTTATCTTTCAAATAAGATTATAATATTATAAATAACATTAGTGACCATATAAAAATATTGTTCATAATTAAGTATAAAAAAATGTACTTTAATATGTTATGCTTTGTAAGTGACGTATAACAAGCGCGAATTATTCGTCTACGTTACTAATAAACTATTTCATTTCATTTCACTAGTAGACTACAAAAATCAGATAGTACGCTTTAAAAAAAAAACTTGCAGCTAAATCCGTTCAATAGTTTCAACGTGAAAGAGTAACAAACATACATCCATACATTCTTAAAATCTTTCGCGTTTATAATATTAGTATGATTTAATAGTTTCAAACTCTCGTGTATCATACATTGCCACTTCAACGAACGGATTATCAGCAGGCCATATAGCATTAAGAAAAGATGGCCGTTGGGGTCGAAAAATTCTCGAATGAAGACCGCGGTTCGCAAGCGTAGCGTAGGATGTCCACCAACTGGATGGACGTATAACCTGGCAAAGGATCACGGTATATGCAGGTCGCCTCCAACCGTATTAACTGGAAATCTATGAGGGAGGCCTATGTCCAGTAGTGTGCGTCCTACGGCTTAAATAAATACAGTCTAACTATTATAATATCAGTAGCATCCTATGTGCTAGCCCTTACACTAACATCAATTATTGAACAAGAGCCGACTATATCAATAGTAGATCACCGTGTACAGTAAACAATGTCTGACACATGTATTGAGATGATTGACAAGCAATTATCTAGTCAAATACCTGAGCTTGAGCCTTACATGTATATTGTATACATATTAATATTATATTCCAGTAAGATATGTGTATAGGTTTGATGGGGAAATGCTTAAGGGGAATATATTATTTGACTGATATGATTTTGATATAATAAATTTGAAATACCTGGTAGGTAAGTACCTATTGTATGTTTAATGTTAGTTGTCCCAGTTAGAGTAAGCCCGAGTAATGGTTTTTTATATTTTCGTTCTGTTTATGCAATGAAATTTTAGTACAAATTTAAGCTATCTCATAATCTAATTCTTGACAAAATAATTGCTATGACAACCAATTTTAATACTACTCACCAACTCAGGGTGAGTTGGTGTCTACTACTATCGACTACTACTATCATTTTTATTCCTCAATAAGTATTTTTTCTTTCATGCATTTTGTAACTAAATATGTAGTTTATTATTATAGTAATTTCGTATATTTCAACCTCCATATCGTAGCGGTATTTGGCTCGCTTTAAATCTCGGAGGTCGTGGGTTCTATCCCCACGCCGCCGGACAGGAAATCTTTGAGTATATTCTAAGATTTTTTTTTTTTTTGTCGTTTATTCAGAACACAAAATCAAAATTACAATTAAATTGTTTCTCGCCAAGCGACAGAGCTTGTTGGCGAGACGCGCTCATTTACATAATATTAAAGGTATATCACAATTATTATTATACTTACTTAAATATTTTAAACCCTTAAATCTATGTTAAAACTAAAAAAAATATAAAAAAATAACTAAAACACAACAAAGAGAAAACCTTTCTTTCCGGGTCTGGTTGGTTGAGGGACTTCCCTCCGTGCCTCGGTAAGCACGTTAAGCCGTTGGTCCCGATTATTATAACATCATCTATAATAATCGTATATCAAGGAACGGGAAGCAGCGTTTCTTTGTGTGGTACAACATAATACTGCGTCCCTCGGGAGGAGGCCGATGATGATGATGATGATGAATTATAATCCTTGTTGTATCAAGCAACCCATTTTTTTTATTTACTGTTATGCCTATATTACTAGCTATAAGCGCCTTCACATTCATCAAACAACATATTAAATCTATGTCATTATTTATTGCAATAAAAATTTAAGCAGGCGTTACTTATATCAAACGTGTTTACAGCAGCTTGAAACTGTATTTAAATATTTATTAATAGTCTAATTCTAAGCTTTAACTATGATAGCAGTTATATATTCAGTTTATGTATATCTGAATTTGCATTGCATGATACACGTAAACATGCATGATAAATGTTTTCTCACAAGTAAACATAGATAGGCATCTTTCATCGATTTGCAGCGAAAACATTTGCTAGTGGCTTGCATCCACGGGCTCCTACAAACTTTATTAGGTCGTCGATCCATCGTGCAGGCGGTCGTTTCACGCTGCTTGCCAGCTCGGGGTCTCCACTCGAGAATCTTTCGCTCTCATCGGCCGTCAGTTATTCGAGCTTGCCCTACCCACTGTCATTTCAGCTTGTTAATCCATTATTGAGCTAAGTCAGCAACCTTCGTTTTTACATACCTACAACCAAGGGATGAAATAAGTAGGTAGGTCATCATCAGCCCGTACATCGTCCACTACTGAACATGTCAGAACAGAGAGTTTTGCCATAGTTACCACGCTTGGCAGGCGGATTGGTGACCGCAGTATTATGTTAGGAAAACACAGGGAAACGCTGCTGCCCGTTCCCTGGTACACCCGTCCCTGGTTATAACAATCGGGACCGACGGCTTAACGTGCTTTCCGAGGCACGGAGAAATTTACACAAAGATTTCTTATCCGGTGTGGGGATCGAACCCATGACCTCCAAGACTTAAAGCGAGACAAATACCGCTACGCTATGGAGGCTGTCAAGTAGGTAGGTGCTATATGTATCTGGGGGCACGGCAGTGCCCCCCCAAGTCGAGTAAGAAAAAAAAAAAAAAAAAAAAAAAAGGTGCACGGCCGTACCTATCTTTTCTCGAAGCAACTCAGCCGATTTTCGACCCCCTATAACTTCGTTGTGGATAAAGATAGGAGCCTGAATTTTCAGTTACTAAACAAGCTTTGTAAAACTACAGTATATTTCAAATTTCATTCAATTTGAACCAGTACTTTACGAATTATAACTAGTCAAAGTTTGGTATTTTCGGTAATTTTGTCACTCGCTCACTGCTGACTGACCGATCATCAAAATGTTTAGGCACTTCTAGCAGACGTAGAAGCTTCAAATTTTGAGTATTAGGAGAGTTTAGTGTAAAACTCATGGGAAAATTCCAACATTTTGCAATTTCGGTCCAGTTGTTCAGTTTCATCAACTGCATTAATAACTTTGTTATTTCTTATAAATGTATAGGATTACAAAGTTACATTTGCAGTCAGTGAATCAGTGTACATGAATATGTTTGATTTAATGGAGGAATAGGTGTAGATAGGGACCTAGATGGAATTATGTTGAAAGGTGGTGTCTAAGTGGTTAGGTTAGTTGTTTCAGAGACCTGGTTTTCTGCGTTCGATTCCCACCCGGGACAATTATTCGTCTGAAATTCAAACAGTTGTAATGAGTCAGGGGGTGCTTTGTTTTCGTGAATCTATTGAGCGGTGAGACCTTCGCGACACAGGGATTAATTTAACAAGTAATAAAAAAAAAAAAAAAAAGTCGTAGGAAAAAAAAAAAAAACAATGGATTGTAAAAGTAAGATAGTACATAAGTTGTGCTATGAACGATAGGATACTAACAATCATAACAGCGTCTGATGGAGGTGGCTTGCCCGCTTGAGCCATGTCTCAGCAGGAGGATGCGGTCCCTTGAGAAGTAGGGACCCCGTGTAATCTGGGCGTCCCTGAAACTGGTTATTTGGGCGCAGGAGAGCCCGCAACACCAATTGAGTCGCGGACGCTGCCAGAGGGTATCCCAGATAGGCAACAATAATCGGTCATGTATTATGTAGTTGTACCAAAATTCCATCAAGAACAGTTCATCAATTTCGTAATTTTAAAAACCTTTGACAGGCCGGAAGCCAGAAGGCCGTGAGTGCCATACATAAGTTCATGTTAATCCTCTGTTAAGCTTGATGTTGTAGTTTTCGATTAGGTACATTGACAATATTTATAACCAATGAGAGATAACAATTTTACATACGGATTAATTTTAAATGACGTTTGACGAGTGCGACGAATATCAATAAAGCATAAAAAAAGTATACGACGCATCTGTTCTTGTTTCATATGGTGAGTGTTGCCATGCCAGCTAGGTACGTGGATATTCATATGTGCGTAAGTTAAGTTATTTTGTAAATAAGGGCACAGAGTTACTAGTCTGGATGGTTTACATCAAATTTAAGTCTACTTTGGAACTATTAAAGCGCAGGAATAATCCATTTGTGAATACAATAGACTAAAACCGGCCAAGTGCGAGTCGGACTCGCGTACTAAGGGTTCCGTACCATTTTCAAGTGCCTACCTGTTGCCGTTATAGATATCGAGCAAAAAAGGCCAAAAAATAGTTGTTGTATGGGAGCCCTTAATACTTATTTTATGATTAGTTTGTTATTATAGCAACATAAATACATAATTTGTGAATTTTTCAACTGTTTAGGTATCGCGGTTCTTGAGATAGAGCCTGGTGATAGACAGACAGACAGCTAAGTCTTAGTAATAGGGTCCCGTTTTTACCCTTTGGGTACGGAACCCAAGCATTTAATGTCTAGACATGCTTAATATTGTTGCATCAAAGATATCGAGAAAAACCCATAGAGAAATGGAGTGGGCTTTGAGAAAAACTGTAGCTGAAGTTCAAGAAGTAGTACCGGTAAAGAAAAAGAGGAACACAACCTACAAAAATTGGAAAGCTCATCATCAAGTGACAGAGTGGTAAAATCCATTGTTGGTATTTTAAAAAATAATGTAAATTGTAAAGCAAAGGAAAAAAGTACAACTATCTACAAAAAGAAATGAGATGCCATCAAAAACACACTTGTAAAAAAACCCAAGTCTCGTAACGCAGTTCTTTTACCGTAAAACGTTGTGAGATCTATGTAATACCAAGTCGGTTAATTTATTCAGTCCCTACTTAAGGGACCTTCTATCTTAAGCTATTATGTAATTATCTCACCTTACAGAATCTTATTTTGACCTTTTCAAAGTTCAAATCTTTTATGTTATGAATATTAGATTGACTTGGCCATCGCAATAAACACTTGTGAGATACATTCTAATTATATCCGATGGCCAAGTTAATCTATTATTTAAAACTTTAAAGTTTCGAATTTTGATAAGGTCAAAATAAGATTCTGTAAGGTGAGATAATTACATAATAGCTTAAGATAGAAGGTCCCTTAAGTAGGGACTGAATAAATTAACCGACTTGGTATTACATAGATCTCACAACGTTTTACGGTAAAAGAACTGCGTTACGAGACTTGGGTTTTTTTACAAGTGTGTTTTTGATGGCATATTCCTTTAACATCAAAACAAACGACATACCGGCCCATTCAATCCATACATCTAATATAACCACACATCTATTATATACCTATATCTATAAAAATATATTTAACCATCCCCCAATAACAATTAATACGCCCAAATAGGTAACCCTTCGCGGGGCGCAGATAGCGCTATCATATGCAATATTTATATGTACCATTAGCAGGTACGCCTGAGTTATACGGGTTAACGGGACATTTTTGCACGTGTCCTGTGTTTGTTGTACAAGTAACAAGAGGCTGGAGGGTTAACGATTTAGATAGAAGTTTCGTCCATTCAGTGGACAATCATCTTATACGGAATAAATATAGAGCTCAAATAAAAACGAACATTCAATAAAGAATGGATCGGTCAAGAAACTCAACACTCAGGTTCTGTGGATAAGAAAATTTACGAGAAAATCTCATTTGATTTTATTCTCCACAGTGTAGCTAGACATTCTCCTTGGCGTAGAAGTAAAAGACTCGCTTTAAAAGTAGAAGGTAAGGAAGGTAGGACATGAAATCCTAATACTTTTTTCTGCACCACCCTATGGTTGACTGGTAGAAAATGCCTATGGCATTAAGTCCGTCATGTAACTACGGACTTAATGACCGTGTTATTGTGCAAAAGATTACTAAAATAAATCCTAGTCTTAAATCTAAGAATATTTCTTGGTTGGTTGAAAAACTACCCTGTGCGAATCGGAAAGCATGTTGTAGGTATACTAGAGAACGGGCAGCAGCGTTTCCGTGTGTACTTCAAAATCACAAAATGTGGTCATCAACCCGTCTGCCAAGCGCCGCAACCCCTCTCACGGAGACTCTTGTTCTGCAGTTGACACTGATGATGATGGTGTATAATGAATGCCATCAAAAACACACTTGTAAAAAAACCCAAGTCTCGTAACGCAGTTCTTTTACCGTAAAACGTTGTGAGATCTATGTAATACCAAGTCGGTTAATTTATTCAGTCCCTACTTAAGGGACCTTCTATCTTAAGCTATTATGTAATTATCTCACCTTACAGAATCTTATTTTGACCTTATCAAAATTCGAAACTTTAAAGTTTTAAATAATAGATTAACTTGGCCATCGGATATAATTAGAATGTATCTCACAAGTGTTTATTGCGATGGCCAAGTCAATCTAATATTCATAACATAAAAGATTTGAACTTTGAAAAGGTCAAAATAAGATTCTGTAAGGTGAGATAATTACATAATAGCTTAAGATAGAAGGTCCCTTAAGTAGGGACTGAATAAATTAACCGACTTGGTATTACATAGATCTCACAACGTTTTACGGTAAAAGAACTGCGTTACGAGACTTGGGTTTTTTTACAAGTGTGTTTTTGATGGCATCTCATTTCTTTTTGTAGATAGTTGTACTTTTTTCCTTTGCTTTACAATTTACATTATTTTTTAAAATACCAACAATGGATTTTACCACTCTGTCACTTGATGATGAGCTTTCCAATTTTTGTAGGTTGTGTTCCTCTTTTTCTTTACCGGTACTACTTCTTGAACTTCAGCTACAGTTTTT
Source organism: Nycteola revayana (assembly GCA_947037095.2). NCBI lineage: Eukaryota > Metazoa > Arthropoda > Insecta > Lepidoptera > Nolidae > Nycteola > Nycteola revayana. Next base: position 888,616 of record OX344857.2, on the reverse strand, counting down.
CTCAAAGCCCACTCCATTTCTCTATGGGTTTTTCTCGATATCTTTGATGCAACAATATTAAGCATGTCTAGACATTAAATGCTTGGGTTCCGTACCCAAAGGGTAAAAACGGGACCCTATTACTAAGACTTAGCTGTCTGTCTGTCTATCACCAGGCTCTATCTCAAGAACCGCGATACCTAAACAGTTGAAAAATTCACAAATTATGTATTTATGTTGCTATAATAACAAACTAATCATAAAATAAGTATTAAGGGCTCCCATACAACAACTATTTTTTGGCCTTTTTTGCTCGATATCTATAACGGCAACAGGTAGGCACTTGAAAATGGTACGGAACCCTTAGTACGCGAGTCCGACTCGCACTTGGCCGGTTTTAGTCTATTGTATTCACAAATGGATTATTCCTGCGCTTTAATAGTTCCAAAGTAGACTTAAATTTGATGTAAACCATCCAGACTAGTAACTCTGTGCCCTTATTTACAAAATAACTTAACTTACGCAAATATGAATATCCACGTACCTAGCTGGCATGGCAACACTCACCATATGAAACAAGAACAGATGCGTCGTATACTTTTTTTATGCTTTATTGATATTCGTCGCACTCGTCAAACGTCATTTAAAATTAATCCGTATGTAAAATTGTTATCTCTCATTGGTTATAAATATTGTCAATGTACCTAATCGAAAACTACAACATCAAGCTTAACAGAGGATTAACATGAACTTATGTATGGCACTCACGGCCTTCTGGCTTCCGGCCTGTCAAAGGTTTTTAAAATTACGAAATTGATGAACTGTTCTTGATGGAATTTTGGTACAACTACATAATACATGACCGATTATGGCCTTTTTTAAGACAGCTCCCGCACTAGGGAACAAGCTAATATGTACATAAGTAAATTTAAAGCTACCTAGTTAACATCCAACTGTGTATAAAAATATTTGATTAAATGATTATATAAATATAGTTTGTGTCAGATTAATAAAACGTGGTTTGTGTGTCGATATCACAGTAAGATTTGTTAGTTGCTTGGAAGAAAGTGACCGTCTTTCTGTGTTTCGAACGGGAAGCGTGAAAGCCGTGATGTAAGTTTGTCCAGGGGAATGCAAGAATGTTACGCATCTCCTCCGCCACCGCGGTGTTCCGGCACGGGCAGTGGGGTATGTGGGACTCGCTCTCTTCATAGCAGTGGAATGCTAATCATTACATGAGAGTAAAACCCCTGGTTACTCCTCCGACCACAATTGGTGAGGGGCCCAGGTACTGTTGCCTATCTGGGATACCCTCTGGCAGCGTCCGCGACTCAATTGGTGTTGCGGGCTCTCCTGCGCCCAAATAACCAGTTTCAGGGACGCCCAGATTACACGGGGTCCCTACTTCTCAAGGGACCGCATCCTCCTGCTGAGACATGGCTCAAGCGGGCAAGCCACCTCCATCAGACGCTGTTATGATTGTTAGTATCCTATCGTTCATAGCACAACTTATGTACTATCTTACTTTTACAATCCATTGTTTTTTTTTTTTTTTTCCTACGACTTTTTTTTTATTTTTTATTACTTGTTAAATTAATCCCTGTGTCGCGAAGGTCTCACCGCTCAATAGATTCACGAAAACAAAGCACCCCCTGACTCATTACAACTGTTTGAATTTCAGACGAATAATTGTCCCGGGTGGGAATCGAACGCAGAAAACCAGGTCTCTGAAACAACTAACCTAACCACTTAGACACCACCTTTCAACATAATTCCATCTAGGTCCCTATCTACACCTATTCCTCCATTAAATCAAACATATTCATGTACACTGATTCACTGACTGCAAATGTAACTTTGTAATCCTATACATTTATAAGAAATAACAAAGTTATTAATGCAGTTGATGAAACTGAACAACTGGACCGAAATTGCAAAATGTTGGAATTTTCCCATGAGTTTTAAACTAAACTCTCCTAATACTCAAAATTTGAAGCTTCTACGTCTGCTAGAAGTGCCTAAACATTTTGATGATCGGTCAGTCAGCAGTGAGCGAGTGACAAAATTACCGAAAATACCAAACTTTGACTAGTTATAATTCGTAAAGTACTGGTTCAAATTGAATGAAATTTGAAATATACTGTAGTTTTACAAAGCTTGTTTAGTAACTGAAAATTCAGGCTCCTATCTTTATCCACAACGAAGTTATAGGGGGTCGAAAATCGGCTGAGTTGCTTCGAGAAAAGATAGGTACGGCCGTGCACCTTTTTTTTTTTTTTTTTTTTTTTTTCTTACTCGACTTGGGGGGGCACTGCCGTGCCCCCAGATATGTTTAATGAACTAGCTGCGCCCCGCGGTTTTACCCGCGTTACTCTGCTCCAGTGGGTCGGAGCGTGATGTTTTGTAGCCTATATGTTAATCCATTGTATAACCTATCCCGGTGCAAAATTTCAGCTTATTCCGTTCAGTAGTTTTGGCGTGAAAGAGTATCAAACATCCACCCATTCATCCATACTTACTAACTTTCGCTTTATAATATTAGGAGGATATTGCAACAAATCTATATAGTCTTCCCAAATCGCTTCAGCTTGCAACCTAACGCACATTCCCAATCGGCTATTCAGCCAGATTTGTAGCCGACCGCCGGCCATAGTCGTATGACAACCCACCCCTTTTTACTTTATCTTCGGCAAATTTGGACCGAGTCCGTAAGCATTAGCGCCCATGACCGGGGTTTTAACAATTAACGCAAAACAAACGACTGGACGCCGAAACGATTACGCAAACGTTACCGTTACGAGAACGTAAATCAGAGGGACTTCTAGAATTTATTGACGAGATTATATTTAAGTTGAATACGCATGTCACAGTATATTTGACACGTGAATGAAATGAAAACGTTTATTGATAATGTAGACGAATCGATCGTACTTATTATAAGTCAAATACAATGATAAAAATATAAAAGAGTAAAAAAATATATAAATCTTGACTAATTAATTAGTATACATTTCAACAGTCATGTTATTAAATAGAATTTTAATCTATTATAATCTATCAATGTGGCATGTGATAGTCGCGTATTATAAATATAATTAGAATCAACCAGCGTGGGCTGGGATTCGGTCAGAAGTATGGAACGCGTCGCGAGCCTCGCCTCGCAAGGACGACCGGATCCTATCCTAGCTTCCTACGAGTCTTTCTCTATCTACTTACGTTGTGACACCCGGAGAAGAAAGACTATAAGAAACTCCGAGATCATTCTTTTTGTCATCTTTTAAAGTCTTTGATTAATCATTTGTACATCTATAATATATAGGCTAGTTGACCCATGGTTGACCCAAATTAAATTATGTTACAATGATGTTTATATCTGAAATTCTTTTGTCTTAAGGAACCTTAATATAATAATTTTAGTTCATAAATTCAAAGATGGCTGTTTAAATTAATTTGGATAATTATCTTTTAAGTCTATATCTGTAATCACAAATGATACTGCATTCAACTGCAAATACTGAATAAACCGATAAAGACCCCTGATAAAAAAAAACGCAGCGATCATTTTGCAGATTAATCACAAGATATCGCATTGCAATAATAACCAACAACACTTATAGTTGTCAACTTACAACCAATTGATGAGGCAAAACGATTTTACGTTTTTTTTTTAAAGACAACTCCCGCACTCGGCAAATAAATCCCTGTGTCGCGGGGGACTTTACAAACATACATTTCACGGACACAAAGAACACCCAGACTCAGAACAACTATTTGTGGTTCACACAAATAATTGTCCCGGGTGGGTATCGAACCCAGAACACCAGGTCTCAGAAGCAACTTCCGTAACCACTGAGCTACCGGTGCAGTCAGTTTTAGCGATAAATTCTCTAAATTATGTAGCTGTAAAGGTGAACTACATTTTTACTTAATTGATTGATATGTTACGAATATCTAGACTTCCACTTTAAAATATTTATTTTAAATATCATAATCCGTTTCTTTTTTTTTATAATATTTGTAATTTACTCGCCGTGTGGTTTTCGGCTTAGAATAGACCACGCCATATCTTCCTATGGTTGTAAGACCACTAGGGGAAATACACCTGATGGATGGGCAACAGCATCTATCAGCTCAAAGATAGTCCCACCTTAATGCGATCACCAATCCGCCTGCGGTGATTTTTTCACAGGGGACAGTAGACCTGAGTATTTGATATAAATTTTAGCTTGATCCCTCCACGCATTCCTGAGAAAAAGTGTCTTGACAGACAGACGGACGGACGGACAGCAAAGTGATCCTATATGGGTTCCGTTTTTTCCTTTCGATATACGGAACCCTAAACAATAATTATGCATCACCAAAGCTGCAGCGGCGGGGTATATAATATATGACCCCCACTCCCCATCCCAATTATATACTCCTCATACCATAAGGAATTGGTTTGCCCACAAAAACCCCCAGGCATCAACATCATATCCGTTGCACAATAACCCGTACCTACCTAAATTATTGATTTGTATCACAACATTGATGTATGTCCTCAATATAGGTATATCGTATGTAATGCGGTGGTGCTTTGTGTAACTGGATATTAATATGAATTCTGGTTGTTGCGTATAATAAAGGCAACCATTGAGCGGTAGCTGCCATGCTGGACAAATATGAAATGTTTGAGACCGAACCGCATTCATGTTTGCATGCGTCCATTTTGTGTGCGGAAACCAATCAAATACAGTATGCATACATATTTAAACGCATATCTATGATATTACTTAGTAATAAAGTTGTCTGTATCAAGCGTGCTAATTTATTTGCTGTGTTTCTTTGTAGTTGTATCCATCGTCGCATACCTACCGCAGGGCGCGGCAAGGCAGCAAAACAAATGACGATCTTAAAAAATCCTTTTTTTTTAAAGACTGCTCCCGCACTTGGGATTTTGCAGCCCTGTGTCGCAAGGTACCTAATTTACAAATCACTCAACACGTTACTTTACAAAATGGATAATAATCTTAATTAAAAACACAAAATATATTTCCGCTCAAAAATCTGTCTAAACGATGTGATGCACTTTTGACACCGAATGTTGCTTAATGTTAGTGGGCTCCCGCCCGCTAATGAATGGTGCAAAAAGTGCATCCCAGCATTTAGACACATACTATAACTTCAATAATAATGTCTTCTCTACTTAGCGTTCACTATTCATGCAAAAAGCTCAGCTTCAATTTTAACTAACAATATAACAAAGTCGTTTGCCTCATATTATTCACAAATACGCCACGAAATTCCTGCTTATAAGAGAATATTTTCAAAGAATCAAAAATGAATTTAAATCTTGATTACAGTTGATACATAAAAAAGTTTCGTGATACACGTTGCGCTCTTGTCCCCTGTATACCTCTTGTCCACTGTATATGTCCATAATACCTCGCCCAAGGGCAAAGGGACTGCGGTCTCTATCTTGTTATTGTATGCAAAATAAGACAAATCATGTTTAAACTAGGTAGAAAGGGATCTTCATGTAATCTTTTGGTCGTGTTAAAAAACGGTGGGCTTTCTTTTTTGTTTTTACTTACACAACTTCGATACAAGGGACAATCCTTGTTGCTATTTTTGTAGGCAAATTATAAAATAATAAACAAGTATGTACATGTTATGTTTGTGGATTTTATGAATAAAACTTTCTTAAAAAAGGTTGGACTGTACCGATGGCTCAGTTGTTATGGATGTTGTATCTGGTGGTGGAACTTGGTGTTCTGGATTCGATTACAACCCGGGATGATTGTGTGAACCACATAATATATTTGTTCCGAGTCTAGTTGTGCCTGTGTTGGGTAATTATGTGTTTGTAAGTTTCTATGAACAATCTAACATTATGCTCCGTTCATAGTCCATTGTGTTTGTCATTGATTCCTGTATTTATAATAAATTTAGTAATGATTATAGGTGTAGGTAGTAATAAAGCACCGATTAATACCGCAAGTGTACATAAAATATATAAGTGACACACACACTAGCAGCTAGGACAAAGGTTCAATATTTATAGTGCTGTAGACTGTAGGTATTTAATAAGTTCATCTGTCGAAATTGATATCGTTTCACGCACACTTTTAGCGGGCTAGCAATCATTTTCGACGGATTTTTTTATTAGAAGATGTACACATATGTATAATGACTAAAACTATTTTTATTGAAAACAAATAATAAGGGTAAGGCCACAAACAAATAAACATTATGCGGATGAACGAAACGTAAGCCCAAACATACGTAATAACGTACATACATGAACTGCTTCAATTATAAAGGCGAAAAAACATGATTAAAACGCCACGCCACCCGACGACACGCCACGCGTGTTGAGTCGAATCAAATGTATTGTTTTCTATAGACCAGAAACACACTTTGAACACCCGATACCGACGCCACGCGCGTACTGATGCACTGGTGTTGACACGTGGCGTGGCGTGGCGTGGCGTTTTAATAATGTGTTTTCGCCTTAACACTTCAGTCATATAACACGTCAGACGCTAAGCCAAAAATAAACAGTCTATCAACACTGTTACATTATTAATTTCAATGTGCGAAATACGAAGCTAATAATTAAGCTTTATTATTCTCTTATTTTCCTCCTTCTCGGAAAACATACTTATTACACACACCATAGTTACCTGCTATACAACCACCGTAGCGTAGCGGTATAAAACTCTCTTTAAATCTTGGAGGTCTTGAGATTCATCCCCACGCCGGACAAGAAATCTTTGTGTGGATTCCAAGATTTATTTTCGAGTCTAGTTCGGAAAGCACGTTGAGCCGTTGGTCACGTTTGCTATAACCTCATCTTTAACATTCGTATACCTGAGGGCAGCAGCGTTTCCATGTGTTACAATATAATACTGCGTTCAGCAACCCGCCTACCAAGCGTGGTGACTATGTCAAAAACCCTCCCTCGGGAGGAAGCCCTTATTCTGTATTTTACGTTATACGGGCTGATGATTATGATACCTATCTTCTTCTTCTTCTTCTTCAACAGCTCGTTTACGTCCACTGCTGAACATGGGCCTCCTCTTAAAATACCTTGGCAAGCCAGGATCGTTGAGGAATATAGCCATAATCACCACGCTTGGCAGACGGATTGGTGATCGCAGTAGGATGTAAACCTTGAGCTAATAAATGCTGCTGCCCATCCATCAGCCATGTGTCCCTTAGTCGCCTTTTACGACACCCATAGGAGGACATGGGGTGATCTATTCTAAGCCGGAAATCCCACGGCACTTACCTATATATGATACCTATCATATATCGGTAACTATATATCTATGGTTACCTATATATGATATGTGTGTGTGTGTATGTATTGACAACACCCTAACGGTGATAACAATGCCTCGAGCAACATTATTAAATAAACTATGGGACCAAAGGAGCTTGGTAATCTACTTTCAACATTGATTTTTCCGACGGCCAGTGAATTTTAAACAGGATTCAACATTTCCTTTGAGCCACGTCCTAATCTTATTTTCCGCTTAGTAAAGTTCAAAAATGAATAGTTTACTTGTTCTTAATTGTTTGAAGAACTAGTAGAGAAGCTTGGGGAACATCTTTAATATGCTAGATTAGCTGTTGACTGCAATTTCATCCGCGTATTTTTCGACTTTTCCTTACAAAATTTGCCACCTTTTTCATACTTTTTGGGTTGCATTTATTAAAAGTCTCTTCTCACCTTAGACGCCTTAGTAGTTTAGAAAACGCGCGATTTCACCCAGGTATCTCCCATTCCCTTAGGAACATAAAACCTTTAACCTTTATGAATAATTCTATATAATATTAACAGACAAGGGTCCATAAGTATTGGTTCCACTACATTGCCAAAATATTGTCAAAATGCGGGTAGATACGTAGATACTTATCCATAATTCACGTAAGATTAAATCTGTAGCAAGTAGGAGGTCACACACCTGCATCAATAAATTAGGTAGCCTCATTCCTGGCCCCTGATAAAACCCCCAATATTTTCCCCCTATTAACATACTTGATGGGATATTCATATTTTCACCTGTCATTACCCGCGACGCACACAGAGCCGATAAACCATTAGCGGCAGTTTACGCGCTGGAGTGTGCCGGTGTGCGTTCGCCCGATAACATGGGATTATGGTAAATACCTCGCGACAGGGAGGTATCTAGGTATTTTACAATAGGGTTAACAAAATGTGGTGCTTACTTACTTTATTTGTAATATTTACAATGGAAAGAGTAAATTAACTGCAGGTGCTGCCGTGTTGTATCCGGATCAGAATCGACCGCCCCATGTTTTCCCATGGGTCTCGTAAGATGCGACTAAGGGCCATACATCTGATGGATGATCGGCCGCATGTATCAGCTCAAAGATACTCACTATCTTACGATCATCAATCCGCCTGCCAAGCGTGGTGATTATGGCAATATCTCTCAACGACCCAAGGTCTGTTAAGACCAGCAGTGGACGTTAACGGGCTGATGAAAAAGAAGAAGAAATGCAGATAGAATTATTTTGAACATACTTTATTCATTCATCTGTTTGTGTTTATAGCGTGAATTCCACCTAAGAGTTAGAGTCTGTTGAATCTTTCACTGAAATATTTAGAATCACAATTGAACTCGATATATAAATTATTATATTACATGATAATTATAACACCTTTACAAATATTGACTAAACTCTTTTAATTTACATCTAGACTAATATCATAAAGAGGAAATATATTTTTTTTTGTGTTTGTGTGTTTGTAATGAATAAACTCAAAAACTACTGTGCCGATTTCAAAAATCATTTCACCATTGGAAAGCTACGTTCACCCTGCGTGACATAGGCTATATTTAATTATGAAGTTCCCACGGGAACGGGAGTTACGCGGGTGAAACCGCGCGCGGGAAGCTAGTATAATATAAGTTCAACTCTTGCTGAGTCATTATAAAACATACATTTTCTTCCTTACATCTTTGACGTGAAAAAGTGTTAGGGATAACTTTATTAGTCAATTCATATGGATAGCTTAAGAGAAGTTATCTAAATCTTGCCAGTTTAATTAATTAAAATTTATAAAGGACATGAAATTCTGCAGTGCCTTACTCTACTCCATTAATCACTAATTCAAAGTAATTTATGACATAGAAAGCACTTTCTAACCGTACCCGACTCCGGCTCTGTCCTGGATTTTCCGAAATTCGGCTGTATTTCAGAGTTTTTCGGCGAGTCAAACGCAGTGGTTTTTTGTTGTATTTTATTATTCAATGGACAATGCATTTTGGCGTTGATGTTTTGGGTATTGGTATTGAAGTTTTTATGTGTGAATATTACCTTTAAAGGATTATTAATTCATAACTACACTATTTTGATGTATTGTGACTATATTAAGTGATGATGATGATGATGATATTGATTTTAATCGTGTTTAGTATAGATTTCTGTCAGCAAGTACCTTCTGACTCTACTCACCTATACTTCTGCGCTTTTAATACAAAGATATAATCTCTGAGAGTTTCGTTACAAGAGGTAATCAAAGAAACTACTCACCTGATAATAATTAAACTTTCCCCATTAGAATGCTACTGTACCTATGAGGTAGCTAACTTGCTATGGGATGTGTTGTAAATAAGATTATTAGAGCAACGCATGTGACCACATGTTAGGATTGAGTGACATAGGCTTTAACTAGTCTTATCCAGATGGATGGACAGGCAAAAGCTTAGCACACTATACAAATGAAAATGAAATTTTAACTAAATTAAAAGTCCTTTCGAGGTTTCGCCATAATTTATTACGGAAGAGTTGGAAGATTATGTTGTCAGGCGCCAAGATCTTCTTTGAACGAAGCCAGCGAAGTAAATAAAACCTTCCGATGTCCTCATAGACCCAAAGTCTGAACTGCCCACGAAAGCGCGTAAAGTAGAGCGACAGTTGCACAAAACTCCCCTAAAAATCTAAAAGACATAACTACTCAAATTTCCTCTACGGCAACCGCCCTAAGTCGCATGAGGGGTACGCATAAGCAATCCGGCCACGGGCTCCCCTAACACAGGTTCGATTTAATTTAATGTCTAGTTTTTAATGCTTTTGAAAAAGAATATTCATAGATCAAATGTACTACCATTTTAAATAAATCATTTAACTGAATATTTATGATGGTGTATAAGAATGGGCTAGATAAACGAAGCAGTAATATTTTAATCCATCTCAAAGTAATCATTGAAGAATCATTTACATATTTAATTAAGATAACCGTGTACTAACGAAAACCTCATATTTCTGCAAATTAGTAGATTAATAGTTTTTCATTTCCTAATATAACCGAGCTTCATTTCAATATTTTATGCAAACTTCCCCGAGACTCCAAATTAGCTCTTCAACGAAATTATAAAGTAGCTAAATGAATTCAATATTTTCGAGACTTAGCTAACGAGGCAGTTGATAAAAAAACTTCGCTGTTAATATCTCAAACTTGTGGAGACTCCCTTTTAGGGTCTTTTCACTCATACAAAATTTAATCTCCGCAACTGACAACGTTTCAGGAACATTTTGAGCACTCATTTTTAACAACAACTCTAATTTAACGTATATAATTTAACTTTTACACTTTATAGTCTTATGTAGTGAATGTCATCCTTCGTGGCGTAGTGGTATAAAGGTTTAAGTCTCCATTAAGCTCACTTTAAGTCTTAGAGGTCAAGAGTTTAATTCCCACTCCGAATTGTAAATGTAAATGCGGGATACTTTACTAACCCAGATAGAGAGACAGGACTAGACTCATCCGTTGTTCACATAACCCGATTGTCCAGTATAGGAATCGAACTCCGAACACGGAAAGAAAAAGCAACTATATAAATATAACCCATGAGCTACCGGCGTAGTCAAAACTGTCAAAATTGAATAATTTAATTGTCAAGTGTCAAATTCCTAATAGCAGACTTGATTTTACAAACTCCTGAATTTCCTACCATTGTTATATATTGTCATGCTACCATTTATTACATGGATCACAAAGCATCAGAATTATCGTGAGCTCGTTTTGTTTCTGCTTCGAATTAACTAACTGAATTAGGATATACCGCATGAAATGTATGACAACAGCAAATTCGAACCCAATCGATCACAAATGTTGTGTCATTTCATGGAAAACCACAACCTGAAAACCGCTTAAAGCGAAATACCGGGAATGTAAGCGATTTAAAACTTAAAAATATAAGCTAATATGCTTGGAAGTGCAAGCAGGCATATCCAAGCTCATTAAAAAAGAAAAAGAAATGGTCCAAAACTTGGAATTACACATGTATATTTAAGACTCCCTGAAAAACCTCAGTGCAGCTGAAATAGAAGAAAACATCCACGCAAATCCAGATTAGAGTTCCACAGACCACGAAATTCCCATTAACTTTTATAAAAAGGTTTCCTCATTAAACTGCTAACAATAACAAACATTCGTCTGGCGATTTCGTCCATTTACAGGGCAGCTTACCGGGACCGAAAGGGCCCAAGATTAAGCCGGATAGTTTCACAAACATTCATTCATTCGGCCCCATTCAACCGAGCTTTAATAAGAGACCACCGCCGGTAAGCGGCTTACTTTCTCAAATACCGGAAATTTAGTTTCCGCAGTACCTACGGTTTTAAGATTGTCGATTACGGGGCGCTAATACAGCTACACGCTTTGCGTTCACTGATAATAGGAGTCTTACTCGACCACAGGCAGATTAGTGACGAATTAAAAGACTTATTGAAAGCAGTTTGAAAGCAGTTTGAAAGCTTTCGACTTAATTTTTTAATTTGCTTTTTGAATGATTGCAAACGTTAACGTTAATGATGGCAGTTTATTTTGTGAGGGAAGAAGAAAATGTCCTGAATTGACGTAAATTAATCTAAGGTCGAGAAATTTGGAGCAGAAATTAGCGACGCATCAGTGACTTGTCCCGCAATAAAATAAATAATTCTTGGGCTCAAAATGTAGGAAGTTGGGACCCTCAAGTTCTCCCTGTCTTAATTAGGGAATGCACTCGATTGTCCCTTCAGTTTACGACCACTGGAGGTCAATAGATAATGGAATCTTAGGTTTAAGTTATATTAGTTTTCTTCTTACAAAATCAACCCCTTTTAATCAATCATCTGGGGGAATATAGATACTTGCCTAAAACAAACAGTAGACATAACGGATAGGTAAAAGAATACATTCAAATACTTTGTTATTTTTCATAACATTATTGAGAGTAATAAATATTATTTATACGTGTTCATAATCATTATGCTTATTTTATTCCAACAACATTGAATTATAAACATTATAATTATTATTATGCTTATAATTCACATGTTGTTGGAATTAAATAAGAATTAATTCATTGACAATTACATTTCTTTTTCTTAGAGGATATTATGGTGGAATAAAACTTTCTTTGTTTCTTTCAAAATAAATTTATTTTAATTTTAATAAATTTTAAAATACCTTACCAAAATACGGCATATCAGATTATAGAAAAAATAGGGTTTATTAATGTTTCCTACAAAAATATTTATTTAAAATTGAGCTAAGCGTTTAAGTACGCGAGCCAGAACTCAGATTTCGTCTCGATAAAATGTAAAATTTAGAAGGTTTTTATTATAATACCCCGTGGTCATCAACTGCGGCTTCGCTGGAGGTTAAGGCTATGGTAGCCTGCGAAGTGTGATAACAAAAATAAAATGACTAACGATTTTTATACCGATCGATATTTTGACAATAAATAGGTAATCTTCACGGAAATCATTCGTCAGCTGAGAAGAAATGACTGACAAAATTTGTAGGTGGCTCGGGGACCATAATCCTATATCCTAATGGTTACCGTTTTCTTCTAAATTTAGAATATACTTCTTTAATGTATTTGAGTCGATCGTTGAACCAGAGTGGTACAGTAGTGATCTCTTTATCTATGACTAAGGTTGTGGGTGTTGTGGCGTTGGTTCGATGCCACTTGAAAGGCAAATTCGAACCTTCTGGCGTTGGGTTCCTGAAACAAAAAGGTTCAGATATTGATATACTTATAAATATGTAAAGGCCTTATTTGCTGTTTTCCGCCGCCATTAATTTATTCTTGGCCGAAGAAAACGTGGTTTCCATAAAATTAATTATTTAATGCGGTATTCCTGAACTATGCAAGAATTACATTTAAATAACGAAATTGAACTTAATAATTGACAAATGTATTTAATGTATTATATTAACATATTTTATATTAAATTTATATTAAAGTATAATAGTCATGATAAATTTATGCATACCCATATTTGGCAAAGTTGGTCCACAGGGTGGTTACTGTATTTATCATATGTTTTTCTCCATTGCTCCCAAAAAGATATTGAGAAAATATGTAAAATAATTCATCGGCGTGAGTGGCTCCTGGAGCCTTAAACCGTGATGGTAAAAATATCTTTGGTAAGTTTCTCCATCCATCGTATTTGAACAAATAGCTGTAAATAGGCTGATCAGTAGTCTTTAACAGAATTTCTTTCTCTTGCAACGACGGATAATTCAAATTTAGCTCTCCAAGAAACCGGGAAATATTGACTGCAGTATTCATAGAAACCAGTGCATCACCCAGGTACATCTTTTGGAGTTTCTCCGCTATTTCTGCTTGATCTTTTTCTAAAGGTATATGAAGATTTTTGGGTAAAGAGTTTTTAAAATCTGTTTTAGGAATCATAGTATCATTATCCAGACCTATGATCAACATCCCTTCTTCAATATTTGTGCCAATAATCAAGGGAACCCTATTATATTCACCTCTAGTCATGAGATCATAAGGTGATTCAGTCAAAAATGGTTCTACTCCATCCAATTGCTTCTCAACACAAGGGCTGTACAGTATCTCAGAAGTAATTAAAGCACCTTCTTTCCTAGGAACTCTTGTAAGAATTAGTTCATCATCGGTTTTATTCATAAAGTATTTGTATAACTTATATGGATCTTGCGAGTCATACAACATAACCTTAGCTAGAAGACTAGCTAAATAAACTGGTTTGTATTGAAAAGCCCATGGAGATAAAGCAGATCCACTCTGGACAATAGCTTTGTGAAAAAGTCCTTTAGACATCGGTGAATACAGATGAAAAGATACTGATGCAGCACCGGCACTTTCACCAAACAATATAACATTTTCTGGGTCTCCACCAAGCACTTCAATATTCTTTTTCACCCATCTCAATGCCGCGGCTTGGTCTTTCATTGCAGCGTTTCCTGGATTTTCTTTTATTCCAAGGCAAAGGAAACCTTGAATATTTAGGCGATAGTTGATAGTTACAAGGATGACACCCTTAGGAACTAAATAACGTGGTCCGTAAAACAATGTGCTCCCGGAACCTTTGAAAAATCCACCACCATGGATGAATACCATGACTGGTAATTTAGAGTCAGGACTAGAATCTATGGGAGTGAAGACGTTGAGAGTGAGACAGTCTTTCTGGCCAATAGTCTTATATTCGTTTACATTTTGGTTGCATCTGACGTGCTCGTTTATTGCTTCATATAAAGTGTCCCACGTTGGTTCTGGTGCAGGATCCTGAAATAAATTATTAACTGTTAATATACCGAAAAAGAGCCACCACCGTAGCGTAGCGGTATTTGGCTCGCCTTGAATCTCGGAGGTCGTGGGTTCGATCCCCACACCGGACAGAATTTTTTTGTGTAAATTCTAAGATTTCTTTCCGGGTCTGGTTAGTTGAGGGACAACCCTCCGTGCCTCGGAAAGCACGTTAAGCCGTTGGTCCCGATTGTTATAACATCATCTATAATAATCGTATGTCAAGGAACGGGCAGCAGCGTTTCTTGTGTGGTACAACATAATACTGCGGTCACCAACCCGCCTGCCAAGCGTGGTGACTATAGCAAATACCCTCCCTCTCGGGAGGAGGCCCATGTTCAGCAGTGGACGTTATACGGGCTGATGATGATGATGAATATACCGAAAAATAAATAAAATTCATACTAAAATGTTATGAAAAATAGATTTATTATCGCAATGGAGTCTTTATCATTGCTTTAATGACAACGTTTATAGGTTCGTAAGTAGTGCTTCAATATTAATATAATGTTACTATTGAACTTCCATACATAAAAGTAAATTAGCTACAAAAATATGTAGGTATCTAATCTTTTTTCTCAGTCAAATGTTAGTTTATATTTTTATATGGCTAGTTCTACTAGTAATGAATTATTTAAAACAACAAAAAATAAAGTATCCCAATACATACAGTGGATAACGAAATGAAAATAGGAAATTATATGAAATTGTATTATATTTTTACAGCTGAATAAACTTAATACAATCTTCAATCATTAAAATATATTTAAAACAGTTGAACAATCGTAACGAAAAAATATCGTCATCATCATCAGCCTGTGTAACGTCCATGCTGATCATAGGCCATGCCATAACGTGCTGATCATTAGCCTCCTCTCGAGTGAGGATTTTGTCATAGTGAGCATGCTTGGAAGGCGGATTAACGACCGCATTATGCGGTAACTCACAAGGAATCACTGCTGCCCGTTCCTTGGCTACACCTGTTACAGATGATGTTATAACAATCAGGGCTTAGCGTGCTTTCCGAGGCACGAAGGGTAGACCCTCTACCAACCAGACCCGGAAACAAATCTTAGAATTCACTCAAAGATTTCTTATCCGGTGAGGGGATCGAACACAACCTCTGAGACTTAAACCGAGCTTATACCGAAACGTCACGGTGGTTGTTTACGAAACATTCATGAATTAAATCTCTTTGATTCAATTTTGCCGCCTATGTCTTAGTCATGAAAACATAATGAGACGCTTCGAATGTTTTTGTAATTAATTAATGAGGATTGTTCAAAACTTCTGTATTTACACACGTCTATTAACCCAAGCGTCGGTATGTTAATACCAACTAACTTAAATATATCGCATTACCGTTAATAACTAACAATAGACATTGTTGTTTATGTAAGTCTAGCTGCAATACTAAATATAAACAATAAAAAAAAATTGGAGCATATTTTTTCGTAACCCTGCATTTTCTTAACTGTTTTAGACATTTCAGATTCTCATAACATGTAAAACATAAGCATCATAAAAAAAAACTTGAATAGTTTTATTATACTTTGAGATAAGAATATATGATACAATCAAACCGCGATAATAACACACATATACAAAATAATAAGTTAGACAAGGTCAACCAAAGTCCTCGGAGTCTCCATACATAGCAATCACTCTCAATAGCAATCTTTGGTCTTCAAGTTAAAATAAATTATAATTATTATAAACCTACTACGCTATATAATAAAAGTACTGCAGACACGCGAATACAAATCAACTCCACATCAATAATAACTTCAATAAACTTGAATAAACATTACTTAAATATTCCAACATTAAAAATACACACCATGTATAACATTTTAGTAATTTATGGACACAAATCACATCCCGACTAAGAAAAACAAGCGGTTATTACACGAAATAAGAGTGCAAAGTGGGGTTTAAATTTGGACCCGCCCAATAG
This sequence comes from Nycteola revayana, assembly GCA_947037095.2. Lineage (NCBI taxonomy): Eukaryota > Metazoa > Arthropoda > Insecta > Lepidoptera > Nolidae > Nycteola > Nycteola revayana. The sequence goes on along the minus strand of OX344857.2, from coordinate 872,101 downwards.
GGCCCAAAATAAAACAGTAATTACCGTGTCAAAATTGCATTTAGAAAATCGTATTGGTGTGATAATAAGTCGCCAACCATTACATCATTTCCCAATTCAACAAAAAGTATTTACGACGAAAGTAGAAATATTATATTTATAACTTTTGCTAGCACATTTTTCGATTGCTCCATACCAACTTTTAAGTCCCGTCTCACCGCTTTATGTATAAGCGTTAAATATTTTTTAGAGATAGGTTTTTAGTACTGTAGTGAGGTTGAGGTTTTAATCACTGACTACATTGACCGGTGTTACATTCTGGTAAATAAAATATTTATCAAAGAGCCATCTTTTAATTATATCAGTGCTAAGTTATAATGCCCTCACAAACACTCTTGGACGACCAGGAAAGCCCTGCCGAGCCTCTACCCCCAGTCGCTAGCGCTTATGAGCTTGTGTAGCTCGGCTGGACTCTCCTCCAGTCACAGGCCTATAAATTTTGTTAAAAAATGTTAAACCTATACACCGTGAATTTTAGTCATTGCTAATCCTCAGTAAAATTATTTTTCATAGCATCATTGATCTATGTATATACTACTTTTTCAATACCTACCATTAAAAATACAGATCGAATTGACATCGAGCCTGTATTAGAGGCGCCCGTTAGTACAACCTTGTACGTTACAATAGCCGTATCATGGCCGCGTCCTTGAGTGCAACTTTATTTGGTAAAAATATAAGTCGATTTAAAAATTACGATTTGATAGTAATACAGATGGTAAATCGTTGTACTAATTATAAGGTTCGACTAAAATACCACAGTATACTAGATATAATAGATACCTGGAATCTCTCCGTAACACTGGCATATGGTATCGCAAGGTACTGTCGATTAGTACCGTCCGGGTCGATCATCCCGCGAACCATTCCGTTGCTGAGAAGCACCGGCAAAGTGGGCTGTCGCACCAACCGGCATGCCCATAGCGTCCATAACACTACCCATTTCCAACTAACAGTCCTCTTCACCAAGTTCACCATTATTTAAAGCATACACTATTATATTATCACCAATTTGACTTGCATTAATCACTTTATTATATCACTAACTACTTTTAATCTTTGTAAGCACTGTTTCCTCGGTTTCATCATCCACAGAATTTATTTGAGTAATTTTATTATTATTTTTATCTACATTGTACAAGGCACTTGTGTTCGCGTTTAATAGTAAAGATACACTGACTTGTTCATTATTTAAATCTTATCAACGATGACGAATCTATAAACAGTTGATAATTTTGTAAGCGTACATAAATAAGAAGTCCAATGTCCAAATTTATTAATTTGGATTAATGTATTTTGGAATGAGATAAGCATAGCATTACCTATTTCAGTAATCTATCTTAGTTATTGTCTTGGTTTATTATTTTCGTAAAATGCGTTCCTTTACATAAAATATAGTCCATTATACCACCACTGGATAACGTAACATTCAAATGGTGAAAAAATTTTGGGTCATGGTTTAGTACTCGAGGTCCAAGTCCGAAAAGGCGACCTCTTGTATTAGTTTAAAGGTTTAAAACCATTTAGTAAGAAAGGAGCACTGCTCGCCTTTATGCCCGGTAAAGCATCAAAAGCCTCATGGCTAACTACATAATATATCTCCATCCGAAAAAAAATCTAATCGTTTTTTTTTTCATCTTTTTTGTATACATAAAGCTGTTAACTAGCATTAGATAAGAGAAGCCGTGTGGTTTCCGGCTTATAATAGACCACCCCATATAATCCCATTACGTGTTTCGTAAGAGGCGACTATAGAATCGAATCCCGGTAAGTGCAAATATTTGTGTGATGAGCAGGAATATTTGTTTCTGAGTCATGGATGTTTTCTATGTATTTAAGTATTTATCTATCTATATAAGTATGTATATCGTCGCCTGGTACCCATAGTACAATCTTTGCTTAGTTTGGGGCTAGGATGATCTGTGTGACATTGTCCCTAGATATTATTATTATTATTATAGAATAAACACGTGATGATGGGCAGCATCACCTGTCATCACAAAGTTAGGTACCTATTATCGTACTACGATCACAAATGCGCCTGCCAAGCGTGGTGATTACAACAATATCTCTCGTCGATCCTAGCTTGCGATGGTCTGTTAAGAGGAAGCCCATGTTCAGCAGTAGACGTTAACGAGGTCCTATACGTAGATGTCGTGTAGCTTCTGTTTCCACAGGGACCGCTTGATAGACCGGATGATACTTGACTTGCTTTGTTTATTTTATGGAGCTTATTAACTGAAGTGTAGTTAAATATTTAAACATTTCAGAAGCGCGGACGCATAATTTAGTATTAAATTTATTTTTTTACTAATTGTCTACACTCGGTTCCAAAAATAACGGGTCAGTCACAAAAATTTTAATACCTCCAGAACTGTAAAAGTTAGATCAATGAAATAAAAAACAGAATAAAGACTTTTTAGTTGCCGTGTGGTTTCCGGCTTAGAATAGACCACCCCATGTCCTCCCATGGGTGTCGTAAAAGGCGACTAAGGGACATATGGCTGATGGATGGGCAGCAGCATCTATTAGCTCAAGGTTAACAGCTAACTGCGATCACCAATCCGTCTGCCAAGCGTGGTGATTATGGCAATATCCCTCTACGATCCTGGCTTGCCAAGATCTGTTAAGAGGAGGCCCATGTTCAGCAGTGGACGTAAACGGGCTGTTGATGATGATGATGATGATGATGAGTTGCGCTTCTAATAGCATATTATTTAAACTGGTTGATGAAAAAAACTTCATTAGAAAAACAAAATTAAAAAAATGGCTATTTTTAAAAACAATATTTTTGTTTCATGTCATTATGGATGCTTTCCATTTCTATTCTGTCACAAAAAAAAATATCGTGAACGTCTTCCACGTGCATAATTATTATTCTGTGAGGTGAAGCATGGCAGTCACGCTAGAGGAATGTACCAGAATCCTAACTTTTTTGGAACTTGGGCGGAGCCAGCGTGAAACAGCCAGAAACATTGGTGTATCTTTGTCGACTGTTCAGCGGGTAGTCCAGCGGTACCAAGAGACCGGATCACACCTTAGAAGACCAGGAAATGGCAGACCAAGATGCATAACGGCCAGGGAAGACAGACAACTGGTGGCTACAATGCTCCGAAATCGATTTCAAACTGCTGTTGGTCTAAAAACTCACTTTATTCGCTTTGGAGGTGGCAATTTAAGCGCTCAAACAGTAAGAAGACGTCTTGCTGAAGCAAATTTGAAACCATTGAGGCCCGCAAATGGCCCCAAACTGGAACGAGGACATCGAATTGCAAGACAGAGATACGTGCGCGAGCACCTAAACTGGACACTAGACGATTGGTCTAGGGCAGTGGTTCCCAACCGGTGGTCCGCGGACCACTGGTGGTCCCTGGAAGCACTAGAAATGGACCTGAAGCTGCCCAAAAAACATTGCGACGCAGCTAAATATTTATTTACTGAAAATAAGATTTTCTAACACAGAAGTTATTGTAATAGTGTTCATTTTAGGGTGATTACGCAAAACAGGTGGTCCGTAACGAGATAAACATTTTGTAAAATGGTCTTTCAGCGCTTAAAGGTTGGGAACCACTGGTCTAGGGTAATGTTCACGGACGAGCCTAAATTCATGCTTTATAAGCATGATGGTAGGCAGTTGGTATACAGAAGACCAGGGGAGTGCTTCCATCAAGCATGTGTGGAGGAAAAAGTGGCGTACGGTGGAGGCTCCGTACAAGTTTGGGCTGGGATTTCTGCTGAGGCCCGCACCGAGCTGGTACTCATTCAAAATGGAACTCTAAATGCAGAGAGGTACGTGGAAGAGATCCTCAATGAACATGTAGGTCCTTTCATGGCCAGGATGGACCGGCATGGCATATTAATGCATGATAATGCGCGTCCCCATACCGCCAGAATTGTACATGACTACCTTGAAGAGGTCGGTATCGAACTCATGCAGTGGCCAGCGCGAAGCCCGGACTTAAACCCCATCGAGCACACCTGAGACGAGGTTCAGAGATGCGTGAAAGGTCGAAACCCCACACCAATCACGCTTCCCGAGCTCAAACAAGCACTGGTGGAGGAATGGGAAGGTATTCCTCAGCACCAGCTCCGAAATTTGGTGTACAGCATGCCTAATCGCCTGGAAGCTGTCAGAAGAGCTCGTGGAGGCAATATAAAGTATTAAATGAAAAAAGTGATGAAAAACAGCAAAAAAACAATCATAAAAAAAATGTAATCTTAAGAAAAATATGACTACTTTAGTTTTTTTTTAATTTAGAGATTAATATTGTGGGTGCAACTAAGTTTTATTTTATTTTTTATCTGTATAATTAAATTCTCAATTGAACAGTCTTCGTTTCATTAGGATGGAATACGTAGTTCGGGTGATATTCGGGTTTATGTGACTGACCCGTTATTTTTGGAACCGAGTGTATTTTATTAGAATAACTAGTTTTGTAAGTAATTAATTAGGTAGATACGTCCTTAAATTTATATTCAAAGATTTGATATGTAGTGAAACCGGTTTTTTAGATTTATTTAATACCTAGCTAGTTCAGGCAAAACCACTTTTATGTTTTTCCTATTTTTTTGTTATCCAAATTGTATATTTTTTGTGTAAAACAGAATTAAATATGTATTTTTCATTTAATTGTTATTTATCTTTTCTTTGTAGTAAACGTATGTATTTTAAGAATCCATTCATAAAGAATGATAAAAGTAATATGAATAAAAATGGCCTAATCGTTTCTATTCATATTAAACTCTGTTTAAATATTAACTCAAACATGTTACGATAAAGGTAACTGTTAATTATAAAAAGGAAATATTTCATTATTTTCAAATTTGTTTGTAGTAGTGTAATATACACTAAGGCCCGAATTCCTCTGTCGCTGATGTCGGTCGCTGATGTCGGTCGCGCGTACGAATATACGTTGTGTTCTATGAAGCACCACACTGTGACGCTGACATCAGCGGCGCGCGAGTTGCTACGCGCCGCTGATGACGCGCGTCGGTCTCGCTCGTCAGCGCCGCGTTCGTCGGTCGACTGACGCGCTATAGAACGCTATGAGCGTCCTCACTCTGTTCCCGACCGTCGGCACGCGCGCGTACAGTCGCCCGCCACCATGAACATTGATATCGAACGTGTGATTGCCGAGGTGCACCTACGTCCTGCATTGTGGGATTTATCGAATGAACTTTACAAAGATCGCGATGCCAGAGCAAAATTTTGGTTACAAGTTTATGAAGCACTTTTTCCCGAATTCAATAATGAGGGCGATGATAAAAGAAGAGATCGGTAAGTATGCTGCAGCAACTAAACAATTTATAAACGGGTTCATAATAATATCCCAAATTCAAACTCCGCTTCACAAATCCACTTGGAGACGCCTGTACCGTGGAGCGGTCAGTATCGCACTACGGATGTTTTCATTGGCGCTGATGGTCAGCGCGCTACGCGACTGACGGTACGCGACCGACGTCAGCGACAGAGGAATCCGGGCCTAAATCTACGTTACCGAGTCAATAAAGTATAAAACGAAGGTTATTTCAATAAGAGGTTCACAAGGACACACGCTAACACTTAAAAAACAGCGTATGAAGTCTAATTGTTAATATGTATATAGGTACCTATAGCTGCATCTTACCCAAAATCTTATCTAAATTAATAAAAATTGGCAAATTAACCTGTTGCCGTTATTAATATTGAGCAAAAAAATCACGTTTGTTGTATGGGCCCCCCTTAAATACATATTTATTTTATTTTGTTTTTCGTACTGAAATACATCATTCGTGAAAATTTAATCTGTCAAGAACGCGATGTTCTTGACATACAGCCTGGTGACAGACATACAGATAGACACCGAAGTCTTAGTAATAGGGTCCCGCTTTTACCCTTCGGGTACGGAACCCTACAAACAACTTTGAGATTACTATTAGCCAATGCCTTGATTTGAATAGCCCGTTTACGTCCACAGCTGAACAGCAGGCAGCTTGGAAGGTGGGCCGGATTGCTTATGCGTGCCCGGCCCCCGCCAACGGCGGATCGAAGGAGTGTCCGGAGGGTTTTAGTGGTGTAGGGTCCTCTTTTCGTGGTATGCTAACTCATACCACGAGAAGAGGACCCTATGCAGAGGGCGAGTCCCATATATCCCACCGCCAGCGCGCGAATACGCTGCAGCGGCGGTGGGAATGCGTAAATGAATTTCACCCCGGACAAAACAAAAAGGCAGCTTGGCAGGTGGATTGGTGATCGCAGTACGGTGGTAACTAGCTTGAGCTGATAGATGCCTATCCATCAACTGTATATCCCTTACGACACCCATAGAAAGACATGGGGTGTTTTTAAGCCGGAAACCACTGGCATAATCTAATTAAATATTATCCGCAATACACTTAACAGCTAACACACTTGCACTTTGTAACTCACAGTAAATAACATCCGTGCCCACAACATTATCAAATCACATAGCCACTATAAAATAAACTAAAAAACTGATTCTACATCACTTAATCACTAACAACGGCTAAATTACATTAAGACGACTTCAGTTCATCACTAGCCTAGAAAAATAAAATAAAATCGATTGTGATTCAAACACGTCCGCAGCCCACTGCGTTACTAGCACCACTTTGTTACGCAATCGCATTATAAACTTGTGCACTCCGTTATTATACTTAAAATTGTTATAAAGACTTGTTATGCTATTCTTTCGCGTTTATAACGTAACGGAATGATAACTATATGTGTCATAGTCTACTTGTCGCTCACACTGATGCTTGTAAATCGTTTAACAAGTTATAAAAAGACTTAGTTCCCGCGCGCGGTTTCACACACGTTGCTTCCGTTCCCGTAACAACTTCATAATTAAATATAGCCTAAAGCCTTCCTCAATAAATGACAAATTTAACACTGAAAGATTTTTTAAATCGAATCAGTAGTTTCTGAGATTAGCAAACTTCCGCTTTATGTATTAGTATAGATTTAAATTTCTCCTCCGTAGCGTAGCGGTATTTGGTTCGCCTTGAATCTCGGAGGTCGTGGGTTCGATCCCTACACTGGACATGAAATCTTTGTGTTAATTCTAAGATCTGGTTGGTTGAGGGACTACCCTCCGTGCCTCGGAAAGCACGTTAAGCCGTTGGTCCCGATTGTTATAACATCATCTATAATAATCGTAAATCAAGGAACGGGCAGCAGCGTTTCCTTGTGTGGTACAACATAATACTGCGGTCACCAACCCGCCTGCCAAGCGTGGTGACTATGGCAAATACCCTTCTCCGGGAGGAAGCCCATGTTCAGCAGTGGACGTTACCAATTGCCACTAATATTATAAATGCGAAAGTAACTCTATAATATATCTAACGCATTAATACCAAAACTACTGAAACGATGTTCATGAAATTTGGTAGAGAGATACAGAGAATTTATTCATATGAATTTTGTCATCATTATCGAATTTATTTGGGGTCACGTTTTTATCTTCCATTCTGTACCGTCAGCCGATGCGCTATCATTAACATTAAATTCATGAAGAAAAAAGGATTTTTCTTCATACCACTTCTACCACAATCCATCCATTTTTACTTCGGCCTCCTTCTTTCTCTCCATCCCTCTGCATTCATATTCATTACCTTTTACGTCACATGCGAATCAGCCCTTCTCTTCACAAGACAACTGGGACAGCGGAAACGAGGACACCCGATTCCCTTTCAACCATTATTATTCCTTTCAATTTCTTGTTTTCATAATTTTTTGACAGGTTGCTCGCAGACAGGCAGTTTGCTTGCACGCCAAGCATCTAGGAGTGCACAGCGAGTAAGTTATAGTTATATCTAAAATTTCATATTGTAGACAATTGGAGGCCGTTGGTATTCTCTCATACAAAATGCTGAGTATGCTTGAGTTTGAATCCGCCTGCCAAGACTGGTGATTAAGGTAATATTATTAAACTAAGCTGGCTTGCTAAGGTCTGTTAAGAGGAGGTCCATGTTCATAAGCGGACGCATACGAGCTAATACAGTACAGTACATGTCAATCAAGCAGACACGCAACTCATATTGGGTGATTTAACCGTCAAATATTTGCAATTAGCAAAACAGTCATTTACTACGTGACATTGTGAAATTATCGCAGAGCTCCAGAGACAACAAAATTTTATAGACATACTGACAAACATGACTGTGTTAGAGTAGGTCAGAACAGTACTAGAATCTCTTGGGTTAAGTGGCAGTGAAACTAGTTTATTATTACGTCTTTGGTTAAATATTTTTACAAGAGCTTTAGAAACTAGGCTAACGATTATTTCAATTTCATTTTATCAGCTTTCTAACGGTTACATCTGCGTAGCTCCCATCTAAGAAACTTTTTTGTAAAACCTTACCTTCGTCAGTGACAACATAGTATTCACCAGGAAAAATATAATTTCGAATATTGTCTACTACACCTACAAAAATCATTACCTTAACCAATGAAGTACGTACACTATCGTACCGTACCAGTGGTACCACTGGGTCGTGGTCCTAACCCCTTAAGGGTGCCCCCAGGTGTGTGCCACTTAATTGTATGTTTTTTTTCCAAATTTTTCTATATTGAACCATTAAAGTCTAAAATAATTAATATGAACATAAACTTATTATGAGTAGAGAAATCAATGACCAGCTGACGGACGGACTACTTTGTCTGTAATATCCTACAATTTGCTACCGGTTAATTAAGTATCTAGTTTAATTCATAGAATAAGAACAATTGTGTAACATTGTGATTCTGACAAGTACAAATGTATGTAAATACCTAAGTGCTGAATAAATTCATTATTTCATTATTTCACTAAATTAGCTGCATCGTCGCGGTTAAATGGTTGACCGACGATGGTGATGGTTGTTCTATCGATTCCCGGGTCGGACCAAAAAAGTTTGTAAATAGAAAAAAAGCCTGACGACAGAAGAGTTGGTGTTTTTTTTATCAATGCCTCGTAAAGGAATTTAAACTGTCAGTTTAACGCATTTTCTATGTCTCGAGTAAAGCAATAGAGAATACCTATATTTGCACACATTTGTGCACTTTAATAAGTCCTGCGCAAATCTCTAATGTCCTAAGCGATAGGCCACCGTGGAGTCTCTACCACCATGGAGACTATATATTGCAAAATTAACACTTAAGCAAGGAAGTAAGGAGGCATGAACATTTGGAAAAAACAGAGTAGCATAAGGTATACGTAGCATTGTAGCATTGTGTGTTACAACATAGTACCTACTGAGGTCACTAACCCGCCTGCCAAGCGTGGTGACTATCGCAAACCCTCCGTTGAGAGGAGGCCCGTGATCAGCAGTGGACGTTATACGGGCTGATAATGATAAGGTGTACGAAAAAAATGCGGCCATCAACCACACACTTACCTATATAAAAGTTCGTTACGTGCACGAGCCTTCACAAATAAGATCGGTTGCTATTGTTGTTAGAGCAATTATATAGTTACAGTAAGATGGACAGACAGATAGCAATAGACTTATTAAATGAATCCGTTGGTTGCACTTGGCATGGAATCATTAATCAGACAAAATCTAAAATTTCCGTATTTATAAAAACACAATAAAAAAAATAACTATCATGTTCTTATCATGCGTCGATTTCTGTTACTTCCACCGGTTATGGACGTGGCAAATCTGAGAAGAATTGGCAACGAACTCAGAGGAATCCTTTTTAAAATAATCAAATCGAAGTAAAAAAGAGGCTTGGTAATTTTTACACTATCTTTGAGCGCCGCGCTATACAAGAAAGCCTCCTGGCCCGGAGTCCGAGAGGCCCAAAATGTCATAATGAAATAATAATGAAATTTATTCAGCACTTAGGTATTTACATACACTTGTACTTGTCTAAACGTAGGTCTATAATTTCTGTCTCCCCGCCTGCGTCCACTCTGACCCGAGGTCCAAATCCCGCAGGGGTCTCCTCTTGCGTAAGTACTAAGTAGTCACCTACAGTTCAGTTTGTAGTTAAGTATTATTATTATTTGACCGGTCAATATACTATACATTTTTTTATTATAGTTGTTCGATTCAATTTAATCGAACACGAATTTGCTGACACAGCAAAGCGGCTACCGACTGGGGCCGCACACAGCACCGTGCACCTCAGTGCATCGTCGGACAGCTAACCGCACGCATTCATTAAATCATTCCATATTTAACATAAATCTTAATAGCAATAAAATATCAGTTCTCCATATTTTAGTCTTTTAAATTATCTCCAAAAGCCGTACCCACTAGGTCACGTCTCCCACATATTGGTCCTTCGAGTATAAGGACTTTGCAGTCGGTAGTTTGGGTATCAAGTTATATTCAAGTTTCTAAAATTCTTGATTAAAATAACTAAGTAAATAACATTAATATTAAAACCTTATTCATTGATACAAGACTGACAAACTTCTAGCACACCTGAAATAAATTCAAACATAACATATTTTATTTAGAATGCATTATGAATATTCTTCCTCTTTTTATTTTCTTAAATTAATAATTGCAGAATAATTATAATTTATTTCGTTCATTTAACCGTATAAGGCCCGAACCCTAGCCCAGTGAACTAACAGAAGCCTCGAAAGAAGCTACAAATGACTATAAAAAAATAACGCTATCTGTGGTAAGGTGACGTCACCGTGTACCACGTGACACATTATATTATTCATAGGCAGGCGGTTGACAATCAATACATGACACGCACGAAATAATTAACAAGCACACGTGCACATGAGACCGATGCTTTAACGTTATACTTAACTTTTTTTTACTGACATTTATGAAGTTAGCCTTTTAGGCTTTTGCTACTTCACCGGGCGTAAATGCGAGCAGACCTTCAGCCTTACTAAATTTTACATGAGAACTAGCTACGCCCCGCGGTTTTACCCGCGTTACTCTGTTCCAGTTGGTCGGAGCGTGATTTTTTGTAGCCTATATGTTCATCGAGCTTATTAACTATCCCCGTGCACAGTTTCAGCCGAATCCATTCAGTATTTATGTCGTGAAAGAGTAACAAACATACAATCTTTCGCATCTATAATATTAGTAGGAAAGTAATCAGTAAAAGTACTGTAGTTAAATAATTCATTTAAACGTAAACAACGTTTGATAGTTTCCTTTATATTTTATACTTAACTGGCAACTCGTTAGAATGCTGCTTTGCTTCTACTTGACAAAGCGTGATATGTAAGGTGCTTTCAAAATATATGTCTTCCGGTTATCAGAATAGATAGTACCATGTATATGTACCTATTGTACGCATAATTATTATAAGTATGTATACCTACTTAAATGTGCGACAGTGTTTACTGGCATTAGAATAATATATTGTCTAATGAATTTATTTTGCCTTATAAATACTTTATTAGTAGGTACCTAATCTTTCTTATTAAGCGTTGTCTTCTCTTGAAAATAATTATCTTACTTTAGTTTCTCATTATATTTTATTGTGAAGACTCGTTCTTAAACACAGCATCCAGAGCTAATAATATTCTTATAATGGATTTCACTCATATATAAAACTTATTAAGTAGGTATAAAAAATAAAAACTAGTTACACATATTAGGTCGATAAACCCCGCTAAAATAATTCCACGTTATAACACCATTATAAGTTATATGAAACAAGTATTTTAAATATAAAAACTCGAGTAATTTCGTTCGGAACGCGCGACCGGTTGCGCGCGCGCCACTTTCCTTCCCCACCCGGTCATCACAACACGCGTTCTGTGAACACACAAACAACTATTACTACGATCATTCGATCATACGTTCATCTAATTAAATACTACATACATAATTTGCCAAACAAAAGTAAACCGTATTAAGTGAATGCGTTGTGTGTTTTAAAGTGTATTTTTTCGCCAAAGTTCAACAGTGCAATAAGTTTAAGTGACATTTCCGACTGGAACGCTCCGTAAGAAAATCGTTTGTAAGTAGGCTAAATAGCTACAAGTCGCAGGTAGAATGACAATGTCATAGTGCGGCTATACGTTATTCTAAATAGAGACTTAAGTCAATAAACTTAAGAATGAATATTCAATGACAAGGTTAGATTTGCTGGGGAATCGCAGAGGGTCAATGTCAGAAGTATTTACTTACTAACAATACTGATTAGCATCCTCCGTAGCGTTGCGGTATTTGGCTCGCTTTATATCTTCGACCCCCACGCCGGAAAAGAAATCTTTGTGTAAATTCTAAGATTTATTCCGGGTTTAGTTGGTCGAGGGACTACCCTCCGTGAAAGCACGTTAAGCCGTTGGTCCCGATTGTTATAACATCATCTAGATTAATCGTATTTCAGAGAACGGGCAGCAGCGTTTCTTTGTGTTACAACGTACCCACCTGCCAAGCGTGGTGACTATGGCAAATACCCTCCCTCGGGAGGAGGCCCATGTTCAGCAGTGGACGTTATACCGGTTGATGATGATGATTAGATACCTACATAGTTAAGTAAGTAAGGATTTTGTTTTACTTCAATAACTATGAAGCAAGAGATGATTGACTGCATGTGTTTGTATATTAAACCCAGTGAATGATAACTGTTTATATTTTATTACTAGCTTCCCGCGCGCGGTTTCACCCGCGTAGCTCCCGTACCCGTGGGAACTTCGTAATGAAATGTAGCCTATAGCCCTTAACGATAAATGGGCTACATAACAATGAAATATTTATTCAAAACGGACCAGTAGTTCCGGATATTAGCGCGAAACACGCAAAGCTTAACAAACAAACGCTTCTAAGACAACTAGCTTCAGCGCAGCGCCCGGTTGTGTTCCCTTAGATCCCGTCTCCGTGGGAATTTCATAGTTAATATAGCCTACGTTACTGAACTGGATAACGTAACTTTCTAATGTTAAAAGATTTTTTTAAATCGGTCCAGTGATTCCGTAGTTTAATTAATGCTTACAAACAATAAAATATTTTCTCTTTATAATATTAATAGTCATAGATATGCAAGTAGGTAGTTTCTTGTAGCATTAAACATAGCTATTAAGTCATAGAATTAGTAATCAGTAATTAATTTTAATTACGTTTGTTTGTATTGAATAGGCTCCGAAGCTAATTAACCGATTCAAAAAATTCTTTCACTGTTGGGAAGCTACACGATCACCGGATGACATAGGCTATATTAAATTATGAAGATCCCACGGGAACGGGAGCTGCGCGGGTGAAACCGCGCGCGGGAAACAAGCTAATACATAATTACCTTTAATAAAACTATTATGAAATAAAATAATCTTAATCTTTCAATTTTATTGTTTAATGAAATAGGTATTTTTGTTGGTATTTATATAAACACTAGCTTCGCCCCACGGTATTACCCGTGCTACTCTGCTCCAATGGGTCGTAGCGTGATGTTTTGTAGCCTATATGTTAATCCAGCGTATAATCTCGGGGCAAAATTTCATTTCCGTTCAGTAGTTTGGACGTGAAAGAGAAACAAACATCCTTCCATACTTATAAACTTTCAGATAATAATCAACCATAGACTTTCTACAGGCCCAATCAATGAAATTTCATTGCCGCTGACCATAAAATCATAAATCTATGCAATTTAAAGCGGTGTAGAGATGATAGTTTCCACGCTTTTCGGGCGATTGTTTACTAGATCTCGGTCGCTACTGGTATATGAGTTATCAGTTTTGTAGTATAATAATTTTTTGAATCATCTTCCTGTCTGTTCGGCTAAAGTACCTACTCACCGTAACACCTAAAGTATCTTATCTCATGCCAATGTTGGTATAATTGGGTACATAAGTTGTTTGTCTGTTTCAGATCTAAGAATTGAAGAGCCGGAAATTTTCCTTCACTATTACTAACACTGTTATGACTACAATATAAAAAAATAATTGACGCAGATACAAATCTCAGCAAAAAAGTTATAAATTCTGCAAGTCATTTCAAATTGTCTAATTATAACTTTTAAGATAACATCGGCGATGTTATTTGTCCGACAATAATGCCTACGATAGCATAACTCCAAAATCTGCAAATCATTCCAACAAATAATCGAATACCTTTGGACCATGAAGTAATTAAAGCAAACTTACGTCATCCGAAGATCACTTCAAAACATGGAGCTTTTACACTGAAGCATTATTGTGAACACTTTTAAAAGTTCTAGTCATAAACCGAAACGTTAGAATAAGATAGAGTGTAAATACGGCAGGTGTTTAGCCATGTGGAATAAGAATTGGTTGGTGCTTTGGTCTCTGTGGGCGGCCCGAGTGGTACGCAATCCTACGGCGCCGGTGCAGCTGAGCGACGGAGGATGGGTCCGAGGAACAATATCTCCAGATGGAAACCACCTACGATATACTGGAATACCTTACGCCAAGGTCACGCAAAGGTTTCAGGTGAGAGCATTTGACTATTATACTTAGCAGTTTTGACGCTGTTATTGTGATTCGACTTATTTTTTACTTCTTCTTGATAGAAATTACTATGATCAGCCTGTTTAAGATCCAATACGGAACAAACGTTTCTCCCGAAGGGGGTTTTGCCATATTCATCAGGCTTGGTATGTAGCCCTGTGATCACACTATCGACGACATTATGGAAATTAGCAGACTTCGGCAAATTACCAAATTAATTATAGTTGTAATTATTTTTTGGCTCAGTTTCGCTTTAATTTTTGTGTCAATATCAGAATAGAAAGTTGTTTTTAATTTAATCAGCTCGAGGTAAATACACGATACCGAGAGACAATCATAACGAAGTACAGGGTGACCGTGATTTATTGCCACTGTGAGATTGCTCCCCATGTAGCGTGATGTTTTATATTAATCTATGAAGTTTATATTTTATATGCCAAATTTCATCTGATTATTTCGAGATCAAGTTGCAAACATCCAAACGTCATACATCTATAATATAGGAACGTTAAAATTAATAAAACCTTCAACAATCAAAGCAATACATGTATTTAAGTAAATATTTAATATCACATTTTGACGTCAACCGAAGTATTAAATAAATTAATTAAGAACTAATATTTTTTTAACGACTGTATCGATTATATTAATGATATTAAAACTAAGGATAATTTTCTGGTAGGGTGTTTATGGGCCAAGTGAACTCGCGACAGCTGGGTCGCGGGCACCACCGGATTTCATGCATTAGCAGTTCCCGATTGGAGCACTGGGTGGGTTTAAATGGGTAAAGCCTCTCCTTGTGGTATTATTAGCATATCATCGCTATGGAGACGGCAGTCTTACATAGCCAGCTGCTGTGGCGGTGGGGATGTCAAATCATTTCCCCACGGAAAAAATAATAAAAGGTGTGCATCAAACGTTAAAATCCCATTTTCAAGTCAAGTCTTTATTGAGTATTTTATGCGTGAATTAAAAAAAAAGATAATTAATATTTAACCCTTTTAAATATTAATTATCTTTTTTTTTTAATTCACGCATAAAATACTCAATAAAGTCGTTAAAATTTACCACAATGGTTTTTTTCCGGATAGACATACGTAGGTAGCCACGAGGCTTTTACTACTTCACCGGGCATAAAGGCGAGCAGAGCTCCAGCCTTAATAAATGGTTTAAAAACTACAAACTACGCAGGTTGCGTAGGAGGGCGCCCCCTGTGGGGCTTGGACCTCGGCTCAGGGTGGTCGCTGGCTATGAGATTAAGGGGTTTGGACTTTTAGTATTTTAGGGGAGGTTTGTGCAACTGTCGCTCTACTTTACAGTTCGCGGGCCTCTTGGACTTTGGGTCTACGAGGGCATACCACACTGGTTGCATATAAACCTCTATTATGACTATTATTAGCTCTAACATGTTGCAACTATAGTCGATGTACTCTCTTTAGTTAAACTTTGCTTTTCTAAGTTAAATATATACTTGGAATACACTTTAGGACAAACAAGGACCGAGTTGTCACAGCACACGCCATTAATTTCCAACTTGTATTTTGAAACAGTTATAGTATAATAGTTTCTGAGTACACCGGGCCAGTACCCTGCCTGAGCCCGTAATGATGTAAGCACACGTAACAATTTAGTGCTAATCTACTTCTGATTGCTGTTAATCATAGTTTGATGTGGCAACAACTACTCATCGAAATGTGTTTTGACTACTGCTTTCGTGGAACTATAAAATGTGACGAATTTTTGTAGTACTGTTACGATAAAAACCGGTTAATGCCTTGACAGGTTGTTCAAATGTAATTATTATTGTGCATCAGACAAGTATTGCATCTGAGAAGATAAACTAATGTATGTTCGTGCAGTTAGCATGTCATTTTACATACCTCCGTAATAATATGTAGTCCCGATTGTTATTACATCATCTATGACAATCGAATATCAGGGAACGGACAGCACCGTTCCCGTGTGTTACAACATAATACTGCGGTCACCAACGCCAAGCCCGCCAAGTAGGATAACTATGGCAAATGGGAAAACCATGCCACGGGAAGGTGATTTCGAGTTTTAAAAATAGTTGCAATTCCAAAAATCAAATTCCGTCCTTATGGCGAAGATATACCTATATGTTTTCTATTTATTTTTTCAGCCTGCAGAACCAAACCCTCAATGGAAAGGTATTTTTGATGCCAAAAATGAAAACGTCAGATGTGTCCAAAGATTTTTCGGCACTAAGGTTATGGGGACCGAAGACTGTCTCATTATCAACGTATTTACCCCAAATACCAAGTATGATGAACCCCTCCCCGTTATGGTTTTTATACACGGTGGAGGTTTCAGAGATGGATCTGGAAGCCCAATGATTTATGGCCCCAATTATCTCACAAAACAAGGAGTTATTCTAGTCACTTTCAATTATAGACTAGAAATCCTTGGGTTCTTGAGCCTAGGCATCAAGGAAGCACCAGGAAATATGGGAATGAAAGATCAAGTTGAAGCTCTAAAATGGGTCCAGCGAAATATCAGATCTTTTGGAGGAGATCCTGATAATGTGACAATTTTTGGAGAAAGTGCAGGAGCCGCATCCGTCAACTATCATTTATTGTCTCCTATGTCTAAGGGATTATTCCACAAAGCTATCATGCAGAGTGGATCTGCCATATGTCCTTGGGCATTTCAATATGATCCTTTAGAAACCGCAAGCAAATTTACTAAACAAACGGGTCACAATACCCAAGACCCTTATAAAATTTATAATGTATTGATGAATATGACAGCTGAAGATTTAATGACCATTCGAGTGCCTAGAAAAAAGGGAGATGTAGTTCTATCAGAAAACATATTTATACCATGTGTGGAAAAAGAGATACCTGGAATAGAAAGATTTTTAACCGACACACCTTATAACTTGATGTTAAAGGGCGAGTACAATAAAGTTCCTCTTATCATTGGATACAACTCAGCCGAAGGTTATATGTTTATGGGCAAAGAAAACTCTACAACTATAGCTGATATGGGTTTCTATGAAGCTTTGCCAAGGGATTTGTTAATACCCAAATCAGAAAAGATAGAAATTGCGAAAAAAATGGATGCACTTTACATGAAAGGTGATAAAATAAGCAATACAACGCTCGTAAAATTTTCTAGATACGAAGGAGATTCCGGTATTACTTTCCCAGTTATATCTACAACTGAAATATTATTAAAAACGACTAAACAGCCCATTTATTTATATAAATTTGACTACGATGGTGCTTTAAATTTTGCTAAGAAACTATATGGATTTTCAAAAGCACCAGGAGCGACTCATGCCGATGAGTTATTTTATTTATTTAGTTTGAGTCTGCCTACTTGGGCATATTTAGAGAAAGAATTTATACATAAATTTACTACTTTGTGGACAAATTTTGCCAAACACAGGTGAGTCAAGTGATTACTCTTACTTAAATAAAAAAAATATTGATTCGAATAACATACCAATTATGTACATTTTAGCTTAAATCCCATCAAAATGCTCACTAACAGTTTAATCCACTTCTATGGCCGTAGCAAATTCTAAATTTATATACGAGGGAATGAATGAATTAGTTAGCGTCCGCAAATTGAATGAATTTATTAAGTCTTGCAACACATTGCAACATACAAATAACATTGTTATACTGCCATCAGATTAGATTGAAGATTGACCAAGACCTGAATAAGAAATAGATGCGAATTTTGTTGTGGAAATGTAATTTCTTTATAATGTTAAAATTGGGAATAAAACACGCTTAGAGTGATAAATAGGTGGACATTTTGTTGATGTCTTTTTATTGTTTCATAAAGAATCAGGATTAAAAATTATCTCATGTGCTTTTCCAGACAATTAATCTGTTAGCGTACTCAATTGTTTTATTGCTTCCGTGGTTATAATTATCATTAATGCATTGGGTTTTAATAATATAAATACACAAGGTTCACATGGACCCTGTCGGGCACAGCAAAATATTGCAAAGGAAGGTATTTTTTGAGAAATTTTACAAAATCAAAATCTGACGGTTTTATTACATGAACTAGCTTCCCGCACCCGGTTTCACCCGCGTAACTCCCGTTCCCGTGGGAACTTCATAATTAAATATAGCCTTTATTAATCAGTGATAATGTAGCATTTAAATGGTGAAAGAACTTTTAAAATCGGTCCTGTACTTTTTGAGACAATTCGTTACAAACATTCTTACATACAAATCTTTCCTCTTTATAAAATTAGAATAGATAAAAAACATAATATACAACTAAAAGTGGCTAATTTAAAATTAAACAATAATTAAAAAGAATAGCTTATTTAGTACACACCAGAATTGATAAACGGATCTGGATGAACTAGATCCGTTTATCGATTCTGGTGTGATTGAATAACATATACCACATTAAGATTAGTGTAGACTAGACTTATACTAGCTTACTTTTATTTATCTTTATCTCACTAATAACGTTCATAATACTATACTCGTCACTGATTAAAATGTTGTCTAACTCATCTTTATCTAGATCAGAGGTCTCCAAACTACGGCCCGCGGGCCAAATCCGGCCTGCCAGTGCCATCAATCTGGCCCGCGACACCCAATGTCTTATTGTAGTTACTATTGCTGTGATAAGTTGAAAAAGACAACACAAAATGATAATTACTCGGTCGCACACTTTGTGACTAGTCTAGAAATAAGAGTATAGTTAAGGATAGAAAAAATATAAAACTGTTTTGGCCCTTCGAACATATTGAAAAAATCGTTATGCTAAGGCTTCAAAGGAGACCCCTGATCTAGATGATACAATATTTGAGACTAGACTTTAATTACCCTAATTCTTTGTTAACTACAACCTACAACTGTATAAACAAAATGAACCACTAAGCATATAGTTAACAACTATATAGGTTACTGGGCCATTACTCACTTAACTTTGAAACCTATTCTTTGAAACGTAATGTAAAACTAATATAGCTGAAACGCTGCGTCAGCTGCAAGTTCATGTTTTACCGACATTTCCACATCCAACGATGAGTTTACCAATATCTTAGCGTTCTGTTCTGTTTTGTTTTAAGTCATTAACATACTGCTGAATCATTGAAGACTTTATTGTTAATGACCATGTAGTGATCAAGATTCGAGCGTTACCCAATAATTTGTATTTTTGAGTTATAAGTATAAAAAACCGGCCAAGTGCGAGTCGGACTCGCGCACTAAGGGTTCCGTACCATTTTCAAGTGCCTCATCAAGCGAAAAAGGGCAAAAAAACGGTTTTTGTATGGTAGATTTTATTTTTAGTATTTGTTGTTATAGTTGCAATAGAAATACATCATGTGTGAAAATTTCACCTGTCTAGCTATCGCGGTTCTTGAGATACTTGAGGTAATAGGGTCCCGTTGTTACCCTTCGGGTACGGAACTCTAAACTATGAGTACTATTTTTTTATTCCAATTTTCAAAGAAGTAAACTGCTATATTTGTTTCTGCTCTTTCATTTTAATCTATACTTAATATAGTTTGGTTATTTGCTTGTATGCGCTAATCTTAGGAACCCAAGTCCGATTTCAAAATTTATTTCAGTTTAAGATATCTAGTCTTTTTATCGGGGAAGGCTTTAGTTACGCGGCTGAAACCGCGCGCGGGAAGATAGTAAAAATATAATAGCTACCTATTGTTCGATTTGAATACTTACTATGGGACAATCATCAATATATAGAGAATAATTTCATAGATCACCATCTTTTTTATTACAGCAATCCTACACCAAGAATCTTGCCAAGATGGGAGCGAGCTACCAAAGACAATCCTCGACTTCTCTACATCGGTAAACGTAGCTCAATGGCGCCACTCTGGAACGACGAGATTTATAGATTTTGGAACCAAATATATTCCAAGTATAGAAGAATAGATTGATAGAGAATTGTGCCGAAACAAAATAGATAGAACTTAATAAGTCGCACTTTCGGAAAGAAAAGGGCTCAAGGGCAATTATATTTGTAAAAAAGTACCATTTTAAGATTAACTTTTGCATTCAAAATGGTTTTACTCTCCATTCTTCTTCTTCCTGCCCTTGTCCCATGTTACTTGGGGTCGGCGCAACACGTTTTTTTCTTCCATTCTCCTCTATCAGCCGTCACGCTATCATTTAAATTTTAATTTATCATTTAAATTTTACTCTCCATTATATTATTCTATTCTATGTTCCATGAAATACTACCTTCAGTACTTATTTTAGGCCTGTTGTTAGCAAGAATCAATATTAATATTTTATAAAATCAATGTCTTATGCGAGCAGTAATATTGTTGTCTAGTCTAGTGTAGTCTCACCGAAGGTGCAATATAGTTAGATTATAATTAAGTAGATACGATAAAGCCAAGGATACACTAGGGGACAAATGTCGTGCGACACGTGTCGCCAGCGACGTTGGGTGAAGTAACACGACATTGTCGGACTTTGGTCGACATGTCTGGCAACATCGCACGACACGTGTCGCCAACTACATCGAATGAAGTAGCGCGACGTTGCCGGACTTCGCTCGACATGTCTGGCAACATCGCACCGCAGCCAACAACACTACCTCGGTGGGTGTAATGATATCGATTGCCTTGTGAAACAAAACTTCGTGATGTCGCCAGATATGTCCGGCGAAGCTTCGCGAAGTTGCACGACTTCGCCTGACGTCGCTACGGACATAAGTCGCGCGATGTCGCCAGATATGTCAGGCGAAATCGGCTGCCGCTTGACATGTCACCGATACATGTCGTGGCACATTTGTCTCCTAGTGTATCCTTGGCTTTAGTGTTGGGTTTTAAGAGATTTAGTTAATTATAATAAGAACGTCACAAATTGTCTCTAAATAATGACTGTCTAAAGTCACGACGCGGCACACAACTGAGTTTCAACCATTTATAAAAAAATCTTTGTATTCACATTTATTTACTAAAATTTAGAAACGAGAAGACCTAAAAACAGAGGATCCTAACCTATAATAGACTGCTGCCCACTTTACAAAGAAAAAAATCCGAATCCCCCTTAAAAGTACTAACTTGTAATCCAAATGAATTGTCTGTATTTTAACTAAGTATAATATTCATCAATAATTTCCTCTCTCTCTCTCTCTCGTTCTTTAATCGTGCTATATGGTTGGGATTAATTAAATATAACAAGAACATGCTATAACATGTTGTAACATATTAGGTATAATAAAATATTTAATTATGTCAAAGTTTTATTACCTATCAAAATTGTAACAATACAACAAAATATGTAAGCCAATACTTTGGCCCACGCCACGATAAGCTCCTGCACAAACTAGAGTGTTGACGGGTTATTAATATTGTGTTAAAAAATAAGTTGCTGTGCCGCAGTCACGCTTAGCTTAAATATTTCATGACAACGCAGCGTTCATCGAGTATGTATCATAGTAGGACAATTCTTCGGTTATCAGTTTGTAAATAAGTTCAAATAAATCATATCGACTATGCTACTATGCTGTTGTATTTTTTTATTGAAAACCTATTTAAAATAGCATTTCTTGGATTAATTTTTTTACCAGCTCCCGCATAAGTGATTTGAATCCTTGTGTCGCAGGGGACTTTCTTCAAGTTCATCAACTTCAACAGCCCATTTACGTCCCGTACATTATTATTGGTTAGCCAGGGTCGTTAAGAAAATTGCCATAATCACCATGCTGTATATACGTTGAGTTGATACATGCTTCTGCCTATCCATCAGCTGTATATCCCTTGGGATGAAGGGTAACTTGGTATTTAGCTAATGTTTGCAGTAACGCCGTGGGCTTTACACACATAATATAAATTCTACTCTAGATTACTCTAGAGTAATCTAGAGTACAATTTGTTTGTCTTTACTTTGTCTAGTCTCCAATATCTAGATAAGATTTAAAGGTTGTAGGTAAATGCCGCTATAGAAAGAAAAAAATACTGATGGTTTCCTTTCAATGAACAATGTATATATTATTTATTAGTATGTGTATATTTATTAGTCGGATATAATATGTAATAATCTACTCTACTAATTATTGTTGTTTTATCTAAAGTCTGTCGTGTACACTGTCCTTGCCCATTTTACCTTAATTTACACTCTGAAAATGGTTTGCTGGAAGAAAACTCATTAATGAGTTAATCTCGCCATTGTACATCATCTTTAAATGTTGTTTTTACTAACATTTCATGTGTACAATAAAGAATAAATAAAATAACAACATTGCTATTTTATTCAATCCAATTTGTATCTTTGAAAAAAGGAATGCATTTTACAGCTGTACCCTGTAGTAGCACATCCAGGTCTCAGAACAACTACGTAGTTGTTCTGAGACCTGGATGTGCTGGTTACAATTTCCACTTATGACATAATAATCAGCGGCGGCCTTACCCATTGCGTGGCTCCGAGCGGCAGTTGTTTGCGAGGCCCTTTTTCCTTCGTGAAAAGTGTGTCACGCGAAACTAAGTCTGGTTGTTTGATTTAGGATCAATTAACTAACTTTAAATTAAGGACCAAAATAAATTTTTTAAAATTACAGTTTAATTTATGTTTTTTTATTTTTATTTTGCCTGGGTTATTGCGCGAGGCCCCTGCAAGAGCGAGGCCCCGGGCGGTAGCCCTGTTCGCCACCCCCTAAGGCCGCCGCTGATAATAATATGTGAACCATGGAGTTCTAGTTCAGTTTCTAGGTTTCGTTTGCGTCCATGACTTAAGCATTAGATTTCAGAAGCAACTACGTTTACTAATCGGCCAAGGGTACAGCAGTTAAAATTGCATTCCTTTTTATCATATTGATAAAATATTATCAATATGCATATTGTGTATATTGATAATATTTTATCAATATACACAATATAAAACAAAGTCGCTCCCCGCTGTCTGTCTGTACCTATGTTCGCTTAAATCTTTAAAACTAACGCAACGGATTTTGATGCGATTTTTAATCGATAGACTGATACTCAAGAGTAAGTTTTATATGTATAATACATGTATATCAGTCCACCCATCCGAAGCCAGGGCGGGCCGCTAGCTTAATAATAGGGCAAGGCTCTTTGAAAGGCAACATAAACCGTATTTTTGTTATAGCACAGATTTAAGTACAAACTCCTAAACTTACTTCGTCTAGTCTCTAATATTAATCTAGCATAGAATTTGTAGTGTAGCGTAGTGTAGCCCACGGCGTTATTGCAAACATTAGCTAAACACCAAGTTACGCTTCTAAAACAAGCTTATATTTACAATCGTGTTTGTTCAAAGTTCAGTTAACTTGAGCCATCGATATTTCAATAGTAAGTTAAATGAAATTTAAATTAGCATATCGTCGACAAGGAGATTGAAGTTGCGATGAACTGGTGATCGCTCTTTAAGGTATGCTTAACTGGATGCCTATACAGGGCCGATGGTCGTTAAGTTAAGTTAAGTTCTAAACACTTTGTTTTCATTATTTGATAAGTCTTAAGTCTTAAAAAGCAATAAAAGGTAAGCCTTTTCTTGCTTTTTAGTTAATATAAAAACGGGAGGTTTTTAGTTTGTATATAGGTACTAATTCCATTATAAACTTCTTCGCTCTTCACACATCCGTCTCCTTCAATATCCTTCTCACTTTCTCCAGGAGACGAAAGTGGTATGTCAAGATCGTTGTAAGTGAAGGTAAGTGGAATCTGCCTTCGCCTATGGGAATGGGTCTCAAGTTCGATTCCGGATTGGACACATATTTTTGTTACTAGAAATTTTCACTAAAAATTAAAAATATAGATAGGTATATTATTAGGTTCCCGCGCGTAGCTTTCGTCCCCGCGGAAACGTCATAATAAAACGTAGTCTATTTTAGCCGTAGATAACGAGAGAGATATTCTAACAGTAAAAGATTTTTTGAAATCGGTTCAGTACTGTCGGGGCCTATTAAACGTAAACAAACAAACAACCAAATCTTCCCTCATTATAAAATTAGTATGGATTATATATCTGACTATGAGGGAGGCCTATGTCCAGCGGTGGACGTCCTATGGCTGAAATGATGATATATCTGACTTTACAGTGGAGTAACATCGTGATTATGTTTCTTATGATAGTTATATGAGTTGGCCAACATTTTTGAGCAGTACGCAAATACTTAAGTATATGTAATAAGTGTGTAAGTATACAAAATATAAGTGCGATTGGCTTTAAATGTCATAGAATTTTCTCTTCCGACACTTAGGTCAGTAGGTCTTGGTGTGCTCAACGATCTGCCTCACGCCCTCACGTACTTACAGTAAACACTAGTTTTACTAATTACACTATAACACAGCTATATTTAATTATGAAGTTCCCACGGGAACAAGATCAACACGGGTCAAACCGCGCTCACCAAACCTCCGAAACAATTTGAGACCACACAACTGATTAACTGCCGTCTTAATATTGATATTTCCTTGACCTGATATGTTTATCATAAAACAACTAATATTAGCTAATTATACAGTTGTGTATCTACAGAAATGAAAGGAAATAATGATTAGATCTACATTATTAACTACAAACAGTAAAGGCTACTATTTGAGCAGTTGTTATCTAAGATACAAATGTAATTTACTGCATTAGTCCGTTTACTTCCACTGCGGAACATGGGCCTTATTATAACATACCTTGGCACGCCAGGGTTGTTGGGGCTGGATTGCTTATGCGTACCCGGCCCCCGCCAACGGCGGATGGAAGGAGTGACCGGGGGTTTTAGTGGTGTAGGGTCCTCTCCTCGTGGTATGAGTTAGCATACCACGCTATGGAGATGGCTTGTCCCACATATCCCACCGCCAGCGCGCCGAATACGGTGCAGCGGCGGTGGGGATGCGTAAAAGAATTAACACCCGGACAAAAAAAAAACAAGGCCGGGTTCGTTGAGAGATATTGCCATAATCACCACGCTTGGCAGGTGGATTGATGATCGCATTAAGAGAGTATTCTTCAGCTGATAGATTCGGCTGCCCATCTATGTTTATGTCTCATAATCGCCTTTTACGACACCCATGAGAAAATATGAGGTGGTCTATTGTAAGCTGGAAATCACACGGTGTTCGCAAATATTAGGTTAGGTTTAAAATAATATTACAAAGTAATTAAGTTAAAATATACTCCGTAAAAGATAGCTTGATCTCTGCGACAGCTGTCAGTAAAATCACGCCTATGAAGTTTTGAATTTAGTAGTACAGACAGACAGTACCTGCCAATGTCATATTTTATGGGCATGCCGACCTAATTAGTGATGGGCGATGAATCATCGTGGCTATCGACTATAAACTATCGATATTTTTCTTCATATTATAACATTATGTACATATGTAAGAATTCATAATAAATTTACAAGATTGCTCTAGCGATTTAGAAACTGATTCTGATATGGATTTGAGGTGTACTCCTTTAAGATAATAAATGTATTTTATTTTATAATATTTGTTTAATTGAGTAACGTTTGAAATTAAATTAAACCCAATTATATGTTACATTATTATCAAAAATAGTAAGAAAAGTCGATAAGTACTATCGACATTTGTTTAAATCTTAACAATCTTAACAACCCTAGGAATGTCACTATGACATATGTCGCAGAGATCAAGCTATCTTTTACGGAGTATAGTCACCAATAAAAGGCCACCATCCGTCTGTCTTAAGTGTTATTGGTCACAAAGTGTTGTATGCATTAGTGCCTAGTTTATTCAATTAAATGTGACAAATGTTAAGAGTATGCTATATGTTAATTTAATTATTATACGTATACAGAATTATTTTTAAAACACCCTTTCAGAGGGTGAAAGTACTGATGATTTTAAGCAGCTTTTACTATGGGAACAACCCTGAAATCGCGAAAAAAAAAACAGCTGTTCCATACATTTATGTCCACTTACCTCGACAAAATGTGTGCAACAGCTGATTTTTGTTTACGATTTTAGTGTTGGTCCCATAGTTCCATAGTAAAAGTTTATTATAATCATCAGTACTTTCACCGCCTCAAAGATTGCCTGCAATTTAGCGATCTATTTTTATTTATAGTATAGATATATGACTGTATGAATCTACATTTTTAAAATTTAGCTAAAATCTTTTGTATACTAAATTAATATTGTAGTATAATTTATTACTGGAATCCGCCTACAAAATTATAACGCACGAGTGAAATGAATTGAGTTTATCCTACCCTGCTATTCTCTTCGCACAAGTATTCTTCTAATTTAACCAAGAAGCTTTAAAAAACATCCTACAAGCATCAAAGTATGATATCAGTTTAAAATATTCCAAGGTTTGCATTAGCTAATATAACTTTAGTCAGGTACGATCGTAAGGTCAAGTAGCAATCACATAAAATGATTCTAATAAATACATTTAATTCCAACAGTGACCTTCGCCTTAGTCTGCATTGCATGCTTTCATCGGTAAATGTCGATTATTAAATATTAAAAAGCTTTGTATTGTAGCTTTGTAAAAAAAAATGTAATGCTCATCATCCCAAAATCCCCTCGATTGAAGCCCCTGAGTCGAGGTCCAAGTACTGCGAGGCAGCCTCTTGATTTTTTTTTGTTGTCCAGGTGAAATACATTTACGCATTCCCATGGCACTCACCATACCACGAGGAGAGGACCCTACACCACTAAAACCCCCCGGACACTCCTTCGATCCGCCGTTGGCGGGGGCCGGGCACGCATGAGCAATCCGGCCCCCCGATGGCAACCGCGGACAATATGGCATCGCGGGATCTCCTGGGCCACACTTATAAATGCCCATTTTCCAAATAATAGGGACTCCCGGAGTGTAGAGGCGTCCCTACTCCTCATGGGTCAGCCTCGAAGGGAGTGGGGCACATGGGCCCCGCTCCCTACCAATCCAATATAGTAGGTATTACTTTTGAAAACTATATAGGTACTTGTGAGATATTTGACGATATATGATTTATTTAACTTACATTTGAACGTGTGGTGTTCGGTTAAGAATAGACCTCTGTCTTCCCGTGGGTGTCGTAAGAGGAGACTAAGGGTCATTCACCAGATGAATGGGCAGCAGCATCTATCTCAAGGTTACTTACCGTCTTACTGCTAATCCGCCTGCCAAGAGTGCTGATTAACTATAGTGTTATTAGCTTGTTAAAGAATACATTAAAATGAAAAAATAAACATAATGGTCTTACTAAACAGTCTTAAAGGAACTGACTGGACGTCATAAAGCTAAAACACTGAAAGTCAGGTAACAATATTTAGCATTGGTACGGCAGCTGGCCTAGAGTATCAAAAGTCTCTTTGCAGGTTTCAAGTCAAGGTCAAGGTTTTTGAACATAATCTGCTAACTAGGAATTCTTCTTTGTTTTAATGGGTTAGTTTCACTTATCTTTTTACTATCGTCCGTGAACGCGAAAGGTACCCGTACCTTTCGCGTTCACAGACTCAGTCTAAGGGCCTCAGCACAACACGTTTTTTAAACGCGCCGTCGACGCTCCTTTTAGAAACGAAGTACTGACTTGCGTGCGCCTGTATGGGCACAAACGCGCTTCAACGGCGCGTTTAAAAAACGTGGTGTGCTTAGGCCCTTATCCATTGGGACAGATAGCGGTCTCTGAGTAGTGCTAGTTTCTTCCAGCCTATGAACTGCTAGTTGGTAAGTTGTAATCTTGTCATCCAAATCGTCTAGGACGCCCCGGGACTGACGATGCTTACGACGCTTTGCCCAAAGACCAGTCAGATGCTGAAACAACCTTCTGACGACTGTTACATCCATTGCTTGGTGGATGGATGGAGATTCATATTAGTAAGATGAGTTAATTTATTATATTATATGTAAATTAAATACTCACGGTTGATAATGACCTACTAATCCTCGATGGTCATTGAATGACTTATTTTGATAACCTTCAGTTTGAATGTGTCATGTTATTATAGATAGAGAGAAAAATTAGATATTTCGCCATTACCACCTTGAATAAGATGAGTATAAGATGTCAAGGTTCGGTCATTATATTGTATGTAACCTGCTGATAACATTTAATAACTGCAATATCTCTAGACAGAATGTTATCATCACAATATTCTAATTAACTTTTTCTTTCAAAACTATTTGAAGCTCGAAAGTTTGTTTTTAGGGAATGTCTAAAGTAGGTCGTCGCTACGAAAGAAGAGGACCTACAAAATTTGTGAGAGATATTCGATGGATGTTTGTCTTCGCGCAAAGCAACTTCGGATCGGATTCAGATGAAATTTGCATTGAAATTTTATAAGATTGAGTACTTTGAAACTACCAAAAATCGGCAACTCCAGTAAAATCACGAGTCCCAGTCCCAGCTAGTATTTTAAGTATATTCCTTCCGTGAGTAGGTACCTACTAAGTTACGTAATATAGAAGTCAACACAACAATATAGCATGATTATAATAATTAATAATGTTTAAAGCAAATTCTCGACCGATACTTTTTTAAATTTACCATAAAATAATTCGAATATGTCCAACTCAGTTTTAATTATGCTTGGCTAATCAATATTACATAGTTAATTAAGTAGTTGTTAATAGTGTTAATAGTGCAAGGCTAATTGCGAATATCCCAATAATATTTACCGACTTAATAACTTTTTATTTTATATACTTTATTTTGTGTAATTAAAACCAAATTAATTATTCATATCAAGTAATTCAGTAACAAGTGTAATACAGTACTACTACAGATGTTATTTTAAAAAAGTGCTATAATTAAACTACTAAAACAAGCAAAAACTAGTTAAGACATTTCGGGTACAACAATGACCCACATTATGCGAAAAAAATAATTAAAAAAATATATATTAACAAGTATTTAAGGTTACTACATTTACTACGAACCTCGTTGGTTGCGCAAGTCATTGATACCCTACCACTGGTGTACTATTGTCCACCGACCTTCGCCCGTGAAAGGTCCGTCTCGCCCCAATATCACGGACATGGTAGTCGCGGTTTGCGCGCGAGAACCACGTGTGTGCCGCGCGAGAAACCGTAGTGACGTTTAAAAAATATGCTTAAAAAAATATTGTGGAACGCAGTGTTGTCTATGATCTATCTGTCATTTGAGTTGTGACAGACAGTGGGTAGTGCGTGAAGTGATATGATGAAATGCAGACGTATTACTGAAGCTTGTGAATTGTCAACACCTGTTTGATGTTCGATGTACCAAATCATATGATTTTAAGGTTAGTTTTATTTACAAGGTTGACAATGTAGTGTAAACATTGCTAACTTTAACAGTACCTACTGCAAATATTGCACAGAGTTAATAAATTATCGGGTTTTGTTAACTTTTGTTTATTTACTTTTGAGTTTTAATGCAAGTTTTACAAATTAGTAAATTTATAGGTACCTAATTAATTATTGACCTTACAACTTAAAACCTAATTGTAATATATTTTAACAGATTATTTTGTGTTGTTTAACCAATAAAAAATGGAAATCGTTATCATGCCGGGTGATCGGGAACCACGGAACATTGTAAACAGTCGAACGTGTACTTAAGCACTTAAAAAAAATCTTATTCTTTAATATTATTATGACAATGATGTCTTTACTTATATAATTATGTTAAAAATATATATATATAGTTAGATAGTCGTTAAGTTTTCTTAAATTTTCTAATGTTCCGCTCGACTTAGATATTTTTTTTTTCTTTCATAAGAACCATCACTTGACAATATTAAATACTTACAACAAATCAAATCAACGCAATTTTTCCGCAGCGCAGTCCTTTCACGCGTGATGAGATGACCAAATTCCAAAAATCGTTACAATTATCAAAAAATAGTAGCTAAAAAATATAGTGTCTTTAAAATTTAAATAAAGAATTATATTAATCGTAATGTATGCACTATGTCTTCCATTACCATTTATGCCTACTAATTACATATGCTCACGCGCATACCATACCACTAGTAACCAATAGGTAGGTATGTACGCGTAAGTCACGGTGTGCAGACTTATGTAATTACTTCATAATCATCAGAAAGTTTAGACAGGCCCGCGAAAGTAGAAGAAAACTATAATTTTATACTCCAACCAATAATCGTTGAGTAAGTGTATTGAATAATAAAAATGTAATCGATCAATCATATAACCGCATCATCCAACAACTGTGTAGTACCTGTCCATATTTTAAAACTAGCTTCTCGTGCGCAGTTTCACCAGCCTTACTCCCGTTCCCTTGGGAACTGCATTATAAAATATAGCCTTTAGCTTTCCTCGATAAATAGACCATATAACGCTATAAGATTTTATCAAATCGGCCCTGAGATAAGCACTTTCAAAAAAAGAAACAAACAAGCTCTCTAGCTTTATATATTAGTATAGATAATGATAAAATATACTATTCCGGTCAATGATGTTTTAGTAAACAAGCTAATGACTCTAAAACAAAGTATGGTTTTATTTCAGTTTCGTTAGCTAGTTTACTATAACATACATAGGTAATTAAATTTAAAATATAAATAAATTAAAAAAAATAAAAAGTTTTTACTCACGTAAACCTATTGGTTTATTTTTAAATTTACTATATTAAATTAATTAATTTTATTTGATTATAATAGCATATAAAAGATTATATTTAGCTACTGCCTTAAAGCTGTCAGGTATAAAAATACAGTATAATTGTATTATAAATATATTTTATATCTATGACCAGAATAGTGTATTTTTATGATACTCTGCACTCATACTCTGGTCAGTTATCTATGTAACACAATAATAACTGTGTCATCATGTCTATTTTATTCCTCTGAACTGAATAGACTGATAAGCATAAAATAACCTTAGCCTATATGACACGATAGCGACGCACGCGCACAACTAGGAGCAGACTTGCTAGACAACCATAGTATTTGTATAGTGTCAGAATATTATTTTGTATTGTATATATGAGTTTGGCCAGCGGTTCTGTCTGCCCTAAAGTATTTTTTTTTCTAATCCGTGTGTACCTGTCGGATCAAATGTGAAAAAAGCAAAGATTATTGCCTAAACAAGAAAAGTATACCAACACTGTGACTTTTTAGTAGTTGCTAATAATTCATCATCATCATCATCAGCCCGTAACACGTCCACTGCTAAACATAGGCCTGTATTTGCCATAGTCATCACGCTTGGCAGGCGGTTGGTGACCGCAGTATTATGTTGTACCACACAAGGAAACGCTGCTGCCCGTTCCTTGATATACGATTATTATAGATGATGTTATAACAAGCGGTACCAACGCGCACGTTAAGCCGTTGCAACGGCTTAACGCGGGCATAGCAGAGGGTAATTAGAAATTTGAATAAAGAATAGATTCTTTCTTAACACTTCTTAATAGTTATTTTAGGAGAGATTCTATTTCTAATGCGGGCAGAACCGCGGTTAAAAGCTTGTAATAAATAATTGATAAAACTGTAGAAACGACTCTGCGGTGATTGACCAATAAAATTATGATGTACATTCTAAAAAAAACTGGTAAAGTGCGAGTCGGACTCGCGCAAGAATGGTTCCGTACCATTTTCAAGCGTCTACCTGTTGCCGTTATGGATAACGAGCAAAAAAGGTAAAAAAAGTATGTTGTATGGAAGCCCTCCTTAAATATTTATTTCATTTTATTTTTAGTAATTGTTGTTATAGCGGCAATAGAAATAAATCATCTGTGAAAATTTCAACTGTCTAGCTATCGCGGTTCTTGAGATACAGCCTGGTGACAGTCAGACAGACTGCGAAGTCTTAGTAATAGGGTCCCGTTTTTACCCTTCGGGTACGGAACCCTAGAAAGACGTGTCTGTGTGTACGTAAATATGCAACTATGTGTAATTGAATTGACGTTTATTGACACATCTGTCACTTAAGCCATTCATCTTTTATGACCGTTACTGCATTAACTGCACTGTAAACCCTCAAATGGAAACAGAAGCTCGTAAGTCACGCACGATAAACTGTATAATAGGATCCTTATTGGAAACGCATCCGTTTGCCAATCACACCAGTTAACCAATTTCCTTATCCCGTCAGTACTACGTGTTGTACAACTATAGAAAGTGGCCATGTAGTGTTGACTGATTGACAGTTGCGTTTTAAGAATATTAATAATATTTCATTACGGCCGGGAGTCTAATCATCATCAGCCCGTATAACGTCTGGGCCTCCTCCCGGGGGAGGGTAGTTGCCATAGACACCACGCTTGGCAGGCGGGTTAGTGACCGCAGTATTATGTTGTTGTAACACAAGGAAACGGTGCTGCCCGTTCCTTGATATACGATTATTATAGATGATGTTATAATAATCGGGACCAACAGCTTAACGTGCTTCTTAGGCACCCTCAACCACATGAAGAGTAGGGACGCCTCTACACTCCAGGCGTCCCTATAATTGGGCAAATGGGCCACTGTAAGTGTGGCCCTGGAGATCACGCGGTACCATATTGGCCGCGGGTGCCGTCGGGGGGCCGGATTGCTCATGCGTACCCGACCCCCGCCAACGGCGGATCGAAGGAGTGTCCGGGAGGTTTTAGTGGTGTAGGGTCCTCTCCTCGTGGTATGACTTTAGCATACCACGCTATGGAGAGGGCGAGTCCCACATATCCCACCGTGGTGGGAATGCGTCAAAGCATTTCCCCCCGGACAACAAAAAAAAAAAAGAAAATGCACCCTCAACCAACCAGACCCGGAAAGAAATCTTAGAATTTACACAAACATTTTCTGTCCGGCGTGGGCATCGAATCCACGACCTCCGAGATTTTTAAAGTGAGCCAAAAACCGCTACTCTACGGTGGTTGTCTAATAGGGGACATTTTTTTGTAGTTTTTTAGTAGTAGGCGCCATCTTGGGTATGCGACTTGCTGACCATATAATCAATACCTATATAAGACAATAAACAATAGACGCAGCCCAATCCATGACTATTAGTTAACACTAATTATTATAAAAAGAAGTACAAGTTCGTTAATCTGGTTAGTTAGGGGTAATCTCCAATAAGTACCTAATATTGACCCGATTTTGAAAATTCAACATTAGTTACTTATCCTACATTATCCACGAGTCACAAAGTTTATTTTATAACGAGATTCCTACCTTACTACCAACTAATATTATAAAAGAAAGATTTGATTGTTTGTAATTGAATAGGCTCCGAAACGACGTGACCGATTTGAAAAAATCTTTCACCGTTGGGAAATTACACTATCGCACAGCTACACTATTACATAGGCTTTATTTAATTATGAAGTTACTACGGGAGCGGGTGAAACCGCGCGCGGGAAGCTAGTATGTTATAAAGTGGGATCATTGACATGAATGTACTTTCCGGAGCACGGAGTGTAGTTTAATTAACCAGCCGGAACTGTAGGTATCTTTAATTTTATACAAATTGAACCTACTGCTATACTTACAGCGATACGCTTCAGAAACTATATGCATCTCTTTTAAACTTAAATATTGTATGTTTTAAAATTGAGGTTAATAAAATTCGACCACCGGCGGGATTCGAACCTGCATCTTACGGTTACGGTGGGACCACAACCGGTCGTCGATATTTATCAATCCCTTTATAACACGTCTCTAATGAGGTACTTCGACTAATATCTCCAAAGTTGCATATTATTATGGTATTAAATATTAAACGATGAAACCGCCCGAGTATCACATTTTTTTAAAAATTTTAAATTGTATTTTATATTTGTTTACGAATTATGTAGGTATTATGGGTATTTTTTGTGTGAGTTTTTAATACTTTAATAAGGATGACTTATGAGTAGGTACAAAGTTCTTTACCCAACTAACATAAACTCATTAATATGTGTACATATTTAGATTTCAAGGTCTTCCTGTTCGTCTTCCTCATAGTTAGTAGCCCTTAGAGAATTGGTATTCAATTTGAATGAAGTAATCCAATTAATTATGATTTAGAAGTCCGTTAACTCGTAATAAACAGTAATAAATTCGGCTCAGTGGTTGAGATTATTGCTTCTGCGACCTGGTTTTCTGGGTTCGATTTACACCCGGGATATTTTTTAAGATTTTTTGTTTTTTTTACTATATAAAGGCTTACGTTTGACCATAATCTCGCTTGATGGAAGGCGAAGATAAGGCCTAAGATGATACACGCTTGCCTAGAAATGCCTAGAAATCACATCTCCCGCACTAGGCAAGTAAATCCCTGTGTCGCGGGGGACTTGTCCCGGGTGGGAATCGAACCCAGAACACCAGGTCTCAGAAGCAAGTACCGTAACCACTGAGCCACCGGTGCAGTAATTATTTGTGTGAAACAAAGATAATAGAAGACGTGAGTGGATGAAGGTGATAAGTCACATAATTTAAATTTGGAATAAATCGAAGTTATCACTTTTGTTTTTTGAGATAAGTCGCTACAAAACTAATGTTTGTATTAAACTATGATGCCAAGTTGTGTAAATACCCTGAAATATTAATGGTATGAAAGCAACCAAACAAATTTAAATGGTTTATTATTTAATTTGAAAATAAATCTTGACATAACTCCTTTTTTCATAAACAAAAGTAAACTTTTCTGCAAGTTTAGATGCTGAAAATGAGGTGCTAAGATGAATGTAGTAGTCTCGTAAAGTCTTAAATGGACGGTTTAAGGTCCGTAGTCGTATTGTATTGACATATCACCTTCATCTATGCAAAAAAACACAAAAACTCGAAAATGCGACATATCACCTTCATCCACCCACGTCTTTTGTTCTGGTTCTGAGTCCGGGTGTGCTTTGAGTTCGTAAATTGAGTGTTTTACTAGTGCGGGAGTTGTCTTAAAAAAAAGAATTAATTTGGCTCTGTAGTTAAGTTTGTTGCTTCTGATATCTCTGGTCTAGGTTCAATTCTCACACGGTGCAAATATTTGTGTGCATTGTGTCCATGAATGTTGTGTCTGTGAAGTCCTCCGCGACACAGAGATTTATTTCCATAGAGTTAGTGTTATCTATACTAATATTATAAAGAAATATAACTTGTCTTTCTGTTTGTAATAAATAAATCGGAAACTACGGGACCGACTCCAAAAACGGTCCAGTAGAATCACTTTATCTATTGAAGAAAAATTGCATGAAATTCCGTGCAGTATTTTTTGAGTTTGTCGTAAGCCGTAGGCAGATAGACAGATGGGGCGGAGGATTTGTTTTTTTTTTTATATGTAGTAATAGTGAAAACGGATCTAGCATACACCGCAACCTAAATTAGCTTCTTCTAGATAACCTTTTTGAAGAGGTTATCCTTACAACTTAATTGTCTAGCTATTAAATATCGATGATATAATAATATATCATTTTAGACTATAGATAACTTTAGATAATTAATGAGCTATTAAGTTAATTATGATAACATTTACAGTGGTTCCAGAACTTTATTTTATTACCAAATATAAATGACTAGCTGCGCCCCGCGGCTTTACCCGCGTTACTCTGCTCCAGTGGGTCGGAGCGTGATGTTTTTTTAGCCTATATGTTAATTCAGCGTATAACCTATTCCTAAGCAAAATTTCAGCCAATTCCGTTCAGTAGTTTTGGCGTGAAAGAGTAACAAACATCCATCCATCCACAATTACTAACTTTCGCGTTTATAATATTAGTTAGTAGGATTTATTGTTCTTGTAAAAACTTCCAATTTTGACTACCACCCCATGTCCTCCCGACTTACAGCTGATGGACGGGCAATATTTGTTTGTGAGACCTGGTGTTCAGGATTCGTTTCCCAGCCGGGACAATTATTTGTATAAACCACAGGTTGTTGTTCTGGGTGTGCTTTATATTTGTGAATTGCGTGTTTGTTGAATCACCTGCGACACGGGTATGTCATTTCCAAGTGCAAGAGTTGTCTTTTAAAACATTTTTTTCTGGACGGACATTGGTAATTAGCCACGAGGCTTTTTGCTACTGCACCGGGCATAAAGGCGAGCAGAGCTCCAGTCTTAATAAATGATTTAAAAACTACAAAATAAGCAACCTGCGCAAGAGGGCGCCCTCTGTGGGGCTTGGACCTCGGGTCAGGGCGGTCGCTGGCGATGTGATTGAGGGATTATGACTTTTAGTATTTTAGAGGAGTATTGTGCAACTGTCTTTTAAAACAGAAAAAATATCATAGCTATTGTAATATGTTTCTAGAAGTATTCTCTGTTTGTCGTCGGTGTAATCATAAGTACTGACCCTGGCATTCCCCAAGGTAAACCACAAGGTAACCGAGTTTCGACTAGTATTAGGAACCATTGCATAATTTGTAGATTATCGTAATATTAACCTAGTTAGCATACAGTATCTATTAACTGCAGTATCTGTGAACCATGTGCGTATTATATAACAGATAATTAAATATTATTGATTTACAAAACAATGGTATTTCTATACTGTTTGTTTGTTTGTATTGAATAGTTCCGAAACTATTGGACCGATTTGAAAAATTATTTTACCGTTGGAAAGCTACACTATCCCCGGATGACATAGGCTATATTTAATTATGAAGTTCCCACGGGAACGGGAGTTACGCGGATAACCGCACGCGGGAAGCTAGTTGTTTGTAAAATATAATAATATACCATTCTTTTAAGAGTAGGTACGTTACGCGAACCAACTTTCTTTTTTGATGATGATGATGATGAATTGATTTACCAATAGTAGGTATTTTGTTCATAATATAGGTATATGCCATCCTTTTAAGAGTACGTTACACGAACTAACTGTACTCTGTAATGTAATGTTTTTTTTTATTTGAACATTGTTTTTAATGATAGAATATGTATGTTTTGTCCAACTGTCAAACAGTAAAGACTTAAATTATATCGATACTATTATGATAATAACGTAGAGTTTGTATGTATGTTTCTATGTTCGGTGCTACTGACCCGATTATGAAACTTCTTTTACCATTCTAGTTTTCGTTACACGTACGTTAAGACGAGGTTCCCACGGCTAGATAATAATATTTCAGTCATAACACAATCGTAATGTAAACACAATTCAAATGTTTAAATCATATTATTATGATGCATTTCCTATCACAAGTTCTGGACGTGGCAACTGTGAGAAGAACTGGCAACACTTTGCCAGCAATAGTAGCAATTGTCTGTAAAATCAGTAAGTTATCAGTGTTAGTTATTCAATTTAATTCATAGAATAATAATAATATATAAGTTATCGTTTTTTTACATTGTGATTCTGGCAAATTTATATTTTCCAGAACCACAATGGAAGTACACATACAATGGAAGTGTATTTAAATATTTAAGAGCTCAATAAATTCATTATAATATTTCAATATAATAATATAATGTTTTTGAAATATGGACTCACTTCTCAAAAACACAAATATAGTTCCCCATTCCCTGGCGGTGTTGCCGCGACTACCAATAAATATAAAAGTTATTTTAATATAATACCCGACCACAAAGCCTCAGTTCCTAAAAGAAAAGAAAGACCCTCTACTTATATTTCAACATGGTCATAGAAACTCCATTAAAGTCCTTCTCGTTTAAATATTAATACAATGAATTAATAATTGGTTAGACGGTGGTCGGCCGCTACGTTTTACTCATTTTTTCTCAGCCAATTATGAAACCTGGGGAGTATTTTTTTAATTTCCTTTTTAGTTTTCAGTCGCAGTGTTTCGTTTCGTTTTGCCAATTTCTCGTAGGTTTCGATATTTTAGTGAAACTAGCCATCGCCCGCGACTACGTCCGCGTAAAATAAGGATTTCATTAACTGTATAACAATGAAAGTCTCATCTAAATACTCGTACAAACACCGACAGACAAAATAAGAATTAGCCTGTATTAAACCTTATGATGAGATTCAGGGATTATGACTTTAATATTTTAGGGGGTTTTGTGCAACTGTCGCTCTACTTCACAGTTCGCGGGCCTCTCGGACTTCAGGACTACGAGGGCATCGGATGGTTCTTTGCAAACTAAGGGTCGGATGGAATATGAACTTAATGAGTAAGTGGCGAAGTATAAAGACAAATATGTGAAAATAGTAATATGATGTGATGCCCTTTGTTGCATTCGGTTTTTTTGGAGCGAATATTTTGTGTTACCATGGTATATGACCTTGCAATCCTTCTTATAATATCATCATCTTTAACAATAGCAGGTAGGTAAGTTATGTAATTATAATGTTCTTCGAAATAATACACCAAAGAGGTAATTGAACAACACATTTTTTTTTTAATAATAATTTTTACAACAAGTAGTTAGGAAAACGTTAAGAGCAATATAAATTGACCAGTATTCACGGCATTTAAAGTAGCAACTATGGGGTATTTATATTATTTATTTTATTTGAACTCACTTCAACACTATTTAGTAAGTTTATATTAATTACAAAGTGTTTTTCTTCAAGATGTAAGTCCAATCCGCAATCCATTTTTTCTATTTATCTAGTCGACTTCCACGTTCTACATACACCATGTCTCCCAATTTGTAATTTAAATACGAGAAATGTGATCTAAGTAAAATGATAGTTAATAATTATGCATTTATTAGTTAACGTTAGGTGTGTTATTACTTAGTTATTAGAGTTATGTTGCTACATCCATACTACCCAGCTCTGATGTCTCTCTAACAAGTTCGTGCTGAGGTTGTCTGCAAGAAATCGCAGCAGCGATAAGACAGCTATTTGTACTTTTTTATTATTATGCAGCATTCCTTGTTTCAATAAACAGTATTTTACTTTCTTTACTTTTACTAAGTAATAAAAAACTCAGTCATGTGCCACACATCTCACCGAATGTTTCCATATTGACTTGAACCACTTTGACTTAATAACGTATCAACAGCAGTTTAAATAATGTAATATGGTTTATTTGTCATCTTCAGTTGTTGCGACATCCATATTTTCATGACACAGTGGTTTTAACGATGCGGTAATCAATTCACAGAAATATTTCGTAAGAATATGAGCTCGTCCGGCGTTTCTTAAAAAATAGATTAAATTAGAATTGGAAAAAAACTTATTTTAGTCAGTGGGTAGTCTTAGGGGTTTGTACCTTTATTGAGCCAACATTTATTCTATTAAAAACTATTTTGATCGAATTTCTATAAATTAAATCCAAATTCCAATTCAAAAATGTGTTTCATTGTATAAAACGTAATTACAATGATTTTTTTCCAGACCGTTAATTAGCTTTCATGTAGACGTATGGCATCCTGATTCTGAAAATAAAAATCGTTTTCATCTATCAGCTTATTTTTGGAGATATGACATGTATGTAATGTTATAGAAAAATACAAAAAATTAATACCATAAAAATATTTATTTAAAGCTGATAGATAGAAACGGCTGGTAGATTTAAATTCACTGTATCAAAAGATAAAAGAAAAGTGAAAAAACTTCCAGAAAATTTTAACAATTAAAATTTTGTAACCATGTGTAATTACCACACCGTCGTCTAACAGTGACAAAAAAATCAGTTCCGTGACAATAATTTATTTCGGTAATTTAACTGTTGTTGTTTTTAAAAGTTGAAGATTGCTTATAAGTTGTACACAGTTGCATTGATCGTGGTCGCGGCAACTTGATCGAAACGTAGGGAAATATAAAAGGGTAATTTTTATCGCGCTATCTAACACAGAAATAATTTTTCAAATCGGACCAGTACTTCCTGAGATTACCGCGTTTAAGCAAACAAACAAACAATCCCTTCAGCTTTATATATTATTGTGGATATAAATAAACTAACAATTTCGTTTCCAGTGTGAGTGATGAAGTGGCTTATCCTGGTGTCGCTGATAGCGGCGCGAATGGTGCAACAGCCGACGGAGCTGGTGCGCACGCGCAGCGGGCTCATCCGCGGCACCGTCAGCCGCAACGGCAAATTCTACCAGTATTTTGGCATACCGTACGCTGTCGTTGATGAAAGGAATAGGTTTCAGGTGAGTGCTATTTTGTTACAATTCCGAATTTAATTCGATCTTCACTTTGGTGTCGATTACACAGTTCTGGTTGGTTGAGGGACTACCCTCCGAGCCTCGGAAAGCACGTTAAGCCGTTGGTCCCGATTATTATAACATCATCTATAATAATCGTACATCAAGGAACGGGCAGCAGCGTTTCCTTGTGTTGTACAATATAACCTGCCAAGCGTGGAGACTATGACAACACCCCCTTCCAGCGAAGCCCATGTTCAGCATTGGACAACCGTTAAGATTGTCTAACAGGTAGATGTGGACCTCATGTAGAGAAATAGACCATCTTAACGACTTAACCATATTCACCGCAGTGCTGTCAACTCTTACTCCAACAAAGTTTTTCGTTAACCGTGGTTTTATATTAGAATTCGCTCGTAAACCAACAATATTATATATGATTACGCGCTGTCGCTTAGCCTAGAAAAACTGCAAGCGTTATAATTACACTAGATGACCGGTATTCAACACGGCCAAGGTTTGCAAGCAGTCATTATGGACTAAAGCCTTGATTAGTTGATACTCTATGATCAGTTATTGATAAAAGTCAAACTGGAATGTGTAATAAGTACTTATTATAGTGACTAGTTATTTCAATCGTGAGACATATGATATCTACGTAGCGTAGCGGTATTTGGCTCGTTTTATGTCTCGGAGGTCGTGGGTTTGATCCCTACGACGGACAAAAAATCTTTGTGTCTGGATGGTTGAGGGACTATCCTCCGTGCCTCGGAAATCACAATAAGCCGTGGGTCCCGATTGTTATAATACAATCGTATACCAGGGAACGGGCAGCAGCGTTTCCTTATGTATTATTATTTATTTGATAATGACAAAAACCCTCTCTCGGGAGGAGGCCCATGTTCAGCAGTGAACGTTGCACGAGCTGATGATATCTGTCGGGTTAATAATGTAAACAAGACAAGAATTGTTGAAAGGTTCTCCTTTTTTCTCAAGAAATCTTTTCCAGGAGATCAATGTGATGTGAAAAGCAAAGGCTTGGACCTCAGCTCATGTAACGTCTATATTTAAAGATTTCCTTTAATAAAATAACAAAAAATATACCTAAATGATAATAGAATATATTGATGTTATTCTTTAATAATAATTATTTTATTTAATTCGATGTGGTCGTCCACATCGAATTAAATACCAGATTTGCCTAGTAACTCAGCAGACAGCAACGGTTTTTGTATTCGAAGGATGTTTGTTGTTATCTATCGATAGTTATGTATTAATATGTTGCAATATATAAATTTAACTATGATCTTAAATGTTTCAGGCACCCCTACCAGCACCACAATGGAATGGAGTATTCGAAGCCGACAACGAAAATACCTGGTGCCCTCAGAACTACGGAGGCGTCATCATAGGAGAACCCAACTGCCTTAAACTAAACGTCTACACTCCCACACAAATCACGAAACCTCTACCTGTCATGGTTTATATTCATGGGGGCTGCTTTTTTGGTGGTACTGGCTCACCTTTCCTTTATGGCGGAGATTTCTTTGCCGAACATGACGTTGTATTTGTAGGTATCAACTATAGATTGGGTGTCGAAGGATTTCTCTGTCTTGGCATCAAAGAGGCACCTGGCAATGCGGGCTTAAGAGACCAAATAGCTGCTTTAAAATGGATTCAAGAACACATAGACTCTTTTGGCGGTAATCCCAAAGACGTTACTCTGTTCGGTGAGAGCGCTGGTGCCGTTTCCACATCTCTTATGATTCTATCTCCTGCAGCTAAGGGTCTGTTCCACAAAGCTATATTACAAAGCGGTTCCTCTTTAGTCCCTTGGGGTATCCAGCCTGATCCTATGAAAGTAGCTAGTACTCTTGCAAAGAAAATAGGTTTTGACACGTATGATCCTTATGAAATATACAACATCGTATCAAATAGGACAGCGAAAGAAATAATTGCGATTATTGACGACTTTGAAGATAAATTTTGCGTTTGTGAAAAAAATCTATTCGTGCCATGTATTGAGAAACCTATAGAAGGAGTTGAGCCAGTACTTACAGAGTACCCGATAGATATTATACAGTCAGGTAACTACACAAAGGTGCCTATGATTATTGGATATACGGATAAAGAAGGTTTATACTTCGTCGGAGCAGATTATGGTGTGTCACTTAAAAACAACACAATTGATGTAAATTCAATAGACGTTTTACAAGAAGATTTAGAATTCCCAACAGAATTTGATAAAAATTGTACAGCAGAAAAGATAAAAAGGTTTTACTTTCCGTCTTACAAAGAGGATATGATCTTGGATATGGTAGAACTGTATTCCGATGTTCATTTCAAATTCCCTATGATGTTGGAGTCCGAGTTGATTGCAAAGACTTCTAACGAGCCAATTTACTACTATTTATTTAAGCACAGCGGACATGTGAATATGGCCAAGAAAATAATTGGGTTCAGTGAGATCGAAGGAGCATCGCACGCAGATGACCTGTTCTACTTGTTCAGGCCTCACGGGTTCCCCTTGCCGAGGCACCTGGAGGAGAAGATGGTAGAGCGCATGGTTACCATGTGGACCAACTTCGCTAAATATAAGTAAGTATAATAATACAGCACATTTACCTTGCAAAGCATTCTGTTGACGCTGTTTTAAAATAGTTTTAATTTTATTAGTTAAATTTTAGTTGCTTACATGTCTCAAATTATAGAAACAACATTTAACTGTTTTTAATTTATGACGACAAATAATGTTTGTCATTATTTTTAAATTAACATTAGAACTAACTAATTAGTACAAGTGTTGTCGTAAAAACATTCTGTGTAATTGTTCGCCTCAATAACTATGACGTCAATGACCTCTCGAAGTAATTAAAATCAAATGAAATCGTCAATCGTAAAATTGAATAATTCAAGATGGAAAAACACTCAGAAAAACAGTTAAAAAAACATTAACGATGCTTGGTTAAACCAAATCAACTGTAAAATGTATGTGACAAAACTAACATTAATCACTTTCAAGGAAAGTTCATTTAACTAGCTTCCCCCACTCGGTTTTAACCGCGTAACTCCCGTTTCTGTAAGAACATAATCAAATATAGCTTATAGTCTACCTTGATAAATGAGCTATCTATAATAACACAAAAAAAACAAATCGGTCCTGAAGTTGCTGAGTTAAGCGCGGCAGGCAAACAAAAAAACTCTTAAGCCATATATATTAATCTGAATTGTAGTTCTACTACGACTGTCTTCTGTGAAGCGTCATTACCAATAACAGTTATATTGTGCAGTTTCTAATGACCTTTTAATCGGTATTCCAGTGACCCGACCCCCACCACATCCGAACTAGTGCCATTCCGCTGGCGGCCGAGCAAGGGTGCCAACCCCACTGCTGTGGTGCTCAATGACAAGATCTCCACTTCCGTTATGTTGGACAACACCATCTTGCGGCTGTGGAACGACACCTACAATAAGTACAGGAGAAAAGAATTTGGATTCAAACAGTATAGTCTTTATTAAGATTTTAGCGTTAAATTTCATGTTGAAAAACAAAAAAGATACTTTTCTTGTATTGTCTTAATATTTATTAATTAAATCTATTCTTCGCTCAATCGTCAGTGATGTATTGTCAATTTGAATTTTGGTTTCTCAATTTGCATAATATTGCCAAACGTATTTCTCGGCTGGAAACTTTATTTAAAATTGACTTATTAACGAAACTTCAAAGCTACTATATTGATATATTAATTTAAAATGTCAGTTGAAATAAAATAAAAAATCTGCAACATCTTGTGACGTATTGGGTAGTGCCAACAGTGCCCAGATTCCAGGACTATTCAGGGCACAATATTAAAAGCTGGCACTGAGTGAATAATCCTAATATGCACTAGCAATACCTCATATTAATAAATGCCATTTAGATTATAAATATTAAGCTCATCCTAAGGGAGCGGCTGTGATAGAAGTATTG
The DNA here is from genome assembly GCA_947037095.2 of Nycteola revayana. NCBI lineage: Eukaryota > Metazoa > Arthropoda > Insecta > Lepidoptera > Nolidae > Nycteola > Nycteola revayana. Next base: position 827,864 of record OX344857.2, on the reverse strand, counting down.
AATATATTATTTTTAAACTACATCAAAGTAATACGTAGCTATAGAAGAGAAATAAGAAGTGAGACTAATTTACTTCAATAAATTTGTTAACACTATCTTGTTTCTTTAAAATAACTGTCGAAATTTTGCATCGAAAATTAGAGATATATAAAAAAATAAATTTGTTCTATGTCTGTAGAAATCCTTTTAGGTTATTTATCATTTTGTATTCATTTGTGCAATATTTTTAATTGTTTTTGGTATTGTCTTTTGGTATATTGGTAAATTTTGTACGTTGTAGTTATAGTGCCAATATTGTTACTCATTCACGGTGTATTGTAAAGAATTTAGACCTGTGTTTAAAGAAATTAGGGCTGAGGGCCTCGACAAAATACTACTACAGCGGGTGATCGCTAACAGAAAATCCCTAACGCAAATGTAATGTAATGTAATCACGTGACAATTGTCAAGTATCCATACTTGACAATTGTCACGTGATTAACAGAGCGCGGGAAAAAATTACGGGCATTCGTTGGTTGATTCTTTTTTGTAACAAGCGAATCGATTGTTCGGATTTCGATTTGCTTGTAGATTTTAAATCAGCTGTTCAAGTTTTTGTAATTAATTTTATGAAAAATACAGTGACAGTCAAATAGACGAAAAACTATATTTATATTTTAAAAGAAGATTAACATTTAAATATATATAAAATGTAGTTTAATATTAATTTCGCTATGCTATCTACAAGGTTTATGCAACCGAAAACTGCCCGTATAGCGTCCACTACTGAACATGGGCCTCCTCCCGAGGAAGGTTATTTGCCATAGTCCCCACGCTTGGCAGGCGGGTTGGTGGCCGCAGTATTATGTTGTACCACACAAGGAAACGCTGCTGCCCGTTCCTTGCTATACGATTATTATAGATGATGTTTTAATGATCGGGACAAACGGCTTAACGTGCTTTCCGAGGCACGGAGGGTAGTCCCTCAACCAACCAGACCCGAAAAGAAATCTTAGAATTTACACAAAAATTTACGGCGTGGGGATCGAACCCACGACCTCCGAGAAATTAAGCGAGCCAAATACCGCTACGCTACGGAGGTTGTCAATTGATCACGTGACAAATGTCAAATATCACATTTTTGTTAGCGACTTTCTGCTAGCGATTACATCGCTATAGTGGCATTTTGTCTAGCCCCTCTGGTTCATTGTTTCTATGTTTCTTTATAAAAAAAGTTCCGAGCTTCTTAGACCTGGCTGAAGCGACACTTACTTGTTCCTAACCAGTCTACATCCGTAAGTCCCTGTGTCCACCCTAATTTTCGTCTTTAAATACAGGTCTGAACTAGATATCTTAAATTTTTGTTAAATATAATTTTAATACAAAAGTATTAAAAAAAATATGTTTTTTTAATTATTTGTATGTAATATTTGGTATCCACAGAGCTATTAAATATAATCTGGATTTATTTAAATATTATGACGTATACTATATGCTCAATTTGTAAATACGCAAACGATTATCGCGGTGTAGGTGTGTGTGATGTTAAGTTGTAATTGAAGATATAAGGGGATGAAGAAGATTTGATACAAAAATAATATCCTTAATAAATAAGCTTAAGGTGCAACGTACGCACTTTAAGTATGTTACAGCCCGTGAACGCCAGGCTTTCGTTATTTTTTCAAAGATGAAAGTTTGTCAATGCGTACTCCTAATAATGTAAAAATTATCGACCATCAATGAAGTTACGTTTAACGTGGCTTTTGCAGGTAAATAGATATCCTTGTCTGGCAAGGGTTGGAACTGTTAAAACTTGGGTAAGCATATCTATAATAGTCCATTACGATACGTGTGACCTAAGTAGCCTATTATTGAGGGTGCTAAACGCCGTGCAATAATAGACTACTTAGGTCACGAGTATCGTATACTATTTTATAGCAGATGTGATGGCATAAACCCGCCCCGGACTCGCAGGGGGTGGTGGATTACGATACGTGTGACCTAAGCAGTCTTTTATTGCACGGCATCAAGTTAGCACCCGAGCATAGCGAGGGTGCTCGGGGGTCGTGGAGGGGGGAGCAGGGGGGGTTCGCCCCCCCCCCCCCCCGCTGGGTGAATTTATTAATTTAAAAGTCACATTCAAATCATTGCAATTTTTAATGTCATCATTTTATTATTCATTTAACAACCGTCACCGATTTCGCTATCTCTTTTATCGCGTCCGGAACAATTTCATTGTTCTTATCTTCGCTAAATTCACTGCCCGAAGTCTCCATTTCAGACCAAAAGTTACGATTTCCGTGAAACGAACTATATGACAGCGTTTCTCTTTGATTCCGCTGTCACTTTTTCTCTGTCATTTGTTCGCTGTAAAGTTAGTCGATTACTTTACGCACCGTGCCGAAATTGGCAACTTAAGTCACGGAAATGCGTGCGTAAATGCGCTATAAAAATAGCTTTAATAATAATAATAAATTTATTAATTTTCTCTTCACAATAGTTGACTTATAATTTAACACTTTTACAATTTAATCTCCCTTAGTAGGTTCAACCGTTGTGAGAGACTGGTGCCTATTATAGGTTATTCATAAGGAATACCTGTATTACAGGTCACCAGTGCCCCAACGCCGGAAAACACTGGTATACGGAAATAATATGAATGCTGACCGTTTTTTCAGCTTTGATAAAATAACGATGAACTTGAGTTCCCCGACACTCTCTATTAGTATGATAAGTAAGTTAGTTATATATAAACTCAACTATTTCTACAATTCTCTTGTGGTTTTTATCTTCGTATCACTTCATCTTCATCCATTCATCTTTAAGTGTTATCGTAATATTAAGTCATTCAATATTGTTCTAGTGTCATGTATTCATTGTGATTTCGGATGTGATAGTATGTTAAATACATTATTTAATTTACATATCATATATGTATATTATTTATAATCTGAAGCCATAGTGTTTATTACAACATTACTATGTAATGTATCACCTTAATCTTTCCTTTCCTTTAAAATGGAGTTAGCGATAATCTTTCGCCGCCGCGTTTTTCCATTCTATACAAGGCCAGAACGCAAGGGTGTGAAACTAATCACGTATAGATTGGAAATAACTTTTTTAATAAATTCTTCCAATATATACAAGAGCAGTACGCAAATACTCGCGTATACTTTGTAGTGATTTAAGTAAGTACAGCGCTCCAAATCGTACAGCGCCAGTACGCATGTGGACCAATAATGTAGAAAAGAAACGTTGTAAACGTTGTGTTTGTTGTCAGTGCAACCCGACTCGGATAAGTTAGGTTAGAAGACTAAGGCGGGAGCGAAGCGAAGCGGAGTTCCCGCCTTAGTCTTCGTGGTGTTTTTTTTTAAACCACTCAGAAGTAGAAGCCCCGCGAAGCGGGGCTCCGTCGAGCTTTGTTAGCAGACACAGATTTTTTATTCACAATTAAACCTAAAATAAACCTCATATGGCGTCTACTAACTAAGCTCGACGGAGCCCCGCTTCGCGAATCGTAAGTAAATTGTGTAGTATAGTCTGGAACGAAGACGCAAGCATCTACGGTACAAACTATACACGATTAGTACGCAAAATTCGTGTATATATTGTAATCACAGACTTCAAAACAGCATTACAATATATACACGAGCAGTTTCCTATGGTTGCGTTCTGGCCTTGTATAGAATGGAATAACGCTTCGCCGCCTCTTTTTCGTATTTTTTCTATACAATATTTATCTTTTAGCTCTCTTGCTTGGATAGCTGTGGATTCAGGAACAGGCTGGTTTTATGCCTTGAGCACACCGGATGCGTATGCGTAGACGTAAGCGTAGACGTGCACGTACCGCTGAGTTGTAATGTATGGAACCGTATGAGACAGGACACACCGCTTGCGTAACGTAGACGTGCGCGTAGACGTGCGCGTAGACGTAATGCGTAGCCCTACGCAATGCAGATCCCAAGGCACAAACTGACTGCGTGACCTACGCCGTACCTTACGCAGAGCAGAGCGGCAACGTTGCATGATGACGTTGTATTTAATGGCGCGCCTTATTGGACGTCACACCGAGCAGCAAAGGTACGTGCGTGTACACGCACGTACCTTTGCTGTGCGTAGCCCTACGCGCGTAACTTGCAGTCAGTTGTATTTTTTTACAAATATACTGGCACGTAGTGGTGTTTTGTATTGTTTTTATAATACAAAGAAAAACTTATTGAAATTGTGCGTATTTATGAATGTATCTACAATCCAAAAAGTAAATTCTACGAAAATGCATCGTATAAATATATATATTCCGCAGGATTATTCTGGCACAATAGTATTAATATTGCTTCTTCCTCGTCATGTCAGACATCGTGCACAACACAACCTTCGAAAACAGAATAAAATATGGCTGCCGCAGCCGGGTACGCAATAGGCCATGCGCGTTGCGTACTCGGCTCGGATGCGTAAGCGTATGCGTAACCCGGTGTGACATCGGGTTACGCCGTAACTACGCGCGTGTCTACGGCGTGGTAACGCATACGCATTCGGTGTGCTCGAGCCTTAAACATTTCCATAAATAGTTTTTTTATTTTATTAAATACAGGCTTACGTTTGACCATAATCTCGCTTGATGGAAGGCGAAGATAAGGCGTAAGATGATACACTTTTGCCTAGAAAGTGTCTGATCACTTTAGTTTTAAAGATATCCAGATTATAGCGTTCCGGAAAAGAGGTGAGGTGAGTATATTACTCCAGCCTCATGTTACTTGTCATTTTGGCTAATGCAAGCTCTCCAGCGTACGACAGAGACAAAACATTGCACAACTTACGCCAAAAATAACAAAAACAAATGGGATTTTAGTAAGACCGGCCAGCCTTAATCAATAACAAATTTAATGGTGTTTCTCCAAACACCCTCACATACACACAAGTTTACACAAAACTAATAAAAACACAGCGGCACAAACATCTGAAACAAAAGGAAATCTAAGTAATCCCTCCATCGGCTCGATCTCCTACACACATAATTTAATGAAAAACAAATAGTTTGTGTGTTGGTGCAATCCCTCAGATATTTGGTTAGGGCTACTCCTAATTCAATCGACAAATTGTATTTTCTCTGTTTTTCCTTTCTAATTGACACGTTATTCGGTGTGTGTTATGTTACTTCTCAAAGTAACTGTAACAATGTGTAAAATTCTTCACAGTTTTTCTGTTCAAATATTTGAATGGAATTACTTACTTACTTTCTACTTTATATGTATTTTTTAGATGGCTAGAAAGGTATAGAATAAATATATTAAAGCATGACATAATGATACGAAAACGATTTCAGCCATTTTGATTGATAGATTCAGAACTGTGTTATGACGTCATTGTTGCAGTAAGACTTTTTTTCGGACGGACATACTTTATTAGCCTCGAAGCTTTTGCTACTTCACCGGGAATAAAGGCTCTAGCCTTAACTACAAACTAAGCAACCTGCGCAAGTGGGCACTCAGGGCGGTCGCTGGCGATGAGATTACGGGATTGCAACTGTCGCTCTACTTTACAGTTCGCGGGCCTCTCGGACATCGGGTTATTGGAGGGTTCTTTGCAAACGAAGGGTCGGGTGGGAGAATCCCGTACAAATTTTATTAAATTCTTTAAACTTTGTTAAATAAAGCAAGGAATATAGTGTATTTTCATAGTATCCCACGCATTTGAAAGATTTTAGAATCCTGATAATAGGATTTGACAGGCTCAAAAGGCTATCAAAGCCAGAGCTGTAAAAACGGACAAAGTTTATTTTTCATACCAGACCTATAACATAGCTGATAGCGTATTCGCCGATTGGACATAGACTGAAAAAATATTTTTTTAATTTAATTTATACAGCCGTTCTCATGACTTATGACAAATACTTTCGGGTATAAACATCTATGATTCATTTGATAACAGACTAATAGCCTATGCAATCACGGAGATTATCCGGTACCTAGTCGTCGTGGAAGAATTAGCTTAGACATCAAGATAAAGACTACGCAATTAATAAAATAGGCTTATTAATTTTTAATTAGGATTTCGCAGTAAAGGTATATAATACCACATAGGGCATTACACATTATTGTTCAAACCTTTCGATTAAGCACATTAGAGCAACACACGATTACAGTTGAATAGTTATGGTGCCTTCGGTATGTGATCAATGGTGTTGTATAAAAAGAGGTAGAAACGACATGCTCGAGTTTTGTTAAAACAAAATTTGTCCCCAAACAGTAAACAGGACAGCTTGAAAATTTGCGCGTACAAAAACGAGACAGACATACGTTCAACTGTGCCAATTAGCTTAGTTTCGTGGTGCCATTTTCCAAGCACGGGTGCCGTATCTACTCTTTAATATCATTGGCCTGAATTCGGTTAATATAAAAACCATTGCAGGTTTAAAACTAAGAGGGACAACTTTTTCAAAAAATAAATTTTCGCTATCAAGTCTTAGCACATTGTATGAGCTGTGTAGTGAACTTCTAACTCCGATAAAAAGAACTAACTACACAACTTAGTAACAATTGAACTGTCTACTCAAGTGCAGTAAACGCAGCCCATTAAAAACTGAAACCAAAGACATTACTCGAACAAAGTTAAAATTTCAAGTAGCTAACAATACCAGAGCTATTGTCGCCGCGGGAGGCAATAAAGATAACACTCATTGTTGAGAACAATTTAAAATAAGCAATGAACATAAATTAGATGAAGTTGCATACACTAGCGACAATGAACACCGACCATGGGTACAGGCAGAGTCTACATCCAAAACAAGATTTAAACTAATACCTAACAAATAATTATCACAATTCATAGAAGTTTATATTTGTCACAGAAAAGTAGTCTATTTAAACGTGTAAAAAGGAAAATTCTGTTTTTTGCTAATAATTTATCTGTTAAGTTTATAAGTGCAGATTTTTTTTATCGTGAGATGTAAAGTATCCGAAGTATAAATTTTAAAGACAGAATGTCTTTATACAATTATATTTTTGTAAGCTGTGGAATAATCTCCCTGCTGCGGTGTTTCCCTTGTGCTATGACATGTCCTTCTTCAAACGAGGTTTAAAGAGAGCACTCCTATCACGGTAGGCAGCGGCTTGTGCCATGTCAGTCTGCTTCCCTGGCATTGCTTGAGTCTATGAGCAGCGGTTAAGGCGCGTTCCCGTGCAAAACACAGCGGTAGCCGTTTTTAGGCTGTTTTTGGAAGCTAACTTCTCTTTATCTAAAAGAACTAGCAACTAATAAAAAATACATTAAATTTCTACATAATCTGGACTCCAAAATGGTAGTTTTTTTTTTTTTTTTAAGCGGCATAATATTTAATTAAAGGGCCACAAAAAAGCTACAGAAATGAGAGATAATGATTTATAAAATGCATCTCCTCCTAAAATAACCATTATTTTGATTTGCTTCCTAAACTAATGGATAGGTAATTTAATAAAGAACATTTTGCTAGTTTTATTTTTTTCAAAACACGAAAATTTGATTTAATAAAGATTTTATTCTCAAATCTGAGCGTACTCGCTAAGTAACTCTTGCGCAGAGTTAGTGAGCCACAAGGCCTCGAGGGTGAAACACGTGTCGTTCGTCATCGCGCCGCGTCGGCACTCGTGCACTTGTTCGCTCACACACATCACAATAATATTAGTTTATATTATTGTGTTTTTGTTAGTGACATTTGTATTAGTGATCGTTTTTTATGTTAGTTATTTATTTATTCTTATTGACCGCGAAAGGACGCTTTGTGTGTGTATGAAGAACTATTGAGTTCTTTTCATCGTAAAAAAATAATCAGCTGTCTTATACATTTGGTCGAATAGGTATTAGATTTTTGGATGGGGCCGTTGATTATTTTTTTCACGATTACGATGGTGTTCACATCACACACTTTCATATGGCTATACCCTTACTTAAACCTTGTATAAACAAGCTAAAATGAACCAGAACATAATTAGATGATTTTTTGTGAGGTCATTGACCGCAGTTAGTGATATATCAGATTAAAACCAAAATTATTTATTTGTAAACTTCATAGACGTGATGGGTATCGATAAATAAAAACGATAAAAAATTATCTCAATTCATTAACAACAGCACTAGCGGTCAATATCACGTCTGCAGAGTTTCGCTAGATAGGGTCATTTCGCCTGTTCGCGTCCATTCAGCGCAGTTGGCAAGTTTGACGGCGATAATAAAAATGTTCCATTACTAATTTCTATGAAATATTTATGTAATCTGTTCATTATTTTAGTCTATTTTAAGATTAACTTTCAGTTTTGTTCGAAACATCTTGAGTTTTTTTTTAAATAGATAAACATCAGAATTAGGCGTTTTACCCAGTTTGCGTCCAAAAAATCCAAATTGCGTCCACCCGTGGACCATTTAGCGCCCACCAGCTTAGAAAAGGAATATAAAGGTGATTTTTAAGAATTTGTAAAGAAAGTTTGTATTTTAACAATTCCTTTAATTAAGAATATAAAAATTAAAAATCATAAAAATTATTTAAAAAAAAACACATTGATTGAACTTAAAATAAGGTAAGTGGTAGGTGTTTGAAATATTTTTTAAGCTCCCCGTCTCGAATTATTTTCTGAACAATATCTAACAATTCTTGGTTTTTTAACTAGAAATCTTCGTCATCAGCCTGTTGTAGTCCACTGCTAAACATAGGCCTCCCCCATCGATTATCGATTTGCAGCGGGAACGATCGCTAGCGGCCTGCATCCACCGACTCCCCGCGACCTTTATGAGGTCGTCGGTCCATCGTGCAGGCGGTCGTCCTACGCTGCGCTTACCAGTTCGTGGTCTCCACTCGAGAACCTATCTGCTCCATCGGCCGTTAGTTCTTCGAGCTATGGGTCCTGCCTATTGCCACTTCAGCTTGCTAATCCGTTGAGCTATGTCAGTGACGTTCGTTCTCCTGCGGATAATTTCTGATTCAGACGAACACGCAGGGAAACGCCGAGCATAGCTCTTTCCATAGCTCGCTGAGCGACTTTGAGCTTTCTTATGAGGCACACAGTAAGAGACCACGTCTCAGATCCATATGTCATCACCGGTAACATACATTGATTGAAGACTTTTGTCTGAAGGCACTGAGGTATTTTGGACGAGAAGATCTCCCGATGCTTTCCAAACGCTGCCCAGCCGAGTCGGACTCGACGATTGAACTCTTTCTCTTAGTTGGTCCTACCTAGTTGGATCGTTTGACCTAGGTACAGGTATTCGGTCACAACTCCGAGAATGGGAGTTCCCAACGGCTATAGAGTTGGGCACTACATGGGCGTTATGCATGACTTTCGTCTTGCCCGTGTTCATTCTAAGCCCAACTTGTTGGGAATCTCCATCTCCATCGAGGTCATTGAGCATCTGTCCAAGGTCTCCAGCGATTCTGCCATGATCACTATGTCGTCGGCAAATCGAAGGTGAGTGATGTACTCGCCATTTATGTTGATGCCGTATCCTTGCCATTCCAAGAGCTTGAAGGCGTCTTCTAGAGCAGCCGTAAAAAGTTTGGGAGATGTAACATCTCCCTGTCTTACGCCTCTCCGTAACGGGATTGCCTTCGTACATTGGCCCAGTACTCGGACCGACATTGTGGCGATTTTGTTCAAGCACTTCAGCACTTCAACATAGAGATAGTCGATAAGACAGCGCTGAAGAGACCTTAGAACCACCCAGATTTCGACCGAATCAAAAGCCACAAACGCCAAGCATAGGGGCTGATTATACTCCTCGGTCATCTGCATAATTTGCCGCAGCGTATGTATGTGATCTATGGTAGGTATTAAAGCCTTTTCGGAAACCGGCTTGTTCGGGAGGCTGGAAGTCATCGAGTCTGTGTTCGAGACCATATATGACGACTCTCGAGAACAGCTTATAAACATGGCTCAGCAATGTGATGGGTCTATAATTCTTCAACATGGTTGTGTCACCTTACATTTTCAATTATTTTTACAAGCAAGTCGTTTGTATATAACGAAAATAGTGGACGCAATTTGGTTTATCATTATCCCCTGTATGTACAGTTTACGTCTATTGCGGACGCAAAGTGGAAGTTTTGTAAATTCGATGTAGTAATTCGCGCCCACCTTATATTAACCCGGCGTGAATGAGGTGACAAATTTTTACACCAACTACGAGGTGGGTATGAGATACTCGAAACTTTGATGTTATTTATTTAAATTTAGATTGTGTAACTATAATTTTAAATGGATAATATAATAATAATAGGATCTATTCAACAAGGTACACAAATATATAAATCAAATATTATATATATATATATATATATATATAATATTTGTCTACCTTGTTACCTTATAGTAAAACAAATATAGTAACAATGTTTTTTTGTGAAAAACTACGAGTTTCGGTAGTTGTACTACTTTTCGCATAAAAATCTAACAAAAAATCCAACTTCTTTGGTAAATCAACATAAAAACAGTATCTTCTTATAATTATAAATAAACAAGGAACTGAAAGTTTTATGAGATCATGTAACATAGCGCTAAATTTACACCTACAAATCAGCACAATTTCCGCACACAAAATTCGCATGTTCCAAACATATTGGCTTATCACAATTTGAACAGCAATATTTTGTTTTTCTGTCTTTTTTTTGTGTACAATGACTGTATTGATGGTGCAGGTTACCCCAAGCGATCAGCAATCCTCTTTCGTGTTTCCCTTGGAAGACGAACATTCTGTTGTCTGTTGCGAAGACTACCTTTTATTAGGTCCAAACCTAAATTAAGAATATAATCTCGGCGCTTCATTCGTGTTTTGTCTAGCATGTTATTTGCAAAAACTAATTAATCACAAAATACTATAAAAAACAATAAATTATAAACTTAGTGTCAACACAAATATGTGACACCGACTACAAGGTCGGGTATTACATACCCCTGCGACGTTTGCGCACGTATATCTCCAGTCGATGCCGGTACAACACTGAACTCGATGCCGCATCTCATCCCCCGTACCCTTACCTCCAGCTACTGCAAAGGCGGGACTCGCATAGCACCAATAACATTAAATAATTTGCGTTTAAAAACTTAGCGGGTATGACATACCCCACCTCACTCACGCCGGATTAAGCGTTAAATATAAAAAAATATAATCAGATTAATAATTAATATTATTCCTTTTTTCATTATAAAAGTCTAAAATTAGCTATGTATCCTAAAATTCACATAAAACAATAAAAAAATTACCATACAATGCGCCGCTGCACACTATTTTTTTTCTAAAATCCCGCTTGTACGCGCTTCTTTTTGAACAGCCGAGACTTTTTATTTTTCTAAACGGGATTGGTTTGGCGCACGGACCTTTTGTCCATATGTGCGTGCCTCTTATGCATTGAGGTACTAGCAGTTATGACTTTTTGTTTGATTAGTGCGTTAGTTTATTTATTTTTGAGGATTCTTAAAGGGAGATCCGCAAAATGGAAGCGAATTGGGCGATGGACGCGAACAGGCGAACTTACCCTAATTTTATTTGAACCTGCTACCTATACCTGTTATAGCTACCTACTAAAAAATAATAAATGGTGATAAAATTGACTTTGTTATTTCATTTTTCTGCTTTTATCAATCACCCACGGTCTGAATAACAGGTGTAAATAATAAACACCGCACAAAGTTTATTATAGAATATCATTAATACTTTTATATGACTAAATGTTAGAAGTATTCATGATCGTAAATATGGTCATTAAATTCATCATGACCAAAATTATTTTGGCGCACCAATAAATATTTCATAAAAAGATATTTCTTATTGAATGCCATGTCTGTGAATTCTTAGGTCTGCGATTTTTACTTGTATTCGTAAGATGATCGCTAGATGGAACTAGTACTGCTTTACGAAGTATTATAGAGGTGAGGTGCGGCAAAGAGGGAACGAATGCTCAAGGTTATTTGGTCAGGGTAGCGCCTTAACACTTACCATCAGGTGTGCCGCTTGATCGACTGCCACTGAAGGCAATAAAAAAAAAACATTTTGTTAAAGTTCAAGTTAATTCCTCTGTCAATTCGTAAATGACGATAACAAAAAATCTACTCTACAAAATTCATATTAAAATACATTATTGTAAAAAAATGATATCTAGATATAGATACTACTCAGATCTTTTAGGTCCACTGCTGAATATAGACCTCTTAACAGACCAAGACAAGTCAGGGTCATTGAGAGTACCTATTTGCCATAATCACCACGCTTGGCAGGCGGATTGGTGATCGCAGTAGGCTGGTGAGTATCCTAGAGCTGATAGTTGCTGCTGCTATCCATCAGGCGTATGTCCCTTAATCTCTTTTTACAACACCCACGGAAAGACATGGGGTGGTCTTTTTTTATCCGGAAACCACACAGGTTTACACAATATATATACGTAATAGGTACCTACATAATATCAAACTGTTAGTTTCTATGGGTTGGGTATAAATATACACCATAAAAATGAAATAACCTCATTATTGAGAATATTAAGGCTTCTTTAGGTGCCTAATGGTTGAAGTTGTGAGATCTCGAGTAGCGATGACATGTTATTATGATGTAGTTAAGCACTATGAGTTATTTGTCTAAGAATATAATAGCAATACATATAAACAACGTGGTTTATTTATATTGTTATAGAACATTACGATTAATTCACTTGTTAAGTTGTTGATTACGGTTTAAAAGTTTTGTCGTCAATCGTGGATTAGCATTAGTCGGGGTTTCAGTTGAATATACAAACGTACTAGCTCCACAATGTTGAGGTTCCCTTGCGATTGTAACATGCTTGATATTCTGCTACAACTTGAGCAAAATTGATTCATAACAATGGTAGTGTCTCTAGGAAATTATGACAGGAGCATGAAACTTTAATACGTATATACGTAACTACATCTATATATATAAAAGAAAGTCGTGTTTGTTACAACACTTATAACTCGAGAACGGCTGGACCGATTGCCATGGTTTTTGATTTGTTGGATTTGTTTCCGTCCCGAATAGCAGAATACATTTTAAAAACAAAAGAAAGTCGTGTTAGTTACACTATTTATAACTCAAGAACGGCTGAACCGATTTGGCTGAAAATTGGTAGGGAGGTAGCTAAGAACTGGGAGAAGGACATAGGATTCTTTTGGGTAGGGGTAGAGTAGGGTAGGGTAGGGTAGGGTAGGGGTAGGGTAGGGTAGGGGTAGGGTAGGGGTAGGGTAGGGTAGGGTAGGGGTAGGGTTGGGGTATGGTAGGGGTAGGGTAGGGGTAGGGTAGGGTAGGGGTAGGGTAGGGTAGGGGTAGGGTAGGGGTAGGGTAGGGTAGGGGTAGGGGTAGGGTAGGGGTAGGGTAGGGGTAGGGTAGGAGTAGGGTAGGGTTAGGGTAGGGGTAGGGTAGGGCAGGGGTAGGGTATAAAAGTCCACCCGTGCGAAGCCGGGGCGGGCCGCTAGTATATATATATATATAATGAATCCCAATTTCCCTTGGTCACGACATAACGCGTGAACTTCATTTCATTTCGCTAATTCTTTTTTTTGTTATGTTTGTTATTGTCAGAGATTCTGGTGTAAGAAAAAACATAAGACTATTGCGAGGAAAATTGTAAAATTTAAGAATACTTAACCACTGTATTAAATTTTCTAATGTACCTAACGTTAGCGCTTTTGACAATATAAACTTTTTTAATGTAATCTCAAGGAGTTGGACATAATGCCTGTTACTTTTAATGCAAATCGGTTAGTTCAAAGCTATTAGGCCCAATATTAAAAGTTCAATTAACAGAGTTCAGAGTACAGGACAACGTCTGTCGAGTCAGCTAGTTTTCAATAATATTACGAACGCGAAATCGCCAAGCATGTTGGAGCAGTAAACGTTATACCAAATACTGCAACTATTGAACCAAAAATAAAACCAATTTAATATGTCTACATTTTTGGTTTAATTCCACTATCGCTGGTTACACCGGGCTGCACTTTCACAAGGCACATAGCCTGGTAATCCGTATTCACAGAGGAGGCTCAGGAAGAAGTCTCCTCGCACACTGGCTGGAGTATCCAGGACTGACAGCTGCTGGTCGATGCGGAGTAACTGGGAGTGGTTGCCGGTGGTCGCCGGCCATCTCAGCGGTAGAAGATTCGTTTGGACTGGAGTGGGATCACTGCAAATAGAAGAAAATACCTTAAACTGATTTGTAAAAAATTAATGGAGAGATATCGTTAAGGTCTTCGAGAATATCTAAGTAAGGAAGTTTTTAGTGTTTTATTGTGGTCTTGAGAACTAATCAAGATTTCGTTCTTGCGCCTGGCCTGTCATCAGTCAATAAATCCGTCCCACCGGATTTTCGGTGTCACGAAATGAAAAACGACTCGAGTCTCGTCACAGAGAATGTTGTGACATCATATATGACATTTGTATCAAATGGCAACAGTGTTTACGTGTGTATTACAGCCGCTACCAACCGAGCAAGGATCGTGTAGCTACAGAGCAGAGGCGTCGCGAGCCCAATACGAGCTCGATGTCACAACTCGTAACAGGCCTTGTTGTAGCTCGGGGGTATCATTAACACGCTCCTGAGTATGTAAATAATTCACCTGCAAAGCATGGAAATAGACCCCTCACAGAAGTCCATGTGTAGTAGTGGATTACTTAATGATGATAGTATGCGTGTATATATAATGTTTGGTATAAGCTAATGATGATAACATTTCTTATGACAAACATTATGTCACTATAATAATTGCGGCTATACCTGAGTTGTAAGCAAATCTACAAGAGACAACATTATAGGACAAGTTTTGCTTGTAACTATTACAGATACTGAATTTAATTCGGCAACGAAGTTAATTAGAAGAGTATGTCATTGATCTATGCTTTGATTGACTTTTGTAGACCTACTTTGTTCAATCACATAAAACATACTAAACAAGATAGTTTCTTCGTTCAGTATTCATATTAGGCAAAAGTTCGACCCGGCACATAGTATAAAAGTATGTCTCAGATTAGTATTTAGTCTAAACATTACTTAAAAAATGATAAACAATCATAAAGGAATATTTGACTTCATTTTTTTATTTTAAGAATACATCTTTTGCACTAGACAAATAAATCCCTGTTACGGTGGACTTTACAGACAAATAATTCACGGACAGAAAACACACCCAGACTCAGAACTATTCGTGGTTCGCACAAATTATTGTCCCGGGTCTCAGAAGCCTCTGCAGTAATCACTGAGCCGTCGTCGGGGCAATTATTACGTTAAAAAATTATCATTACATAGCATAAAACAAAGTCTCTTCCCGTTATCTGTCTATCTTATGTATTCTTAGATCTTTAAAACTACGCAACCGATTTTAATTCGGGTTTTTTAATAGATAGAGTGATTCAAGAGGAAGGTTTACGAAGCCGCTCGTTCTGATATAAACCACAAATACTGCGTGCGATTGCAAATCATTAAGCAACATGTCTTTACTGCAGTGTAGCATAGATTATACCATAGAGTTACAGCGCGGTCTTTTAATGTGCGTTATTACTGACAATGTTGCTCGCGGTTGCACCTGCGCTGGGTTATTGCTTAGCCCCAATAGCTTGAAGGACAGATACTAGAACAAGCTGTTTGTATTTATTCTTTGTATAAATCGATGTAATTACGAACGCAGGAAAAAAATCCGTCTTTAATCAAATCTTTCTCAAGTTATACGTTTTTATTTTTATTTTAATTTGAACGTTTGATTTTTTAGATTTTGGCGCCAATAGCCATATTTTTTTTATATTTTTGTTTCATGTAATAATTAATACACAGAATACTTTGATTTTCTTTTTTTATTATATAGATCACTTTTCTAATATAAGTAATCCACTATTTTCTTTTCTGGTATCGTTTCAGATGGGGTCGCAGTTACTCCTTTAGCTTTTCTTACTTATTCCAACACATCAAACAAACATCATTCGTATTTAATCTAATCTAATCATTTTGTTACAAAAAAATAGATATGAATTTGAAACTTTTCTGTGTAGGTACTATGTATGTTTTATTGAATCCAATAGTCGTTGAAACAATATTATTCGAAATATGAATTCAACGATCAAATATTATATGAAACATCCTTTGCGAAACTAAATTCTATAAAATTTCTGTATGCAAATTAAGTGTATGTACCCCCGATTATCTTCGATATCGAAGGCAATAGACCTAGATGAAGCATTGCACGTCACAATTTAATAGTAGGCTTCGATAATATTTTTACTTTTCATACATAATTGAGGAACGAACTAAACATCCAGACTATCAAACATCTGGACATCACCACTTTTACATTTATGTTCTGGCCGATCCTCCGATGGATTATGCAACCGACTATGGCGATCGCTAAGCTACGATGATCATATATAGGTACGTATAATATTGCAAAGCGCAGCCTTTTCCCATATAAGCCATAAAGTTAATTCCGCACGCCCTAAGTTTTGCGATAAAACATTAATTATAAAGACTATCAATATAACCGCCTAAAATGTCAAGAGAATCGTCATTTATGTGTTTATATTACGTACTCTTAAAGTTTAATTAAAAGCAACTCACCCGAACTTCATAAAGTTGGTCAACAAGGTAGTAAACTTCTCCATGAGCAACCTGTCAGCGTCACTCAACGACACGGTGATACCGACCGGCTTGAAGGCATGGAACACGTCATCCACGTGAGACACTCCCTTCAACCCCAATCCCTTATTGAAGAATGCTGTTGCATAATTCCTGTCGCCCTTATACGAAAACATGTAATTATACACCGGCTGTCCCGAATGTTTCGCCAACAATTTCGAAAATGCATCGCTTGTGCCGTAAACTATCCAGTCTGAGTAAAAGTCCACGACCCCTTTTATTGCAGCCTTACTACTTATTCTATGGTGACCAAAGTAATGTTCACGGATATTCGCAGCTATCTGCCGCTTGTCTTCTTTGGAACACCACGCGAACACTGATGGTAATCTATCGACAAACTTTTTATCTAAATCTTCAAGTGATCTTTTACTGTTTAACCCGTAGAATAAAACCCCTTCTAAATCTGTAAAACCAATCATTAAAGGGACCTTGTTGAAGTTACCGGAAGAAATAATATTGTATGGTGTGTCGTGGAAAAAGGGATCTGTGTTGTTACTGTCGACACAAGGTGAGTATTTAAAGTATCTGACATCTACAGTACCACCTCGTGTAGCAAATAATATATCATGAACCGGCGCTTTCATTAATGTATTGTATACGTCGTATTCATTTCGAGCTGCTCCCAATTTAGCGACGTCTTGAAATGTTGGTGTGAGAGGAGTAGGGTTGAAAGCCCAAGGTGTTAGGCCTCCACTCATAAGGATCACTTTATGAAACAATCCTTTACTTTTCCTCGATAATAAGTGCATCGCTGCGGAGGCAGCTCCTGCACTTTGCCCGGCCATCGTGACGTTATCCGGGTCACCGCCGAACGCCGCAATGTTCTGTCGGATCCATAACAACGCTGCTACTTGATCTTTTAGTCCAAGATTGGCTACATTATTTAAACACAAGAAACCGAGTACACCTACTCTATAATTGACTATGACGACTATAACGTTCTTTTTGACTAGATATTCAGGATCATAGTGCCATTTAGCTCCATAGTAGTACGATCCTCCGTGGAAGTATATAAGCACCGGTAGGGCGTCTCCCCTGGAGGCTGTGCCAGGAGTGTACACGTCGAGCTGCAGGCAGTCCTCGTCGCCGAGCTGTAAGATGCCGATGGCCTGAGCACAGGAGTGGAACTGCTGTACTGCGTAAAATGTCCCGCTCCATTTTCGTGGGGGTACAGGTGGCTGAAAAAAAGATACAAAATATTTTTAGTCAATTTTAATAGACTTCCAATGGTAAAAATAATTAATTTATTGTCTAGTCATGTTTTAAGCGACTACACAACTATTTACTCAATTACATCATCATTATAAATATAATAAAACTAAGGTAGCCGCGACTATAAACATACCAGAATAATTCAAAACTAGAGTTGTTCAACTATCGATAGTTTCGCTATCGATAGGTGACCTTGAAAAATAGTAACAATATCGATAGTGCTATCGATATTATCGTTGCATTTAATGATCAAAACTATCAATACCTACTATCGATAGTTTGTAAAGCTATCGATACTATCGAAGACCAACCCATGTTTAGGAGCAATACTATCGATAGTATCGATACATATGTATTACCTATTATATACCTAGATAGTATTGATATAACCTAAACACAAATTGGTCCTCGATAGTATCGATACTATCATTAATATCGATACTATCGATAGACTATCGATACTATTGATATGACGTCAACTATCGATAGACTATCGATAGTATATCGAAAGTCGACTATCGATAGGCAACACTATTCAAAACCGACTAGGTACGTTACTCGGTAAACCGCACAAAATATAAAAAAACACTAGAAAAGATTTCCTATAAAAATTTAAGTAGGTACCTACTGTACCCGAAGCAGTTTAACAGCAAGTATTTCTTCAGCTATCAGCTGAATGTTATTTGTAAGAAAATCATTACAATATGTGAGGATATTGAGTCGTAATGAATCACTCGGACTACTTGATTGAATGGAAACTGTATTCGTTGGAAGATTAATGTTGGCAGCCATAGTAAATGTACCCGAGTATTGCGGTAGGATATTACTCTAGTATTAGGTACTTTAATAACCTTACATACATGGAGGTTTATTGTGTGATTTATTTTGTAGTTTGTGGCTGCTATACTCATTACCTGTCGAAGTAGGTATACACTTTATTTACTTATTTTTATTAAAACCTATATTACGAGCGTCGAAAACACCTTTCCGTTTAGGGTTCCATACTAAGGGTAAAAACGGGACCCTATTCCTAAGAATTCGCTGTCTGTGTGTTTCTATGTCACCAGGTTAGGTGTATCTCAGGAACCACGACAGCTAACCAGTTGAATTTCACAAATTATGTATTTCTGTTACCGCTATAACAACAAATAATATACCATACCACAAACGTGATATTTTTTAATCTTTTTTACTCGATGTCATTAACGGCAACATTAAGGCACTTGAAAATGGTACGGAACCCTTCCTGCACGAGTCCAACTTGCACTTGGTTTTTTAATCCTCGATAAAAGGGCTATCTAACACTAAAATTAATTTATTTAACATTGCACCAGTCCCTGAGTTTTCCGCGTTTATGCAAGCAAACAAACTCTACAGCTTTATATATTAAATAGTACAGATGAAATAAAGACAGCATCATAATTTCTTGTTTTAGTGAGTTCCATAACATTGAAGGCAGTTAAATAATATACGTGACCTTCACCTGTCAAGGGAGTATACTAAGTGTTTTTATTACGATAATCTTAATAAAATCTTGTAATATATACATAACATAAAAAAGATAAATATATTATTGGACACTGTCATCAATTCCACGGGCTTTTCTGATTTGTAATACTTAAGTTTGGAAATCTCACGGTTATTCCAAGATTGTCATTAATCACCCATGAGCAATAGTCATAGCTTATCCAAAACAAATGGCTTCTTGAAAAGGCGTATTAAAGATTTCCGCATTTTTTATCACTACTCCCGCAATAGGCAAAATAAAATCCTTGTGTCGCGGGGGACTTCACATATACATCATTTATGGCCACAAAGCACACCCAAACTCAGAACACAAATAATTGATCTGGGTGGGAATCGAACCCAGACCATCAGGTTTCAGAAGCCACTGCCGTAACCACCGGTGCAGTCACTTGAATCTAGGGTTGCCACCGTGTTTTTTTGTTTTATATAGTACTTTACAAAACAACTTTACAAAAAGTTGCAGTACCTTTGGGAAATTCATAAAAAAAGTGCACATTTATTTTAAATTTGTTATTAGATTCTGTCCCCCCTCTTAATGACTCAAGAGTCGCTTAACGAGTTTTTTTTAGGCCTCCTCCTTTTGTGCCATACCATTATTCATTGTTTTCATATGCCGCGCTGAGGGTGCGTTCAAATTTTTTAAATGGGTTAATTTTAGTTTAACAATATAATATAGCACATTTTGTACTATATTATTTTCTTATAATATATAGTACATTTGACTGAAATATAGTACGGGTGTTTTGGGTAGCAACCCTACTTGAATCATATGTTGTAAGAATATTTTTGTGATTTTTGTGATTATGATTCAAAAGTGACATGAATTCAATTAATTTAATATAATAGAAACAACGGTAAAAACGTAGATACACCGTGATTTTTTAATCGTTGCATTGGCAACTTGAGTACTCACTTAGCGAAATTGTTTATTTTGGGTAGTAGGTACAATCGATATGTATCATTATCATCATCATCATTTCAGCCGTAGGACGTCCACTGCTGGACATAGGCCTCCCTCATAGATCTCCATTTGTTACGGTTAGAAGCGGCCTGCATCCACCGTGATCCCGCTGCCTTAACCAGATCATCCGTCCATCTAGTAGGTGGACGTCCTACGCTACGCTTGCCGATCCGCGGTCTCCATTCGAGAACTTTTTGGAAATGGAATTGGATTAAAAATTATAGATTCAAATGACTCAGAACCTGCGTTAGGGACGTCTGTTCGTACAACTAGTTTATATTAAATTACAAGGCACTAAAGCTTATTAGTTATTACCGTCTTTTTGAGAATACTTATATATAAGTCTATTTCAAAATTTTAATGTAGATGCTGATTGCAAATCGAACTGTCAATTCTTAGCAACGATTAAGAAATCACGGTATATTAAGCTTACCACTATACACATATTGTCAACATGAACTTTATAAGGGCACAGTTCTTTTGGAGATATTGTAATATAATTAAACACACGTAGTTTTATTTGTTTACGTTAAAGAGGTTTTGAGTTATAGAAGGGTCAAAATTGGCACCAAGTGGTTCGTGTAATATTACACTTGGCGCTGGCTAGCCAGTTCTTTGCTTGAACTTGGCTTTGACACGCTGCCGCGTGTCTAGATCTCCAAAAGGACCGGAAAAGTAATAAAAAATACATTTACGTTACCGATCAGTTTATTGACACACGCTTGCCAAGTGGATTGACGACCTTCAGCCGCCAGTTGCAGAATGTTCATCACCTGTATAGTAGGTAGGTATATCCTATGATATCCTATGACTAGCATACGCCCCTTTGCCGACGCGGGAACGCTGCAGCGGCAGAGGGGACGCGTTAATACATTTCCCCCCGGACAAAAAAAAACGGTATTTTAGTCACCTACTCTTAATAAACTTACTAGATCATGAAATCAAGTAGGTATCCAATTTAAGATTGGGTAAGTTAAATGTCTATAGGTTGTTTCTCTTTGTACCAGTCGCTGTGGGTTCGATAAGAAACAACAATTTTTATGTCTTGAGTCGCAAATGAAATTTAAATCTGCTACAGCAGAAGATGTTCAATATCAGTATCTTACGTATTATAATAATAAAATAATAATAAAAATGTTTATTTGTCACAAAAAATCATTTACAAAATTAAATTACAAATAATGATATAGTGCAATTTACAATAGGTACTGATACTATTCCCCAAACTAGGCTCAAGCCGGTATCAAGGGAAATAGTGCTCAGTCAAAGAATTGATACCAGACGCATTATTGATTAAATAGGGGAAAGATCTTTACAAGAATAAACATCTTTTAGCATTAAATACCAAGTAGCAATAATAGCAATAAGAAGGTGTATGTTATGGATTGTGTGGGTTGATCTGTGTGTATGTTTATGTGTGTGTGTGTGTGTGTATGTGCTTGTGTGTGAGTGTGTGTATGTGTGTGTGTTTGTGGACCTATGTATGATGAATTAATCTAAATATTAAAGAAGCGCTTCGGTCTTTACATAGTCCAGTTGGAGTAGCCAACTAGTATATTAAGTAGATTATACCCAGACCATTCGGCCACGGTGGATCGCTTTTAATACGTCGCGTGGGAACGTATATCTTTCTATATTGCTAGTTTTTAATAAGATTATTATAATAAAAATACAGAGTATGCAGTTTCGAATCCAAATTTAGACTACCGGTAGGCCTAAATTTAGTTTCGGATCGCTTATATCCGGTCCCCGCCAACGGCGGATCGAAGGAGTGCCCGGTGGGTTTTAGTGGTGTAGGGTCCTCTCCTCGTGGTATGAGTTTAGCATTAGTGTTGCCTATCGATAGTCGACTATCGATAGACTATCGATAGTCTATCGATAGTTGACGTCATATCAATAGTATCGATAGTCTATCGATAGTATCGATATTAGTGATAGTATCGATACTATCGAGAACCAATATGTGTTTAGGAGCAATACTATCGATAGTATCGATAGTATTGCTCCTAAAAATGGGTTGGTCTTCGATAGTATCGATAGTATCGATAGCTTTACAAACTATCGATAGTATTGATAGTTTTGATCATTTAATGCAACGATACTATCGATACTATCGATAGTATCGATAGTATTACTTTAAAAATATTGATACTATCGATACTATTGATAGTATTATAATGTAATAGTATCGATACTATCGATACTATTGCTTCCAATCAATAGTATTAGTTAATTTGTGATATCGATAGTATCGATAGTATCGATACTATCGATACTATCGATAGCACTATCGATATTGTTACTATTTTTCGAGGTCACCTATCGATAGCGAAACTATCGATAGTTGGGCAACTCTATTTAGCATACCACGCTATGGAGAGGGCGAGTCCCTCATATCCCACCGCCAACGCGCGAATACGCTGCAGCGTCGGTGGGAAAGCGTAAATGCATTTCCCCCCGGAAAAGAAAAAAAACAGGCCTAAATTTTGATCAATTAATTCAATAATCTTTGCTTTTTTTTTATTCATCAAGTGCTTAAATTTTCTGTAGTGTCCAATAATTTAAAAAATAAGTTGACCGTTAAGTCATGTTGTTATCATTATACGCTTAGTATGTCAATGTACCTCCTTTACTAAGTACCTATATATTTAAATAATCATGTGTAATAGAGTGGTATTTAGTATTACAATATATGTCAATAACCTGACACGGAGTTTGTTTGGTACCGTTAAAATATTCCTTGTTAATGCTCTTAAATAATTTTGAGATAATAAAAAATCTGTTACTTTGATGGAATACATGTATTTGTGTCGCATTAGTACGCTCAATGAGCTGCTCCTTCCAAGAAGATACGTTATAGGTTTGTTTTTCGCACTGCACTTGTTATAATGCTTAAACATATCAATGAATCTACTATAATGCCTGGTAATTGGTACTGTCTTCATTGTTTGATGAAGTATATATGTTACGGCTAAATATAGGTGTGAACATAAACTTAAGATTAGCCGGCTAAACTTAGATCTAGCCGACCACATGCGGTTAAACTTAGATCAACCTGAATAGGTCCCTGTTCAACTCCATTGGTTTAGGTTTTTTTTTTTTCTTAACCACTTCTTTTTTTGCCATGCATAGGTATTGTTTAATTTAGAGTTGAACAGGGACTTATTGAGACCTTAACCTAAGTCTAACCGCATGTGGTCGGCTAAACCTATCTTTAGCCGTAACATATACAAAAAAAGTTATTAGTTATCTAGTAGTAAACTCGTTAATCAAAAGGTTACATGTTTGGTCAACGACGGGTCAACGGTCAACGAATATAATCTTACTAATATTGTAAAGAGAAAAGATTTGGTTGTTCGCATCGAATATGCTCCGGAACTTCGGGACCAATATCAAAAATTCTTTCCTCATTAGAGAGCTACGTTATAGGAGTAATATAGACTATAGGTATTTAATGTCGAAGATCTCACGGGAACCGGAGTTACGCGGGTGAAACCGCGCGCGGGAAGCTAATAATATAAACCGAACCCACTACCTCCAATATTTAAAGCGAGCCAAATACCGCTACGCTACAGAGAAGACATGGGGTGGTCTATTCTAAGCCGGAAACCGCACAGCAATAATATATACCATTTTGATAAGCTATACGTGCTTTCGAAAGCTCAGTGGGTAGTGCTTTAATCAACCAGTCCCGGAGAAAAATCTTGGACTATACCTAAAGATTTTTGTACGGACCCATAATTGACGCCGCGGTTTAAGGCTAAGCTGCGTAGATAGATTATTATAGCTAAATATTTTTTATCTTACGAGAGGCCTCATTCTCAACAGACGAAGCCCGGAAACCTTAACCTTAGATTTTACACAAAATTATTTGTCCGGCGCGGGAATCGAACCCACGAACTCCGAGATTAAAGGATAGCATTATGCCGCTGCGCCACTTAAGGTATCATGATCACTTACTTGAAATCTCTCGGCATTTGCATAACGTATACCAAGGTACCGGTTCTGTCCCGAAAAGCTCCGCAACCCTCTCAGTCTCCCCTGACGTATCTCCACAGCAGGGGTGAAGAACAGCCCCAACACAGTCTGTACCCATAGCACTAATAATATCAACTTTAAATTGTCTTTCATAATTGTCTCACTGCACGCATCACTTCAGGCTACTGTTATTTTTGAAGTACGACACACCTTTCCTGAAGAGGGAGTACCATCTGAATGAAGCCTCGTGTTGATACAAATAACAACACAAGGCTGTAACGGTACCTGATCGAAGATCTTTCCCCCTCCCCAATGACCTCACCCAGAGAGGTATTACTACACTTAACAATTTAATTCTTCAAAGTACCTAAGTACATGTACTTTCAGAGTCGCCACATATCAACGTTGCATTCTGTAGCACTCTCCCTTGTAGCACTAACTGCAACTTATCTCCATATAATTATTTCATTCTCTGTACAATCTGTCATCATTCAGCAGCAATGGTTTGAATTCATTCTTCACTAGTTGCACAGTTTTTGTTAAATATTGTAAGTTCGTCAGGATGGTTCCCATACTATTGTCTAAATTCCACTTTATATTGCGCTCAATTTATTGTAGAAACGACACGAAAATCAATATTTACGTATCCAACTGAAATGGTGTTTTTGCAAGCTGATCGCATTTTCATCAAACATAACCGTTACTAAAATACGAGTACAATACAATGTCAAAGGCTATTTTTTCAAGCTTCAAATCAAAATTATGACAGAATTTCCGTACAAAAACTGATATAAGTATAAATGAAAAAATATAAAATTAATTTCTCTGATCATTTTTGTCTTATGATTGAGAAATCAACCCTTATTATATTAAACTTATAATTCCTCGATACTATGAATCATTATTACGTCAATCTTAAGACAACACACATACATTCACTGCCCGAAAATTATCTTTATAAAAGTAAACCGCACAATGTTGTCCATATTATAAGGTGTTTCACCTTGCTTCATTTTAAATATAGATCCTGCTTCTCAAGGCCACTACCCAAGTTCATCCAAGAAAGTAAGCTAAGTAGTAGTCGGGTTAGTGAGACAGCCGGGTTCGTACTGCCTTGGAAAGTATGCGGTGATCTCGGCGCAGGCACTGCGCGCAAATTGCGCAAACGCATGTAATGTTTGCTAAACCGCGCCTGGTTTTCTTAGATCTTTAATGACAAATAGTGGCAATTGTTATTTTTTTAGGTATTACCAATATTGATTTAACGCTTTTGTAATAGTGGGGAGGTTGATCTTGAAATTGTCTACTTTTATAAGTGTTGGTATCTTTAAATGGCCTGGTCGTAAAAGAAAATTAATTGTTCATTGCGTTTTGTTCTTCGATTGGACATAATTATATACATAATAATTGTTCCCTATGGTCTTTGATGTAATATTTTATTGCATATGCCTAATTGCATGTACACAATAAAGAAATATAATCGGGCGGTCCAATATTATAGTAGGTATACCAGGTTCTCTGACTCTTCAGCTTTATAGATTACTAGCTTCCCGCGCGCGGTTCACCCGCGTAACTCCCGTTCCCGTGGGAAATTCATAATAAAATATAGCCTATGTTCTTTCTCAGGCTCTAGACTATATCTGTACCAAATTTCATTTAAATCGCTTCAGTAGTTAAGGCGTGATTGCGTAACAGACAGACAGACAGACAGAGTTACTTTCACATTTATAATATTAATATTAATAATATAGTAATATAGTAAATATAGTATATAGTAAGGATGTAAACTAAATTGTCTTATTTAAACAAGTTTTATCCAGAACAAACGAATGTGAGTTGTGTGTTATTATAATTACCAGGACCACAGGAGGAGAAGGCAGAGGCAGCTGACACTTACATTTCGCAAGCTACATCTAACCTCAATCTACTGGTAATACTGGTCACCAGTTCGAACATACTACGACAGAAAACCATATCGGGTTTATACCTTCATTCGATCGGGAGTTCAAACTAGAGACTTCAAGATTCGAACGTAATTCCACCAATTCTCAATGGTGTAAAATTGAGATGGTAAATAAAGAATTTAACCACAAATATAGGCATTAATATTAAGTTTACTTTAGAAGACAAAGCCGCGGGGACGACAGTTTGTTTCTGTTTGTAATATAATTCTATTAAGCAATCTCAACCCCAAGTTTTCAAGACATTTATGAGCCGCTGCGCAGATCTTCAGTATTTTAACTGCTAAATAATTTAAAATGGCGTTAAGTTTCAACTTTGCAAGTTCCACAAAACAATTTGGAAGAAAATCTCAAGTGCTAACATGA
Source organism: Nycteola revayana (assembly GCA_947037095.2). NCBI lineage: Eukaryota > Metazoa > Arthropoda > Insecta > Lepidoptera > Nolidae > Nycteola > Nycteola revayana. The sequence goes on along the minus strand of OX344857.2, from coordinate 801,232 downwards.
GACAGATTTCAAAGAAAAGAAAAGTGCTTGAATGGAGCTGACGGTGAAATAGGTTTTTAACGAATGAAACGTCCGGACTAATAATAGTAAGTGCATTAAAAATAAATAGCCGTATAATAAAGTGGGGTCGCGGCGAATGCTAAGTGCCTCTTCATACTGGATTAATTTTAAGCTAGTTTTGTTGAGAGTGCTTCGAAATTCGTCTGGAAATTGCAAGAGATGCCAGTCTTTTTGATATCATAAGGAGAATACTGACTTTGGAACTCGTAAATATTTAATGTCAGAGGAAAAAACCGAAGCGTCCAAAATTGCGTATCAAAAATAAATTAACGGGACTTGTTGTGAACTTATTTGCACTTAATAAAACTTTGCGTAAATACTAATAAAACCCAAAAAAACTCATCGTAATTATCGTGTAGGTATAACATCCGAATCATTTTATCAAATCTTAAGTGAGTAAAATATAGATTTAAAGTAAGTAATAGTTATATCTACTATGTATTTAAATGAGAACTCCTTCCTCATTCGTTATTAAGTTAAATAAATAAAGTTAACGAATAACTATAGGTGTAAGAGGAGTAAACTGTTACGTAGTTGTCTACTTATATAGGTATAAATGGCCAGTTCACATTATTCCAGTCCATTAACCCAATGCTCCACTGAATTATAATCTATCGTCTACCTAGATTATAACAGTTAGTCACGGATACTGAAATTGCAACAAAATAGTATTATAGAGTCAGTGATTAAAATTTAGTTTTTCTTCCAGCGAAAAAATTATGCGTAACATTATCGTTCATTGCATAAAAAGTCACGTTTAAACTATTAATGGTTTTTGAAATTTAGATATTGGATATGTAATAACTAATTGAGGTTAGTTTACGTTGCGTCTTCGTCAACATGTACTTAGGTACGTCCCTACGAAAGATATTTGCATAGTGGAGAGAGCAAACTCATCGTGTATTGCAATATCGAACCTCCTAGAACGGCTAGCTGACCGCTTACCAAACAATAACATACAGCCTACTAACAGTAACCAGATACGTTTTACCTATACGTTTTCCTAGTTACAGATGAGTGTATTATTATAAGCTAACGAAATGTAACTTACAGTAAATTATTCAGCTAAAATGGTTAAAGGAATTTTGAAACCTTCAACATTGGTTTTTATACGACTTACTGGCTTATATAAGATAATATTAGATACAAAATATGTACATCTCTCTTACCTATTTTAAATATTACCTTATTTGACTGGTGTAGTTTCGTAAACTACATTAGACAAATTAGGTGAGTGGGTAATTACTCTGTAACCATAAACCGAATGGCATTTATGACGAATGTAATGAAAACGTAACTGTTGTTTATAAATCATTTAAAATATTATTTTACATAAATGTAGTAGGTGTACTCTTCTATCTATTAATATACTTTATAATGCGTTTATAGTGGCCGCAGCTCAATAGCTAGAGCATCGGACTTGACTGTGATCTTGTGGTCGCCGGTCCCCAGTCCCCACCCATTGCACTACCGATGAGAATACACTCGTAACACAAGCATTTTAGCTTAGCACGGGGGGTTAACAAGAATACTAGCAGACTGAATAAGTCTGCTAGAAAACTTTTTTCTTTAATGTACGTCATCCGTGATTCAGCAGAAATTAAGTATTAAAGCTGAGACTATGAGCAATACGGCTGACATTTCCCCCGGTCTCTTTTGAATCAGTACACCTACATATGTTTAATTACCTGCCTAATATTCAGCAGAAAGCCACGATTTATCGAAGTATTTTTAAAATAGAGCTTCCTAAATCGAGCAGCTGTAATGAACGCACAAGCATTATGCTCTGCATCTCTTAAAACTTCGCCAGTGTGGAGGCCTCGGACGAGATAACTTTTGAATTAAAACGCCGACGGAGTCCTTTGCTCGTCCAATTTGCATGTTTGCCCACTTTATAACAATTAGCCGTCGCTTCCCGGGTATTTTTCTTTATTACGCGGATTAACAGCCAGGGTCGGGCTAACTCGCACTTAATTACGTTTTATAATGCGGATGCTGTGATGCGTTCGTAGAGATGTTTAGGTATTAAGAGAGATATGCATGAATTTTGTAAAGAGATTAAGAAGCGTTTATAGAACAAGGTGTTAAAGAATACCTACAGGAAAAATACATTAGGCTTATGGAATTATAAAAGATTAAAATTATTGTCAAGTTGTGTAGGAATTCCCGAGGCGGGTTTTTTATCGTTTTCACCACGTCTTGATGTTGGGTATTATAAATTACTACAGCGCAATTTCATTACCACGAAAACAATTTTGTCACTTGAAATATATTTCTGAGTCATAAAGTTTAAATAACTGTCCTTCATACCTTGGAAAGTACATAAAGAAAGGTATAATACCACAATACCATGTACCGATCAATGTAGCTAGAAAAACAGGGAAGCAGTAATGTAAACTGGGCCGTGTATTAGAGCGCATCGCAATTCATATCAGTCACAATTTAGTTAGTTGACGATGATGGAACATGGACGATGGTAACATAAAGTAACTTACATATTTAGAATCCTTACTAATAGTCTGTCTGTATGTCTTTCTGTCTGTCTGTTACGCAATCACGCCTAAACTACTGAACCGATTTAAATGAAATTTGGTACAGATATAGTCTAGAGCCTGAGAAAGAACATAGGCTATATTTAATTATGAAGTTCCCACGGGAACGGGAGTTACGCGGGTGAAACCGCGAGCGGGAAGCTATTGTTATATAAAACCAAAACAAAAACAAGCAAAACAAACCCTTTTGGGAATTATTTTCGTTCCCAGACTTTTGTTCTGAAAGATATCTAATACACTTAGCACAAAGATATTCGCAACATCAAGTGCCGTCTGCTCCGAGTTAGTTCGTATGATAATTTCATCTGTGCTGTAGTTGTATCTCAAACGTAGACATTTCACTCGATGGCTCAACTCCACCAGTTATCGGCGTCGGTTGGGAAAGTAACATAATCACTAGAGTGTACCACGATCCTTTCGTTTCGATACCGGGACGGGATATAATTTGCATCATTTTAGGGAATTAGGTACTCCGGGATTTTATCCTTTCATATGACCATCTTCGAGAGAAGTGAGTGTTATGAATATGTTTGTTAATTACTAACCGTTGCCCACAAGTTCGTCTGCGTCGAATTCGATTTCTCTATACAACATTTTGGAACCTGTTTCACTCTTTTAATCGAAGGCATCATTATAAGTGCGTTGCATGCATAAGCTAGTAAAATATACGAGGTTTTCCAGCGCAATGGTTTCATGAAAATGTCCATATCAAAGAACGCGCCTAGCCTAGGTGCTTGGTGACTTTATTCGTTACCAACAAAAATACAAATCTGCCTTACTAATAATATATCTTATAATCGTTTATTCGTTTTTTCGGTTTTTGGTGTATCGATGAATCCCGGTATTTTTCCCGCACGACACACCTACATCACTAACTCAATTCGTCGTCGTTCTTGAAATTTTTAATTTAACTTAGAGAAGTTCTGAGTCGTATGAAACAATTTAGAGTTAACTGTGCTTACCTCAGCTTTGTGTAAAGTGTGTAAACTCAATACAGAAGTTACACTAATTTGAGTTGTAGCTCAGACAACGTGTAGGACTGAAACTAGACGTAGGTGTAGTGTAGTGTAGTTTTAGTCTCAAACTAATTGCGGCGCCATCACTGCGTTGTCGTCACTCGCTAATGTCTCTTAACTTACTCGGTTGTACTTGCACATGAGTAAGTAGATACTCATATAATATTAAATGATTCTGTATAATGTATGCTTATATTGCCAAACATACGTATATATCAATGGTTACATGCTATGTAAGTTACCTAATTACATTATTTGTGAGTTTTTTTATTTGTTATTTCCCTTTGACCTCTAAAACTTAAAAGTTGTAACGAAAAATATGCGAAAAAATAAATTTAATGTTAGGAAAACAAAGCAGATAGGATAGACTCGTAAGAGTAAGTTATCGAACTAAAATAAAGTATTATATTAATGATAAAAAAAACCTTTCTTTAGATGAAAGAAACGAAATGGGTTTTTATAAATTTTTATTTATTTTTGTAAATTTACACTTACTTGTTTATGATACAGCTGTATGTTATTTAGCTAATCATTATGATGAGGTAGAAGTGGACGAATGAATATACCTATCCTATATGAACAACATAGTACAAAGACGTCATTATGAGCACTAGTTATCTTACTACTGGGTACGTATTTAAACCTCACGTTAAAACACCTCCGTTCAAAATACCTAAAATAAAAATACCTAATGGTTGTTTAACTTAAATTCAAAATACCTAAAGTTTTAAAAGGGTATGCATCGTAATACATACATTTAAAATATATGTGCCGCGGCAGCGGCTGGCGAGCGCGTCTTCAAATTATTTCTGTTCAAAATTTTTGCATTTGATAGTATATCAGTTGGACCTTCAAGTATAATATTTTAGGTATTTTGACCTTTTGGTATTTAAAATGTGTGTGAATCTAACTTTGGTGTTATAGCTAGTTACTACTCATTTCAAACATTAAATATTAAGTCCGATCGGTATTTTGAACTTAGGTTTCTTATGTAGGTATTATTTGCTTAGGTACTTATTTTAAACCATTAGTATTTTTAGTTTAGGTATTTTGAACGGAGGTGTTTTAACGTGATGTTTTATTAATTTTAGAGATTTAAATACGTACCCCTTACTATTATGTTCCTAAGTATTGTACCTTCGATGTACTTCAAGGCAATAGATGTAACAGAATAGCTTTTCGAGTGTTGGGTGCAGCCAGTGATCTATTGTTCAAATTACAGAAATGAATCTTGGAACGAAGGCTGCGTTTTCAGAGTTCCAAGCTGTCTATTTATCCAAAAATGAACATACGAAGCGTACCCAATTAAAAAATAAACTTTTGTAACAGTACCAGTTACAAAAGTGTTTGCCAGTGTAGAACAAAGTCGCTTCCCGTTGTCTACCTGTCCCTATGTATGCTTAGATCTTAAAAATTACGCAACGGATTTTGATGCGGTTTATTTTATTAGATAGAGTGGTTCAAGAGGAGGGTTTAAATGTATAATACATCAGCATTGCACCCGTGCGATGCCGGAGCGGATAGCTAGTTAACATATAATTCGGAATCAGACCAAAATTAATTGTATTATAATATATAAATAAATAAATAAATAGCCGTGTGGTTTCCGGCTTAGAATAGACCAACCCATGTCCTCCCATGGGTATCGTAAAAGGCGACTAAGGGACTCAAGGTTTACATCTTACTGCGATCACCAATCCGTCTGCCAAGCGTGGTGATTATGGCAATATCCCTCAACGACCCTGGCTTGCCGAGGTCTGTTAAGAGGAGGCCCATGTTCAGCAGTGGACGTAAACGGGCTGTTGATGATGATATAAATAAATGATAACAATTATTTTCTTAGATATAAATAACCAATTAATTTTATAGATATATTCTGATTCTATAATTTTCTGATTCATGTTTGACTATTTACAAGTGCCTGTCATTGGTTTACGTAAATAAAAATGATTTTTATTTATTTATTTTATTTATTTAAGACCGACAGTTTAGGTTTCTATGTAAAAGATATACTTACTTATTGTATAAACTTCTAATTAGTCATAAAATACTGTAATTTATAAATTTTAAATAAATTGTACTTATAGATACTAAAAAACATAATTTATGCCGAATTCTGATGTTTGAAAGACTCGGCATAAATTAAGCACACTCTTTTAAAGTTGCAGTTATTATTTTAAAGGTATGTAAGTCGACATCTTTTTATTTTTAATGTCATACGAAATGTTGGAGGAGACACAAGTTCCGCCGACATTAAAAATAAAAATTAACACAAAAAAAAGGTCAAGTGCGAGTTGGACTCGCGCACGAAGGGTTCCGTTCTATTTTCAAGCGTCTACCTATTGCCGTTATTTATATCGAGCAAAAAAAAAGTTTGTTGTATGGGAGCCCCCCTTAAATATTTATTTTATTTTATTTTTAGTTATAGCGGCAATAGATCATCTGTGAAAATTTCAACTGTCTAGCTATCGCGGTTCTTGAGTTACAGCCTGGTGACAGACAGACAGACGGACAGCGAAGTCTTAGTAATAGGGTCCCGATTTTACCCTTCGGGTACGGAACCCTAAAAAGACGAAGTTAATAACAGATAATAATTTATCTTAATACTGTTATTGTGAACAGTCACTGTAAATTTTTAATACCTACAAGTCGCTGCCAGAACCTTCGTGGCTATGTGGTTATTAATCTTGCTTTAAGTCTCGAAGTCATGTTTTGAGAAAAGTATGTAATGCGTAAAAAAAACGAAGATTTATTTCTAATTATAGTTGGCTGATGGACTACTCTCGTTGATTTATTAATAATGGGCAAAAAGACTAAAAAAGTCTATTTAGTCCGTCAGTTATATTACTAAAAAATATTGGACACGTATTTTTTTATTTATCAAATCAATAAAAAATTACAAAGATACAGAGCAACAACCAACTATAGAGTTCAGAAGAAAGGGGGCTTGTCACGTGAGTCCAGGAATTTTAGCACCAAAAATCGGTCCGAAAAAGATCACATGTCTAATATTTTTTGGGAATCTAACTGACGGATTAGATAGATTTATTTATTCTTCATGCCTATTGTAATGTGGGTAACATTTATTTAAAAATAAATTTAAATTTAAAAATTTACTGAAATAAATTTAAACGTACAACATATCATATTTTTACGACTCTCATATTTTTACCCGGGAAATGGAGCTATCATTTCCCGTTAGAACTTCGGCAGTAGCTCCGGAGCCTATTCTATAGAAGCAAACAAACACTCAAATCGATCCTTTTTATAGTATTATTATAGATGAAGAAATCATAAGATAATATGAAATATTTTATTTTAGCATATAAAACATGCACCTAGTTAGAAAAACAAACAATTTGCATACAAGATAAAAAAAAACTAAATTTTTTGTTTAGTTTTTCATACATGTTGGTCTCATGCAGTGGTCTCATGCAAATATATTTTTATTTCATCATCATCAGCTCGTATAACTTCGACTGCTGAACATGGGCTTCCCGGGGAGGGTATTTGCCACAGTCACCACGCTTGGCAGGTGGGTTGGTGACCGCAGTATTATGTTGTACCACACAAGGAAACGCTGCTGCCCGGTCCTCGATGTACGATTATTATAGATGATGTTATAACAATTGGGACCAACGGCTATACATGCTTTCCGAGGCACGGAATATAATATTTTTATTTACGTCTACATTATACAATATTTCAATTGCTTAAAGTTTGCTGTCTGATTCTACATTGAATGAGTTCATATCTCGACAGCATCAAGCGAGAATTCTCAATGTATTACAAATTTGAATTTAAGATCAATCTCATGAAACTTAATTAAATAATTTTTAGAAATAATACGTGCCATGTTATTCCATGACCAATGCACAAACTTAACCCTGTTTTCATAGAATTATTGTAAAAATGTATGTAACCGATTAACTGAAATCTGAAAAAAACGAAATATTTTATTTTATAATATGTGTACCTAAATACGTAAATTAGCTATTTATTAATCAGGAAGATTACTGTACAGATAAATTAGTCTAAAGTTAATATAAGTTTTATTTTAACATAAATATCTAGTTTTAAGTCATGATGTAACAACTATTAATCTAACGCTATTAGTTAAAACGAAGATTTAAAAAAAATGTTGGACACAAAAAAAATTTGTAGGATGAAACCTATTGGAAAAGGAAGAGAATATAACAAAAATGGAAGGAAAAATAATTTACGGGTGATCTGAGGTCAAGAAAATCCACCCTCTACCTCAAAGGGTGGATTTTTAATGAATGGTAAAAACGGTTAATATCGATTTCCAAACTATTTTCCTCGTAGTTTTGTGGTTGACCGTCTACCACTTCCCGACCTCAAATCGTCCGTAAATATTTTTTTCTTTAATTATTAAGGTTCCGTACCCGAAAGGTAAAAACGGGACCCTTCTACCAAGACTTCGCTGTCTGTCTGTCACCATGGTGGTTGAAGTTTTCACAAACGATGTAATTATTTCTGTTAACGCCATAACAATAAATATTGAAGGATATGAGAGCCCCCCGTACAACTAACTTTTTCTTTTGCCCTTGTTTGCTCGATATCAATAACATCGTAGGCACTTGAAAATGGTTTTGAACCCTTCATGCACGAGTCCGACTCGCACTTGGCCGGGTTTTTATTTTCTCTTCCTTTTCCAATTGGTTTCATAAAACTATATTGTTTTTTCATTTTTAACCATTTTCAAAGGCTTCGGCACTCGTCTTATAAAACATATTCGTTGTACGTAATTTTAGTTTACCAGCGCTTCAATAGATGGCGCTGACCAAAAGTCCTACAACTTGCAAGCGTTTCGTTCCGCTGATAGGGGTAGACAGCTGAAGAAATATAACGCAACTTAGCTTCAGAGCGAATCGACATCATCGTTTGATTGTCAATGCGCTCTGCGGTTGGATTTACTAGTTACAAATATCTCCGTGGCGTAGCGGTAGGGTCGAAAGTTCGATTCCCAATCCGGATAAAACATCATTGTGTAAAATCCGGATTCTGGTTGGTTAAACGACCATCTCAGTGCCTCGGAAAATTTATTATAAATATGTAACATTTACTACATATTAAATTAATAGTAAATGTTATAATAAATTTTATATGCAATGTAAAATTTCTTGACAAGTACAAGTGTATGTAAATACCTAAGTGCTAAATAAAAATCGTTTATTAAAAAGCAATAGAATTTCTTGCCTGTGCTTCTCAGAGCTGCCACGTCCAGAACGGGTGATAGAAAAAAAAAGGACGCATCATAAGAACATGATTTTTAATATTTTAAACGTGTCTATTTATATGAATAAAGCATATCGTCGGTGATATTGCAATACCGCGTAAGTGACAATAGCTTATAAGGTTGAAATCAAATATAGCAAATAATATTTTTTGCCCTAAAAGATAAAGATAAAACATATTTCTTGACATATGAAATCACACCTTAGTAGCAACCGTCACATACGCCGTATTGCAATATCACCGACGATATGTTGATTTTAATTTTTCCTCGGAAAGCACGTTAGCTGTTGGTTCCGAATGTTATAACGACATGTGTAAAAGCTTATACCAGTGAACGGTTAGCAGCATCTTTTTCTTTTTTTTGGACGGACATATGTATTTAGCCCCATGGCTTGCAGGCAAGGCGAGCGGAGCTCCAGCCTAGATAAATGGTTAAACTACAAACTAAGCAACCTGCGCAAGAGGGCGTCCCCTGTGGGACTTGGAACTCGGCTCAGGGCGGTCGCTGACGGGGAAATCGAGGGATAATGGCTTTTAGTTTTTTACGGGTAGCAGCGTTTTACTGTATTGAAATATGATACTGTAGTAACCAACCCATGCGTGGTAATAATTGCAAAGCCCTAAAATGGAGGCGTACATCACTACATAGTATAAAACAAAGTCGCTTACTCTGTCCCTATATCCCTATGTATGCTTAAATCTTTAAAACTACGCAACGGATTTTGATGCGGTTTTTTAATAGATAGAGTGATTCAAGAGGAAGGTTTATATGTATAACGCATCAGCATTGCGCCCGTGCGGAGCCGGGTCGGGTCGCTAGTATGATGATAAAAATCGTGAAACTTCAAAGACAAATTTCTGGAGGCTAATCGCGTATAACTATGACTTTTATAAAACGGGCCAAGTGCGAGTCGGACTCTCGCACGAAGGGTTCCGTACCAGTTTTTGATATCAAGAATACAACAAGTAACATAGTATAAAAGGCCTTGTAGTTCGTTGTAACTTTGATCGATGTTAATAATAGTTGATTGAATGAAAGGTAAATTGCGGTTTACAGTTTATGACGTATTAAAAAAAAACTACTTACTTGATCTCGTTCAAACCAATTTTCGGTGGAAGTTTGCATGGTTATGTATATCATATTTTTTTTTTGTTTTATCATTCTCTTATTTTAGAAGTTACAGGGGGGGGGACACACATTTTACCACTTCGGAAGTGTCTCTCGTGCAAACTATTCAGTTTAGAAAAAAATGACATTAGAAACCTCAATATTATTTTTAAAGACCTGTCCATAGATATGGGTTTGATGAAAAAAATATTTTTGAGTTTCACTTCTAAGTATGGGGAACCCCAATTTTTTTTGTTTTTTTTTTCTATTTATGTGTGAAAATCTTAATGCGGTTCACAACATACATCTACTTGCCAAGTTTCAACATTATAGTTCTTATAGTTTCGGAAAAAAGTGGCTGTGACATACGGACGGACAGACAGACAGACATGACGAATCTATAAGGGTTCCGTTTTTTGCCATTTGGCTACGGAACCCTAAAAATGTTTTTGCTACTCAGCGTTTACTAAGCATGCAAAAAAACCTATCTTAATACTACTACCATCAAATTATCAGAATACTAAGTGAAATCTGGTTATAAGTCTACGTGAAAATAGTAAGCCAATGTAATATTTGTAAAGCTTATTTTATGAAATACATTTATTCATTTTACGTATCTCTTTATGAAATCGTAAAAGTCTGCAAAAACATATTTTATATTATATTTTGTCTACGTCTATTCAAAACTAATTATTGCCGTGGATCCGTCCATATAAAAACAATTGTTATAATAATAAATTAATACGTACAAAAGAAATTACAAAAAAAAAGTATCTACATGAAAGTCTAGTTTGATAGATATAAGTTATTCATCAAACTGAGTACACATAGGTACACAGATTACATGTAGGCTTTTAAAGAAAGCTTGCTATATTGTACTTGACAAATACAAGAAAAATAACATTTATTCGAAGAACTATTAATATACCTACACAAACAAAAAACTATCGGCTATAAATAGTTTCTCACATAAATGTAATATGTATGTATCAAAAAAACAGTACCAAAAAAAGGCATTTATTTACTGACATACACTTTAATTTTATCTAACGGTAATACCTAAGCAACTCGTTAAAAATCATAAACATCTTTAAAAGCAAAACGCTATCTATGTCTACATCGAATTCTATCTCCATTCAGAATAATTCAAACACATAAATATAATAATATTTCGGTACATTATTTTGAGAGTTTGTAGTTCAAAGCCCTAAGTCTAAAGCCCTTTGCCGAAGCCCAACTTCGCAGAACACCGTCTAAGTGGATATTTTGATCTGTTTGTAGATGCTATCAACATTCTAATTAGGTAGGTTCGCTTTGAAATATCTGATATTCATAGGACAAAGACTTTTGAAAACTTCGAATGAATTGAATCATATGACTGTGGAGTTTTTGGCAATCATTTTGGCTGTCATCAGTTCATCACCAGCCTCTATAACGTCCACTACTGAACGTAGACCATGAGAGTGTTACCAAAGCCACCACAATTGGTAAGCGGGTTGGTGACCGCAGTATTACATGCAGGTAAATGCTGCTATCCGTTACCTGATATCCGATTACCATATTTGACAGGGGTTCCCAATATTTTTCAGCCAGTTACAAATTACCGCGGTGCAGTTACAGATTTAGTATTTTGTCACGGCGCCCTTTAAAAAATATACAGTCGGAATAAAAATTAAAACATCTACAATATGAATTTGAGTATTTTGATTATAAATTTATTATAAAATACCATAGTTACTCAGTCAAAAGTGTGACGGGAGAGCTTGGTGATCTGCACTGCTAAAAATCCCGCTGGAGCTTGTGCATGTAAAGGATCTTGTAAAGTGAAAATTTTCGACATAATCATCTGCAAAGTACTCGTTACCTATCTATGTCATTTACCGATGCGCGTGTAAAAAAGGTACACGCGAATATTTGTGGTTTTGGATAATGATAGAAGGAAAATAACGTTTAGGAAAAAAATATGAAAGTAAAGAGTCACGCGATGAGTATCGACTCATGGCGTGGCGCCCCACTTTACTGCCTATATAGGCGCGCGCTCGCCTTTATGCCCGGTGAAATAGCAAAAGCCTCGGGGCTAACTACAAATGTCCGTCGGCAAAAAAGCCTTCTATTTACTTTACTTTATTTTTACCTAAGGTTTACAATGTCTACCTCATTTTATAATAGCATAGTACCCATGCGAAATAGCGGTATTTTGTAGATACTAGGTAAATAGGTGGCTATTGAGGCTAAGAAGCTTAAAAACATAAATATTTTATTTTAACTTTGTCAATACAGAATACAAATCGATTCTAAGGTAAGAGATAAGGGTCCCGTTAATGTCAGGTCGGCTCTTTAATTTCGTATGTTCCATCGTAGGTTTCCATTTGAATGTTTTAAATCTGAAAAAGTTCCAAATAATCATTACGTAATACATTTTTATGACAAGAACAGTGTATTTACAAAGTTCAGCCGTTCCATACGAAATAAAAGTGGAATATGAGGTGACAGCAATGAATTCGTGGGATACCACATTATCAGTGTTCCGACAGTTCAGATCGAGGTCCGGCTCCGGCGGTCGCGAGAAATTGAATGAAAACATTGAATATTTATTCTGAGACGATGCAGCGCTGCGGGCGAGCCAAATATTATCTAGCTGCAGAGCGGACTGTCCGTACTGACTGAAGTGCTATATTTTTTGGAAATTCAATGAAATGAATACGTCAATTTCGAAACAGTTGAACTTTTTTTTCGAATGGACATTATGTAGTTATTAGACTTTTGTTACTTCACCGGGCATAAAGGCGAGTAAAGATCCAGTCTAAATAGAGGGTTAAACAACTACAAACTAAGCAACCTGCCTAAGTGGGCGTGCCCTGTGGGACTTGGACCTCGGCTCAAAGCGATCGCAGGAGGTGGGATTGCGGCATTATGACTTTTAGTTTTTTTTGGGAACGTTACAGACGACTTTGGGGTCTACGAGGGCATAGGAACAGTCACACATGTTAATATTAACATATACGTCAAAGTATATCTGTTTTCTTGTCTAAAATATTGAAACAATGCTGATGATTGGTGATATAAATAGAATTTAGGAAAAGGATTTTTGTCGCGATACATGTATGTATAAATAATAATATAGTTCACATAGAAGTTGTGATAGTTATATTGTTTTTAAATTAGGTCTTAGAACGTACAAAAAGAGCAAAGATAGAAGAGATAAGTAAATATGCAGATTCTGCAAGCGAAGAGACGCTCATATCTATGATTCTTATTATATATTAATCAGTAATGAAGAGGAGAATGAACGTTTAAATCTCGTTGGTACATAGGAAATATAGGGCGTAAAAAAGACGGAATACTTTTCATCGTTTGCGTTCGTCATTGGACAGATTGATTTTTTATTCGAAAATATCCTCACATATTGTTCCAAGTATATTAATCAAAATACAGATCCTACTGACAGCTAATGGAATCAGTGGCAAAAGGATAATGAGTTTCGTGAATTTGATTATGAAGTTACAACCAGTGAAGCAAAATGTTTGTATTATGTGCACTAGGTTTATATCTATCTACCATGTTTCTCTAATCATTTGAAGGCAGTGTCGCATCTCCAACAAATCTATACGCTTTCCGGAATGATCTTGTGGCTCTCCTTTTAATATTTGATCTGCATATTTATAAATCGTGCACGGACTGTTTGTTGCGGCCCTGGAGCGTGTTTGCAGATTTATACTCTATTTCATTTCGAGTGAGCCCCATCGTCCGAGGATATCTAGCCATATTCTATTGTTTGCAGTGCTTTAAAGAAAACTAGAATATTTTATGTCCTCATACTATCTTGCATGCAATTTCATACGAATATCAAATGCACTTGTTTAGTTTGTATCGAGGTATTTGTGAAGTAGTGGACCGAGGTTATCTTAGCTTGTAGAATATCTGTGGTGAGTGGGTTATATTGGTAGTGCACTGTAACGTTGGCTATAATTCGTTAAGGACAAATATAGTACTTTTGGTATTATAAAACATAGTTATGAAAAACTAAATCAATAAAAGGTCCGTAGTACTCGCAACCGGCGTGCGTGTATGACCAGATATATGAAAGTGGACGAGGCAAAGGGTGTGTAAGGATCGTAGCAGGTGGCGTTCTGTAGTTTCTGCCTACCCCCATGGGAGAAAGGCGTGATAATGTGTATGTAAATCAATAAAGGAAAGCTTTTTTATTATTTATTTTTTACGCTTGATATAATTCTGTGTGATTTAGGTATAGATGTAACTCGAAGCATTACAAGCTGTGTCCCGGCGTTGTTTTACCTACTCTATAGATACGAAAAGTCATAGAAATTAGGCGTAAAAAGTTAACAGAGAGACAGACAGACCATGTTACTTTCACATTTATAATATAACCCACAGATAAGAGTACCTACATTGTGCCATACAAATGTTAGGTATTTAACTAGATACTTTTCCTGATCCGCGATACAAAAGGCTTTGCTTGAGATCTGTTCTAAAGACGTGTGTCGAATATAAAGATGCTTTAATGGTATCTATATAGGTACCTACTAATATACAAAGCTGAACAGTTGGTTTGTTTGCTTAAACGCGCTAATCTCAGGAACTATTGATTTGATTTGAAACAATCTTCCAGTCTCAGATATGCCCATGTATACATTTATTAACCTATGTTGTCCCCTTTTTTTTTTTTTGTTGTCCGGGGGGACATGCATTGACGCATTCCCACCACCGCTGCAGCGTATTTGCGCGCTGGCGGTGGGATATGTGGGACTCGCCCTCTCCATAGCGTGGTATGCTAAAGTCATACCACAAGGAGAGGACCCTACACCACTAAAACCTCCCGGAAACTCCTTCGATCCGCCGTTGGCGGGGGTCGGGTACGCATGAGCAATCCGGCCCCCCGACGGCACCCGCGGCCAATATGGTACCGCGGGATCTCCAGTATGTTGTCGTGCTTGCATGGCAAAGGTCTCCCCCATAACCTTCCACTCTTCCTTTTGTGCGGCTTTCTCCGGCCAATCTGTCCATGGCCATGTATCCTATCCTACTAATAGGTATTATAAACGCGATAGTTTGTAAGTATGGATGAATGGATGGATGTTTGTTAATATGGCACGCAAAAACTACAGAATGGATTTGGCTGAAAGTTTGCACGCGGATAGTTTATAAGCTGGATTTAACATATAGGCTACAAAATATCACGCTCTGACCCACTGGAGCAGTGACGCGGGTAAAACCGCGGGGCGCAGCTTGTTATAACAATATATAAGACCATTATATTAATTAAGACTTTATCTAGCTATATTAGGTACCTACTTATTTCTATTTGCTGCCAATAAATACTTTACATTTACATTACATTACATACTTTACATCATCATCAGCCCGTACAACGTCCACTGCTGAACATGGGCCTCCTCCCGAAGGAGGGTTTTTGCCATAGTCACCACGCTTGGCAGACTGATTGGTGACGGAAACGCTGCTGCCCGTTCCCTGGTATACGCTTGTTATAGATGATGTTATAACAATCGGGACCAACGGCTTAACGTGCTTTCCGAGGCACAGAGGGTAGTCCCTCAACCAACCAGACACGGAAAGAAATCTTAGAATTTACACAAAGATTTCTTGTCCGTTGTGGGGATCGAACCCACGACCTCCGAGACTTAAGCGAGTCAAATACCGCTATGGAGGTTGTCATAATTTATTTATTATTAGTTTATTATGGGAGCTACGCGGGTGAAACCGCGCTCGGGAAGCTAGTATTACATACATCTGAATCATACAAGTATAGCAGTATAGTATATAAGTATAAGATTTTATTATTCTGTAGATAGTTCAAATATTATATGCTACCTATCTAGTACTTAATCGAGCACGTTGTTGATATTTCTAGAGCTCCGAAGCAGAAGGTCGTATGTGCCATTATACGTCGGAAACATTCGTCGTATGTGCCTTTATCGTAAACTGGCACTTACGACCAAATGCTTCTGAAGTATAATATTATTATATATATATTACGCTTCTGAGCACTAAGATACATCTGTGTATGTAATACCGTGTTGAGTAACTGTGCAGATGGATGTCTGATACATTGTAAGTCACTGGCGTAGCTATCGAAGGGCTGGGCGGGGCAGTGCGTCGGGGCCCCCGAGCACAGGGGCCAAAACTTTAACTGCAATCCCCCTATTGTCTTTTCAAATATGAACATCAGCGGCGGCCTTACCCATTGCGAGGCTCCGGGCGGGCGGCATGTCTTTGCGAGGCCCTTTGTCCTTCGTGAAAAGTGTGTGACGCCAAAATAAGTCTGGTTGTTTGATTTAGGATCAATTAACTAACTTTAAATTAAGAATCAAAATAAATGTTTAAAATTTTAAAAATAGAGTTTAATTTTGTTTTGAATGTTTTATTTAAATTTGCCTGGGTTGTTACGCGAGGCCCCAGCAAGAGCGAGGCCCCGTGCAGTAGCCCTGTTCGCCACCCCCTAAGGCCGCCACTGATGAACATAATGTTAATAAAACCTAAACAGTTTAGGAGCACCAGTTTCTTTTGCCCCAGGGCCCGTGATCACCTAGCTACGCAACTATTCTTTTATATTTTTGAACTTTCGCGGTTTGTACCATTGGTTATTTATCTATACACATAATTTATAGTAGTAATGTGTCTCAATCGCTGTACAATTCTATTTTCAGTCCAAAAATCAACTATTACTATCAACTTCTACTTTTGAGATCTGGTGTTCTGGATTCGATTCCCACCCAGGATTCGATACTAGTTCCAAGTCTGGGTGTTCTATGTGTCCGTGAATTGAGTATTTGTAACCGGCACACGGATTCATTTCCATAGTGGGGGAATTGTCTTTTAAAGAAAAAATCTTGCTGTGCGTGCCCGGGCGGCGGCGTCGTCTGTCTGTCGGCTACTGGTCCGATTTGAAACTCCGAAATCATTTCAGTGTTAGATATCTTATTTATCAAGGAAGGCTATAGCCTACATTTTATTATGAAGATCGTACGGAAGCTAGTTTATAATAAAAATCCAAGAACATACTTTTTTAATGAAATATATGCAAAAGTTACGGCTCGCAATAAATACAGCCATCCCTAAATTTTTACCGATTTTATCAAAAGCAGTTAGCGACATAAATTACGAATAATCATCGAAACGAGCTAGGGTGTAATCATCCCTTCCCCAGTTATTGAAATCGTCCCTCTAATAATTTTTGAACAATTAGCATAATTATTCAATGGCTCGTTATCTGAACGTAATTTTAGATTGTTACCCACGTGCTTTTTAAATATCCTGAAATTGTAATAGTCAGTCTGTGGTAGGTATCTACCTACCTTATTATATTTATTAACGCACAAACTTGGCAATATTTAATTTATTTAATCAACAAGTAGGTAGACGTTGAGGCTAATCACGTAACGATATACTATAAGTTCGATAAAAATGTGTTCACCATTCAGCGTTAGCTATAGTAGGTATCATCATCATCATCAGCCCGTATAACGTCTACTGCTGAACATAGCCTCCTCCCAAGGGAGGTTACTTGCCATAGTCACCAGCTGCCGAGAATGCACGCGTTGCAACGTGTGCCGCGGCCGTCTCTGCCTCGACACCGGTGGAGGCGACGACATGTGTAGGTTCAGCCACCCCGAAACGAGGCTATGCTGCAATACTAACCGCCGCTAAAAAGCCTGTTGAGCCACTAAACTCACAGGTTAAAATAGCGGACAAAGTGAAAGGGGGTAAACGGAGCCTGCCAAAACCAAAACAGGTTCTGAAAAGGCAGGCTCCAGTGAAGGACACGGGCGACAGCGATGGTTTCATCAAGGTGGAGAAGAGGACGAAGAAGAAGCCTCCTTGTCGGAACCAGTGTGGTACTGCGCTGGCAGGACCCAACATGCTGTTGCGTCCAGCCGTACCGACAATGCTGATGTACGTGTCAAGACTGCATCATTCCACGAAAGTTGAAGAGGTCGTGGAGTACATGCAGGTGAAGACCAACTGGACTTTAAGGGTCGAGATGTTGGAGTCGCGTCACAAAACGAACTTCAAGTCATTCGTGGTGCGTGTTCCGACGCAGTATCTCGAGAAGGTCCTCAAAGAAGAGTTTTGGCCGAAGGGTGTTATGTTCCGCCGGTTTCGTGGCCAGCTACGTGACACGCAGTCAGCGAAACACGACGCCGACACTTCGTGTACATTAGTATTAAGTTTTTGTTTTTAAAATAAGTATTAGTTTATTACTGTTTAAGATTATTGTATGTATTTTATTCTATGGGCCTCCGATGCCTGAAATAAAAGGATTATTATTATTATTATTATAGTCACCACGTTTGGCAGGCGGGTTATTATGTTGTACCACAGCACACGCACAATGTGGTACAACATAGTATGCAGTATTATGTTGTACCACAAAAGGAAAGGCTGCTTCCCGTTCCTTGATACGATTATTACAGATGATGTTATAACAATCGGGACCAACGGCTTTACGTGCTTTCTGAGGCACTGCTTTCTGAGAGAGTAGTCTCTCAACTAACCAGACCCGGAAAGAAATCTTAGAATTTACACAAAGATTTCCTGTCCGGCGTGGGGATCGAACCCATGACCTCCGAGATTTAAAGCGAGCCAAATGCCGTTACGCTACAGAGGTATACATGCAAGAAATATTTTAACTAGCTTCAATAATACAGTTACAATCTATCCTAATATTATAAGGAGGAAAAGTTTGTATTTTTGTATGTTTGTTTCAAATAAACTCAAAAACTACTGAACGGATTTCGATAAGTCTTTCGCCATCTACTTATGCTACATTATCCCTGAGCATAGAAGAAGTATATAGGTAGGTACCTAGAAACGGTGGTAGAGTATACCTTTTGAGATAACAATATATTCTGATGTGTTGCCAGCGTGTACAATATTTTCGCAAATTTTTATTTTATTATTAAATTAAATATAAAATAAAGTACTAAAAAACAAAGTAGTATATAATCTAGGGGAGAGGGTTAAAAAGCAAACAAAACCGATTATATCACACTATTCTTACATATGACCTTCATAGAATACCAGAAAAGGCAAAACATGTAGGTATTAATTAGAGCGAGACCAAAAGAAGATTTTTGATGTTGCTTCAACGCTAAATTAGCCCGGTTTCTATGTACATACTTATTCTATGGTGTAAACCAAACCAATTTATGCTTTTCCAGCGGTTTATAAGAACATTACTTACATTACATACTTACATTACTTACATTACTTACATTACTAATGTTCTAAAAGCGCAACAATATTCTTTACGTGATATTTTCTGACTTAACCTTACACCTTGTGTTGCGAAAGTTATTTTGGTACTTATTTATTTTATTTTTATTTAATGATTTATGTCACACACGCATTAGAAACTAACTGACTAGAAATCTGTGTAAAAAGTTGCTAAGTACTTAGTTGGTATTTCTAAAAAAACAAACTGTATGGAAAAATAAAATCTATTATTTTACAGAAATTTCTTCATTAACATAACACATGTGATAGTATCTCCTGTTGAAGGTATGACATATATTTTGGAAGCACCTCATATATTTATTCACACAGCCACACTGATATTGACACATTAAGAAATATTTTAAAATTTATAATGCTTCTTTTTTATCTTGACTCTGATAATAAATAACAGAAAGTAGGAATCACTTTTTTTATAGGTAATGTTTGTTAAAAGAAAAAAATACAATCGATCGCCATAACAAAAGGATTGATATTAAATAGGTATAATAAAGATAAAAGAATTGTATCATTTTAACAACAGATTCCAACATACATACCTACCTAAGCCCTTTCTCTCGTGTGGAATAACAGGCATACGGCCATGAAGAATAAAAAAAAAGAAAAAAAAAACGCACTCCCGCCATTTTTCCCACCACAAAAGAAAACTAAATCTTTCTTTGGTCATCATCACGGACGCTCGATTATTCAATCAAGATACCTATTAAAAATTATCAAACTATTTATAATTAGTGGAAAAAAATAAGTAGCCCGCTATCCTGTTATTAAACATCGCATTGTAATGTCGTATTTAATCATTGAATTTGTTGAAGGCGCAACTCAGGTGAGTTTACATGTACCTACCTAATTATATTTTTGAGTTAATAACATCGATCGAACATCGTATTATGTAGTTAAATACCCAGTTATATATTGCAGCCCGTTGCCTGGTAAACGATTACCATATTATAGCTGATATTATAACAATCGGATAACGGCTTTACACTTTAACCACCCGGGGTGTACCGATACTCTCGCTATAGGTGTATCAGGCCGTGGGTTGGACCCAACGTTGGACAAGTAAAAACCAGAAGATTGAATCTAAGTTTTTTGTTGGGTCTAGAGCTTTTTGTATATCTTGAGTACATTTTATTGTTTCGCTAGATCTCTGAAGGTAGGTACTTACATTCTTAAGTTTTTTTTAAATTAAAAGCGGAATATAAAGAATGGCCCGTTCCCTACACCTTGTATTAGAGGCAGAAATACTTTAAACAGTATATTGTAGCAGGTACAAACTGAAACTGCCTGCAAAATGTATCATCATCAACAGCCCGTTTACGTCCACTGCTGAACGTGGGCCTCCTCTTAACAGACCTTGGCAAGCCAGGATCGTAGAGGGATATTGCCATAATCACCACGCTTGGCAGACGGATTGGTGATCGCAGTAAGACGTTAACCTTGAGCTAATAGATGCTGCTGCCCAAAGCAAAATGTATATGAAGGTTCATTAGTGTCCTGTTATTAATTTCGCAATTATACTAAAAATGGGTTCACATTGACGATCCCAGTTATTTTCCACTTATACTCGTAAGCCCGTACGATGTATCATTTGATTATATTCTATCAGTTTTATAACCGTTTAATACATAATTTTAAAGACTCTTATGTACTTGTATAATTATCATTTTAAATGTTCTCGTCTGTTATTTTATGTTTTTTAATTAAACTAAAAACAGATGAAAATTACCGATAGCATATCTTCTTTTTACTATTTTGATATTCTGATATTTTCCATTATTACTATGAATGTTTACATTACTACCCGCTCAGGGTTACTTACCATCTCAACACGTTCACCAATTCGTCTGCCAAGCGTGGTCAGTGTGACAATATCCCTCAACGACCCTGTGTTGTCAAGATCTGTTTAGCGGAGGCCCATGTTCGCATATTCCCATTAAAAATAGAAATGTCTGGATGCGGTAACGTTGCCCCAGCAGGAAATATTTATGTGGAAATAAGTAAAAAAATAAAAGTGCAACAAATTTAAAATCTTGCGCAACATTTACAAAAGCTCGCTAACAATATTTAAATTTTCGACATTATTTTGCTGGCTAACGCACACACTTTTTTAAATCTCGGGTTCTTCTTTTACCAAGACAACATAAACAATAATAAGTGGTAGGTACGAGCGCGTGCAACTGATTTTATCTACTTGTTGCTGGAGTGGACAACCGCTTGAAACAGCTGTAGAATAATTTACCAACGGTCCTGTTCGACCAGTGTGTATGTGTATCTCCAGATATATTGCAACATCATAAATGATCATTAATACTGACGCATCGTGATCACATTATTGTTCAGACCATACAAGACCTACAATTATAAGGAACTAATTACTTTGAAATATACTATTAGGCGATATTTTGTAACCGAAGATTCGATGTTTTCATTCAATTCCGTTAATCTAAAACTTATGTTTTTTTTATGAATAATTGTAAAACACTTGTTAACATTTATTTTGTACTGAAAGCATTGGTTTGTATTAAAACTTAAATGATTCCAAATGTGTTTTCAGGAGTAAAAACGTAAATTATATTATTTTTTAACACCGTTGCTCGTAAAGCTGATGTAATTCCACCGGTTTTAAATATGTAAAGCGGGTCATAAAAAACGTGTATGTTACCAAAGCAAATAGTTAAGTTATAGTCCATACAAATTCCATAACAGTATTATTTGCCATTTCGCGCGCTGTTGCTATTCAAATTTCGAACTAATCGCCGCGCGGCGCCAGTCAGTAGGCAGCGCTAGCGCGCTGTTAAAATGGCGGGAAAGCAACAGTGTGCATTCACAGATTCAGTTTATTTAAAATAAAAAAAATCAGTTTATTCGATAATTTAAAAACTTGGCTGCATGCTCTAACGTCTTTGCCAACATTTTCACGCAGCCACGACAGAAAATAATCCTTTTCTTTTCTTTGTACTTGTATTGTGAAAAATGTTTTTTTTTCTGTTTGATCGCAAATGTGTACGTGCGTATTGGTTATAACATGCTCGGCTCAATTACGCCCTCGCCTTCGGCTCGGGCTGAAATTCCGCCTCGCATGTTATAACCATCATAACGCACTAATATCGTAATGTACTAATGTAGTACTAATTATGAACCCTAACGGGCTATCATCATTATCAGCCCGTATAACGTCCACTGCTGAACATGGGCCTCCTCCCGAAAGAGGGTATTTGCCATAGTCACCAGGCACCACCACCCTGGGCAGGCGGATTAGCGACCGCAGTATTATGTTGTACCACACGAGGAAACGCTGCTGCCATTTCCTCGATATACGATTATTATAGATGATGTTATAACATGCTTTCCGTCCCTCAACCAACCAGACCTGGAAATAAATCTTAGTATTTACAAAGATTTCCTGTCCAGCGTGGGGATCGAACCCACGACCTCCAAGATTTAAAGCGAGCCAAATACCGCTACGCTACGGAGGTTGTCGTAGCGTACGGGTGTCGTACGGGCTATGAGGGTCCATTAATAATAACACAAGGAATAAATAAAATGCAGTGAGCGGTTTAAACATAATATATTATTAAAAAAGAAAACAATACAATATAAGAACAAGATTGTAGCCTGATCATTACAGAACAAATTACATGAGGGCGTGGGTCATTCAACTATTAACACGAGTGGAGTATCGATGCAGTCTGGTAACAACCGAGCTAATACTTGAATATTATTTACAAAATACTTGTACATACACCTACTTATAAATCAATATCATGTCACAAAACCGACCTATTGACCGTAAGCCGCCAATACCTCCTAAGTGCTTTGACGGCGATTTTACTGGAGGCCATAAAACCTCAAAATTTAAGGAATTACCAATTGGTTTATGAGCCCAAAGTCTAAGTTCATTAATTTTATAGTTGTAGTAATAAGAAAATGTTAAAATCAATTTCCTTTAGAGCTTTGTTGTTTAAGGGCATAGCAGCCCAAAACAATTTTCTTGTGAAACATTTGCTTTTAATTTGAAGTTAAGAATGTTTTGAGAATTTCGATAATTTGTCACATTTAAGGTTACGACATAGGCTAACAAATGGCGTAAAAACAATAGTAGGAGATATTGGCAGTATAACACTAGATATATTTAATAGAATCATTAGATGCAAAAAGTAAAATTCAGTAAGTGGTAAATAGGATCAGTATCAGTACCTTCAGTATACATTTATTCTAATATATGTATTAGGCTACAATTGCCTTACACGAACTGAAAGTTGTACACATCTGTTATTTACTACACGCTAAGAAAAATATTGAAATTGCAAGAACAACGTTGAGACCAACAGTGCTTAAATAAGGTATAAGAATCAAATTTTCATCAGTCAAAATTGTAGCTTAATTATCTTTCACCAAATACACAACACCTAAATAGAGAGCACTTCACAAAAATATTTAAAGGACATTTCTTTTTATTCCGTACAAGTAGGTGCATGTACAAGGGAGCATGATATATATACAACCCCCGCGCCCTGACTCAGTCCGATATGATTACTATAGCACTCCCATCGGTTTGTACAGAGAACACGGCACACGTGTGTCACATTTATATATTCACATACGAATCTTCACAAATAAACGTCGTCTATTCGATAAAACAATCAACGCAAGTGCCATAGTAATATACCTTGATAACTTAGTATTCCTACACTCCATTCGTTTTACATCTCTATTATTATAATCTAGCGGACACTGCTGCTTAGTCGAGGCGTATAAAACAGTTTCAATCGATTTTATGACTCGGCGATGAATCGATTTTTCTATATCGAAATATTTTTATTAATCGCAGACGTGAACTCGATTTTCGGTATGTAATATTAAAACATAATATTCATGGAAATAATTAAGTAATAGAAAAGTGAAGATCCGCAACAGTGTCCCGAGACCGTTATCTTTTTAAATTTCTAAAACGATATTATAATCTATGTACGCTACGTTCAATATACAGCGCATTCCCACATTACATCTATATCCAAATAACTCATATTTCAACGTCCATATCGTTGTACACACACGTTAAATAATTACTTTTATTAAACGTTATATTTCTCACTTCATAAATATAAAAATACTCGAACAGACGACGGAGCGCGACGGCGACACTTAATCTAAACTTAGTATAAAAAATCAGACCGAATATTTAAATTGGCAGTTTCAAAAGCATGTTCTACGTTCACTAACCACTTCGGCAATAATTTCTTTTTTCCTCTAACTCAACAGCAAAAGAATCATTTTCAACTCTATCAATAACAAAGATACAAAGAAAACCCTTAGTCTCCTTAATAAATGATCGTCTCGGCGCTATTTTTATTGTCTCTTTGCAGCAATAAAAACGTCGCGCCGACAGTCCTAACCTACGCACACTAAGTACGGATAATCTTTTGCGAGTGATTCAGACAAATACCTATCAATACATTGCTCATATTCCCGCCCCATTAATTTAGAATCAAAATCGATCGACCGTGAAGTCATTTAAAGCACTTTTCAATCCCCGTGGCGTTCCGTCGCGGGTCGAGCGCCTCACGTATCACCCATAAGCTTAAGCGTCGCGCTAAGCGTTAACACGTCTATATTACACAATATTTGGCGTCGCAACGTCTCACCCCGCGCGGCGGAGCGGCGCTCGCAGGGAACGATAATCACTTAAGGCATTTCGTGTGCGTCAGATGATCGGCGGATCGTCGCAGAACGGGCTCGATGTACAGCAGCGGACGATCCGTTCGGGTCGCCCCGTCTCGCGGCCCGGTCGCCCCATCCTCGATACGCGTTCGCATCGGATTCATATCATCGACGACGGTCGTCCGATGGGTTTCGGATTCGGGACCGACAATGGTACAATTCAAATAGTTAAATTCGATTTCGTTACGTTTTTGTTTTCGAAGTATCTCCAAAAACATACAAATGATCGTTCAAATCGGACCAAACTTTGGAGATGTTATCTTTTTAATAAAAAAGGTCGTCAGTACATAGTGTGGACGCCCCGCGGCGTGGGTTGGGGGGGGTGGGACACGGCGCGCATCAGAGCGCGGCGCGGTCGCGGCGCAGCAGCGCGGGCAGGTCGGCGAAGGCGCACGCGCCCAGCGCGCCGCGCGCCATGCGCCGGAGCAGCTCGCGCGAGTGCGACACGCACGCCTCCACCGGCGAGATCCACTTCATGCCCTGCGCCTCTGTGCCACCAGTACACCGTTAGTTGGCCACCAAGCATTTGTTAAGATACTTAGGCGACATCAAAACTATCGACCTGCTTTAAAAATACCCCTTCGACCTGCCGATACGGCATATCACAAAGATACGTTGTACGATTACATCGTCGGCCTGTGTTATCCACCAAAGTGACGATTTCACCATTTTTGGTTGCCGATGATTTGCCCAAAAGTTAACGAGAGACATATTTAAGGACACATGTGCGTAAATACAGAATTGTCAATTTTATGAAACGTCGTATATTTATAAATAAAGGGCCACCAATTTTCTGATTACATAAAATTTTCCCCAACAACAGACCGTCCCACTGTTCAGACTATCGTTGAACCGACTAAATAATCCATATTCCTATCATATATCCCCCTGCAGATAAAAGTATAATGTTGTACAAATACCTAACGGTATACCATACCTAGGATAGCAGAGTTGAGCGCCTCGCACACGGCCTCCCTCCGCACGGGCTCGAGCTGCCAGCCCACGGGACTGTCCCACGGATTGCTATACGCCAGCAAACTGAACGCATCCTACGATAATAATATGATATGTTTAGATGTTTGGGTAACACTGATAATAATCAGTAATCATAAACAACTCTAGGTTGAAACCAAAATGGAACAAAACCATAGTCAACGACAACGTCACACCGAAAAGAGGTCACAGTCCTCAGCAATAAACAATTCGACGCAAAGAGAATAATATATTATGGAGCATGAAGTATTCAAACTATATTTTATCATCATTATAAGTCTACTGGTTACGATAGTAACCAGGTTAGATAGTACTATCATACTGGAAGAATTTCCAATAGGCACCGAGCAAAAATCGAATTCACGTACCAAACGTGAATTAGATTTTTGTTTCGAGGCACGTAGACTCTCAACTAGGCATACCGTAGTAACAAGATTTGATTGGTTACTATACTAATTACAAAACATATAGAATACCGTATACCCACCTCCAGCATACTCTTAACGAATTGGTCCTGTTGTAGTTTCTGGCTCATGGCGTACAGTTCCCGGCCGAACGCCAGCATGCGCTCCACAGACGCGCGCGTGCAGCCGTCCGCCTCTGTAGCGAACGTACGTCAGACAATCATACAGACACCAGAGAGGAACGCCAGTAAAGGAATATTGTTTATGGTCGGATGTGGAAACTCAGTGTTGCCAATGGACTTATAAAAGTAATATTCCACATGGCTAAAAACCAAGTATTGTACAATGGATTTGCCAATTGCCATGGAAGTAAGATATTTTTTGAGTAGAGATTCAATTAATTGCAATAAATGTGTGACATTCATGTCACTTCTTAAAAATCGAAGTCAATTTTGAACTCAAATAAATAATAAAAAAAAAGTAATTTTCTAATCCCTTTATCGACGTCATAAAATAGTGGTAATACTAAAATAAGGAAAAATATATACATAAAAAAGTAGATATATTAAACAGTCCGCTTCGTTCAAAGGTAATCAATATGTAGGTAGGTTTAAAAAACAATAAGTCGTGTAGAAAACATCAGTGCGGTAATAAAAATAAAAAAGGTGTTTAGCGGGTATAAAACATCGGACCTCATGCATTTTGTAGACAACTCCCGTTGGTCATATACTCGTGATTATAGTGTATTTTATACATATTATAATAGAATATAAATAATACGCAGATACGTCTCATATATTTATAATGTAAAGCGTTATTTATAAATCATGCCATATATGTCCTACGCCAACCACCTAGTCAGGGCCCATATGGTCAATGGTTCATTCCATGCTACATTAAATCTCACTATACATACCAGAGAATATTTTTCACATGCCCAACATTTCAATACCTCAACTTAATTTACAAAATTTATCATTAATTTTATTTCAGTCACAATAATTTAAATCTTATTGCAAACATTTTGTTCGCATCGACTTAATAAATATATTTAATTTAAAATAAATCAAAATGAAGTCCAAAACAGCTTTGTAAATTAAGCCGAAAATAACGAAACAAACAAGCAATATAATTAAAATAGCACAAAAACTCATATACTTACTGTTTTCTTACTTCTAACTATAAAAAAAATATATAAAATACTACCCACCTTACACTAAATAGGTATACAACAAAGGATGGTTAATTTTAATGAGCTATATTTAAACTGGTATATATGAAAACTGAATACTTTTATATACTTGCCATGTTTGGCTTTATGCATTGATTCTTTAGCATATCTAGAAAAGGATGACGACAAGGCTATCACATAAATAATATTATGCTAACATAATATATAGAAGTCAGTTATTCTAGATAGATATGAACCCGTCTCTTTGTACGTTTTGTTCGCGTCAGATATACATATTTTTATTATTCACATCGAACTGTAGCAAGGACGTAGCAAGGATTCTGTCCAAGGGGGGCATTCAAAGTTAAATGTCTGTAAGCTATTTATTGTGATAGCCTAATAGCCACCCTTTTAAATTATCATTATTAGCATTTTAAAAATAAAAAATTACTATAATCGTTTTCAAATATACAATTTAAATAGCAAAACGATGCAGTTATGAGTAAACGTGGCATTAGGTGACACCTAAGCACACCTAGTTTTGAGAAGCCAACTTGAGAAGAATATAATAAAACAAAAATAGTGTATCTTCAAGCTAGGAAACAAAGGGAGCTAGTTGCTTCCACAGTCTGCTATGTAAGTACGGTGACGGCCAATGAAGGTGTCTGTAGTTCAAAGCGATGACTACTCCGGTTCCTTAGAATTGGGATTATATTTTGCCGTATGAGGTCATGAGGACAGTGAGTTATTAGAAAATAGTTGATTATTTTACAGCCAAAATGTTTTTAATAAGCAGATGCTATGTCATTTCGGGGAATAAGAATAAATACAAGATAACATGGGAATACTTTAAAAAAGTATCTAATGTAAGACGGTACAGAAATCAAAGTATAGATAAAGATTGTACTGGTGTCGACTACATTTCAAAGAGCGTGAAAACGTTTTAATCTCATTGGTCTTCTTTTACTCTTCATTTGTAATCTATTGTAAATACTATTGAGACATGATGTTCAGGTTTGTTTAGCACACTAGAGAGAACTAAGACACAAAAACATTACTATTATTGTAAATATTCCTTTTCTTTATTATAAGAATGGGGAGAGACTGGCCCGTCAATAAACAATAAAGGCAATAGTCTGTGTAAGTATCGTTTTTTTCGGTGTGACATCGACATAACAAGCTAGCTAACATACACTCGCTGTCAGGAACCAGAGTAACGAGTAAGTCGATATGAAAGTCAGTAACATGGTGGTGTTACGTCGTACCCACCCGCGTAGTCGGGCAAGAGCGCGGCGAGGCTCGCCGTGACGCCCGGCATCCCCTTCACCGGCTGCGCCTGCGCACCTACAAGCAGCAGACACCCCGCCACTCAGCGACTCCGAACCCGACCCCCGACCCGTCACAGCTACGCCACTTGCACGCGCGAATAGACGAGATAATTCAAATATAAACAACACCTTAATAATAATTATATAACGACGCTAATTAAAAAAAATAACTTCGACTTTCTACCATTACTTAAAACGGATTTATGAAAGGCAGATAGTAAGGCTATTACTATTAGCCTCAGTTTAAATAAAAAACATTAATTATTTTGTATTTGCATACGATAACATTTTCTTTAGAAACTTTGAACTGTGTTTAACAAATAAAAAGTTTGATTCTAATTGCAATCATTATGATTTTGTTTATATTTATAAGTAATTCTTTTAGGTATTGCTTATATTGTTATCTCGCCTTCCTTCCCTTCAGGAATATCCCATATTTACTTCCCGGTCGTCGCTGTGACAGCGTCATACTTTTGCAATAGCGTGCTTGAGATGCAAGTTTATAATAATACAAAAAGAAAAACTATTTTATTGAAAGAACAAGGACTAGTATCATATACAAAGAATTAAGTGTTTAAAATTAATTCATAACTTGCGTCTCGATTATAAGTGTAGCCTATGCTTCAGGGAAAGGGTAATTTCGTATCAAATTGCGACAAAATTAAATATTTATTTCAGTGTAACCAAATTATAATTTCTAATATTAAACAAGTAAGCATATCGTTAAGTATACAATCTGTTTTTTTTTAAATGAAATCGCCCCTCCCCTCTAGCCACACCTATACCTTACATTACTGTCGACATGCGTAAGCGCTGACTCACGCGAACTAAACTCAACTGAACGAAACAAAATAAAACAAAATATGCATTAAGTGCCCGTGAGTGATCTCGAATCTAATGCAATGTTACATGAGTGTTAGTTAACAAGCCAATTTTAATTGTAACACATGCCAGCTTTCTAATACACAATTAAATACGAATTAGTTGAATTTTGATTCAGTTTGTCACATATTGATTGAACTGTATCAATCCGAACATGATCGAAATTTAATCAGGGCAACGCTTCTTTATAGTTCAACTTCTCAATTACACGTAGAATTTCTTTGCATTAGAAACTTAAAAATATAATTTCAATTCAATCAATCAGAGTCAATATATGAAGGAAACGTACGTGTACGTGACTGAAAAATTAAACTCAAGAGCTCTGATTCATAAATAATTAAATCATGCTCGAATCGACTCACATTGGTCGAATCAGTTTAATTCGATCGTCAACAATTCGATTAAACTTTATTTTTTTATTAAAAAGTAACCAAAATATGTTAAAAGATGCATTAGTTACCAATACATTTACCCAATTATTAAAAATGTAGCTTAAGAGTCTATAAATCCATGCGTCATTATCGATAATATACGTCATAAACATAACCTGTTTTATCGACCGACGACGACCCGTTTACCAATATGATATCTACCAATAAATTCCTCGATTGTAATGTTGAGTAGTACAAAATAAAAACGAATTGTCAAGTCGTTTAGGAGGACATCACAAACGTACGATATTTCGTTTTAAAATCAGGAAAATAATACACAGCTCTAGGAGCATAGGGTGTGAAAGGAATTTATGCCGATTACTGTGGTAAGCTTTTACTCAACTCTTTATAACATACATCAATAAGCTTCTTGGCATATTTGATGTGATAAAAATCAGTCGCCAGAAACTGTCAAAAATATTTTTTTTATTATATTATCTTTGTAGAATTCCAAAGTAACTAATGATAAAATGAAATGTAATAAATAAGCATTAAATAAAAAACCATGAGTAACATCCCAAGTATAATAATGTATTGTTTTTTTTTTGAATAAATTAGTATTAGTATTGGTTATTAGTACACCTATGGACCAAATTCTATACATCTAGCCTAGAAAAAAGTTTATATTCCTTATAGCTTGCTATATTTAATATATTAGACGTTCTACTATTTATTCGTACAAATATAGCAACTATATTATTGCCTAAGCATTTTTTATTAGAATTATGAATATTAACGACTTTTGTAAATAAACTACTAGGTACTTCTAATTATTATAAAATAAATAAAGATTTCCTATCTACCTGATAAATTAACTACGTTTCCTAGCAGAATAAAACGGTTTACTATTGTTAAACAAAAAACGTATGACAAAAGATCATTTTACAAACAAAGTTTGAAAAACTAATCATTTGACAAACTATCATTTCGCAAACATATTACTTTAAAAATAATCATTTGACATAATACAGGTTTCGCAAATGTTTTACTTAGAAAATACTTAAACTGTTAAAATATTATTTGAATAATAATCACATGACTAAATAATTCGTTCGCCAAATTGGTGATTGTACAAAAAGTTAGAAGATAAATTATTAGTTTTTAAAAATAACTAATTTCTAACCAATACCTAAGCTCGCGATCAAATTTTGAAAATATTAAATGGTTGCAATTTTCATCTTAGACAGATTATTTTTTGATAATTATTACTTGCCTATTGCAAGTAATAATTTTGTATTAATACAAATTCTATAGAAAATTAAGTCTTTTAAAAAAAATACACACTGCCTAAATTAAGCGAAATAAGTAGAATTCGTTTCTGGCGTTGTGGTCGCAGTTTTAACCTAACCAGCCATTGTTTCAGTTGACCCTACACATATTATTATATTATCTTCTTATGTGTAAGAAAGATTGTTGTATTAACGTATATTTTGGTTAATAAAATATTGACCAAGCAATGCATTTTGTCAAATGTTATTTATGCTTTACGTTGTTTTGCCAACTAACATGTTTAAAAAATAATCAATTTGTAAATTAATGTTTTAGCATAACATATTTTTTTTATATATATTGTCTAATGAGTAGTTTATTAAACAATAGTTTGTAAAATAATAAATTTATCAAGTATAATTTTGTCAAATGTTATTTTTCAAATGAAAATAGTTTTTTTGTCAAATGATCGGACACCGAATAAAACACTAGCTTAATAGAAACCAATTTCAACTAGTGCAATAATTCATAAGAATATAGGAGGTTAAAATAATGTTAATTTTGGCAAGGAAAGGTCATTTCGGGGCTTACGGCTTAAATACAACATAACACGAAACTCAACAATGTATATATTCGTGTGTAGACAACCTAATTAACCATAGACAATATTTAACAATCTATGTTTATTAAATTATATTAACTAGGTACCTTAATATGTACATAATAACATGCAAAACTAAATAAACAGCGAATAATAATAAAAATGTATAATGCGGCTAAATAAAATTATAATTATAATGAATGGTATGGTGTGCAAATAATAAATAAATAAATTGAATAATAAAAAATAAACATATTATCATCAATAATTAATAATTAAGGTACGTTAAATAATAATGGATTTAAATCATATTTATACGAATAAAATTAAACAGTTTACTTATATGCAAAATATTTCTTCATAAAATTTAGGTTCAATCGCACTTTTGTAATAAAAAATACTCGTGTATTCAAGATATTATGATGTTTTTTGTCTAGCATATGTGTGGTATTGGGAATCGAACCCACATTTTAATTCGCTTACATAATAACAAATTAATTTCTCAAATATCCTATCACTTTGGTCACATATGTCATAGTTATAATTGCGTTCTGTTGCTTTGATATACTAACAAGGGCGCGGTCACATGCAAACCTATTATTTATTTGATTGGCATTATCTAATGCATTTATTCAGGGAAATTCACTTTAAGAAGCTTTACACATTATTCGTATACAAGTTTTACAAAATGGATATCTTATTCGTTACTAAATATTTATTGCCGATTATATCGCAGTTTAGTTCTTCAGTCTACAAGTCTTAATTAGACCGCGCCCTTAAAAACCAATATCCTTTATGCACCAACAAATATATGTGCAATGAAAACCCTACACCAAACACCAACATTGTTTGTAAGTGTTATAATAAATGTATGACAAATAATTGAACAAACAATTAATTTTGTAGTTTATGAACAGGGAATCGAACCCCAATTATTGCTCATTGTTCCAATTGCATGGCTACCATACCAGTGCTATATTTGTCATTCGCTCATAGTATATGAGCACGTGCGTGTGTGTGTGTGTGTGTTAGTTTACCTGCGTGTGCGCCGTTGGTGGCGGGCGCCATGTCGACGTCACAGTCGAGGCGGTTGGTTTCTATGGTTTCTGTTACGCCTGGAATGTTAGATTATTGTTTAATTCCCTTAAAATAGTGACTGGATGATAATTCTTGCGTCAAGACAATGCCAGTGGGAAAACGTTATTTAAAAAATGTTTTAATCATGTATGTTTTAAGCATGCATTTGTGCTTCGAGACAGTTTTCAATTTTATTTGGTTTACTGCAATATCGTAGTTTTTAACACGAGGCAGCTGTTACCTAACACATTAATGTTTTTTATTCGTTGTGATTTTTAACTGAATATTGTTATTACATCAGAGAAAGATATTAAGACATGACGTACTTTGAATATATGCATTGATTGAAGTGCCTTCATATAAAATAAAAGTACAAAAGAGCGCAGTGACATAGAGATCGTAGTCTGGATTAGCACAATGCAAATTTTTATCTAGGATAAGAATCAAAGGATAAACCAGCGAGTCTTTGTTTGTATTTCTAGACCTGAGAAGCATAGGACGGATGTGCTTTATAGTTTAGAAGCATTTGGTCGTAAGTACCAGTTTCCGATAAAGGCACATCAGACGAATGTTTCGGACGTATAATATCACATTCAACCTTATGCTTTTGAGCTCCAGATTGATGTCAAGACATTGAATCAAGGATTTGTATGTTAGCACGTGTGAGTTACCGTTGGCGTGTCCGTTCCGTGGCGGCGAGGCGGGCGGGTGGCCGGTGTGGCTGATGTCGGACGTGGCCACACCTGCGCCGACAGTGCTCACATGTACTACATTACATCACACTTACCGTTGGCGTGTCCGTTCCGTGGCGGCGAGGCGGGCGGGTGGCCGGTGTGGCTGATGTCGGACGTGGCCACACCTGCGCCGACAGTGCTCACATGTACTACATTACATCACACTTACCGTTGGCGTGTCCGTTCCGTGGCGGCGAGGCGGGCGGGTGGCCGGTGTGGCTGATGTCGGACGTGGCCACACCTGCGCCGACAGTGCTCACATGTACTACATTACATCACACTTACCGTTGGCGTGTCCGTTCCGTGGCGGCGAGGCGGGCGGGTGGCCGGTGTGGCTGATGTCGGACGTGGCCACACCTGCGCCGACAGTGCTCACATGTACTACATTACATCACACTTACCGTTGGCGTGTCCGTTCCGTGGCGGCGAGGCGGGCGGGTGGCCGGTGTGGCTGATGTCGGACGTGGCCACACCTGCGCCGACAGTGCTCACATGTACTACATTACATCACACTTACCGTTGGCGTGTCCGTTCCGTGGCGGCGAGGCGGGCGGGTGGCCGGTGTGGCTGATGTCGGACGTGGCCACACCTGCGCCGACAGTGCTCACATGTACTACATTACATCACACTTACCGTTGGCGTGTCCGTTCCGTGGCGGCGAGGCGGGCGGGTGGCCGGTGTGGCTGATGACGGACGTGGCCACACCTGCGCCGACAGTGCTCACATGTACTACATTACATCACACTTACCGTTGGCGTGTCCGTTCCGTGGCGGCGAGGCGGGCGGGTGGCCGGTGTGGCTGATGTCGGACGTGGCCACACCTGCGCCGACAGTGCTCACATGTACTACATTACATCACACTTACCGTTGGCGTGTCCGTTCCGTGGCGGCGAGGCGGGCGGGTGGCCGGTGTGGCTGATGTCGGACGTGGCCACACCTGCGCCGACAGTGCTCACATGTACTACATTACATCACACTTACCGTTGGCGTGTCCGTTCCGTGGCGGCGAGGCGGGCGGGTGGCCGGTGTGGCTGATGTCGGACGTGGCCACACCTGCGCCGACAGTGCTCACATGTACTACATTACATCACACTTACCGTTGGCGTGTCCGTTCCGTGGCGGCGAGGCGGGCGGGTGGCCGGTGTGGCTGATGACGGACGTGGCCACGCCATTACTCGACACGCTCTTGTCGCACACCTGCAGCGACAAGTGTTCATATGTACATTACATCATACGAATATAACAGTACAAACAAACTACGTTTTGAGGGATCGTACCCGAAGGGTAAAAACAGGACCCTATTACTGAGACTTCACTGTCTGTCTTTCTGTCACCAGGATGTAACGTAATAACCGCGATAGCTAAACAATTGAAATTTTCACAAATGATGTATTTCGGTTGCCACTATAATAACAAATATAAAAAATAAAATAAAATAAATATTTAAGGGAAACCCCCAACAATACAACAAACGTGATAATTTTTTGCCCTTTTTTGCTCGATAGCAATAACGGTAACAGGTGAGCACTTAAAAATGGTAAGAAACCCTTCGTTCGGAGTCCGACTAGCACTTGACTGGTTTTCGAGCCTTACTTTACTTAACTTCAACAGCCCGTTTACCTCCACTGCTAAACATAGGCCATCCTCCTAAACAGACCTTGGCAAGCCAGGATCGTTAAGGGACATAGCCATAATCACCACGCTTGGCAGGCAGATTGGTGATCGTAGTAAGATAGTAGAGTATCCTTGAGCTTATAGATGCTGCTGCCCATTCATCAGCTGTATGTCCTGTAGTCACCTCTTAGGACACCCATAGGAAGACATGGAATAGTCTATTCTAAGTCGGAAACCACACAGTCTGACATATAGTATAACTTTTGCTAATTCACTCAAATTATCCGAATAAATAGCCATTCTATCATGAAACATGTTGGCAATTCGAATAGCTTTAGTTAAAGATGTTTTGGCCAGTAAGTTGGTTCTAGTAACATGTCCTGACTGACTGATTCATTAACGCCGAGGCAAAACTACTGAAACTATTCACGTGATATTTGGATTGTGGCTTCTTTTTATGACGTATAGGTCCACTGAGAACGGATTATGTAAAATTCAACCCCTAAGGGGTTGGAATAGGCAGGCATTTAATTATAACGTCCCTTCAGGAACGGGAGTTATGCGTAATACGTATAACACACCTCTGCGTCTGATCCGTTGACCATCTCGACGAACTGTCGGTACTTGAGCAGGAACAGCAGGTCGTGGTCGCGCTCCAGCAGCCCGGGGTACAAGGTTCGAGTCAACTCGATCGCCTCACCGATGCGACCCGAAATTACCAGCTTCGACACTCCTGGAACATAGCAAGGTAAAAGGAATTACTACAAAGTATAACCATGATAATAATTGAAGACGTGAGTGGATGAAGGTGATATGTCACATAATTTAAATTTGGAAAAGTTTCACTTTTATTTTTTGAGATAAGTCGCTACAAAACTAATGTTTGTATTAAACTTTGATGCCACGTTGTGTAAATAACGTGAAATATTAATGGTATGAAAGCAACCAAACATATTTATATTTTTTATTATTGAATTTGAAAAAAAATCTTGACATAACTCCTTTTTTCATAAACAAAAGTAAACTTTTCTGCAAGTTTAGATATTGAAAATGTGGTGCTAAGATGAATGTAGTTGTCTCGTAAAACCTTAAATGGACGGTTTAAGATCTGTAGTCGTATTATATTGACATATCACCTTCATCTATGCAAAAAAACACAAAAACTCGAAAATGCGACACTCACGTTTTTTAATTATACCTTTACTAATGTTATAAAGAGGAACGATTTGATTTTTGTATTAAATACGCTCCGTAATTACTCGACCGATTGGAAAAATTATTTCACCGTTCGTAAGCTACAATATCCCCGGATGACATATCCTATATGTTATTACGAAGTTCCCACCGGAACGGGAGCTACGCGAATAAAACCGGTCACGGGAAGCTAGTTACCAATAAAGAAATCGAAAAATCTGCATCGTAAAGTTAAATGGTTTATTCCACCATATTTTCTTAACATGGTGAAGAAATAAATATAAAGTTTTATAATGATTTATCTGGGTGATAGGTTTATTTGGTTTAAATGATTTATCAGGTAAAAAAGAGCATTTTTTTTTGTTGGTCGGACATTTTACATAAATGTCTACCTTTTGCTACATCACCGGGCATAAAGACGCCAGCCGTGAGTTAAATGGCACCAAATTAGTATCTCTCTATACTTAATATTATACAGAGGAATGAAAAATTCTTTCACCGTTGGGAAGCGACACTATCTCCGGTGAACAAAGGCTATATTTTATTATGAAGTTCCCTCGGAAACGGGAGCTACGCGGGTGAAACCGCGCGCGGGAAGCTAGTGAAGAGTAAGATAAAAAGTTACATTTCCAATTGTTACAATTGCCCAAACAGATCATGCGACTTTAGTTTCACCTCTATACTAATACATACAGTTTAAGAGGTTGTTTGTTTGTTTGCTTGAACGCACCATTTTCAGGAAGTACAGGTCCGACTTGAATGAAACATTTAATGTTTGATAGCCCATCTATCGAAGAAGGCTATAGGCTTTATTTAATTATGAAGTACCCACGGAAAAGGGGAGTTACGTGGCAGAAACTACGCGCGGAAAGCTAGTAATCCTATATACTAGTAAGCCAGTAACGACTAGACAAGGCTGGGCACTGACTCTGTCTGTTCTTGATGGAGGCGATGTCCTCGTCGATGTGTTGTCCGGTGGCGCGACAGAAGGCCTGCGCCGAGCCGCAGTACCCGTGGTGCACCAGGTACGTCGACACCATCCTGCACACGCAACCACCATTGTCTTATGTCTTGGTGTATTCACTAGTTAAAACACTTACAAACTTTGAATTAAACTATATTTAAATAAGTTGCTTCACAAATATTTTAACAATTTTAGTAAAAAGATGTTTATCTTTTTGTTTGTAATTAAAACTCTTTTTAAAATTCTATTATTTTTTATTCAAATAGACACATTTAAAATATTTTAAATAATGTACTTATGATGCGTCATTTTGTTTGACAACCACCATTTCTGTACGTGGCAACTCTGAAAAGAACTGGCAAGAAACTCAGAGGAAAGTTTTTTTACATAGTTTATCTTTGACATATTGTTTAAACTTGTTTGTAGAAAGATCTCTTACATTATAGCAACTCCTCTAAACTATGATTATCTACCCATTCTTATGAAAAAACTTATAACTGCGGTAGGCTTCGCAGCTAACTTAATCCTAAATTCAGAAATTGAACAAGAGTTATTGCAGGATTTAGTATTTTCCTGTTTAATTATCTCAGAAAAAGAAAGTGAGTGTGCGTGTGTGGTACCTGTGCAACACCTGCTGCCACTGGCCCTGGTCGTCGGGCAGCGGGAACTCGTCGATGGCGCGGCGCGTGCGCGCGCGCAGCTCGCGCAGCATGTCCTCGATGTCGAACACGAAGGGCTGCTGCCCGAAGTTGGCGTCCACCACCTCGCCCGGCGTCTGCAGGCCCACGGTCGGGTACAGGTTCGGCTGGAATTAACACCATCGTATTCATGTTTGGCTATGTGTCGAAGTGATAAGAGGTCTGTTAGACGCTGAGCCAACATATAACAACAAAATAAACCGTTTCTTCTTACTAACTTCTTAATTAGTGACCAAATGCTTTGAACACTACTACTTCTAAGGAGGAGTTGAAATTGAAAAAAAAAAAATATTATTGCTATCGACACTGTCGTTAGCATATTGTTAACTGGTTCTTTACGCATTTTAATATCAGAATCCAGAATCCTGTATATACGTTTAGCTCATGTCTATACAACTGCCGTCAACAAGTGATTCGTCAATCACTTAATTACTTTCTAAAATCATGATTAGTCATTATTCTTATTTACTATTAATTTTACATGAAAACCGATAATTATAATTCGTAATAAATCCGCCGATCTAACACATTTACCACCAACTATTATTGCTACAAACCCGGAATAACCTTTTAACTACAACTACCCAAACACGTGTTTCAAGTTAACTATCCTATAAACCAGCGAGATATCACAAGAAACAAAAGCAGTCTGTCAACCCACGTGCGATGCTAGATAAAACAACTCGTTCGTAGTGGGCGTCAGCTGTCCGTACATAGTTTATTGGACAGATTAGCGAGGTCGACAGCCTACAGCTCATGGAAACCATCGAAGCTTATCACTATTAGACAATAAACGATTGAACTTAGCAGTTGCACTGTCATATTTAAAATATAAGCTAATAAATTCTAAATATTGTAATTTATGTAATACAACTTTAAAAGGACAAGACTTGAAATTATACAAAGTATTACAAAGTGTAAATTATATGTAAGAATCGATTCTTATATATAATTTACACTTTGCATAATTTGGTAGGTAAGTTAATCTCTATATTTTAGACTACATGTGTAGAATTCAATAATTTTCTTTATAATATTAAATGTTTTTATACTTTCGCGATTT
Source organism: Nycteola revayana (assembly GCA_947037095.2). NCBI lineage: Eukaryota > Metazoa > Arthropoda > Insecta > Lepidoptera > Nolidae > Nycteola > Nycteola revayana. The sequence goes on along the minus strand of OX344857.2, from coordinate 761,880 downwards.
GTAGACATAATTTCTAGTAGACACGGGTCTCAATCGCGGTACAATTTTTAAGGCAAATTACCTTTTTATCAATCCGAAATTTTACATATTTTACACCTTGGTCACGAATAGACTATATTTTATTTGTCGAGGACTTTAATTAAAGTTGATTAATATACAGTCTTAAATAATAAAGGGATTTTACAGTCTGACGAACTGCTAAGGTGCCCACGCTTTTTACCTTTTCAGCGTCCATAAAAGTACAAATCTTGCAAGCAGTTAATTTTCGTACTTAACCTATTAAGTAGAACTTTGTAAGTAAGAAAATCAGTGATGTGCTTAATGAAAGTAACGAGTGTTCAAAACAAATTAAACACACCACAAACTCCGTCCGTCCTACATAAGTTATTAAGCGTGAAAAGTGTTTTACCCGATGGTATAAACATGTTTTGCTCTGCATTATCAAACTATTTGTAAAGACTTTAACTTTAATGTAAAAAATAACTTCTTAAACGACTAAGAACCAAACCCCATCACCGTGAGTAGGTGTGGTGATTCTAGCACCAAATAATTTACACGTTTTTGTCATAGTTTGATTAGGTTAGTAACTGAAAACACTGAGTCCCTTTTTTTGTATTATATCTTATTAGTTATTTTATATTACCGAACTAATTTAACTAACATTAATTGCGAATAGGACTAACCGCGAATGGGACCGACCGCGAATGAGACTAACCGCGAATGGGACCAATCACGAATGGGACCAACCGCGAATGGGACTAACCGCGAACGGAGGACGAAGTGCGAATGGGACCAAGTGCGCATAACCCTTTGTTTCATATGAACCCTAACTAACGCTCTTCCTACCTAACACTTTTTTTCTCTGTCATGTTCCCCACGAGACTTTTGTTACTTCAACGGGCATAAAGGCGAGCATAGCTCTATCCTATAGTTAAATAGTTTAAAAACTACAAACTAAGCAATTTTCGGCCTCGGAGAACCTATAATTTTTATATAGGGGTTTTGTACAACTGACGCTTAATTATTGAACGTTGTTGTCGCGTAATTGACCACCATTTCTCCAAACAAATAAAGCGCCTACATACCGGTAGTCCTCTGAAAGCGATGCCCAAATGGTGTCCATTCTTAGTGTAGAAGCAGGTGTTGTCGACGAGGTTGACTCCGCAGCCGATGACGTCTCCGGTGGTGAAGGTGGGCCCGTACGGCTGCCCCGTGCCCGACGAGCAGAACGAGTGCCCGTCGTCGCCGTGGTACCCGTACGAGTGCTTGTCCCAACCTGGAAACAATCATAGTTCCATTTAGTCCATTGAGAAACTCTACGATGCCTGTAATGGAATTAATATCAATACATAGTATAAAACAAAGTCGCTCCCCGCTGTCTGTCTGTACCTATGTATGCTTAAATCTTTAAAACGGATTTTGATGCGGTTCTTTTAATCGATAGAATGACTCAAGAGGAATATTTATATGTATAATCCATCAGCATTGCACCTGAAGCCGGGACGGGTCGTTAGTTGTTCATAATTGATAAGTACAATTAACAATAGGAAACCCTAAAAATGCACTTTGCACCAATCTTACCTAGACATAGTACATCTATACTAACTAACTAACTAAAATATAGAGCTGAAGAGTTTGTTTGCTTGAAGGCGCTAATCTCAGGATCTACTGGCCCTATTTTTCTTTTGTGTTAGATAGCCCATTTATCGAGGCAGGCTATAGGTAATTAATTATGAATCTCCAACGGGAATGGGAGATACTCGAGTGAAACCGCGCGCGGGAAGCTAGTAAATATTAAACATGCGAAAGTTAGTGAACACGAATATCAAAAATACGTCACTTTTTTCGATTAAAAACTGCTGAATGCAAACGAATCAAAATGGACACACTAAAACTTTTCGAGGCAAACCAAAATCGGAACAATGTTTTCATGGACCCGGCCCTACCGCTAGGTAGCCCAGGTGTCCATTGTGGTGGCATCTTCACAATGTAGTGCTCGAAGATTAATCCGGATATAAATCCCCACAACAGCTAGCAAACATAATAACATAAATGATTGTTCTCAATACGAATAACATTTAGATTTAACTGTCAGCAATAACGGTGGTTTTCAGAGGATGTTAGGATAATTGAATGAAAGACGACATGGAAATCTATTCTCATATATAAATAGTTCAAGAGTTTGTAACTGTAAAGTAGAGCGACGGTTGCACAAAACTACCCTAAATAACTAAAAGCCATAATCCCTCAATCTCCCCGTCAGCGACCGCCCTGAGCAGAGGTCCAAGTCCCACAGGGGACGCCCTCTTGCGCAGGTTGCTTAGTTTGTAGTGTTTAAACCATTTATCTAGGCTGGAGCTCTGCTCGCCTTTATGCCCGGTGAAGTAGCAAAAGCCGCAGGGCTAAAGAAAATTAAGTCCGTCCGTTATTAGTCCGTTAACGTCCACTGTTGAACATGGACCGTTGCGCTGGTATTTGCTTTATGATTCAAATCACCGATATTGCCATAATTACCACGCTTGATGGGATGGGAGTATATTTGAGCTGATAGATGCTGCTGCCCATCCATCAGGTGTATGTCCCTTCGTCGCCTCGATACCCACAGGAAGATACGTGCTGGTATATTCTGAGCCGGAAACCACACGGCAAAGGAAGGCTTTTTTTTAATTATGACGTTGCAGGGAGATACGCGGGTGAAACCACGCACGAGAAGCTAGTTAAATATATTGTGAAAAAATATCGTTTTTACAGAACTAGGGTGTCCAATGTTAATGTTACAAAAGAATCCCTGAACTTCAGTTTTTCTTTTTTTTAAAGATTACTAGCACATTTTTTAAGTCTACTAGTGTTCTTGTTAACCCCTCGTGGTAAGCTAAAATGTTACGAGTGGGTTCACGTCGGTAGTGCAATGGGTGGTCTTCGAACTGGCGACCTCAAGATCACAAGACCGACGCCCTAGCACTTGGGCTACGACCGCTTATTAAAATATATTTATTTTATTTATTTATTTATTTATTCTTATGGAGGACCAACAGCTATTGAGAACTAACAATAACAACAATACAATAATCATGAAGCCAATTACAGGTCCTCACGTATAAATATTATTGTAGAACTACATAAGTGCCATAAGAGCTATAGTACCCACCTCACTAATGGGTATCAAAGAAATCTCGACTCAGCAACCTTCTGACTGTACCTATATTCGTATTAAAAATGTCTAACATATTGTGCGATCTGAAAGCCACATTAACAGATTTACACGCTCGCCATAGGAAGGAATTTTGCCTATAGTTGGTATTAACTTTCTCAAGAGAAATAGGTACATTATGACGCGTTATTTTGCCTGGAACATTAAAGTTAATCTTAGACAGAAGCTCAGAACAGTCCACAGAACCAGAGATAATTTTAAGAATATAAGTAATATCTGCTATTTCCCTGCGCTCTTCTAGAGGCAGAAAGTGAAATTTAGAGCAAAGTTGCAAGTAATCATCAGACTTATACTTATATTTTATACGGTAACACATGTATTTAATAAATCTTTTTTGTATATTTTCAATGCGTTTATTATAAATTTCGTATCGAGGATTCCACACCTGACTTCCATATTCTAATAAACTTCTAATGAAAGTGCAGTAAAGCACCTTGAAAGTTTTGGTTTCTCTAAAGTTAGATGCCATACGCATTACAAAGCCAAGGGTTTGAGATGCTCTTTTAACTATGTTATTAATGTGCTCCTCGAATATTAGTTTAGAGTCATAGTAGACGCCTAGGTCTTTGATGGAGTGACGGCGGCTCAAACGTTGTCCCTGTAATGCGTATTGAGACAGTATAACATTAACTTTCCTGGTGTATGTAACAACGTAGCACTTTGCGGGGTTCAGGTCCAATTTATTATTCGTACAGTACACATCCAGTCTATCTAAATCAGCCTGCAGTGCTTGAATGTCAGAGAACGATGATATAGGTGAGAAGATTTTCATGTCGTCTGCATAACAGAGAAGTTTAGCAGAGTGAAAACACTGGCCAATGTCATTTACAAAGATTACAAAAAGCAACGGACCCAATAAAGAGCCTTGGGGTACGCCACTGGGTATATTTAACCAGCCGGAAACATAATTCTTGATGGCTACCGCCTGCGATCTATTACATATATAAGAGGAGAACCATCTGAGAAGATTTCCTTTGATTCCAGCAAGCTCTAATTTCTGTATAAGCGCGTTATGGTCTATCCTGTCGAAACATTTGCTGTAATCAATATATACTATAGTAACTTTAAACTGACTCATCAGTTCAGTTAATTTCATAAAAATAATAATAAAATCCGTTCTTACCAGGTAATCTGTTCATATTAACTCCGTGCGCCGACAGTCCGATGCCCATGTATCCATCTCGGCCCTTGGACACAATCCGCACCTCGAAATAATAGAGGCCACAGGCAGCCGGGATGGGATGTGTGGCGCGAACACTCGCGGCGTCCTTGTGGGTTTTGCCATGACCTGGACAAACGGCAATGACAATCAATATATGGAAGGACTGTTGGAAAACTGTATGCTAAAGGCGGATTCTAGTTTTAGCGCAAAGAGGAATGAGAATTACCAAATCTGTGAAAAAGGTGTACCTTGAAAGATTATTATAACTACGTCTTTAACCATTTAACTGTAATCAATACTATTTTTCTAGACTCTTTGGTAATTCTTCTGACTTTAGTACTAATAATACAAGAACCTTTTTACTAAATGTACATTGTACGAAATCTTTAAAAGAACTATAAGAAGATAGACACTTGCACTAGAGAAATATGAAAACATAACATAAACTAAAATTTATGAAAGCTTTTAAGCCGTCACTTTAGTCGACTACTGTAAATTCTAGCTGGATGCTTTAGTTCGATAATTTATACATACAAACGATAAATGTACGTATTCGAAGTGCTTAGTTACATATTGACAATACTTAATATAACCCTAAAGGCGGAAACATATTGTTGAAACGCGACGCGACGTGATGAAACGCAACGCGTATTGAGTCGAATCAAATTTATTGTTTTCTATAGACCAGAATAACACTACTTATATACACACCCGACGCGACGCGAGCAGTGGGTCTGAGCGTGATTTTTTGTAGCCTATATGTTAATCGAGCTTATTAACTATCCCCGTGCAAAGTTTCAGCCAAATAGATTCATTAGTTTTTGCGTGAAAGAAGAATAACAAACATACATACATCCACACATATACAAACTTTCATATCTATCTATATATATAAAAGAAAGTCGTGTTTGTTACAACACTTATAACTCGAGAACGGCTGGACCGATTGCCATGGTTTTTGATTTGTTGGATTTGTTTCCGTCCCGAATAGCAGAATACATTTTAAAAACAAAAGAAAGTCGTGTTAGTTACACTATTTATAACTCAAGAACGGCTGAACCGATTTGGCTGAAAATTGGTAGGGAGGTAGCTAAGAACTGGGAGAAGGACATAGGATACTTTTGGGTAGGGGTAGGGTAGGGGTAGGTGTAGGGTAGGGGTAGGGTAGGAGTAGGGTAGGGTTAGGGTAGGGTAGGGGTAGGGTAGGGCAGGGGTAGGGTATAAAAGTCCACCCGTGCGAAGCCGGGGCGGGCCGCTAGTTTATAATATTAGTAGGATTGTAATTTAAGCAAAAAGAACAGTTATGATACAAACAGTTATAAAACAAATACAAGCACAATTTTAACAGTGAACAATACTTTACATTAACACTATATAAAACCGTTAACAGTTAAATTACATCAGTAAGTTAATGAAGTCACATTAGTACTAATCAACATATATGTATAAGTTAAGCAAATCAGTTACTTCAAATATTCAGTCAAATCTTTACAGAAATGTAGACAATTATTACTGGCACACATGACTTCCTAGTAACGGTATAGTAACAGATGTTTAGCTAAAACTTCCTATCATAAACCGACCATAGTTTATGTACACTACTTATCTCATATTTACGTCATTTGAGAATTTGAATCATAAAGCAAATACGGACATTAGCAAACTGCTGAACTGCGAATTTGATATGAAAACAAGGCCAGTAGGAAATGTTATCGACCTCCATCTAAAAAGTAAACACGGTTTAAATGCAATACCCATAAATTATGGGACGCGCGAGCGCGGACAACAAATAACAATACGGAGCAAACTATTTCGAAACACACAGGAAAATAACACTTATAGTTTAGTAGCTAGGATTGATGTTCGATGGATGTCGTAATATCGTAGAAAATGATTAGTAGATCGCAAGGCCAAACACTCGAAGCGCAAACGTACACGAGCGATCGCTTGTAGCATGCGCGTAACATAACAATGGCCTATTGCTATCTCATTTTAGAATTGTTATGATGTTATATACCTGTTCCCTATTGAATTTGATAGGCGGGGAGAAAGAACTCGTGTGGGTTCGGTAATCATATCTTCTCTATAGACAGTATTGAAACCATTGCGTAGAGAAAATAAAAAGATTAAAGGGAAAACCTCAACAAATATCTAGAGCTTAAAATGGGAGATTATACGTCAGAAACAATTGTAGCATGCGCCATTATCGTAAAATAACACATTCGACCAAATGCTGCTAAAGTATAATAGTACACCCACCCTTAATCCTTATGCTTCTGAAAACTAGATATATAAAGCATTACGCTTTTCCGACGAGTCTAATAGTAATTTACGCACGTATCATATACGTGCCATCAAGACAAAAACTAAACGTTTGTGACACAGATACGTCAACAATGTAGAGAAGTTATAAAATGTATTTAAAGCATTTGAAATTCGAACCTGTTTAAATAAAGGTAAGATTCGACGTCCCATTAAAACAACAAAATGAAACATGTATAAACTTCATAAACCACAGCAAAATGATTGGAATCCTGAAACATATATTCCAGTCGGTTGTAGTTCTTTACTATAATCCTCTTCATATGTGACATAAGCAGTTGCTAACTAAGCTGACACCGAAGCGCTACAAATTATGACTACTCCTTATCAAGATGCCCCCCTTTTACAGATCTTCTATTAGGTAGGTATGTGAAAAAACCATTAAACTTAGGATGCGCAAACTATTATTTGGACCTAGTTATCACTATTCCTCACAATCTAGTAAGGTTTTAATTCGCAGCAAGCAGTTCGAATAGTTTGGCGAACTTCAATGAACAACTGACCAAGTGAAGGGTTCAGCATTTGAAGCAAGTGAAACCATAACAGCCACATGTTTTATGGTAGGTATCACAAATAACGTCGGGATATCTGAGGTATCTCGCCGTTGTTTAGCTTTTGCGAAAGAAAGGGGACATGAGCATGTAAAAGTCATATCGCGTCATTCATTGAACAAATTCAGATTTGGTCTTCGTATTTGGAATCTCTTCCATCTTAACATCGATATAACACGGTCATCAGGTTACTTTGTGACTGTATATAGAATTTATTAACATATATTATTTTCGTGCAAAAATACGAACAAACATGTTAAACAGTTGTACAAATACCTATGTCGTGGTTTATTTTTGCTTGCGGTTGTCTTGCGATGAGTGCCTGCGTAATACTACAAGCACACACCCGATTTACTGGGCTAAGATAATAAAGAGATGGAAAATTGTAATGGTTTCAATCGTTCATGTGTAAAACGTTGGTGAGGATAGGGTTACCATATCTCAGGATTTGTCCTGAGATTTCAGGATTTTTGGACTTTTCTAAGGATTGCGGCCGGATTTTGCAAATCACATGAAATCTCAGGATTTTTAGAATTTTAAGTAAAATACACCTTACATTTTAAAGATCTCTTTAATAAAAATTCTTTCTGTAATGATTGCACAGTTGAGCGACATCCGCAGTGTATAAAAACGATAATAATTATTACGACTTTTAAATTGTTAAGTACGTTTGAGAGAAAATATTCAAACTAAAACATCTCAGGATTTTTCAATGGAAATCCGGCCTTTTCTCCGGATTTTTGATTTTTTCATCTGGTAACCCTAGGTGAGGACAATGCTATTTAAGAATATTGACATAAAAAAAACTTTAAGATCTTTCCAACTTCATATGCCTTTAGTATAAAACGAGTTATTAAGAGCAAAAATTTAATGTTTGTCTACTAGGATAGACCTAAATTCACCAAAATAATATAAATAAACCTTACGAAATTTTTAAATAATTTGTATTACCCAACTCATTAGTAGCATATTGTCAAAGAAAAATAGTTTTATCCACACTATTATGATACAACGAAATAGTCAGCAGCCAATAGGACGCTTCTTATCCCACACACAAACATACACACACATCCAAAACCATGCGCGTACGCATCAACAACAACAGGTTAACGAACCACGTCCACGTGGTTGCACGACGATAAAAGTATAAGAGCATATAAAATTAAATAGGTAGATGGGGCATGTGATGTAGCCTAGGCACTGTGATGCATTCTCTCAGCTTCACACTTACGAGTATGTTATATTGATATAGATATTTTCTAAATGTAACATGTGTGCACAAATTATTTAACTATTCATCATCCGTGTTTCTTATCTTATCCGTACAATGTAAAAGCTAGAAAAAACATATTTGCTGGTCCCGCGTTGGCAAAAATTATAACTAACTTATTGTGCCACTTCTACATATTTTTCCATTCTCTATAAAATACCGCTAAACGTGGGATGTGCTCATAGCGAGTAGTAACTATTTACGACGCCTTAAATATAATAACAAAATCGACATACCTAATATTGTAGAATTCTAATTTGTTCTTAATGATTATTTCTTAGAAGCATATTTAATATTTATTTTTAGAATTTAATCGTGTCAAGTTATGAATAACAATACGAACTATTTGTAAAACTAACATGTCAGTTCCAATCATCCTACATAAAGAACTCATAACAAATATAAAATGCACAAAGAAAAACCAATAGAGCATTACCTGGATACAATGAGCGGTATCAAGCGACATAATGACTCATTATATGCAGCCGACGACAATTTGACTGCTACAAAGAACAATCAAAACAATATTGATTTAAATGTATGTAAATTTCAACTACTGCACCCTTTCAAGTAATTTGAGTTAGCGACGCGCGTCATAAATCAATAGCATGTGAACAAAATTGCTACAATTTAACGCAGACAGTACAAAATGGGAAGAGATATCACAATCGCAAAAGACCAATGACGTTTGGGTCCAAGGATAGTTCATTCTACTCTAGCATAGGCAATTGTTAGGGAAGATCTATGTTGATTAATGTGTACAGACTGCTGATATCCAGCATTAACCTCAACTACTTACTTAATGACTTGAAAATTAAACTATGAGTTCAATTTCTAAATCTTGAACTTGGATTAACACTAAGATTCAGATGCAAACATAGAATATGAGTCAGAGGAATCCACAGAACAAAGGATTCAATCAAATAAAATTCACTTTATAACATTTATCCCAAACTAAATAAAAAAATATTACGTTTTACGAGTCATAAAAGAAATGCTAAAGTTATTGATTCGCAAAGTAAACACGTCTTTTCCAGGGGTCACTGAGGTCGGTTCGTCGGCCGGCTCCTGCAATCTTGACCTTCGATAACTTGGGGACCGTTACCGCTGTAATGTCGTACATCAGTAATGGATTCGTTGTACCTACTTTTGCATACTTATACAGTTAATAAGCATTTAGACAAAAACATTCTTTTCAAATTACTTACAAATTACGAGTCTTTTACTCATACAATTCTAGTGTATGAGTAATTTTAGTATTAAGTTTAAAAACGGTGTATTTTTGGACAACTAAGTGTAGACTTTCTAAAGATAACAGTAACCGTCAGTCCGCAAAACTAACACACTAGCCACGACCTCGCTGTTATGAGCGGTCAGAGCAGGCCTTGGAAAGATAACATGAAGCCTTGCACTAAGTGCAAAAAGCCTTGGTAGCTTAGTCCATATTTATAATTGAAAAGACCTGAGTAATATCGCAAAATCAATAAACATCATATATTTAAACAGTCGCTTAATAAGTTTACGCAACTGAAAAGTAGAAACATCGTAATTACGGCAATATTTTATTATGTAGGCCACCCAATCATCTGTCCAAATGAGAAAACGCAATACCACTGCGAACGAAATAGTCTTGCCAGGAACAATGGAACGCAGAAAAATAGCAGTCGTCGTATGAACAAAATTAGCCACAATCGTTAGCGGACCGTTGCCCTCAGATGCAGGTGCTCATATGCAGGAATAAACAGAGCCGAGATACGCACACATGCTCAATCACAGTCGGCGTACACAACATGTAAGGATTTCAGGACAGCACATGCAACCAGACACGTCTCAATGTGTGCTGTGCACGAGTGATTTTTGTTGTGTGTGCAGTGCTGATATAGCTGTTTCTGTATTCGTTCCGTATTCTCCATCCTAACGTTACGGTGTGAATCACTTTAGAGATAATGTTGATATACCACGATGAGTGACTCATTTCGACGAAGACACTTCCCGGTATGCCAGCAAAGACATGTTTGGGATGTCGAGTTGAATGTTGAAGTGTTTACTTTTTCAGCGGAATGTGCATAGTTTTAACTGGCATACTGTTACAATTATGTAAATCACTTTTAATAATTAGTCATGTCATTCTTATTACAAAAGGTTGACTATTGCAGTAGACCGTATATCTGTAGTATTAGATCTATAATTTTTTTCAATCATATTCAAAATAATTAATTCTTTAAACATTATAAACTTGTTAGTAAATCAAGGCAGCCTTATTAATAAATAATAATTTGATGTGCTGAATGGGGTGAACTAACTACGTGTGACATGCAAGTTAAGAAATAACCATTGTATCATAAAAAACGACACCATAATAACATATTCGTAGCTACAAAAAACGTAACCAGTTAATGATATTACCAAGCCAACAATATTAGTAAAGAAAGAAGGGTTTGACTATAGACACGTAGTATGACAGTACGTAGTATGACACGTAGTATGACAGTACTCTTTACAACTATTATTTCTAAAGACTAGAGGTGTTATAGAAAAGTTAACATGTGCTCAAAAGGGTAAATTAAAAAGCAAGGGAAGTGAAATACAGTCTGGAGTGAACGCAGCGCCAAAATGAACAAGTCTGTCTACAGAGAAGCGTTTGACAAAGCACATGCCAACAAGAAAGACAAGCATTAAGAGTACAAGGATCGGCGCAAACATCTCCAGAATGTTAAGTACACACAATGAAGGCACACCGGTGCTACTTGCTAACAAACAGTAACGGTCTCCGTGAGCCGCGCCGTGAGTGATACACCCGACTTAACTATTCATTATGAATACATTAGCACTGTTTATTAGCAAGATGCGTGGGCACATATACTATATGTTTTTATGAACGTACGATACATCCAGAGGCGTAAGTGGAGGAAGGGCAGGTGGGGTCTCCGGCCCGGGCCCTGTGTCCCACCTTACAACAAATAGAGAAAACAATCGTCCATTAAATTTATCCACAGTCGAACCCCATACACACCACTTACGCTTCTGGCTGCTCGTCGATGTTCATCTCCCGGCATGCCAATTCACGAGCTTCACGAATACAACTCTCGCCTCTATTCTGTTCGTATTACACTACTGGCTTGAACCAGCAAAGCTTCCTTGAGAAGAAAGCAACAGCGCCAATGGATGCGTGCGCGCAAACACGTCATGCAAATTCTGTCCTGACTACACGCGAGCGTTAAGAGCATAGTGGTGCTATGGAGCCGAAGAACTTCTATGCTATGATTACTATAGCTTAATTAACACTATAATTATACTAAGTCCTTAACAAAACTATTATAATTACATTATAATCAATCATTAATCAATCGCGACTAGTTGTCAAAGCTTGTATTTCTGAAAATTCTATTTGATAAGGTCTCCTCTTAGCGATATACTTAATTAAATTATGCTCAGTCATAACTAAAGTTAGTATTTCAGTTGATTATCATTGGTAAAACCCATAAAACTACCATCAAATTTTAAAGGAACTTTAACTTTTATTTTGATGACATATTCGACTATAATTTAAGTGCTGAGTCAAGTAGGTACCTACTCAATTTTATTGTCGTTGCCAATTTAATATTTAGACGTAGACATTCTAGAACGAGTAAATGTGGTTCAGTTATATTTTAGTTTGATTAATTAGAGCTTGGTAGAAGTTTCTGACACAATCAAACCTTGCAGAAAGTAATTGTGAGCTAAAAGGATCGTTTTATACACGGCAATTTAAATTTATTCTAAATTGGAACTTTATTTATTTCTATTTAATACCATCACGGTTGTGTGTTATCAATCATAACGCTTATTATAAAAAAGCCTACTACCTACTGATAAAAATGTATAGTCACGTATTACTACGTAAACATAACATAACAGAAACTACGCGTAAATTATATTACCTTGAAATTCCTTACTGTCTTGTGAATCTATTATACGTTAATAAATATTTACCAATTTATTGGACCCAAAGTTAATATTAAACCGATAAAAAGAAATTAAATATATTTAAAGATTTCTTTTTACAATTATTTAATAGTTTTTTTATTATTAATATGCTTTATTTTTTATTATTATTATACAGCTGTAATAAGTACCAGAATTTCCTGCCTTTTCCTTCAAGAAAGAAGGTTGCTACAAAAAGGTTACTCATACTTGCCTACCGCTAACCGCACCGGTAACTAGCGTGCAGCGGTTACCGGTTGCCACGCGGGGTGACCTCGCCTCACCACGATTACTTCAAATTAAATTAACTCCACTTACATCGTTTCGACACAAATCCCTTATGACTTCTCTCTTTATCTTGTTGTGTGGGTAGAACTTGTAGTTCGAGGGCTTGCTCTATGTTTGTGGGTCGACTGTCGTCCCTGACATACCTAATACTTTTCACATGCATTTTCAATGGAGTCTGTATAAGCATTTAAAATGTTTTGCCTTACTCAATACCTTATGGGGTAATATAATTGGATTATAAATTTGTACAACTAAATCAACAATTAGTTAAGTCACTCTACGTATTATGTATCCACTGCTAAATTGCAAATAGTATCATAACATCCTTACTTACTAATATTATAAATGTGAAAGTAACTCTGTCTGTCTGTCTGTCTGTTACGCAATCACGCCTTAACTACTGAAGCGATTTAAATGAAATTTGGTACCGATATAGTCTAGAGCCTGAGAAAGTACATAGGCTATATTTTATTATGAATTTCCCACGGGAACGGGAGTTACGCGGGTGAAACTGCGCGCGGGAAGCTAGTCTTATCATATAGGTCAAAAGCTGTCGTAAGTATAATATCTCAATAAATTAGATTCTAAAAATAACAGGCGGCAGAGTTATTAAATTGGTTTGAAGAAAGAACAGTATAATAATACTAACTGTCCAAACTTATAGTCAGTTAGTGCTCATAACTTTCCTTTTTAGAACGTATTCAAATATTCGTTTGCCGTATTGTAAAAGCAATTTTTTGTTTCAATTTAGATACACGATGAATTAAAAATGGTTCTCAGAAAATTGCGCGCATCGCCGCTAAATAACAAAGAAATATAATGCACAAATAATATGTACTATATTAGAAGAAAGTTTATTAGATTCCCAAATCATTGCGATTCCTTCGATTTGTAACTCACACAATTATTTAGTAACTTCTAGCAAAAATGCCCCAAAAAAAATTTTTGCAAAATTTTATTTAGCCGCCAAATCAGAACATGGCCTTTATTTGGGATAATTCTACTATTTGTTATAATAATTGGCATAAACCAAAATTATATTCAAAGGCGGTATTTTACAAGACGAGAGGCGATTTGATACTACAGTTTGAATTGAATCCTTAAGACTGAACTTCTATATACAGAAAGCATTGAAAACTTTTATGTGGAAAGCAGGTCTAGAGGCACTGGAGTCCATCGCATCACACCATGGTGACCCACTGACCCAATTCCCTCAATTGATCTCCCGGCGCATTAAGATAAGTTGTACTCTACTCTCTCGTGGTAGTACTCTACATGATTATTGTTGCTAGCCTAGTTAAATAACACAGACATAAAAGATTCATAAGTTTTTAAAGAAAAAAAAAGACTGCTCTTCATTAATCGTTGACAACATTACAACGCCCTGACAACATCGAATTTAGAAGAAATTTAAATAACAATGGAATTAAGTTTTTTTTCAAGAACTTTCATTCAGTCATTAATCAGATATTATGTACAAGCCTTTATTTTTTGATACAATAAAATTTCAATCATTGTCATCTAAATTCATTGTTTTATTCAATCAAAGTTCTTGTTGAACAACACTTGATTAAAAGTCTGCTGTGTTTAATATACACAGTTACACATAACTAAATTCAAACTAATTACACGATTAAGCAATTTCATTTTTAATCCTAGTTACTAATTTACCTTTCGTTTTAAGTTAAAAGGAATCGTAAAGTTTATTACATTTCATTTATCACGATTCTATTCAATAACCATTATCATTCACGATAGCATTATCAATTAAAACATTGAAAGATATTGTGATCATAAATTATAAACCGAGGAGAGAAATGTATCATTCTGATAATGACCATTGACAATAATAGAGCAGTACGAATGTTTCATTAGTAAATGTATTAGTTAGTTTAACTGCGAATGACTAACTTACGGGATTCTATAGTACTATTTTAAGGCATTTGGCCTTACTATTAAATATAAAAAACCGGCCAAGTGCGAGTCGTACTCGCGCACCAAGGTTTCCGTACGATTTGTAAGTGCTTGCCTACCTATCGCCGATATTGATAAGGAGCAAAAAAAAAAGGTTTTGTTGTATGGGAGCCCCCCCTAAATATTTATTTTATTTTTAGTATTTGTTGTTATAGCGGCAACATAATTACATCATTTGTGTTAATTTCACCTGTCTAGCTATCGCGGTTCTTGAGATACAGCCTGGTGACAGACAGACAGACAGCGAAGTCTTAGTAATAGGATCCCGTTTTTACCCTTCGGGTACTGAACTCTAAAGATTGTAGAAGGGCAAAAAACTTCTAATAGTATAATTAATTGCAACAAAATGTTTAAAAAATCAACAAATAAACGTGTCGTTTATACCCGTAAGTTAAGTCATACACATAATAATGAAAAGAATTTCCATTACGATAGAAACGTAAAAAACCTTCAATTAAAAGTTTAAAACATCTGTTTTTCCAGCAAATAAAGCAGGTAAAAGTGTAGCTGCGTGTTGCCAAGTCAGAGACAACCCCGTCCCGCGTCCGCGTCGTCGTCAATTTATTTCAAGGCACGAACCCACACCACACTGGAACTTGCGTGCCAACCACTGATTGTTTTACGACTACTGAAGCTAATCATTACTAGCTTAGTTTACTGTTACACGATATTCGAGATGCAAGAACAACTTAACCTTCTACCGCAGTTAAAACGATCGCAAGTGCCATAATGAAGGAATATAGACGATTTTAAAAGACTCTAAGCACGCCATTATACTTTTAGCCTTTCGATTTCTTTAACACACAATCACTGGGAGAAAGAAAAAGCACAACTTTAATTACAATGCGCCATAAAAAAATGCTATAAATTGAGTAAACGGATTTCTGATTTGTTGTAAATGTATTTTCACTAGCGAATATCTGGCCCCTTCATCGCGCTTGTTTGATAGATTACCGTAGAGTTGTGTCCTGTGATTTTTTAAAGCAGCCTTATAAAGAAAAATATACATGAATTTCATTTACGCGTAACTAGCCTATTTTTCTACATATTAATTGAAAATTAGATATTCAGTATTACACAAGATGCAGTTATAATCCATTCTGTCTACAAAAAATTGTCCTGGTTTTTTGAAATGTTGGTTGACAACACTAGATTTTTTTTTTCGGATTGTCCTACGTATGTAACCTTGAGGCTTTTGCTACTTCACCGGGCATAAAGGCGAGCAGAGCTCCAGCCTTAATAAATGGTTTAAAAACTACTAACTAAGCAACCTGCGCAAGAGGGCGCACGCTGTGGGGCTTGGACTTCGGCTCAGGGCGGTCGCTGGCGATGAGATTGAGGGATTATGACTTTTGACAACCCTAGATTACCGACACATATGCATGTACATATCGTGCATGGCAACACTAATGCCATTACTTGTGATATAATATTAGAATAGCCGGTGTAACACGTAACCTCAGCCAAGGAGACGTTTCAAGTTTCAGTGCGATTAATGTTGCATCAACTAACGATCGCTTTGCAAACTATCAACTATAACTTTATGGTAGTCTGTTATTTACGATCGCATTACCGTATAAATCGATAGCTTTAAGTTCTGTTATTAAAATAAATGTGCTGTCGAAAACAACGGAATCCCTGTAGATGTAATTATAGCATTGAATGTTTATAATGCTCGCTTTATTCATTGATTATTATCATCTGGATTAGATACCTTATTATTTTGCATTTTAATGCCAGTGCAGATTAATAAGCTAGATGTAGGAATATACATAACACCACGGCAAAAACAAATTACATTAATATATTAAGCGTGGTAAGTTAATAATAAATATAACACCACCGTTCGTGAGATCGGACATTTCAAAACAACTGTAATTACCTATGTGGTCTTTCCCTAAAAATTGTTACTATAAAAACGGAGACAGAAAGCGGGCCTTGAATTAAGTCCTAGAATCTAAAAATAGATTTTTATATTTCGAGGTTGATGCCAATAATATACTTATTGGCACGAACACTGAAATTCAATTAAGATTTACAAGACATTTTGTTTCCGTGGATACAATCAGGTAAATTCACTGGTATAACATCACATAGCATCTTTGTCAAAAAGTACTTATAGCGACTGCAGAAACCCAAATCAAAAACAGATCTTTTCTCTCTCATTATTTTATAATATTCTGAATAATGAAGAATCTGTACACTTAATCCTATTCCAAAGCAATATTACTTATAATTTTTTGCGTATCGACATATAAGGCTCAGTGGTTATGATAGTGACTGCGCCGGTGGCTCAGTGGTTATGATAGTTGCCTCTGAGTCCTGGTGTTCTGGGTTCGATTCCCACCCGGGACAATTATTTGTGTGAACCACAAATAGTTTACAATTACAAATGAATGTTTGTAAAGTCCCCCGCGACACAGGGATGTATTTCCCTAGTGCGGGAGTTGTCTTTTAAAAAACAATAAGACCGTAATAGAAAACGGTTGCCAAGCGAAACAATATGTATTAACAACAAGTCAGATAAAAAAAAACATTTTGATTATATTATCGTGACTAGAACCTACACGAACAAGTTCTAGCAAAACAGTATCAACCAAAGTACAAAGACCTCTGACATTTACATAACAAACTTGCACTAATAAGCAATACGGAAAAAACGGGTGTCGAGTTAAAACGGTTAGGGAAAAGAACAAGTTGTGGTCATGGTGAATCTTATTACATAAAGAATAAGATTGCAATTCGTTTGCAGCGCGATGTATTGCTATAAGTGATCTTGACCCGCCATTGGCTGTGGCCTATATTGATTCGACTAATTTGCCAGATAAAACAAAGCGATAAGTACTTCGTGATATCTTACACAACAAAACTTTGTGAATAATATGACATCAATAGAAAACAACGTAGTTTCATACCCAAACAGAAACAATTACAACAACAAGCATCAAGGCTTAACGTTCTGGATTATAAAAATAACGCGTCAATTTTAAAATCAAAAGCTGAATCACAATGAAAAACATTTTACTAAGTTTGTTCAACTAATTTTGGAAAATTTTGGACCTCTTTGCTATATTTCTATCATATTATGTAAGCCAATAAAGACCCTCGTCGAGTCTCCCGTGGACCTCGAGTCAGAGGTTTAAAACAACCGAGTTTTATATTAAAAGACTTTATTGTTGTAGATTGGTACCAATCCATGATTGGGAGTCGTGGCATGGTAAAAAATCGATGTAAAATGTTGGAACATAAAACAAATAAAATCAAGTCATCTGCAACCGAGGGTAGATTAGTAAATTCAGCAACCCCTACAACCAAACACTACGGATCCGGAAACACCAGATAGCAGAATAGTTCCAAACACCCCTTATTTATAGAAATACGAGGGTGACATTCGAGGATATCGTCGTTTTAACATTTTGCCCCGTTAAACCTGTCTGGCAAAGAAAAATGGTTGGAAGTGGAACTTTCAATAACGGTAGTAAATCAAAAGTCGGTCGCAAACGCGCGACTTTCACTATCATAGCCTGCTGTTAGCTAGATTGCGTAATTATGTGTGGTCGTCGTACGTTCTTCGATTATACTATATTCATCTTGTTATTGTTATTTTACTTTGATATAAGACAAAATACTAAACCCAAACTCAATTAAAAGATATTGTTTGTGGGCTGAAATAACGCAAACAGCTACCAATGGTAAAGTAAATTCTAGTAGTTTTCTTCATTAGAAAAAAAAATCATGCAAAATTGTGAAGCAAAATCAGCACCTACTACTGTAAAATGTTTTATACTCGACATTACTAACATCAATAGGTACTGCGATTACGAACGTTTCATTGTTATAATTACTAATGTTCCTGGTTAACAAATAAAAACTCTAAAACAAAGGGACTAAGCTCAAAATGTAGTTGAGTAAGAGTGATTCGTATATCGGCTTCGACAAGGCCGATAGAAGAAATAATATACAATGTAAAATAAACCTTATCACGTCAAGTTTAGTCGCATTTATGAATGGAGGTGAACTAGAGGGGGCGAGGAGGGGAGCACGTGGCGACCCGACGCAAGCGAGCTTGACCCAGTTAGTAGATGCACCATTTCGGTCCCGTTTTGAAAGCAAGGGCGGCCCTTTACCGCCGCGACGTTGCTATGTTAGGGACCTTTGTATGCTCCTTGTGATTCCTTTGTTCGTCACAGTCACCGGCAAGGTACTGCGTAGCATCTGTACTTATCTACGAGAATAAATAAAATAAAATAGAAGCACAAATCGTACAAAGCTCGGTAGAGCATAAGATTAGATTAACCGTAGATTTCGATCTAAACATGTAACATTTGGCAAACTGCCGTCACACGAGCATAGTTTATGCACTGCGTAAAGACTACAACTATCATAAATATTAATCACACTGTTTACCATGTGAAACATATCATGTTTTTATAACGCAGATATATAAGACTTGGTAGGCAAGTGTTGTAATAGAGACAACATAATAAGTCTAATAAAAATAAATAACAGTGAACAAGAAACCAATATTATGATAGACCATATTGTTCTCGCAGGTGATTAGCGAATCTCGAAAGCCTGCCCTAAGCAAACTATTATACTTATTATAAAATATCGTGGTGCACATGTATGATGTACTTATATATCAGCGACAATCTCCAGTTCTACTTAACCGAAGTCAACCAGAAAAGGGTTGTAAGCAAGCACAAATGATATATTATATGGAAAGGATGGTTCATCGACTCGAAACAATGGGCTCGAAGACATACGTCGTGATAATGAACGGAGACAGATCTGTCGCGTATTTATCATTTAAGATATAGCAATAGCAATGCTATGGCAGGAAACACTGCAGTAATATACGCATGGACTATTCATAGCAACCGGGCTAAAATAAGACTGGTCGATATCGAAGACATGACATCTGTCTGAGAATAACACGGAAAGTATATTTTATGATATGTCACCTTATAATTACACTCTGTTTTGTGTCACCAGTTATCAATATTTTCATTCAGAATAATATATTTGAACATCAATGTTAAAACTCTAATTCATTGGTTTGTTAACAATGACATAGCAACATTTGCAGAAAAAATATTAAGAACATAATACTGAATTTACTAAATGAAAAGACCAGGGAACGTTATGTCAAAATGATTACATTCCTCAATCCTGACAGTGGACTCTGGAATTCAGTCGGAAGGGAACTTTTTTGCAAATGAATCACTTTAACTGCAGCGCATTAACTGGCGGTATCGTCGTATTTATCTGCAGCATCCACAGGCCATCCGTTACCAACGTGCAATTAATTCCATATGCTCACGTAACACACGGAACGTCAGTTTTATCATGAATTGCAAACATGTTCGGTACCGACGTATCTGGAGTATTCCTCTTCAGTTTCTGCGACCTCAATACTCCCTCGGAACTCCCTCGGAAGTGACAGCTAATACATTTCATAAACGTACTTGAAACCCTTTATACTATTGAAGATATTATAATGTATGCCACTTAGAAATATTGGAGGTAAACTGTCAGACAATTTAGAATTAACATTATAAAGGAATGCACTATTGTGCAATGTTTTGCGATAAACGTGATGTTAGTGGCTTTAAAAGTAATTGTTATAACAATTAAGGTATTCGCATTAATTAGAGGCAACATCCTAAACGTAGACTAAATTAATACTACACAAAACGATCAGAATAATACATATAAACTTAATTAAAAATGACACAACATAAAAAATCGTAACAAAGGACTCATCAAATACCATGAACAATGAAAATTAAAAGAAAAAAATTCCAAACAACGTGTTTAAACAAAGAAAATCCTTCATTTTTATAATATACTCTGTGTAACAGAACAAAGAGTTTCTATTTCGGTGTGCAGTGGACCACATGCGGCGAATTAATGCTCGGTAATAGGCGAAGCGGGATGTACCAGGCCCTTCGTTCATAAACTATGACCCTCGTGACACCAGTCAATGCCCTGGACACGGAAGTAGGACACACGACACCCTAAGGATCACACGACAATACGAACCTGTGCTGGTTCGAAGCTCGCAAATTTTTAAGTACTTTTACTCGTAATAATACAAAATATATATATCTTAATAAAGTTTAATATTCTAAAAAAAACCTCCGTAGCTTATTTGATTTGCTTTAAATCTCGGAGGTCGTGGGTTCGATCCCCACGCCAGACAACAAATCTTTGTGTAAATTCTAAGATTTCTTTCCGGGTCTGGTTGGTTGAGGAACTACTCTCCGTGCCTCGGAAAGCACGTTAAGCCGTTGGTCCTGATTATTTTAACATCATCTATAATAATCGTATGTCAAGGAACGGGCAGCAGCGTTACTTTGTGGTACAACGTAATATTGCGGTCATCAACCCGCCTGCCAAGCGTGGTGACTATAGCAAATACCCTCCCTCAGGAGGAGGCCCTTTTTCAGCAGTGGAAGTTATACGGGCTGATGATGATGATGATAATTCTAAATAAGTATTAGTTTTTATTAAAAATCAAATGGATATTGTAAGTGGTCTTTTCATCTTTTTTTTATAACGTCGTCCTCCATTCAGCGCGCTAAATAATAAAATATACCATCAGTACCTTTTAATTGATCAAGTATGTACCTACAAGTGCAAATGACAATAACACAACGCTCGTCTAATTCCGTATTATTCAATATAAAAATAACTTTTCTGGTTAATTATTTATTTATTTATGTATTCATTAACAACCTTGTATGTAGTATAATTAAATAGCATGTTAAGTAAGTAAGAAACTAAACATAAAGAATGGGTCAAAAACAATAAAAAGCAGTCGGTTACTAGATAAATGATCTGTTTGACTGATCTCCCTCTTTTAATCCAGCACCATACAATATCACAGTTTGTCGTTGGACGTGTGTGAGTCAGGGCGTGAAAAGATACTAACATGCGGGCTCTTGTTACCGGAAATTAATACACAAAAACATTTTAATTAATGTAAAATAACATTGAGATTCCTGAAAAGTAAAAATGTAGATATATAAATTTCCAAATCTTATTTTTTTTTATCTCTACCGTATAAACCACTTTCTTTGAGAAATGTAAAGGCAGCAAAGCAAAGAACTCCCCGTCAAATCGCGTTATCCGACACTTACAATCTACGTCACTTTTACTTACTTTTAACAAATTTCCAGCGTCTTACAGCCAACTTAAGATTTCCCTAGAGAAAAGTAAAGTTGAAGATGCGATTCAACATGCTCCTTATCGTATTCATTTTCATACTAAGTACATATTATATACGTTTTTTCGTCTTGTTTGTTTTGTAAATAATTGTAATCCTATTCTTTGTATTGCTCAAAATTTTTTTTGCAGAAATATAGCGGATACACGTATGTATAACAATATAATGTATAATAATGTACATGCGTTACGGGACATTGTCGCAATTTCTTTCTTTATGCTTATTTATAAAATTACAATCACACCAGACTCGCTTTTCAAATGCATGTTACAAAAATAAGACGGATATTACTATAGGTACTGCAGAAGGTATTATCGCCAGAAACTAGAAAAAATCCGCAAATCTACAATGTATGGCGTTTCTAATAATATTTTGACCTCCGAGGATTCATCGAGATTGGAAATCTACGCGGGCTAGCCAAAACAAGGCACTTCCAAGGAATTTCCTTTGAATCCCAGTCATAATATACATAGCTGTAAGAGAGCACTCACAGTTTTTTTTTTTACAGACTTTAATATTTTAGATGGCTGCCTCCATATGCAGTCAACAATTATCAATTATATTGTTATACAATTTTATAAAAACATTTTTTCATTACAATGCAATTTTAACTATTTTAGTGTTGAAAATTTGTAGAGTATAAGAAATACGCGATAATTGGCATTCCCAACAATTTAATTGGTCGGTGCGCCCTCGACGAGCGTTGTACGCCAGACACAAAGAACCCGCAACCCCGCTAAACCTATACTCCACTGTATACTAGCATTTTTTAAAAGCGAGAACTGTTTCAGTGGAATCTCTGACCAGCCAATAATGCTTTTAAATACGATACTACGAAATATTTCGATCTTATAAAGTGTTTCTACAATTATTGAAATTGATTCAATACACTAAAGTATTGTGCAATATAAACACTTCATCACGGTAGGGACAGATAAGAAAAACTATAGTTTAATGATATAAGAGAATTGAGTGTTGTTGATGAGTGAATTTACCCGATATAATTGGTCAAAACCCATGAGACGTATTAGGTATGATTACAGTCCCGTAGTATAGAAATAATAAATACGATATGAATAAAAATGTTCATGTTGCATATAACTAGCAATTCCCATGAAACAAATCCTGTTCGCCCTCAAACTAAGCCAACAGGCTCTCATCAAAAGCTGGGGGAGAACGGTGTAGCACTCCCGTCCCTTTTGTATCTCAAGTGATTTCCTCTGAAATGGCAACGCCCTGCTACATTTATTATACTACTCTATTTATACATACAGTTATCAACATTTTGTCATAAAAGGGTAGTACCATATCTATTTCGCATCACAAGTGAAATTCCGTGACGAGTAAACATTGGCTCAAAATGCTTAAAATTTTATGAGACACGTGTACTAACTATGCACAGTATAGTGTAGTATTTGAAAGTAGGCAAAGTCACATTTCTATTTATATCAAACAGT
Source organism: Nycteola revayana (assembly GCA_947037095.2). Taxonomy (NCBI): domain Eukaryota; kingdom Metazoa; phylum Arthropoda; class Insecta; order Lepidoptera; family Nolidae; genus Nycteola; species Nycteola revayana. The sequence continues at coordinate 738,451 of OX344857.2, read as the reverse complement.
AATTGCAAACAGAAGTAAACCAATATTTCTCGGTGCTAAATCAATATTGTTTTTTTCACGCATTGAGTTTATAGCCGCTTTGGAACAAACACAGTATCTTTTATCTTCAATATCGCTTAGCAACAGTTGTCGCAGCATTCGGATACGGGCTTTATAGAATGCATTTATATGTAGATCAAGCAGAGCGCTCCAAGATTGTCTACACTACAATGTTGCAATGAACTTTACGGGGCTTTCACCTCACCAACACGATTCTAATTCCGATTTGCTAATTATTTAAAACGAAACATAAAACCACTTTAATAATATAAAACTTATGTTTGTAAGTGTTCTAATTACAAAAAACCGGCCAAGTGCGAGTCGGACTCGCGCACGAAGGGTTCCGTATCAGTTACAAGTGCGTACCTATTTTTGATATCAAAAATAAAAAAGCGTAAGTTTATGAAATGAAATGTTATTTTATATTTTTGTATCCGAGTTAATTGAATGAAAGGTAAATTGCGGTTTACGATTTATGACGTATTAAAAAAAAACTACTTACAAGATCTCGTTCAAACCAATTTTCGGTGGAAGTTTGTATGGTAATGTACATCATATATTTTTTTTAGATTTATCATTCTCTTATTTTAGAAGTTACAGGGGGGGGACACACATATTACCACTTTGGAAGTGTCTCTCGCGCAAACTATTCAGTTTAGAAAAAAATTACATGAGAAACCTCAACATCATTTTTGAATACCTATTTATAGACACCCCACGCGTAAGGATATGATGAAAAAAATTTTTTTGAGTTTCAGTTCTATGTATGGAGAACCCCAAAATTTATTGTTTTTTTTTCTATTTTTGTGTAAAAATCTTAATGCGGTTCACAAAATACATCTACTTACCAAGTTTCAACATTATTGTTCTTATAGTTTCGGAAAAAAGTGGCTGTGACATACGGACGGACGGACAAACAGACAGACAGACAGACGGACATGACGAATCTATAAGGGTTCCGTTTTTTGCCAATTGGCTACGGAACCCTAAAAATGGAAGAAAAATGAATATCAATTTTCAATAATATTAAACTTATGTTTGTACGTGTTCTAATTGCTAAAAATGGAAGAAAAATGTATATCAATATCAAGTAAGTAATCACTCAAGTGCGGGGAACATACCTTGCTTCATTACTACTTACTTTACTTGACTATCTACTGGAGCAGAGAGAGCAATTCTAATATAATTGGCACATTGGCGCCCAAGTAGACCGGCAGCCAAAGATATATATCACTGATATACAAGACCTAAGTGATTACCGCTCACGTAACACGAAACCTATTCACTCTGATTGCTGTTACTCGCCCAAGCCAGAGGCTACATAATTTACCAATGATTTATTGGAAATCTCCACTGGAATAGTTAACTGAAACCTGAAGCACATTTCAGAGCACTACATCTACATTTTAACACAATATGTTAAGTTACCGTTTTATGCGTTTCCGACCTAATTGACCTTTATTTTATACCACTTTTATAAATCCCTGTGTCCTGGGGGACTTTACACTTTACAGACACAAAGACCCAGACTCAGAAAAACTATTTGTGGTTCACACAAATAATTGTCCCGGACGGGAATCGAACTCAGAACACCAGGTCTCAGAGGCCACTGCTGTAACCAGAGCCACCGGTGGGATAGTAAATTATACTTTTACTTACTAGCCTCGGAGTATTAGTAAACATTTTCTACTTGTAGAACTTTTCACTGCCTTAATGGGGCTTCATTTGCCTCGATATTCATGAGCTTTATGTCTTGGCAGAAAATTAGGATTGTAAAACCACTAATAATACTATTTTCCACTTACAAAATTCTAAGACAATCCTTGTAACTTCTGATAGTTTGTAAATTAATCAATTTTCTAAAAATGCTCGAAAGAAAACTGCTAAGAATCACTATATAATCATTTCGTCGTTCAAGACAAAACACATTAAGGCGCGGTGAATAGACGACTTTTACGTATTAGTTTTGTCACTGTTGCTCCGCGTAGAAATTAAAGAGAAGCGAAGAGACGCCGCGATGGCGCAACGTTTCGTTCGACTCGTTCGAGTTATTAAATACATTAATCCTTGCAAATATCTTATTCCAATCGATAAATAAAAACAACAGTTCCCTTTATTATTATATATTACATCACTGTTATTAATATTATCAAGATTTGTTTATAAATAATACAGTTACAATTGCTACAATTTCAATTTAAATGGTTATTTTATGGTTTTTTTTTATCGAGAAAATTTACCGAAAACGTGTTTTGAACACAATGGTCCCCCCATAAATATGATCAAGATTAACATATATTTTTTTAGCTGCTCTAAAATGTAAACGTTTGGCTAAAAATCTGTTTTGTGAAGCCTATTTTGACTCGGTACAGCGCCTTAAGGTATTGATTTTATTAATAGTCCGCGCATGTAATAATCTAATACTACAAATATAGCAAGTACGCAGAAGAGCTTGTAAACGACCGATTAAACAACTATTACCCACTTGTAAGTTATACGAGAATAAAGCGACGATGTTATAATAAATGAACCCTGTCACGTTTGTGTCTCATAGAAAATTGAAACTTCTAATGTACTCCACTTCCTTGAAAACCATTGCGTTTTACTTTTATTAGATTAATGATAGACTTCTTAATATAAAATAATGATATTTGCATTCATTCAGTTGTTGGGTAATTTATTAGATTCGTTTGCCTGGCATTGTGTCAGGTATTTGTCCATATGTAGGAATGAAATTCACTTATCGATCTAACCGCTTTCATTTCCCAGTTAGCAACAGAGATCGGCTATTTGTGTATCTAAATTACGGAGTCTGCATTGGTATGTTTTAATTAGTACATTAAGCAAATGTAATTTTGGATGCGTCTAGTTGCTGATAATAATAATAAACTGAACTGATATTGTATATCTAAACAAATTTATGTATAACATCTCCGTTTACTTTTGAAACTAAATAAGCACTTACAGTTTTCAAAGAGAAAGTTGAAATTCGAATGCAATCAAAGTTTTAATAGATATTTGCCGTTTCTCTTCATGGTAGAAAACTATAAGAGTGATTGAAGTGTAACAAGTAATAAAATCTTACATGTATTTACTTCCGTCACATTATTTGGTATCACAAAGAAACTCATTGGATCTGTATGACTTTCTTTGATATGTGTGATAAATCGAATCCATTCTCGAATAAGTATATAATATGTCCCACGAATGAACTCCATTTTTCCAATATTTCTGTAAAAATAAACTAAGCAAAAAAATTCTGCCGATTTTCAATCACGGAAGTACAGTACAGCTGAAATAATATTGGATGCCTTCACTCATTCATTTTCCTTGATATAGAAATCTTACGTGGACCAAGTTGAGTTCACTGACGATAGGATATCCACAAGGCGATCTACGACTACCGATACACACGGTGGCTCTAAGTAACTTTAGCTTTGATCGTTATATTTATCAGCTATACATTAAATAGCTTTTAATTTTATCTACGGGGATCTAGTATACAGACCAGCAATTGCAGAACCAACCACTAATATGAAATGTTTTTTTTCTATTAAAAGATTATTAGCAGAGTTCTGCATTCTACTAGTATTCTTGTTAACTCCTCGTGCTAAGCTAAAATGCTTGTGTTACGAGTGGGTTCACGTCGGTAGTGCAATGGGTGGGGTTCGAACCGGCAACCTCAAGATCACAAGTCCGACGACCTAGAGCCGCGCTACGGCCGCGTATTTTTACTTCAATAATATAATTTTATTATAATATAAAACGGTACAGACTATAGTGGACACAATAACTACTCAAAAGTCATCTATCACCACCACGTTACATTAATCGACTCTATACAAAAATGAAATCGCGAAATACATTTTCACGATTTCATTTTTCTATAGAGTTACACGCGAAGAGTTGAATGAATCAGCTATTCTGATGAAGTGGACAACACCAGATAAGCAAAAGTTCGTATAGCAATTCAGTACACGAAGTAAACAGACTAACCGACTACTCATTAGTATTCCCTGAGCTTCAACAAAGCCTTCTTGTCATACAGACAGACACTAATTTGCCACTACTGGCTTGAGAGTTAAACTGACCGAGCTAGTAAAATACCTATCACGTAGGTATGTTTGTATCTATTTTTCTTAATTTTCTGCTGTCTTGTCTAACCTACGGAAGATAGTATATGGGAGAATCTTCATTTGGCCTTTTTAATGCACCGCCAGTATGCAGACATTGTTCAGTTTTGGATATAAATCTAACAGCTTGTTTAATTAAATTACCATGAATATAATAATTACGCGGCGATACCGCTTAATTAATCTGACGCAAGTGTAGTCACGACAGTATGAAGTGTCGTGAATCGGCTCGTTACGCCAGAGTGAAACCACTTATCTATCACTGATAGCGTAAACAAAACAATGAGTGAACACGACATATTGTAGTCATTACATAAACTCATAAACCTAGTAAGAGTAATGAACAGTATATTTTTCACTCAAGCTTTATATACGATCTGGGATAGTCTAATCCAGTGGTCGTCACACTTTTCTGTTCAAGGGCCCATTTGCTAATGTAGGGATCACAGCGGACCGTCAAAATATTATTGTTTACCGTGTACTGCTTAACGGTTTCTGTAATGCAACTAAAGCAGTACACGGTAAACAATAATAGAGCGGCCCGCGGGCCGCACTAATATCGTCCACGAGCCACATGCAGCCCGCGGGCCACAGTTTGACGACCACGGGTCTAATCTCTATACAAATGCAAAAGAATCTATTGGTACTTGACTAACGCCTGTTAGTATTTAATCAAAATGTCTAACTCTAGGGCTAGGTTTAGCGCCACTCTCAAATAACGAACACATAATTTAAAATGTATTAAATGTGTAAGAAATTCTAGACTCACAACGGATGCAATAGATGCATCACCGGCGACTTTGACGGAAGATAATATAACGTACAGTTTCCCGGCAATAGACGTGATATACCTACGCTCTGTGTAATGCCGACTCACAAGATTGCTTATTGGATCAAATATTATCTCAACCAATAGAATTCAATTCTATGTTCATAAGTTTATGTAATCTGTTCTCAGTTCATCTGTATAGGACAAAAATAAAGATTAATTTCATAAAACAATGCAGTCAGTCGTGGACCATTGTAATGTTTTTAAGTTCGAAACCAAGATGAAACTCAGCGTTTTTTGTTAGGTAGTTTGTAACAACCCAAAGTCAAAATCTTAACAACCTGTTGATTGGTTGGTATACGTCGAAAACAAAAAGTGGTCTGGACGAGCGATCAGCCTAGCTAGAGCAACTAGTGCGTTAACAGGTTTCGTGGGTCGTTCGCCTCGCGTATTGTGAGAACAGGGCCGCAGCCCTACCGTGCCATCGGGACAAGCGACGCGAATTGCGCGAAAATCTTACAGTAACCAATAAATTTTCAGCAATAAATAAATTATAATTACACTCAATGCTTTTTAGCATAATATAAAAGTGACTTACAACATATTTAACAAAAAAAAACATATTTTAAAGCACAAACAAAAGAATAATGCCAAATGACCTTGAAGACACCTCGAAGTTGTTACAATTTGTAAATACAGTTTGATTTCTAGTTAAATCTAACCACAAATCAGTTAAATATTTTTTTGCAAACAATAAATTCTTCTTGAGGAAATGTAAGAACAACTTGTTATATTTGACACCTGCATAAAATTTATAACAAGGCGGAGACCTAGTAATCCAATGGCCGAAATGTACTCTTATACAAATATATAATACCTATTGCAAGCAAAGCTTTGCTTGCAATCTACTTAAAGTAATTTGTAAAGTCTGCTTCATCGCACTAAATTATTGCTTCATTGCAGTCATCAGTATAGCCTTCAAGGCAATTCAGCTCAAAGGTGTATAGAGATATTCCTCTCCCGGTCACCGAAGATTGAGTAATGCTTTCAGTTAGACAGCTGACTGAGCACAAGCTGTGATTACTATTCGGCAATATGATATGTTTATTTGGTGCAGATATTAGTAGTAGCGTCCTATGAAATTAAATTCAGAAAATTTTAATACCTACTCCAATCAATGACTGCACCACCGGTGGCTCAGTGGTAACGGTAGTTGCTTCTGAGACCTGGTGTTCTGGGTTCGATTCCCACAGGAACAATTAAATTATTTGTGTGAGCCATAGATTATTGTTCTGAGTCTAGGTGGGTTTTGTGTCTGAGAATTGAGTGTTTGTACATCACAAGGATTAATTTCCGAAGTTAGAGAGTAGTCTTAAAAAAAAAGTTGTGCTTTAAGAGAAGGTCACAAACAACAATTAATCTGTTATGTATCTGTATACGATGGTGGTGTTACTATTTTTTCTTTATCTATCTTCCAACTACATACTTTGAATATCGATTCTAAATAATTCAAATACAACATTGATCCGCTAAAACTTTTAAATTGTTCTATTATTCAACTTTAAAATATAGGCGTAAGGTCGAAAAAATATAACGTCGCATTGCGCTGCCGATAACGCATATTAAATTTTTAGTGGGCGACCCAAAAACCGTAGGACGATGCCAAAAATACGTTTTAAGAGCCGACTTGTTTACTAATAGATTCTAACCGGTGTTATCTAATGCGGAATTTAAAAACAAGTTTTTTTCCTCACATAGTGAAATAACCGTTTTTTTTTTCTGGTGGACATACGTTGGTAGCCACGAGGCTTTTGCTACTTCACCGGGCATAAAGGCGAGCAGAGCTCCAGCCTGGACCTCGGCTCAGGGCGGTCGCAGGCGATGAGATTGAGGGATCATGACTTTTACTATTTAAGTTGAGTTTTGTGCAACTGTCTCTCTACTTTACAATTCGCGGGCCTATCGGACTTCGGGTCTACGAGGGCAGCGGATGGTTCTTTGTAAACTAAGGGTCGGGAGGAGAAATAACCGGTGTTGCTCTTAAAATGTATGGTCATTTAGAGGCTTTAACGTGCTCCGATGGCTAAGGATGAATTTTCGATAAATATATCATTATCTTTAAATATGTTATCCCATACGTCTTTATGCAAATTGAAAGCCACAGTACAATACTATAAATGATCAGAATTAGTCTACTATATATAAAGGTAACGTTACTTATCTCGGGAAATAATGTTTTACATTTATACTACTTAACTGAGGAATGTAACTGGGAGCGACATCCAGACAACAAAGGTATCACAAATTGCATTGCAAGCAAGCCAGGTCCTTCGCCCCGAGCCCGGAGTCTAGACGAGGAATTAGGCAGAGCGTACCGGAGTGAACCAGACCTGCACCCGGGTGTCGGTCAACAACCGGCGCGACACCCCAGACCCGGTCGATACCCCAGCGATTCCCGTTACTCCTTCAACTCCAATACTACCACACGTATCTCTTGACAACGTTTCATAAAACTTTTACTAAGACAATTCTCGGAGTACACTTAGTTATAAATAGATCGAACCAATGGACTATAAATAGATTTTACACAGAATACTTAGAAGCTACATAAAAAGTAGGTCTTAGAAACTGCTTCATACCGCGTTATAACTCACATATAATGTGAGATGGATAAAAAATTGCCCGTTACCCGATAAGTATGTACATCAATAATAACAAGAATCTATATTAAGTACTGTGTGGAATAGATACATTATTAAGTATTCTCAGATCACAGTCACAATTTACCAAAAATTGGTATATCTCATTAAAATGACCGTCGCAATAGCTTATCAAATCGCAGCGACGTTTAAACTAATGTAGTGTATCCATTTTATAGTGACAGTTTCTACTATTTACGGGGTTTATTGTTATCGATGTATTCCAGAACCTCCATAGCCTAGCGGCAAAAGCCTTGGGGTTCGTAGATTCAATTCGATATATGTAAAATCAAAAATTTCTTTTCGGGTCTAGTTGGTTGAGGCACTAACCTCTGTATCTCGGAAAGCACGTAAAACCGTTGATTCCTTTTATTATTTTCTATGACAATCGTATACCACGTTACGGGCATCGTAGCAGCGTTTCCCTGTATACCAACTCGCCTGCCAAGCGAGCAGCACCTAAGACAAAACCCTTTTCGAGGCAAGCCCAGGTTTAAGACTAAGGACGTTATAGGATTGATGATGATGATAACTACATAAGACAGAAGTCCAATAATGCTTAAGCATAGGTAAGTGCAATAAAATAGCGTAGCGGTAATTGGCTCGCTTTAAATCTCGGAGGTCGTGGGTTCGATCCCCACTCCGGACAAGAAATCTTTGTGTGAATTCTAAGATTTCTTTCCGGGTCTGGTTGGTTGAGGGACTACCCTCCGTGACTCGGAAAGCACGTTAAGCCGTTGGTCCCGATTGTTATAACATCATCTATAATAATCGTATATCAAGGAACGGGCAGCAGCGTTTCCTTGTGTGTTACAACATAATACTGCGGTCACCAACCCGCCTGCCAAGCGTGGTGACTATGGCTATACCTTCCCTCGGGAGGAGGCCTATGTTCAGCAGTGGACGTTAGACGGGCTGATGATGATGATAGGTAAGTGCAATAATGCATAGCATAATATGTAAGTGACCGCGGTTAACGCAACAGCCACCAGACGGAAGTTTATTATATGAAAACATTTATAAGCAGGTTTAGGAATAAAATGATAAAGAATATGCGAGTAAAACCGCGAGGGACAGCTAGTTAAACACATAGTGCTTAGGCATGGAAACCAGTTAATGCCTATCCAATAATGACTATGAATTCGTACGATAACAATACATGGCAGGGTCAGGTGTCGAAACTTATCACTTTTGCAGAATGCTGATCCATTGTAGTGGCTTACTATTTTTGTGTTACCATTATCTGCACGTATGGCTATAAATAGCTTACGATGCGCGTGGGCAAATGGAAGCAATAACTATGCGTAGTAAGAGCTCGTAATAATTATATGAAGCCCATTTTGTGGAATATATAGTTTGATTACTATTACTTTCATTTACTAAACTAGTTTTCTCATGTGGTCTCTACCATCGAAATACATATACTCGTTGTTGACCGCGACTTCGTCCGCATGGATTTCAATTTCTTCATACAAACTTCGCAACCCCCTTTCACTCACTTAGGGGAGGAATTTTCAAAAATCCTTTGTTAGTGCTCACTTATGTTACTTAATTTGAGCAAAATGTATGGTCTAGACCCAGCAGTTTTAGCTGTGCATTGATCAACTAGTCAGTCACTTTCTGCTCCTATATAAATATAGACATATAGTATTAATATAGCCTATAATTCACCTGGTTAATATGCATTTTTTTTTTCTAATAGAGAAACAATTGAAGATGTGAGAGAATAAAGCTGATAAGTCACATAATTTAAATTTGGAGTAAATCAAAGTTAAAGTTTCACTTTTATTTTTTGATATAAGTCGCTACAAAACTAATGTTTGTATTAAACTATGATGCTAAGTTGTGTAAATAACCTAAAATATTAATGGTATGAAAGCAACCAAACAAACTTATATTTTCTATGATTTAATTTGAAAAAAAATCTTGACATAACTTCTTTTTTCATAAACAAAAGTAAACTTTTCTGCAAGTTTCTGCAAGTGTTAAGATGAATGTATTTGTCTCGTAAAGTCTTAAATGGATGGCTTAAGATCTGTTGTCGTATTGTATTAACATATCACCATCATCTATGCAAAAAAACACAAAAACTCGAAAATGCGACATATCACCTTCATCCACTCACGTCTTTAATTATTAGAAGTGATTTAAAGTTTATTCATAGCAAAAATTACAGCCTTTTGTGTTTATACTACTAATCAGTAGGAATGGATATAGACACTTTGAAGGTTGTCCATACATACCACTGTGGCATAGATAATTAAGACTTGCTTTAACTATCGGAAGTTACAGATTCAATTCGCATTGCGGACTAAAAATCTTTGTGTAAAAGCAAAAATTTCTTATTAGATCTGATTGGTTCAGTTGACTACCCTTCAAGCCTCGGAAAATCATGCAAAGTAGTTGTGTTGCTTTGCATCCAGATTGTTACAATATTATTGACAATAGGTAATCCACAGCACAGTGTCTACAATTGTAGGTAGACTGTACCATGTATGACTGTTTAATACAGCAGTACGGTAAGTGGTGTCAGAATCACTTGGAAAATATAAATCAGTTCAAGAGGAAAATTATATCATACAATTTATTTTATCAATCTTGGTTTTTACTTCCAAACCAAGAACCATACATGAAAAATAATAAATTTATAGTAATTTCTCTAATCTCAATGTGTTGTTTATTATCTATTATGTCCATGGTAAAGCATTATTTGATCAGCAGTGTCATTGTAGACTACATACCCAAGTTCAAGTTGTTAGTGCTAGTGTTATAACTTACATAATAAACCTTTCTATATATCTATATACATAGAAAGTTTTACTATGTAAGCTTTTTACTTTTTCATAGACCTTTTTATACAAAATATCAAACAATAATAATTTATTGGCTGTTAAAGAAAAATATTTAATAGAGACAACTTTAACTATCAAGTCTTATATTTGGATATGCTTAAGATATAGTTAAAACTATACATACAAGACATGTATTCAATGTATATACAATGATATATAAATGATGCTACTGATTGACTGATCAGAACTGACAGATTTCATTGTAATCTTTATATATTGTTACTGAATAAATTAATCAACATTCTTTATGGAGTACATGTGCCCTAAACTATTGTATTGTATAAAATGTTAAAGCTTTTTGTTAAGACCACTCTGTTATGCATGATTATTTTTTCTATACAGAAAACATGGTAAGCAATAAATTATAAATCAATATAAGAAAATATTGCATGATTCATAAATTCATTAAGTTTTTCTGTCTTACTGCAATATGTTACATTAGTTATGTATTTCTTCTCTTCCTATGTAAAATAATGATTATGTAATGTTTTAAAATGTAAACTAAACTGTTCTTAAACATTTGAAATATACAATATGACTGAGCAATCTGTATTGTAAAACACATAAGTCTGCCATTTTTGAGGAGGAGACCTTGCAAACTAACAAGCGAATTGCATTAATATAATGTATATAAGGTACGGACGAAATAGTTGTTAATTAATAGCGTGTCTATCAAAATCCGGAGAAGCACAGCTAAGATTTAATTTCGAGGTGTTGTTACAAAATAAACGATCAGCTGATTTCTTTGTTTGACTACTGCAACGACAGATTCAATCTTCGAGATGTTATGACACGTCAGAAGGCAAAAAATGATAATAAACTACCAAAAACTCTAGTCAATACCATCACAATCACTCCAGGGTGCATTGACGAAGAGTTTTACGAGTTACTAATCCATAAACAAACCTTGAAAGTTCTTACCTTTGTAATGGACTCGAAGATTATTTTGCGACAATCCGATGTAGCTGAATTTATCCTTAGTGCTCCAAGACCTTGGTAACGGTGTTTCCTCTTCATTCACATTAGGATAAAGCAATTTTAAACGATCTACAGTATCACTTTGCACTTGATTTTGGGAATCCATCGTTCCCCGTCCACTACCCATCGCAGCCATTTCTAATTTCCGTAAATTCATGTCATGTCAATGACGTCACGATTAATGTTTTGTAGCATTCGACAGATGGCGCTGTATTACCTGATGCCATAGACGAAATCGATACTTACCGAAATATTTTTTTGACAAAATATTCCAAAATTCGTTGATGAGATCTCACTAATTTAAAATAGTAATAATACTATACCTTTATACAAAATAGTACAAATTTTACGTATGCATTTTTAAGTGACTATTAAAGCTAACATATGTTTTACAACTTATGTTACAAGCTCACATATGTTGTAATTGTAACATGTGTCTAGTAATTCCAGATAATCACCACAACAACGGTGTAACTTACCACTTCAAAGATAACATTTTAGTTTACTTGGATTTTGGATTTTTTATTGATTTTTATTAATTTAGAATGAATAACATACCCAAATTTCTGAAAGAAATTGAAAGCAATTTCGTGATAAAAATAAAACAGGTTACGAAACCCAATAGTGAGCTTTTATATAAACAACAGCTATATCATGATGAAGTTTTAAAGGTAGGCAAATTATCATATAGGTTTAAAGTTCAGCAATATGTGAACTACTTAGAGCGATTTATTAACCTTTTATTACAAATTATTAGGCGCAATGCAAGTACCTACAACTGGCTTGTTCCTTGTTCCGACCACACAACTACCTATCGCTCTTCCCGCAGTTTGTTCATGTCTTTTTTTTGTTGTACTAATACTAATACTAAATTATTCATTAATAATTTTAGGAGTAGTTATTCCTCCACACCATTACCTCTTAAGAATTAAAAGTGTCTACCTTAGTCATGGTTATGTTAACTCACCTTTTGTTAAACACGTTACGTTATAAAAACGCAGAGATTATCTCCTTATAAATAATTAATGCCCGTTTTTTTAGATCTGCCATGAAGCTTTCAATAGTTTAATAGATGGCGCTGTTACATATTCCAAAATACTAAAGCAAATAAAGTTGGGTTACGACCATGCTATTCAAATAAGAGATGAAAGAATATCACAGTTTATTACACAAGATGTAAGTTTTATATTTTATCAAGCAGTAAGTATATTTTTCAATGCATACACAGCTGTATAAAAAAAAGGATTGTGGTTTCCGGCTTCCATCCCTTGTCTTCCTATGAGTATCGTAAGAGGCGACTAAGGGATTTATAGCAGAATCTATCAGCTCAAGGTTAATTATCATCTTACTGCGATCACCAATCCACCTGCCAAGCCAAGCTTGCCAAGGTCTGTTATGAGAAGACCCATGTTCAGCTGCGAACGTAAACGGGCTGTTAAAGCTGTTTTTTATTAATTACAGGCATGTCTGTCTGCCAAAAAAATTATATACAAAGTTCACGAGAACTTCATTTAAAATATAGTCTAGGTTAGTTCTGGATGACGCAGCTTTCAATTAATGAAGTACTAAAAAACACTCATTTTAAACTTACTAAGTAATACATTCTTAACACACGAGTATTGAATTTAACTCTATGATGACCGTTGTGCTGTCATAATGACAGTAATGACATAACATTTTGACATTATTTTGTTATTGTTTCGATCGGTGCGAGCAGCGAGTCTTAATTTTAAAAAAATATTCCTATACGTTTAGTTTATATTATTATTTAGTACATTTAATTTTTGATAAAAATGTCAGTAGTTAGAGATGTATCTAACATCTTCATATTGGATGGAGGATTCTCTACCCAGTTGTCTACCCATGTCGGCACCACCGCAGATGGAGATCCATTATGGAGTGCCAGATTCTTACAAACACATCCAGACGATGTCGTCAATACCCACCTCGATTTCCTACGGGCAGGTTCAGACATTATCATGACAAATACTTACCAGGCATCCGTTGGTGGTTTCGTTAAACATCTTAATGTCACCCCAGAACAAGGATATCATCTTATAAAATATGCGGTAGAACTCGCTAGACGCGCCTGCAGTATTTACGAAGAGGAATGTCATAAGATTGGAACTGCTGTTCGTCCATTGCGCATTGCTGGCTCCGTGGGCCCGTACGGCGCGCATTTACTGGATGGATCTGAGTACAGTGGGAACTATGCTGACTTCACTGATGTTGGTACGATGAAGAAGTGGCATACGCCTAGAATTCAAGCTTTGGTTGAAGCTGGAGTAGATTTATTAGCATTTGAAACCATTCCATGTCAGAAAGAAGCTGAAATGTTAGTGGAAACCTTAAAAGAGTATCCACACATGAAGGGTTGGCTGTCTTTCAGTTGTAAAGATGAAAATTCACTTGCCCATGGAGAAGAATTTAAAAGTGCTGTAAACAAGTGCTGGGAATTAAATCAAAATCAATTGATAGCCATAGGCACAAACTGTTGTCCACCAAAAATAGTGGCAAAATTATTTAATGATATTAATGTAGGTAGGGAGATCCCAATTCCATTTATCACATACCCAAATTCAGGAGAAAAGTTTAAGTCAGGAGTTGGGTGGGTTGATAAAGATAAATGTGAAGCCATCACTAGCTTTGTGAATGAGTGGCTGGACTGTGGTGTCCGGTACTTTGGAGGCTGCTGCAGAACTTATGCTACTGATATAGCAAACATTAAAGAGCAAATCAAGTTATACTTTGAAGAGAAGAAGACTGTGCCACAGTAACTGGATTGTGGTTAAGATGTGGTATCTAGTTTTGTCAAGTCACATATAAAATTGGTGCTATACTTGTTTTATAAATACACATTTGTATTACAGTCTGTTGCAGAGATTTTCTCAGATAGAGATGATTGAATTTAATCTTTTGTTATTTTATTTTAAGTGAATCTAATTAATATAATGCAAGATTTATGGCAATTGTTGTTTTGTTATTTTTTATTTTTTTATTTTACTATTGTTATATTTACTATTTTTGTTTTATCTAAGAATGGTATTTTTTCCAAAGGAAATATGGATATTGAACCTCTTCTAAATCTATGTATTTGATGATGCAACATCTAAATTGTTGATGGCATGATTACACAATATTTCTATGCTTACAATAAATCTTATCTGTTTATAAATATTCTGATAGTTCAAGAATAAATTTGTGCCTTTATAGAAACAGTGTTTTGATATTGTTTTTCTTAAATATACATATTTTAAGACAACTTACACACTAGGGCACCTAATTTCTGTATAAGACAAGTTATGACTTGTCCGAAAACATGTAAATACATTCAATTGTGATTGGTTGAGTAGTTCCGAACCTATCCTATGCCCGCATACCACTACAGATTGTGGGCTAAGTTTTTAATGTAATTCATTCTGATTTGGAGAGTTGTAATAAGCAAATGTCATGAAGTTTTTTTTTTTTGCCCTCTGTTCATTTATCCATTATCAGATGAGGTGACTTTTAGTGACTGGTATGGTACATTCTTCTATTAAATAATCCGCCTCATATTATTAATGTGCTACTAATTTGTGCGATCACATAATATGTTGTAATGCTTCAGCCGTTTGATTTTCAATGGCTCACTTAGAGCAGTTGCTAAGCTATTGGTATGATTGTTTATTAGGCTTCTATATAGGCTTGTTCTGAGCTTTATTTCGTTTTTGACAGTATTTATTTTTAGGTGTTCATGTGCATTTGATATTGTTCGCAATATTTTGTTTTGGAATCTTTGCAGAATTTCCACATATGAGTTTTTTGTTGTGCCCCAAATTTCAACACCATAGGTCCAAACAGGCTGTAGTACTGCTTTATCTATTGGTGTTTGGTTTTCTTATGACACAGGTGATGTTCGTCCAAGGAGCTAATTTAGTTTTTTTGACAAAATGTTAAGTTTTTTTGCGTTTTTTTTATGTGACTCATCCATGTTTGTTTCCTATCAAGATGAATGGCAAGGTATTTTACAGTTTCTTGATGAGCCATTATTTTCGCGCCATGTTTGACCGGTGGAAAGTTTTCTTTTCGTAGAGTGAACGTTACATGGGTTGATTTGCTGGCACTAGCTTGTATACGCTATTTTTCCATCCATTTGTTGATTTTGTTAAGATGGGTTTGCAACACTTGCGAGGCTGTAGTAGGGTTTTTGCTGTTGAATAGAACAGCTGTGTCATCAGCAAAGGTAGCTGACAACATGCCTGGTTTGTCAGCAGTGTATAGCAGATATAGGGTAGGACCCAGAACAGAACCCTGGGGCACACCCGCCTAAACATTATAGAATTCCGAGAAAAAACACCCAATACGGAAGATTCTGTTTTCGAGATACGACTTGAGTAGTACAAAGATATTATGAGGGAGTTGTTTTGTTTATTGGAAATTAACTTAATAAAGGCTTGTTGTAATCCAGTCCATCCATCCTGTAAATGCCGTGTGGTTTCCGGTGCCGTGTGGTTTCCGGCTTAGAATAGACCACCCCATGTCCTCCAATGGGTGTCGTAAAAGGCGACTAAGGGACATATGGCTGATGGATGGGCAGCAGCATCTATTAGCTCAAGGTTTACATCTTACTGCGATCACCAATCCGTCTGCCAAGCGTGGTGATTGTGGCAAAATCCCTCTACGATCCTGGCTTGCCAAGGTCTGTTAAGAGGAGGCCCATGTTCAGCAGTGGACGTCAACGGGCTGTTTATGATGATGATGATGTACATCCAGGATTACTGCAGAGCAGTATTCCTTCCTTTTTAGTGATTCTAATCTTGTATACAACCCTATGATCTTGTTCTATTGTTGAATGGCCTTGTCCGAATCCAAATTGGTGTTGAGGGATTATGTTACCTTCTCTTATAGTAGAGTTATGTCTATCTCCAAGGACTGTGTTTCACACAAACAATTATCCTGAATGGGAATCAAAATCACAATACTCAAGCAAAAGCAACTGCTGTAACCACTAAACTACTGGTGTAGTCAAAATTTTGTAAATTAGTAAGTGTAAGTAATTTAAATTTCAGAGAATATTTGGCATATCTGAAAGAAAGGAACAAAGAGATATCAAAATTAAATCTTTATTAAAACAAAATGAAGATCTAAAAGAGCAAAATTTTAACCTGGGCTCTGAAATACGCAAATTGAAAAAAGATATCTTGAAGGTTTGTTGATGATAGGTGGCGGTAAAACTATTTAACTGTTAAAGATTGTTATAAGCTAAAACTATCTTTGGCCTTATCAATTTTCACAAAATCTTACGTTTTACTTCTCTTTAATACTTGTCTGCTTGTTTCGTGTTATAAAATAAACGTTATTACGATTTTTAAGTGAAAGCGTTTAGACCCTTGGTGGTGGTAATTTTCTTTCCACTTTTACCATTTTAGGATCTTCATTATTTTCTTCGTACCTATCGTATGCGTTTACTATTGTTAAGAATTACATGTCTGATGCACCTAGGTGTTCCGCGTGTCACGGAAAACTTTATAAACACAAAATTCATGGACTCAATTGACTCTAAGAACACCTAGATTGAGATTACCTAGTTGCGAAGCCTTGACTTTGGAATTTACCTTATAGGCAGTTGCCTACCGTTACAATAACACTGAGCCACCATTGCAGCCTAGCCTTTATTTTTGGTTACGAGCTAAAATAGTATTGTTATCGACAGCTGGAAAACGAGCAGTTCTCAGAGTACCTGTCCCTGATGCGAGAGCGCGATGCTCGCTACACATTGTACTTCGAGAACCTCGGACTACAGATGAAACTAAAGGAGTTGAGCGGTAATTCTTACTCGTTCGACGACTCCTTTGGAGATCCTGTGGTGCTGAGGATTGCGCTTGATAGGTGCAGGTACGTACACAGTACCTACCTCTTTTGATTGCCGTATGACGATAGCCGTTGGATATCATTAATGAGTAAATTAACTTAGTTATTAGTACCTACTTATTAGTTAATTTTGTACCTAATAAATAATATGTTAGGTTTACGACCCATTAGTTAATGTGCACCTAACTTTTAATTTTTTCTGTAAATGTTGACATATAAATTAACTATTTAGAAGCCTTCTCTACTTTCAGAGACCAACTATCAATAACACAAAGAGATTTGACAAAGATGACTGATGAGTATGCCGAAACGGTACCACGCAGAACATACGACATGCTTGAAGCGAAGTTTGGAGATCTCAACAAGAAGATGGAGAAATTGAAAGAAGAATACCAATCTGTTCAGGAGAGTCATAAGAAGCTACTGGGTTAATATCTAAAACTACCTAGTTGCCCACGCCCGGTATCACACGCGTAGCTCTTTCAAATCGGACCAGTAGTTAAAACGAAACAAACAAACTCTTCTGCTTTATATATGAAGACGTCTTGTGTATTATAGGAGTGAAGATTCGTGCTTCGTAACAAGTAGCTTACCGCTATAAATATTCAATAATTTTCCTATCTTAAAGATTGTTTTTGTCTTCACAGCCGTCAAAGCCAACATTAAAGAAGAATTATTCGAGACCAAAGAACGATGCCGTGAATTAGAGCGAGCTGGTACTCCGCGTCCGCAGTGGGAACTTTGTTCCGATTTTATAGGGGGTGGAAGGGATAGGTAGGACTTTAGAGTGATACCGTGATACCTACGAATAAAGAAAAGTTTTATAGCACAGGATAAAGTTATGTTTTATGACCGGCTATGTGGCGTCAGTCGGTGAAAAATACGTGTGTTTGCAAACATACACTTTACTATAAATAACATTCGCCTTTGAAATGTGTTGACGATGTCGATGCTGATGTTGGGTTGTGGGTATAAAAGTAATTCATCGTCAGCCCGTATAACGTCCACTACTGAACATGGGCCTCCTCCCGGAGGAGGGTATTTGCCATAGTCACCACGCTTGGCAGGCGGATTGGTGACCGCAGTATTATGTTGTTCCACACAAGGAAACGCTGCTGCCCGTTCCTTGATATACGATTATTATAGATTACGTTATAACAATCGGGACCAACGGCTTAACGTGCTTTCCGAGGCACGGAGGGTAGTCCCTCAACCAACCAGACCCGGAAAGAAATCTTAGAATTTACACAAAGGTTTCCTGTCCGGCGTGGGGATCGAACCCACGACCTCCGAGAATTAAAGCGAGCCTAATAACGCTACGCTACGGAGGTTGTCAAAAGTAATTGGTTCAATTAAAATATTTATTCGTGATACAGATGGTTGCAGCTAGCAAGCAGTCTGTCGTCCAGAGACATTCTAAGAGTGTTACTAAAAGAGCTCGGTCCTGCAGCTGAGAGTGATCATTTGGAGTATTTTGACGGACTTGTAAGTATTGTTTAAGTAGCAATCATCATTTAATATTAAAACATTAATATAGAGGCGAAAAACAATCTTTCGGTCCATAATACATTTAGGTAATAGGTACCTTATGTTATTAGGGTATGGACCCGGTAATACCCCCATATCTTCGCTACGAAGGCAAAGTTCGTAACTTGCGGCTGTCGCGGCGGGAGGTCAGCGTCATCATCAACGACATCTGGCTCGGCAAGGAGGAGGCGCAGAACATGTCGATGCAGGACTATGTCACACAGTACTTTGAAGAAAGGTAAAAACCATGTAAAATATTTAAACTCTTCATGAAATTTGATTATGTAAACTTTTAGGAAGACACTAATTAAAGTTATGTCTGTAGTTAGGTATCTAAATAACAATTGAGGATCAATCAATGTAATTTAGATGACTATTAATGTTTCATTAAATACCTCGATAACTGTTTACTTTCCCTTACTAAAAGTTAAGAAAGAACATAGTAAAACTGACGGCAAGCATACCTGCCTGAGTACTTCTAGAACTTTTTCGTCCTCAGATACCAACAGCCTTCAGTCCGCGCCGAATGGGCGTACAATCTGTGCGCTGGGGCGGAGCAGATGCTGGACGAGCCGCAAGTCAAGCTGTTCTGGGGGGTGCTGCACGGACACCTCAGCGAGCACATCTACTGGGGACACCGCGCCCAGTGGGTGGCGCTTAAAGAACAGCTCTACAGACATAGCAAGGATAAGGAGGTAGCTTTTAATTTTTTTGCATGTTGATGAATGTAGAAGTTCACATAAGATTTTTAATTTATTTTGCACCGTATAATTTTTTTTTTGTATTTTTTTATACTCGGAAATAAGTTTTATTCTTTTAGTACAATTGATTCTACCTTCTTTTTCATTGGCTTTAAAAAATATAGATTAAACTGACTGCGAACCTGTGGTAAGGGCGCCCGTTCTTACAACCTAAATTATCTTTTAGTACAACGCACTAGAACTCATTTTACAACAAATATTGAAATTAATGTTTTTAGACAATAACTATAGAAGAATTTGAAAAGATATCGAGGGCCACATTTCCTTTGAAGAGTGAAGTTGACATCAAGAACCTGGTGGACGTGGTGCGCAAGCAGCTCAAGATCAAGATGAACTCCAACGATATCTGCTTGGACAAATTGTACTATGAGGTTAGTCGAATTTATTACTGTAGTAGAAGAATGAGAACATGAACTTCCATCGATATGGATTTCCCTTAGTCACCACACTTGGCAGAATGCTTGGTGACCGCTCTATTATGTATAGCATACATACATAAATGTTGCTGTCCGTTTCCTGACATACTATTGTCATAGATTATGTTATGACAATCGAGACTGTGCCTTAGAAACCGGTAGGCATAGTACTTCAACTACCCAGACCCAAAGAAATAATATTTTTTACACGAAGACCTTTTTGTTTAGTGCGGCATAGGAACCAGACCCACAGGGCTAGGCTAACG
This sequence comes from Nycteola revayana, assembly GCA_947037095.2. Lineage (NCBI taxonomy): Eukaryota > Metazoa > Arthropoda > Insecta > Lepidoptera > Nolidae > Nycteola > Nycteola revayana. The sequence continues at coordinate 718,161 of OX344857.2, read as the reverse complement.
TGGTCGTGTATCTTCTGTTTTTTATGATATTAGACTGCGTAGACTCCGACATCATAAGTAAGTAACTTTACGTTCGACCTTTGTGATAAAAGTTTAATGCAATGTATTTTCGTAGAATGAAGAAGGTTTCGACCGCGTGGAGTTTGCTCGCGAACTTTATCGGCAAAGGCAAATGGCGCAAGACAAATACATTCGGGAAGTAGTCGCGGAACTAGGAGGAAAACACGTGGCTAACAAAACTGTCAGTGTCGAGAATGTGAAACGAGCCTTCGCCATCGTTGATCCGGCTATAGGTATTTTTTGTCATTACATTATTTATTACTAACAATGGTAACCTTGACTTAAAATGACGCGACTTGCTATTCATCATCAGCCCGTATAACGTCCACTGCTGAACATGGGCCTCCTCCCGGGAGAGGGAATTTGCCATAGTCCATAGTGACCATGCTATTGGTAAAAGAATTTTCCAAATCAGTTTATTAGATCCAGAGATTACCCCCTACAACGTCACAAACTGAACCTCGTTATTATAACATAGTAAAGCTGTTAATGTAAATGCATTTAGAGATGGACCTACTACAAATCCTTGAGGCACACCTGTAGTATAAATTGAAATCGATTTATGAATAGGTACTATTTTACCTTCTATATCAGTGGTACGTGTACTATCAAAGTATGCTACATGTAAAAGCATCGTATTTCATGCAAGTACAGTTCTCAGTGTCGCCAATATGCGTTCAATAATTTGGCTTTTGGCGGAGCAGCGGGTAAAACCTCTCTGGCACAAACAGTGTACCTACTATCGCAATAAACGGGAGGCCCGCAAAATTCGCTGCCTCGGCGGCGTCATAGGTGCCTACATTCCCAATCTTAGAGCAAGGGTTGCAAAATCCTTTTCTCCCGGGTAAAAAAAAAAACGTACCTATATAGAATAGTCAAGTCAAAGTCAAAGTCAATTTAGCACAATAAACTGAATACCTACGACATTCGGAGAGAAATGGGTTGATTTAAAAACTAGGTAACAATCATCTCCTCCGCATTCTTGAAATTATAAATAACTGGCTTATACCCGCGTCTTCGCTCGCATTGAAGCCAATGTCCCTAAGTTACTTCTAATACCTCAAAGAATATGTGTACAAAATTTTATAATGGTCAGTAAGTAATTCTTGCGTGTAAGCGTAACAAAGAAACTTACATTTATAATATTAAGTAGGGATGATTCAATATGTAGAAATGATGAAAGGTTAAATAAAGTGGTATATTTAGACAGTCAAATGGCTTTTTCAGAACAAGACGGTCTTCAGGTCATTATGATTATGAGGAAGAAAGACACTACTTATATATAATTAACGTTGAATGTTATTCTGATTTATTTCCAGATCATATACGAATGGAGCGCTATATTCGCTGGGCCTTCTCCGATCCTACGTCTGATATGAATTGCATTCCGCCGATAGCCCTAAGAGTTCTAACCACAAGATTAGCGGCCGGTGACATTGAACGTATTGGACCTAGATACAGGGGCACTCATCGAAGAATTACCTACAAATAAATTACTTTGTAAAATGGAGTAACAAATCTTAAGAAGATTTGATAAAAAAAAACATTAAGATTTTATCTTATACCTATTCACTTTAGTAAAATAATATTTTAAAAGAAGAACATCGATTTATGTTATGTCTTAAGTATAATTCGTAGAGTTTGTGTAAAAATAAAATATTTGAAGGTATAGTATTGTTTTTCTTTTTTGAGTGTACTTGAATAAGCTCATTCAAAATTAATAAGCCGTAGAATTAGAAATAAAACTATTTTATTGTTTTCCTATAAATGGAAGCAAGCTGTAGCTACTCGTCGTGGCAAAGTTTTGGATCATAAAAAACCAATATTAGTCAACAATTATTGCAACTTTGCACATCACTAGACTCACTGACAGTAAGTTGTCAGTGTGTCTGGTGTCAATGTCTTATTTCAGAATCAACATGTCATTAAAGCGTGTTAGTATATTGTAACCTCAAAAATTCATCTATTTACAAACAAAAAGGTGCTATAATTGGTTTTTAAATACTATTATGGCTGATATAATTGATAATGAAGAAATTGATAGAGACTCAGTGGAAACAGAAGCAATTGAAAAGCAATTTCCAAAGAAATACAACGTTCTTACAGAAACTGCTGTTTCCCTTAAAAAATCCTATATTAATAAGTTACATGGAACAAAGTAAGTTACTTTTCAAAGCAAATAACGGTAGCTATGATATCAAGAGCGTGAATATGCTTTCAATTGGTAACTACTGTTCAAAACACCTATATTATACATTGATTTTGTTTCTCCAACAGATCTTTAAACCTAGCAGTTAGTCAATCTGACAATAGTATAGAAGTTTATCACTTAAATAATACATCTCTAACAAAGCTGTGTCGACTGAGCGGTCATCAGAAAACATTGTCAGAAATTGTTTGGGACCCTAAAGATGATAATTTGGTATACTCAGCAGCAAATGATGGTATAGTTAAGTTGTGGGACATAAGGAGCGGTGGAACATGTGCACAGGAATATAAAGGTAAACTGACATTCTTAATTCATCTCTACAAGGTGTAACGGAAAGGGTACATACATAGAAAGAGCAAGGCTTTTTTGGATGATAACAAACAATATGGCAAGGGTTATTTAATCCTATCTCTACAAGTCCGGAAGTAATGATTTTTTTAAATTCATAGATATCAGAAACCAAACTTTTCAAATTGAAATAAATACATCACTAGCACTCAATCAGCTGATCGATGTCAATAAACTATTTGCAAGTAAAAATAAATCTCTTACTCCTGGTATTTCTGAATAAAGGGTTCCACATTTTTATTTTTTGTTTGCAAAATAATACTGACTTTTTTTTATTTTATTTTGAGTTGAAACCCTTGCCATATCCTTTGTTATGATCCAAGAAGCCTTGCTCTTTCTATGTATATACCCTTTCCGTTACACCTTGTATATTTATGCACAATAAATATTATGTGATAGACTTGCCTTTGTTTGTGTTTATATCAAACTTAGTTGTAATTTACTTGTTCATACTAGTGCTACATAAAAAGTTAATTTTCATGACTCCATACAAATTATATAAAAGTTTAATAATGAACTTTGAATAAGTTTCAAAAGGTATTTTGGATTTGCAACAACAATCAAACTTCAGTTAGGAATTTCTCATTTGGTTCTAATAAAGAAATATCATTCAAATTTCAATGGTACCGTTATAAGTTTTAAGACAAGGATATTTTTTGTATATATTATTATTTATCATCAATACCACTAGTCTATAAAACATCTACTGCTAACATGGGACTCCACCCGAGGAAGGTTATGCATGGTGACTTATTATTTATTTTGTCAATTCCAATTTCAGATGAAGAAGGGGAACTTGTAAGACCATATGAGTGTTTGGATGTGACAAGCAATGGTCGTGTGCTGTGTGCCGGCAGCCAGGTGGTGGAAGATGATGCCTACCTGGTGTTCTGGGACCAGAGGAACAAACAACCATTAGGGGGTTACTGGAACTCACATACTGAAGATATTACACAGGTACTATACCATAACTTTTTATTATTATAGCCTAGTAACAAGATTATGAACTGCCAACATGCCAAGGAAAGTTAAAAAAATACAGAAAACAAGAAATGAAGACATTAGGAAGAGAACAAAGTTGACAGATGCCCTTCCCTAAGATTAAAGCAAAAATGGGCAGGTCATGTCTTAAGATACCAGGATAAAAGGTGGACCAAAACAGCTACAGAATGGCCAATCCCCACCCATTGCACTTTCAACATGAACCCACTCGTAACATAAGCATTTTATCTTAGCATGAAGGGATAACAAGAATAAAAATTAATTAAGAATCATGTACTTATTATGGAAATAAAACTAGATAAATAAACTTTCTAATATATGTTTATCATGATCATGATAATATCCTGCTAGATAATAATTGGTGTTGGTACAATATTGTTTAAGTGACAGTTACTATAAGATGGCGTTTTATCCACTAATGTCCCTTACGAAGTATAACACTATCACCAACATTATGCAAAACTTTTTATAGCCCATGTAGTGTGGATGTTTCCTCCAAATATGATGTATGTGTTGTTCATTAAATATATTTTTAAAGATTTATGACCGCTGCTCATAGAAACAGAGTAGCAATCTCATGAAAGAACCATCCGATGCCCTCGTAGACCCGAAGTCCGAGAGGCCCGCGAACTGTAAAGTAGAGCGACAGTTGCACAAAACTCCCCTAAAATACTAAGTCATAATCCCTCAATCTCATCGCCAGCGACCGCCCTGAGCCGAGGTCCAAACTCCACAGGGGGCGCAGGTTGCTTAGTTTGTAGTTTTTAAACCATTTATTAAGGCTGGAGCTCTGCTCGCCTTTATGCCCGGTGAAGTAGCAAAAGCCTCGTGGCTAACTACGTAAGTCAAACCGAAAAAAAAAAAAAATCTCATGAATGTAAAACTGTAGGCCTTTCCTATAATGTCTATTTCTAACAATATAATTTCAGGTTAAATTCCACCCAACAAAACCAGACGTCTTAGCCACGGGGTCACTAGATGGTTTGCTGAATATATTTAATGTTATGGAACAAAGTGAAGATGATGCCCTCACATACTCACTGAACATTGAGAACTCTGTGGAGAAGCTCACCTGGATTGATGAGAAGCAAGTGGCGTGTATCACTCAATCCAATGACCTACAGATATGGGAAACAGAGAGTGGAGATATGCTTAAGAGTTTTAATAGAGACAAAATTTCTAGAAGTGTAAAGGTATAGTTTTTTTTAAATTTGTTACGAATACAGTACAGTTATTCATACTCAAAGCCAAGCAAGTCACTTTGTGAATAGCAAAGTAAAACCAACATTGGGCTGCACAAGCCTAAGCTAGTTTAGTGACTGCACTGGTGACTCAGTGGTTATGGAAGTTTTTTCTGAGACCTGGTGTTCTGGGTTTGATTCCCACCGGGACAATTATTTGTGTGAACCACGAATAGTTGTTCTGAGTCTGGGTATACTTTGTGTCTGTGAATTGTATGTTTGCAAAGTCTCCCGCGACACACGAAATAATTTAATTAGAGCGGGAGATGTCTTAAAAAAAAAAGTGTTCTAGAATGTATTCTAGGGAAAGCTCACAAGCCTTGTGAGCTTAAATGCCAAGTCAGTACATAAATTAGGTAATAATCTTCAGTTTTTTTAATATAGTAATTGATTTGTGTCACAAGAGTGTTTGTCAATATTCTGCACACTTGGCATGGGGGAGGCTTATGTTCAGCAGTGGACAACAACAGGTTGATATGATGAAGATTACAGTAATTGAGGACAACTGTTTTATTAATTTACATAATTAAAGAATACTTACTCATAGCTGAAGGTCTGGAGTGGAGAGACACTATAGTACCGTTACAAAAGCTAAGACTGTTTTATCTCAATTTTCAGAGAAGTAGAGGAGATGACTGTTACTTAGTAGACACTTATGTATCTATTGATAACACGCCAATGTTGCTAGCTGGCTCATATGCAGGCGATGGGTAAGTTAATAAAGATTACTTGCATTTTCTTTGTGATAAAGTGTAATTATATAAAGTAAAAGGATTATTCTGTGGCTTACCTAACTGTCGTTACCTAGTTTCAAACTAAGATTTAATTGCATATGATGATTGTAGGTCTAGAGACTATTAGGAATGAAATACTTTAACAGCCAACTACAGTAATCTAACTAAAATTCCAGCATCAACTCAGAAAAATAGTATTATTAGAAAGAATTTTCCTAGTTAATATGACAATTTGTTTCAGGCATTTATTAAGATCGGCGACGATAACTGACAAGAAACTGGTGCCAAGTACGAACTTCGCTGAAAACAAACAGATAGTCAGATGTTGTTGGTATGATAAGGATGTAAGTATCTACTTTTAGACTAGACTTTAAAACTTTAGACTAGAAAAATATATGGTCAAAAACTAATTTAAATTATGATGAAAACTTAATTAATACGCATCTAATAGTTTGTTATTTACTTTCAGCGCGACATATTGGTGACAACTGGTGAATCAGGCATCATCACAGTGTGGACCGCGGGCGAAGTCGAGGGCGGAGCCGCGTCCAAGAAACTATCACAATCGTTGAACAAGTTGCACGTCAACAGACATAAACCGTACTGACCTAACAAATATACACAAACTAGTATATTGTTACTTTCTGTTTTCCTAAACACCTACCCTCTTTTATACAATAATGGATATTTCTTGGAACTAAAATTACAACAGAAGTTATCCTTTTTTAATTAAGCTGAAATTTAACTTCTTTGTGTGTTTCTAATTCTAACTCTTTTGTTTATATTAGTATATCTGCCAGATGGCATTATTTGGAAAACTTACTATCGAAATCGAAAACAGATGTTCGATTGTTAAATAGAGACTGTATTTGAGGACCACCTATGCGTTTAAGGTTTTGTTATGCCTACAGTGACATAGGTTTGCTAACGGAAAATAAAACCAGAGTTTCAATAACTTAGCACTTTAATTCAAAATATAATCCAATATTATTACTAATTGTAAATAAATGTAATTTATAAGTAAAATAAAATAGCAGCCCCAATGGGTAAAATATATTAATTTCTTCGATTCCGTCAGAGCCTCGCGCATGCAATAAATTATATTACCGTACATAAACAACACATCTAAATATAACACCCACGACAACGAACAATAAAATCAAATACGAGACCTACGAGAAGTTTCGCACATAAATAATTATACATATTACAATATTTATTTATGTATCCAAAAAAATGACACCGAGTTCCACGACTATTCAATTTTACGTGGCTATACTCAATTAACGCGGACTGCGCAGTCAATTTATTAGTAGTATTTAATACAGTCACTCTGATATCATTCGATTTAAAAATAAACACGAATATACGTTAATATCAGCCAATATGTGCCTACCTATAAAATATTAAAAATAAAATAAATGTACCTTAAATATTATATAAATATTTGTCAATGAACACAACCGGAGTAACCGCACCAAATGTTCAAAGCGAAGTGCTTCATTGTAACAAATATATTAAGAAAGATAATAATATATTATATCAAAACCAACTCAAAATGTTGACTAAATGTCGAATTGGACAATTAATTGATTTAGATGCATAAAAATACTAGTAATATTATATATCAGCTTTATTAAAATATTATATTTAATATAGCTGATATATAACTTACTTGAAAATACGTATATTTTTAGATCAAAATAGAAACCTCTTTTTTAAATAATTAAAACATATAAATATTAACTGTTTTTAAATTTTGCGAACGACCATATATATCGCCATATTAATCAATAGGTACTTAGTTCTAATAAGTCAATTAATAATCCAATAAATATAATTTGTACTCAAATTTAATCTCGAAAATAAACTATTCCCCTCCACTAATAAACACGGTAAAGTGAGACGATCAATTGATACATTACCCACATTGCATTATATTTAGAGGTGAAAGTAAAGAAGAAATAACTTAAAATTTTCAATTTGTGGTTTCGATCCAGAAACGAGTAGACCACAGTCATAAAAAGTACTACATAAATACTTTATAAACAATCCATTCAATGTGTTCTGAAACAATAAAAAAAGAAGTAATTATTGGTTATTTTCCAGATGCGAAATTTGAGCTAACCCAAAAAGTATCAATAAGTCATAATTAACCAATAAAATAAAAAAATGGAGAATGTTGGTCTAAAACAAACTTAAATTGCGGTTCGTCTCATTTTCAACTTTAAATACAATGTTCGGAATTGAGATCATTAAGTAAGATTTATTATAATAAGCTCAACGCGCGAGCTACTTTTTTGATAAAGCAAAATTTATCATTGCGAAATTGCAAACATAACTATCAAAACTGGCATTTTCTCGCAGTATTTGTATTATTTTTGAAACAATTAATTATAAGAGCTCCCTTTGACTCGAATTCTTCTGATATAGGTTTTCGATTAACGAACTTACGACGTATATATATATATAACTCTAAAATAAATGGTTGCTATTATATTACAGACAAACAACAAAATGCAATAATTAATAACATATGTTTTCAGCACGAAAGTACCAATAAACCGATTACCCTCGAGTTATATTTTGTTTGTCACGATTTTGGAAGTAGATATTAAATCGAGTTAAAAATGAAGATGATATATTACTTTATAAGTATCGATTGAAAAGAAGAGCTATCGTTAGGTGTCTAAAAAAATGTTGGCTAGCCAAAAAACTATTTGGGCGCCAAGTGTTTGTGATGAGGAAACGATCGCTTCACAATAATGTAATTTTGTCTAGAGTCTTTGGGCAATCTATGTTCAAAATGTTTTGTCGTGCACGTCCTACGCTGAACAATGTTAGTGAGAAGGTTTTGTGGCACAGGGTGTAATTTTGATAGATAAAACATGTGTAATGGCGTTGCATCGCTCTTTGGTAGTCGCAGTGAGAGATAAGCGCTGGTCGCGAGCTCTGCGGGATATCACTTCGATGTCAGGAACATTATGAGTCTGCAATTAACAAACATCATATCAATAATGGAAATAAAATTATCATCAGACACATAATCGGTAAGAAGTTATGAGGTAAGATGACTACCGTCATCTTACCTCATAACTTCTTCACTAAAATTGTAAATTTTAAGAAATATTGAATGATATCGCATTGACATACGACCTTTGGCAACCTTTATGCAATGATGCAATGACTAGGTTTCCGCGCGCGGTTTCACACGCATATTAGCCGTTCCTGTTGGGAACTTTATGCCTAAGGCAGCCGTAGCACAATGGTAAGGGTGTCGGGCTTGTGATTTTGAGGTCGCCGGTTCGAACCTCACCCATTACACTACCGACGTGAACCCACTCGTAACACAAACATTTTAGCTTAGCACGAGGGGTTAACAAGAATACTAGAAGACTGCACAACTATGCTAGTAATCAATTTAAAAAAAAACGTCGTCTATATGTCAGTGAAGAGAAGTGTATGGCCTTGTTGGAGAGCAGGCGGTTGGTGTCTATATGTCAGTGGGGACGCGTCACCTGAAGTGTATGGCCTTGTTGGAGAGCAGGCGGTTGGTGTCTATATGTCAGTGGGGACGCGTCACCTGAAGTGTATGGCCTTGTTGGAGAGCAGGCGGTTGGTGTCTATATGTCAGTGGGGACGCGTCACCTGAAGTGTATGGCCTTGTTGGAGAGCAGGCGGTTGGTGTCTTTATGTCAGTGGGGACGCGTCACCTGAAGTGTATGGCCTTGTTGGAGAGCAGGCGGTTGGTGTCTATATGTCAGTGGGGACGCGTCACCTGAAGTGTATGGCCTTGTTGGAGAGCAGGCGGTTGGTGTCTATATGTCAGTGGGGACGCGTCACCTGAAGTGTATGGCCTTGTTGGAGAGCAGGCGGTTGGTGTCTATATGTCAGTGGGGACGCGTCACCTGAAGTGTATGGCCTTGTTGGAGAGCAGGCGGTTGGTGTCTTTATGTCAGTGGGGACGCGTCACCTGAAGTGTATGGCCTTGTTGGAGAGCAGGCGGTTGGTGTCTATATGTCAGTGGGGACGCGTCACCTGAAGTGTATGGCCTTGTTGGAGAGCAGGCGGTTGGTGTCTATATGTCAGTGGGGACGCGTCACCTGAAGTGTATGGCCTTGTTGGAGAGCAGGCGGTTGGTGTCTATATGTCAGTGGGGACGCGTCACCTGAAGTGTATGGCCTTGTTGGAGAGCAGGCGGTTGGTGTCTATATGTCAGTGGGGACGCGTCACCTGAAGTGTATGGCCTTGTTGGAGAGCAGGCGGTTGGTGTCTTTATGTCAGTGGGGACGCGTCACCTGAAGTGTATGGCCTTGTTGGAGAGCAGGCGGTTGGTGTCTATATGTCAGTGGGGACGCGTCACCTGAAGTGTATGGCCTTGTTGGAGAGCAGGCGGTTGGTGTCTATATGTCAGTGGGGACGCGTCACCTGAAGTGTATGGCCTTGTTGGAGAGCAGGCGGTTGGTGTCTATATGTCAGTGGGGACGCGTCACCTGAAGTGTATGGCCTTGTTGGAGAGCAGGCGGTTGGTGTCTATATGTCAGTGGGGACGCGTCACCTGAAGTGTATGGCCTTGTTGGAGAGCAGGCGGTTGGTGTCTATATGTCAGTGGGGACGCGTCACCTGAAGTGTATGGCCTTGTTGGAGAGCAGGCGGTTGGTGTCTATATGTCAGTGGGGACGCGTCACCTGAAGTGTATGGCCTTGTTGGAGAGCAGGCGGTTGGTGTCTTTATGTCAGTGGGGACGCGTCACCTGAAGTGTATGGCCTTGTTGGAGAGCAGGCGGTTGGTGTCGGCGCGGTCGGCGAGCGGCAGCGCGCGCGGCGGCGCGTCGGGCGCGTCTATATGTCAGTGGGGACGCGTCACCTGAAGTGTATGGCCTTGTTGGAGAGCAGGCGGTTGGTGTCTATATGTCAGTGGGGACGCGTCACCTGAAGTGTATGGCCTTGTTGGAGAGCAGGCGGTTGGTGTCTATATGTCAGTGGGGACGCGTCACCTGAAGTGTATGGCCTTGTTGGAGAGCAGGCGGTTGGTGTCTATATGTCAGTGGGGACGCGTCACCTGAAGTGTATGGCCTTGTTGGAGAGCAGGCGGTTGGTGTCTTTATGTCAGTGGGGACGCGTCACCTGAAGTGTATGGCCTTGTTGGAGAGCAGGCGGTTGGTGTCGGCGCGGTCGGCGAGCGGCAGCGCGCGCGGCGGCGCGTCGGGCGCGTCTATATGTCAGTGGGGACGCGTCACCTGAAGTGTATGGCCTTGTTGGAGAGCAGGCGGTTGGTGTCTTTATGTCAGTGGGGACGCGTCACCTGAAGTGTATGGCCTTGTTGGAGAGCAGGCGGTTGGTGTCTTTATGTCAGTGGGGACGCGTCACCTGAAGTGTATGGCCTTGTTGGAGAGCAGGCGGTTGGTGTCGGCGCGGTCGGCGAGCGGCAGCGCGCGCGGCGGCGCGTCGGGCGCGTCTATATGTCAGTGGGGACGCGTCACCTGAAGTGTATGGCCTTGTTGGAGAGCAGGCGGTTGGTGTCGGCGCGGTCGGCGAGCGGCAGCGCGCGCGGCGGCGCGTCGGGCGCGTCTATATGTCAGTGGGGACGCGTCACCTGAAGTGTATGGCCTTGTTGGAGAGCAGGCGGTTGGTGTCGGCGCGGTCGGCGAGCGGCAGCGCGCGCGGCGGCGCGTCGGGCGCGTCTATATGTCAGTGGGGACGCGTCACCTGAAGTGTATGGCCTTGTTGGAGAGCAGGCGGTTGGTGTCGGCGCGGTCGGCGAGCGGCAGCGCGCGCGGCGGCGCGTCGGGCGCGTCTATATGTCAGTGGGGACGCGTCACCTGAAGTGTATGGCCTTGTTGGAGAGCAGGCGGTTGGTGTCGGCGCGGTCGGCGAGCGGCAGCGCGCGCGGCGGCGCGTCGGGCGCGTCTATATGTCAGTGGGGACGCGTCACCTGAAGTGTATGGCCTTGTTGGAGAGCAGGCGGTTGGTGTCGGCGCGGTCGGCGAGCGGCAGCGCGCGCGGCGGCGCGTCGGGCGCGTCTATATGTCAGTGGGGACGCGTCACCTGAAGTGTATGGCCTTGTTGGAGAGCAGGCGGTTGGTGTCGGCGCGGTCGGCGAGCGGCAGCGCGCGCGGCGGCGCGTCGGGCGCGTCTATATGTCAGTGGGGACGCGTCACCTGAAGTGTATGGCCTTGTTGGAGAGCAGGCGGTTGGTGTCGGCGCGGTCGGCGAGCGGCAGCGCGCGCGGCGGCGCGTCGGGCGCGTCTATATGTCAGTGGGGACGCGTCACCTGAAGTGTATGGCCTTGTTGGAGAGCAGGCGGTTGGTGTCGGCGCGGTCGGCGAGCGGCAGCGCGCGCGGCGGCGCGTCGGGCGCGTCTATATGTCAGTGGGGACGCGTCACCTGAAGTGTATGGCCTTGTTGGAGAGCAGGCGGTTGGTGTCGGCGCGGTCGGCGAGCGGCAGCGCGCGCGGCGGCGCGTCGGGCGCGTCTATATGTCAGTGGGGACGCGTCACCTGAAGTGTATGGCCTTGTTGGAGAGCAGGCGGTTGGTGTCGGCGCGGTCGGCGAGCGGCAGCGCGCGCGGCGGCGCGTCGGGCGCGTCTATATGTCAGTGGGGACGCGTCACCTGAAGTGTATGGCCTTGTTGGAGAGCAGGCGGTTGGTGTCGGCGCGGTCGGCGAGCGGCAGCGCGCGCGGCGGCGCGTCGGGCGCGTCTATATGTCAGTGGGGACGCGTCACCTGAAGTGTATGGCCTTGTTGGAGAGCAGGCGGTTGGTGTCGGCGCGGTCGGCGAGCGGCAGCGCGCGCGGCGGCGCGTCGGGCGCGTCTATATGTCAGTGGGGACGCGTCACCTGAAGTGTATGGCCTTGTTGGAGAGCAGGCGGTTGGTGTCGGCGCGGTCGGCGAGCGGCAGCGCGCGCGGCGGCGCGTCGGGCGCGTCTATATGTCAGTGGGGACGCGTCACCTGAAGTGTATGGCCTTGTTGGAGAGCAGGCGGTTGGTGTCGGCGCGGTCGGCGAGCGGCAGCGCGCGCGGCGGCGCGTCGGGCGCGTCGTCGCAGAAGGCGTGCGCGGCGACGCGTGGCGCGGTGCGCGCGTCGCCGTGGGGGCCGCGCAGCACCACCCACTGCACGCTCTGCGCGCACGCCGTCTTGCTCTTCAGGATCAGCTGCGACGGCGAGCGGGTTGGGTCGATCGTTAGTCATGTGTACGTTGCGGTCGGTTCAGCGGTTGACGTGTGATATCCGCTGTTCTCGAGTCGGTACGACTCGGACACAGCGGTGTCGCCGTTATTGATACGGAGCCGCGGACTACGAAGACCCCGAAAGTATGTAGTAAAAACCTCTTTAATAAGTTTTTGATACAGGGTACGTCTAGGTATATAGTACCGATGGCACGATGAACCATGCCACTGGATGATAAATATCATTAGCCCATATAACGTCCACTACTGAACATGGACCTCCTCAACAGACAGGTTGGTCACCGCAGTATGCTGTAAACAAACGTTGCCGCCCGTTGCCTGGTAAGTGCTGTTATAGATCATGTTATAACAATTGAGACCAAGGAATTAACATGCTCAGAGTAGTTCTGGTTGAGGAACTACCCTCAGCACGACTCGGAAAAAAAATACACACAAAGATATAATAATAAATATAATGTTGCAGTATTTTGCAACATCTATTTCTCTTTATCAAACACGGAAAACCTTTGCTCAACTGTCTACCAATCTTTATTAGTAGCAGTGACGCTAAGAACTGCATGTTACCTGGTAGGTGATCTCCCGCTGCGAGCTCTGCGTAGGGTCGCGCTGGTTCTTGTTAACGAACGCCTTCACCACCCACTGGTGGCCGAAGGCGCTGAACCGCGACGTCTCGTAGTAAAGCTTGTGCATGAACTCTTCCGTGCGGTATGGCTTTAGCTGCAGGTCTGATCATAACGTGTATATGTTGAGTTTGAGAAATGGTGTAAATTATTTGTGCAAATAACATATCAGCTTGTTGTCATCCACTGCTGAACATAGGCCACCCCCATCAATTTCCCACGGGAAAGATTGCTAGCCTGCATTCATACAAGGAAGTCTGTTCAAAGTGCAGGCGGTCGTCCCACGCTGCCCTTGCCAGTTCGTTGTCTCCACTCGAGAACCTTTCTGCTTCATCTGCCGTCAGTTCTTCTAGCTATGATTGCCATTTCAGCTTGCTAATCCCTTAAACTATGTCAGCCACCTTCGTTCTCCCGCGGATCACTTCATTTCTGATTCGAACACACAGCAAAATACCGAGGATTGCTCTTTCCATAGATCGCTGGGCGACTTTTAGCAGAATCAGCAATTGAGCAAGTTCAAATATAAGTAAAATGTGTGAAACACTTGCTTGTCTTACCATTGAAAGTGATCTTCTCATAAGACAAGAGGTCCAGCACCTGGTTGTAGACTGCGTTGGCCTCCTTGGCTTGCTCCTCCTTCTCGGCCAGCGTGGTCAGCACGTCCGCGGCCGACTTGCCGGGGTGAGTACACGCCGCCTCGTGCGAGAGCGCCTCATGCGCCGGGCCCATCCACGGACAACCGATGCAAGCGTATCGACACCCCATCAGCCTGCACACCCAGACTGCTAGCTTACATATCGCTCTATACTGTCACTAGTTGATTAAATAAATTCTATTCAGGCTATTTATCTTATCAGACATTAGTTAACCAAGGAGGTTCTGTTTAATACATTTCTCAGACAAAGTTTTCTGGACTGAACTGAATGATAGACTACTTTAATAGCAGAACCCTGCTACTATACACGAAACTAGCATCTCGCTTCTCCATAACAAGCTGGATGTGCATCTACGAATTATATCCAGAATATAGGCGAAGAAATGCCAGGGACTGGCACGTACTTGAAAGTTTAGATGTATCAAAATTAAAATCTGCACAAAGGCTCAATCGATAAACTGGAAAGGGGAACCTTGATAAGAGAAAAATATTAATACCTAATATTCCTTAACCAAGAATTAGGAACTTATATACACAATACAATTACCATAGGATCAGAGGCGGATTATTTACAAGGAAAACTGGGCACGTGTTCAGGGGCGCCCGGGCGAAATAGACGCTGGAACAACAACTGTAGTTGAGGCTACTACAAGTCTGAATTAAGAAATGCCAGCTCCAAATTGGAGTATCCTTTACCACACAGGTGGTAACGCCAACTACAGTGATCAATTTCTTACTAGTACTAGTTATTTATAAAATAGGGGCGCTGATGAGATGCTTGCCTACGGCGCTCTCAAAGTTTAATCCGCCTCTGCATAGGATGTTAAGTTAAATATAGCATAGTATAAGGATGGAACTACCCATGTGACTACAGATAGGTACAATACCGAATGCGCTAGCAAACCCATATGTTCAATCCCATTGTATATTTTAACAGATGTATTGTATATTACATAATAAGTTAATGGCAGATGAGTTCGGTTCGCATTACACCAGGTGTTACGTTACACAAGCGAGCATGGCTGCTAGCACGCACCTGCGGTGCCGCCGGCGTGGGCGCCTGGAGCCGCGCAACTGAAGCGTCTTCACCACTGCCCTGTACCAGCTGGTCAGAATGCGAACTAAACCATCCACGTAGTGGCGCTTTGCCGGACTCACTACCAATTGAGAGAACTTGTATTGTCTGCGAAGAAAGTAAGCCTGCTTCACTGGTGGCAGTATCGGGACTTGGGCTCACTCACAAGTACGTTAAATTGTTACCAACTATATCTACCTACGCTTCTCCATACTGGTGATACACGGAAAAAAAACCATCGAGGTGTACCTAACAGATGCAATATCGGAGTATGTATTTTATGGCGCTTCGTGGAAGGGGTCGCCGCAAAAAGAATGGGCCACTGCATTATTGTATGTTTTCGTTCCTCAAAGGGAACCCGAGAATGACTTTTGCAATCTATCCTACCCTGTTTAACGTTAAGAAGAATTAAGTTTTGCTTAGTGACAACAAACGAAAAGGCATTTTCTGAAGTTTCAAGTATTTTCTTTAGAAACGGTATCTCTAAAGTTCAACTCTTAGTTGATCTATAATAATTATTTATTAAAGATGGGAATCCCCATCATCATAAAACGTAGCAAAGTTGACGCGTCTCTATAAAATTATAATGCAATCAAATGTTCTAACCGCGGCATATTTTTCTTCTCCGCGATGCAATGGCGATACATAAATAATAATTTACGCAGCAATTATGCACAGTTAAATGGGTGATGCAATCATACGGGTAGCTGTCGTAAAAGCATTAGATCAATTCTAGAGTTTCATCAACTCTAGATCTTCGCAATTTCTGAGAAAATTCTAGCTTCAGGCTTATTGACGACCAACATGAACAGAGTGCAGAGAACCTCACCAAACATTGATTTCGAGTGTTAAAAGTGTGGCAATACGACAATACCTATTTATTTAGATACTCACAAATCATGAACAAAAATGTATTGTTATCTGATGTGATTGATTTCTTATTAAAGCTTGTGTACCTGGAGAAGCCATAATAAAAAAGGTGCTCTTTGCAAAGGAAGATTAAAAATCCTGAACATCCTAAGCAGTGCAGTACAATTTTTCCACATTTCTCCCACTATAGCATATGTCGTTGTAGCATCGGAAATTCGCCTGTGGTTATTAAAAGCAATTTCTTCAAATCGTCATCTAAACAGTTACCTTTCCTCGCACGTGTTTTCTTCATGGTGCTGTAGCGAGTGTCTAGGGAACACGCAGGTGCAGTATTTGCACTCAGAAGGCAGCTCAGAGACAGTCTTCTCGACGGCGAGGTTGCGGGAGGCTGTTGTCTTAGAGATCTCCATGCGACAGTTAGGGCAAGTCGCTGCCTCGTCCCGCAACCGCGCATCCGCCAGCAAGTGTGTGAAGCATGGCGCACACATCAAATGCCCATTGCTACACTGAAATGTTATATAAATGTCAATATAATGCAATGGCTCTGATGTCAATACAAAAATATATATTAGTGTCTACTTCATGAAAATACCATCTATTGCATTTAAGGATTAACGAAGATCCCTACATTAAACATAACAACAAAAATTAATTCAGGTTAGATCCAGCCGCCTGTACAATAATGTTCATACTTTATGTCCCACATACCTTAAGACATTGAGAGATTTTTTTTCGAAATAAATTGAAAATGAGTCTTTTATACTATTTGATTTCCAATTAATTTTTACAATGGCTTGGATGACCCTAGCATGTTGATAATATTATATTAATGTTAGTAGTATAATAATGTATATGTTCTACAATTCTACCTCAGCCCCTTGACTGCTGTACCACCTGTAATCAGACTACACATAAAAAAAAATTGATGAACTGCTGAAAAAAACATGTTAACTCATGGTTTGAATTATTTTTTATTTGTTATATAAAGGAATTCCAATTTGTGTTGGTTTGAATGATGTAATTAAGTTTTTAACTAGTTAATTTATATTCAATATTATTAAACTTATGAATAGTAATTATAAGTGTTAATGCAGTAAGTGATAAAAGAAAAAAAAAATTGTGTAACCAATGTTCTGTACTGTACTTTAACAATTAAGTCTGCTGCACTGATTGTCAAGAACATAATAATAAATAATAGAGTAGAGGTAGGTAGAGTGCTCAATCAAGCAATTTCTATTCCATTATTTAGTAGGATGTTTCTATAATTGGGGATGGGGAGTGTATAGGGGTGCTGAATAAAGAAACTAAATCTCTCTTACATTTCTTTATTGAAATGAAATGTTACAAGAGTCATTACAGACAATTTATTTGCTAAGTATAACATTATCCTTTACATTATCAAACACTTAAGTCCTAAGCTTTTAAGACAATTTGTTCTCATCACATACACAATTCAGAAACAGATCTCAAACATACATTTACAAAAAAAAAACAACAGTTCTTATATTAAGATAACAAAATTCACAGGAGGGCACAGAATCTAGCCATAGTAATTATACAATGTATTAATAACTAAATTAAGACGCCATTAACATATAGTTTAGACGCTAAATGGAATCATAATACGTCGTGTAGGCGTTGCCACAACGCATTATGATATTTCGCAAGCTGAGTTCAGCCTCTTATGTAATAAAATATTTTATAAAACAGCTGATTCAAGCGTTGCCTCGATCAGCTGTTTTGAATACCTGATACACGGCGGCCTGAGGCAGGTCCAAGCACACGGCGCAGCACAAGATGCCCCCGAGCCTGTGCTCTAGCTTGTCGCTCGGCTCTTTGTCACTCACTTTACGCTTTTTAGCTAATGGCTCATCAGAATCTTTTACGTCTACGTCTGCCGTCACTTCGGTCTCGCTCGAGGACGGCACAGGCTCGCTCTCAGGCGCTTCGGCCATTGCTCTTTGTAAATAACAACAATATTACGACTCAAATTAACCGATACTGCGTCAGCTGGACGCAAACTATATGTGTCGACGAACTTCGCCACAAACAAAGGTTTTGTTGTGTTTATAGATGACCCCCCCGCTACCCGCTCTAGGTTTATAGAGATGGACTATTTTGCTATTACTCTATTATAACACTATTATTATTTACCGTAACTACATTCTGAACTGAAATGATTTGTTGTTACTTCCGGCTGTCGAAATGTTTAACTTTTTTTACTAGCGATATCCTAACATAAAATTGTACAAAATGTTTTTTTGAATACTACTGCAAGCTATTCTATTTCGGAACTAAAAAAAAACTCTAATGCTCTTCTTTATAATTGGCCAGTTTTACTAAAAAAATATCACGTTTTCATTTCTTTAATTTAAAATAACATTTTATTAGACTTGATTAGATTATTTAATCATTATATCGATTAAGGTACATCACTAGCCACTGCTCATAGTTTATAATGCCATGTCTACACTACGTTAAGCAAGTAATTTGATTTTCCAATAAAGAACTGCAATGAAATATAATGATTTGATTGTTTTTCTTAGTTTTAATGCTGATTATCAGTTTCAAATATTTTATCCGATTTAGCTGATGTATTTTTTGCCTAGAATATTATGCATCATATTTGTGCCGCGAACAGGGCTTCAAACTATTAAAAAACTACTTACTATAGAGGAAAATATGCTACTAACCATAGAATAATAACTTTATTAAGTACTAACCTAGCAACCTGCAAAAGCTCCCCATGCCCATGTAGTATGTAGGACTTAAATCTCGCCTCTGGCGTTGGCGGGGGATAAAGGAATGTTGATAAGATTTTTATTTAACCATCACACTTAAGAAAGATGATATGAATATATATTAAGAAAGATGATAGCTTTCCGGATGGAAAGCTATCATCTTTCTTATGACATTAAACATACAGTTAAAAAGTAGGTAGTTTGGGATCAAACTACCTACATTTAATTTGTATATTAGAAAAAAATATGGTAACTCATGGGTACCTCCTTATTGCTTACACCTTTTTATTTGTCTATAATTAGGAGTTGAGGGCCGTTTGTATGATGTCAGTAGGCAGTTAATAATAAAATGTAAGTAACTTATAAATATCAGTCTACACACCAATCTATTAGTATTTAAATTAGTATGGCATTGTCGGAATAATATTATTTTACTCAAATTATTCAAATAGTTTAGAACACAAGATTAGCAATATACAATGAAAATAATATTTTTATTAATCATCATCAACATCAGCCCTTATAACATTCTCTGCTGAACATGGGCCTCCTCCCGAGTGAGGGTATTTGCCATAGTCACCACCGCAGTATTATGTTTTACCACACAAGGAAATGGTGCTGACTGTTCCTTGATAAACAATTATTATTTATAGACAAGGATTTCCTGTCCGTGTGGGTATTGAGCCAATCATTCAGATTCATTAATTTATATATCAGCTGACTATTTTACATAGGAATCCATAACAAACTTCATGTAAAGATTATTAAATTATATTTTTTTACATATTGTGTCTTGAAAGATTCAGTATTCTTAATAAATGTAACTATAACTAATTCCCACTGTCATTACAGTTCAAAGTTTATATTGAAACACAAATTTCTGTTCTTTTGTCACCACACTATTATAATATCATGAAATAAGTCTATTTCTGAAATATCTTATTGCATTGTAGTTTCTAGTCATATTTTAGGCTTCTTAGGTAGTGATCCAAATGCCGAGATGATAGTACCCTTAGTGCCAGTGATGTTACTGGTCAGAGGCATGAGTCCTGGTTGCTTTATGCTAGGTTTGTTAGCCACATTGGGAGCTGCCTGATCCCATTTAGATTTCCTTTTCTTTTCATCGTCACTCTCAGATTTTTTAGCTACTCCTGAAATAAAATCTATTTTTGACAATTTCTCTTTCTTTTCTTTCTCTCTTCTGTCCATTTCTACTTTCTGAAGACGAGATAATTCATCATAGTATGACTCCTTGCCCCATTTTAATGGGTCATAGATCTCCGGGGGATAGTTGGTGTCAAGTTCATTTATATCACAGAACTGTATAAGTTTCTCATAAATACTGGGGTTCCTAAAGTTCTTCTTGTCTTGTATAATTTTATTCATATCTAAACCCTCATTTACCATTCTACTATAAAATTTGGCAATGGTTTCTTGTAGTTCTTTAGGACACTTCCCTTGTGGTTCAGGTGGAATGGCAACACCATCTTCTGAGTCGTCGGGGTCTGATCGCGGGAAAGCCTCGTCCGTGTCAGTCTCCATGGAGAGCCGCCGCATGTCGTCCTGATTCTCAGGTGTTGGCGAAACGAGCTCGTCGTCGGATACTATTGTGTCATCTACATACGACACCAACCTTCTCTTAGGAGAAACCGGCGCCGACGAAGGTTTGTTACTGTCTTCTACCTTTTTTGGACTAGTTGGGAGAGAATGTGTTTCTTTTGATTCGTCTTTTTCTGGTGTCTGGTCTTCCATATCCTCTTCTCCTTCTGAATCAGTATAGGTCGCAGTGAGCGACGCTAACGCTTGCGATGCCATTGTAAGTTGAAAGTTTCTATATTGCTACTTTCTTGATGATGATAGAACAATAAATATAAAATCAAAACGCACAGCTTTCGTTTACATGTAATGACATTTATACTATCTGCTGTATTATGTCAAAGTGAAGTTTCTGAACTGTATAGTGTTGCGAACTTTAAATAATTACGATATTTACAAATTGTTTGGTAAATTTCGTATAAATTAAGAAGAAATAACATTCAAATACCTTCGGAGTAAAAAAATATGATTGCATTTTTAAACAGGATTTATTTATTTAACAAGTTATCTTACAAAACAAACTACTTATATTATATTTGGTTTGATTGAGAAACGAACGAATGTCCGAAACTGCCAAACTATTTAATAATAATTAATTTCTGTACGTTACGATTTAATGTCATTTCGTTATGACATTTTATTAGCGATTGGCAATTTCAATGAAATGGGGGAGTTTAGTTGGACATAGTGAAAATAATAAAATTATATACGCAAATAGGATTATTATAATATGAAATGAAATAATTAAATAGTTGTTGACTAGCACTGTAACCGAACGCCATAAAAGTGACAATAATGGCAACGCAGCCCACTGATTACACCGAGTTTCCGCCCGAGATAATATTGAAGCCCCTCGCTCTCATCGGTCTGTCAGGGCTCGATGCAGTCAATAATGCAGTGCACAAGGAGATATGGGATGCCTTCTCGAACAACAGACGTGCGGATCGCACTCCAGTACGCTTCAAGCTACTCAATAACACCTTCGAGTTCCCTGTAGTTAAACCGAAAAGAAACTCCTACGAATGGTACATTCCTAAGGGAATTCTGAAAAAGAACTGGATTCATAAACGCGTTTCGCTGATTCCTGCGGTCGTCGTGATATTCTATGACATGGACTGGAATGACCCGCAATGGAATGAAAAAATCATTGAGTGTGCTTCCAAAGTGCAGTCCATCCGCGCCGCAGTCGAGGGACACGCTACCCGAGTGGCCGTGGTGGTGATTCAGAGCCGCTTGTCGCCTCCGCCTTCCGAGTACATGCTGGGCGCCGAGCGCGCGCAGGCACTCTGTGCCGCCTGCGAGATCCAGTCCAAGTCACTGTTTGTGCTTCCTCATAGTGATCATCTAATGGGCTACATTATTAGATTAGAAAATGCATTTTATGATATTGCTCAGAATTATTATCATCATGAAACTAAAAATATCAAGCAGCATAGAGATCACCTGAACAAGACTACTCATCAGTATTTGTTTGTGAGACATCAGTTTAAGCTGGGCTACCTCAATGAGTTAAAACAGGACTTGAGTACAGCTCACAAGCACTACATGCATGCCTATAATAACTTACTGGAAACTAGAATAGTCGATACAAACACTCATGAGGTGAGGACCGTGGCCGGATACATCAACCACAAACTGTGCAAGTTACTGTTTGCCCTCAATCTACCCAGAGATGCAATTGCTCAACTTAAGTCACATATTGAAAGATACAAAAATAGGGTTGGATCAACAGAACTGCTCTTTGAGCATTATGCTTGGGTTGCGAGACAATACAGTGCCTTTGGTGAATTGTTTGATGAAGCAATAAGAGCAGGGCTACCTGCAATACAGTCACAACACCCCGGTTTCTACTACCAGCATGCAGCTCAGTTCACTGTGAAGAGACGACAGGCAATGAGATCTGTGTGTAGTGAAGCATTGCAGTACCCTCCACCTCCAGACCCACTGGAAGGTATTGTGGAGTTCTATGGACAAAGACCATGGAGGCCTGGCCGCCTCAGTGCTGATCCTCATGACCCACTGAAAGAACAAGCAGCAGTACTTGCTTTGCAGTATAATGAGAGAATCTTCAATCACTCTGCTATGATAATCAGCTTTCTGGGTTGTGCTATTTCACAATTCAAAACATTCCACTCTCCTAGAATGAGAAAGCAGCTCGTAGTTGAGATGGCAAATGAATATTATTACTCTGCTGATTATGGAAAAGCATTAACTTTGTTGACTCACATGTTGTGGGATTATAGGAGGGAAAAGTGGTGGTTCTTAGCTTCTCATGTTCTTAACAGAGCCTTGCAGTGTGCCTACCTGTCTGCCAAGATACAGGACTATCTCCAACTGTCTATAGAGGCACTTTCTAAACATATACTAGTGCCAAACAATGATAAAGATAGAATATTTAAAAATATTATTTCCGTTCTCAGTTTAAATATTCCTGCTGCTGAACCTGACTTGCCAGCCTCCTCTCAACAGAAAGCTTTAGAGCTGTGGCAGCTAGCCATAGAGAAGGAGCCCCTCACTGTTCCTGTGGACATGGCTAACATATCTAGCTTCTTGGAAGTTAAGCCAAAGTTCAAGCAGCCCCGATATAGGATGGATGAGATCGTAGAGATAGAGCTCTATGTCAGACTTTTGTTCAACACAGTTTTAGAAGCAAAAAATGCCTTTATAGCTATATCTAGTCACACAGAAACTATTGAAATTCCCATTACTGATGATGGAAACTCCAAGATTACCTTACAAGGTGGAAAAGTAAAGAGGTTTGTCTGTCAATTCAAGCCTAACCCTCATGACAATGGATCAGACTTACATATAAAAAATGTGTCCTTTGTACTTGATACTGACAGAAAAAGGAAGATAGTCATGAACTTCAAAGTAGATGATCCAAAAGTTGTAGAACCGGCCATTCATCCTGAACTATTGCACTTCATCAAAAGTCCTAAGGCAGACTATGAGTTTGATTGCATCGTGCCGCTTACAGTAGCTTCTATAACTTCTCGAGAATGTAAATTATCTTTACTTGTCACTAACTCTAGTCCAGCACTTCAAGGAGAATGGTTCCCATCAACCTTTGGCATTACAAATAATGAGGAATGTACTGTGTATAATGTACAGATCACATTGTCACTACTGAGTTCACCTGATAATCCAAACCCAGATTCTGTGACTGAATTGAGTTTGAAAGAAGGTGAAGCCCAAACACAGCCTTTGTCTATTCAGGTTGGTGACATCAATCCATCTGCCAGCTACTCAAACAATTTTTATTTGAAGACAAACAGAACAGCAACTGCCACTGTTCAAATTAAAGTATCTTATGTTATAAATCTTCCTGAAATTTCCAAGTTAGAGTGTACAAAAGAGTTTACTACTAAAATAACTGTGATCAAACCATTTGAGGTGACTACTAACTTTGTAGCTATGAACTTTAAGCCTATAGCAAAATGTTTTGTGGAAGATCCTTTTATTGTGATGCCTCAAATTAAGATATTGAGTCCATGGGACCTGGTGATTGTGGACACAGAGCTAGAAGTGCTAGAATGTTTCACAACAAGTGATATCAGTAAACCCTCCTCCTGCATCAGTAATCTTGAAGTTGCTGAAAAAAATATAGCATCTGATGCCATTTGTATACAGGCTAAGTACAAACCTAAAGATAATCCTACAAGAGTTGGACTGTATAACATAACATGGAGGAGAAAGAGTAATGTCAACCACTGTGTGATGAGCAGCACAGCTCTGTCGGGGCTACCAATAGATGGGTGCCCCATTGCAATTGAAGTCAATTATCCAGAAGTAGTTGAAATGCTTTCTTCCGTTCCATTGAAGTGTACTTTGATAGGAAAATCTGTAAACCCTATTAGACTCAGTATAACTGTAGAAGGTACAGATGCCTACATGTTCTCAGGATATAAGAAGATATCAGTGACAGTGCCACCCCGGGGGCGAGTAGAGCTGTGCTACAACATCCACCCCCTAGTTGCAGGCAATACTTCACCCCCAAGGTTAAAAGCTGCAATAGTTGGAGACTCAGTGAGCCAAGAAGTAGTGAATGAAATGTTTGATAAAATCTTTCCACAGAATATATTTGTTTTGCCTAAGTACAATAAATGAGAGTATGATAATGTTATTTCTTCAGTTTTAATTATATAATTATTGTAAATAATAATGAACAAAGTGTATAAGTTATATTGTAGTTACCTTGTAATTATTTTTAAATAATAAATTCAGTTACTTGTTACATTTGTCTTTAAAAAAAAATCCTGAACTAAATATAAAAATAACAAGGTCTGCTTATTTGTTGCATATATACTAATAACCAGACATCACACATACAATGCAGTGGACCTACAGAAGCTTTACCTTCATCAAAACAAACAGTTTTGTCCCTATTTAAACCAAAAGGATGGTGGATCTACCATCCTTGTTCATGCAAAATTGCGTTTGATAAATAAGTGGAAAAATAATTAGTAAGGTGGAGGTAAACAGTTCCTTGTAATGCCTTAACCAATTAGGCTATGGTGGAATCCTACTGGTCATAAAAATTTATCAATTTCTTTTATAACATGTCTCTAAGGGGGGCATTGTGTTGTTACAGGATAGTATTTCTAACCCAATATTGTCTTTGTGTGCCTGTCATACTTCATTCAATCCATTGCTCTTTGACATTATAGTGTAGTGATATACATGCATCAGCTCTACGAGCTGCTAGTGTATAAACAAATAATAATAATATGGCTAGTTTTCCCTAAGCAATTTGGTTAGTGCCCAAGTCTCACAGCCATAAGCTAGACAAGGTAGTATGCATGTGTGTGGTTTTTCTTTTTCCAATAATTTATTATTTTTCCAATGATAGGGTTCATAAAGAAAAATATAGTACTGGTTCCAAAATAATGAATACAGTAAACTTATCTTAAGACAATAGTTGACGTTTCCTGCAATAATTAGTATTGAAAATACAATCATAGGTAAGAAAAGACAAGTGTTATGAAATACAATTTATTAAAATAAACCATAAAAGCTTAATCTTTACGCAATTCAAATTTCTCCTCCTGAATACCAGCAGCAGTGATTATCAATATATAAATACAGTCTCCTGTGTAGATGTCACGTTCTGCAGCACTGATGAAAACATCTTTAAGCAGGGATAGTGCCTTTTCCCGTGGCAGGGGGGCTTCTGTCACATTCTGCATATTCTTCAGGCCAATCTGGTTATCAAGAAGTGGCTGAAGTTGTGCGCCAGCAGAACCACCAGCGCGGTAGTTAGACCGCTCACAGTGACCAATAGGGTCATAGCTGTAGACACATCCCTTGCCATCGGCATCTAGCCCAGCCAGTACGTTGGACACGTAGTAAGGGAAGAAACGCTTGTAATACAGCATAGTTGACAGCATTTGAGCAACAGCGGGAGTGGTCATAGACTTATTGTGATCATGTTCATACATTTGCATTCTTGCATGAAGCAGGCGCGTCAGTGTGAGCGTATCGCACCAACATCCTGTTGCCCCAAGTACCGTTTTGTTGGATAACTTGAACAGTTTCTTTTGTTCCCTGGTATAGATGGAGAATCCGGTGCTGAGACGAGTGTCGGCTCCAATCACAGCGTAGTCTTCACCGGCGATCGCCACAATACTTCCACCGTTGTCGGCGTATGGTTCAAAGCGGTGTTGCGTAGCCCCGGGCACGGCATATTCGGGAAAATTATTATTTATACTCAACATGTCGATTAGTTTACTATTTCCAAATGTTTAACAAAAATTCAGCACGCGAATGACATGCACAAATTCATAATACTAACTTGAATTTGGGGTTTTCACAATCAATGGCATATTTATTGCTATCTCACTTTGACATATGAATGTGAGACAGAGATAGTAATATTTTATATGCTAGTATATTCAACATATTTTGATGGAACGCTTAATCGTTATTGAAATGTCATGCAGATGATTTTGCGTTCGGATACATTGAATTAGTTTATCAAAGATATACACACTGGTGTCCTACTTTGTGTTAGGTTGCTGGACATTATTGTTATTCAATATTAAGAGGTGAAAATGAGTATAAGAAGACGTACTGCAAAAATTACAAGGCTGGTCCTTGGTAAAATGCGTGAAATGCAGATACAAAAACCGGTATTTTACATAATATATTAAATTATTTTTTATCTATCTCAACCGTAGAGCAATGAGCCAATCGGATAATTTGACGTGGCTGTCAAGCGTCAGTTCTCGTCATTCGCCGACTGTATGTCAATTTATTTTGGGTATAATATTTTGTATTGAATTTGGGACCGGATTTCATAAAAACTCTGTAAAATGTCGTCACTAACGTCTGTAATCCCAAAACTATATCAAGAATACACAGCCAAAACGTCCAAGAAGTTGAAAATCATCGATGCTTACTTGCTATACATATTTTTGACGGCTGTTATCCAGTTTGTGTATTGCTGTCTTGTCGGCACTTTTCCTTTCAACTCTTTTTTGAGTGGATTTATATCTACTGTTAGCTCGTTTGTTCTTGGAGGTAAGTTGTTAGTGAATACTATAATTCATGTTCATTTTTTTAAATCAAATGATCATTGAATAATGTACATAACCTAATGCAAATTAATTACAGTGTCTCTATATTTTTCAGTGTGCTTACGGCTGCAAGCGAACCCTGAAAATAAGAACGAGTTCCAAGGATTGAGTCCGGAACGAGGCTTCGCTGACTTCATATTCGCTCATCTTGTTTTACACATTGTTGTAATAAACTTCATAGGTTAATTTGTTATTGTAAATTTCATATATCACTAAAATATATATAATAAGTTTATGGATCAACAACTTTATATTAAGAATTTGTCACATTGAAGAGAAACATGAGGTTTTGTCACATCAATCTTTCAAGGTTCTGAGTAGACCATGTTCCTTCACTAAATTGTAATACTTCTAGTGTGTACAGTCAGCTGTATACAATATATTACTCCTGCTGACTACACATGTGAAATTTTATATAAAATTAAATAATTGGAAGATATAACAATTTGTTGTATAATTTTATTATCCCAATCCCACCTGTGTTTATTGTAGAGGCTGAAATCTAGGTTTACTTGCTATGATAAGGAATGCAGTTAATCACTGTTTGGCAGATTTCATGATAAGGTGATGACATCGTACAATTCCCTGCCACCTTTATTGGGTTATCAATTGGAATGAGATGATTTGTGTGAACATAAACACAATTCAAGAAGAGTAATTGTGGGAAAATGCTCCTTAAGAGATTTTTTATCAAAAAATAATTCTTCAGTTCTTCTTCTTGATATCAAACAGGAAATGGACAATAATAAATCCCTTAGTAATTTGCTAATAGAGACAGACAGATAAGGATTATGAGAGAGACATATTATAACTTTGTTGTACTTGAACATGCTGTTTACTTTTATAGATATAAAACAGCAATATATATTTTATATATTGCTGTTGTATATCTATAAAAGTAATAAGCATTGGAACTTATTCAATAATGGCTGACAAACAAACACACATTGGTAATATCAATTTATTTTATTTGACTAGTCATGAATCAATTTTCACATTTATTAGTAATCAGCAATACCCCAACATTGTGGCTATCTCAAATTATATAAAAATTAATTATAAATAAGTACACATCTCCTATGTTCTACTATCAGACACTTTAGATGCAGTTATTCTATAATAATCACTTTTATTTTTAACGCCAGTATCAGTACCTCTAAAGTCACTCACCGATTTAAATAAAGTTGATCATACATATTATTATTATATAACTGAGCAGGCATTACTACCGTGTCGAGGGATTTAATAAATTCTTATGTTCAGAAATCAAATTCTTAAGCATTTCGCTAAACATAGACTTAAAACGCGCAAATGCATTGCTTCTTTTTTATGAGTAATCATAAGGAAATTTAAAATGAATATTAAAAGTTACAAATGTATGTAAAGAAAATTTACTGAATGTTAAATTGAGAGAACCCAACTATTCAAAATATCAAATAATGTAATACTTGCTCCAAAAGATTTGAAAGTTATATAATGCTGTTGCACTACTTATCAGTTGTGACTTCAACATCAATGTTACTGATTTTGTAAGGACACATTATGCATGCCGACTAAAGTCACGGCACCGCAAATTATTTTCCCATACAAATGATTTTAGACCTTTTTGATCCGTCGCTATACTTGAGTTACAACTAAAGGTTTATACGATTAATACAAATCAACGGCTAACTCGAGCACGGACGTGATCAGAATTTGATTCCAAAACACGAGTAATAAGTCCCCAAACTAAAACATCTAGCCACTTAAGACACTTAAAATAATTTTGTCGAGAGTTACTAATATCACATTTTATCAAAATTTAATTACATTACGTGAGTCGTTTATACTCTAACAAGTACTAAACTTTAAATAAGTACAAAACACGGAGCAAAATACGAAGTAAAAAACATTATATAAATCCAAAATCATTAGTTACTTCGTTATAAATAATGCAAACCGTAATATTGTAAAGAAAAAATAAAATTATTTACACAAAAATACACAAAAAGAAAAACATTTTTTTAACAAATATAAAGAATATAATATTATTATCCTAGTTACTTTTTTATTTGTCGGCATATACTAGGAGTCGGTGCATGTCGGATGTACGAACGTAATATCACTATTTATATTCTTATAAATTGATAACAGCAGTGATCGGAAACCTTCTGTATGTAGGTTTGGCACTAAGCTGTTCCACTGTAGCATGTTCCGTGTTGCGATATATTAACTTCATTATTTTCCGAGTTTCAAGTTTCTTATAATGAAATTTATGAAATTAATCTCATTCTAATAAAATTCTTGTGTATTAAAATAAAATGTAATAAATTAATTAAGCCATTTTATTTTTACACGTCGCATATCATTCACGTTAGAAGTTAAATACTTTCAAGGAGTTCGTGCTGTTATCAATTAATATATACAACTACAAGGACATGGAGATCAACTCGGGGTCACCGACCCGTCCGAGGTTCTCAACCCGAACGTTCAACTAGAATCTATGGACGATCAATATTTCTAAATATTTTTTTATAAATACAAAAATACACTCTCGAAGACAAAATACAAAAATAACGGGCGCCGCGAAGCGTCAACGAACACGCTCAAACACTTATCAAAATATCACAAAACGTGAAAGATTCATGTCGTGTGACTACGCCTTCTATCTAAATATAAACAACTAGCTGCTAATTTAGTACAATTATATGAAGTGAATAACCTAAATGTTACTATCCCTCACAACTGGGCAAAGTATCGTCCCGATGTACGTTATAACGTTATACTTGGTATAAATACATGTACAAAACATTAAGGTCAAATTTTTCAATCTCGAGATAAAAATTATTACAGGAATAAATTTGAATTTTGACAGAATTTTCATACAAAATCTGTCAAATTTAAAATTTACTCCTTTGATATTTTTATCAGACGATTAAAAAATCAACCCTAACTAAAACGGTCTCTTAATCTTGCACAGTATTCTGTCAACGCACTATGATTGTTAAAAATATACTAATCCATTTTTAGTAATATGTGGTTTATAAATAATACGAAAATGATAAATTCAAGTTTTCTGTTCCATGTATTTACACTAAGCGTACAATATTGTAATCACTTGAGACGATTTCGAGGCAAGGATAGCATTAGATTGATTAAACCGATACAAAGACAATAACTTTTAATTTAATTATACAAGTTATGTGAGGATAAGTTGACTTAGGATTAAAAGTTTTTAACAATTTTTTAGTTTTATACGACTTCGATTGTAAGTCGAGAGTTGACACTAGAAATCATTGGAGATCAAGGATTGGTTAATTTTGTCATTCGTTTGTGATGTTGCGCGTCTACATTCTGAATTCTTTTATGGATTATTTACAGCCCATCGGATAGAATTTTATTTGGATGTACCTTTACGACATTTTCGAGTATATCTTCCTTTGCCGATATAAGCTCTGCGGCCTCGTTTCGTCGGCCACCGGGCACAATCTAACCGGCCACGCGTCATTTTACCTGACGTTGAGAGGCGTCGTAAAGGTAAGATAAGTCGACAAGTTCAATAGTGAGTCGTCTTCTGTACTGCATCGGCGGGGGCGCGGGGGCGCGGGGGCGCGGGGGCGGGGCCACTCAGCTGAGGGCGGCGGGAGGGTGCCGGGAGAGGAACCTCCTCCTCGCGGCGGCGAGGAGGGCCGCCTTGCGCCTCGCGAGCCGCGCCTCGCGCGCGCGGGCCTCCTCCGGGAACTGCTCCGAGGACTCGATCTCGGTGCTGGAGGAACCATACCAATCGCATGTTAATTACCTTAAGTTTTATGATTATCTTACACAATTGTGACTTCTTTCGACCATACTATTTTACCTACACAATTTAATATTGTTACACTATTGTATTACAAATTTAAAATAACGTTTTAACCCTCCTTCTAAAAGTGCGAGGGAGACGATGGCCGTCATTGTTAATTCTAAGTCACAGAATAGTAATTATTTATTACGAAACTTTCTTATACAGTATATGATAATTCCTTTAAATTATCAAAAAAGAAATAATATACTATACAATAATAATATAAATACTTGAGAACTAAAATTGTTGATATATATTACTAGCTTTTTTTTTTTATTGTCCGGGATGTAATGCCTTTACGCATTCCCACCGCCGCTGCAGCGTATTCGCGCGCTGGCGGTGGGATATGTGGGACTGGCCCTCTCCATAGCGTGGTATGCTAAACTCATACCACGAGGAGAGGACCCTACCAACCACTAAAACCTCCCGGACACTCCTTCGATCCGCCGTTGGTGGGGGCCGGGTACGCATGAGCAATCCGGCCCCCCGACGGCACCCACGGCCAATATGGTACCGCGGGATCTCCAGGGCCACACTTACAGTGGCCCATTTGCCCAATTATAGGGACGCCCGGAGTGTAGAGGCGTCCCTACTCCTCATGGGTCAGCCTCGAAGGGAGCGGGGCCCATGTCCCCCACTCCCCAAGGCCGAGCCTAGGGCGGTAGGCGGCGGGTTTCGGCCCACCGCCGACGGCCAACACGCCGTCTGCGAAGCGGGTGGGCAGAGGGATCTACTTCCCTCTCTCGCTCCGCGGCCTCCTTCTGTGACATTACTTGTCTACAGAAGGAGGCAACCGCCTCCCACGACCTCTCGCTTTGGACCATTTTCGAAATGATGGTCGGCAGCGAGAGGTCGTCTCCCACCACGCCAACGAGCTCCTCCCGCTCGTTGGCCCACGCCGGACACTCCACCACCGTGTGCTGCGCCGTATCGTCGGCACAGTCACAGTGGTGACAGCGAGTGTCCGGCTCTCCCTGCGCCACCCTGCACAGGTAGTGGCCGAAGCAGCCATGTCCTGTTACTGCCTGCGCAACGTGGTAGGTAACGTCGCCGTGACGGCGACCGGCCCACTTTTTTAGATGGGGCCGAATCGCCTCCACCGTACGTAATCCGCTTCGCGGCGCGGCCTCTAGCCGCTCCTGCCATTTCCGGAGGGTTTCGCGACGGACCTCAGTCCGCCACCGTGCAACACCCTCCGGGAAGGGGTCGCGGCCAGAACGCGCCCCCTCACACCTCCGCCGGTACGCGGCGGCTAAAACCTCCATGGCCATGACCCGCTGCGGACGTCGCAGCAGGGCCATGTTTCGCCTCTTCAGGGCGTCGACCCAAATGGGGGCACCGTAGAGCGCCATGGAGCGGATCGCTCCGGCGTTCAGCTTGCGGCAGGTGCTCCCGGGTCTGCCGAGATTCGGCAAAAGCCGGCCAAGAGCACCAGCCGCCGCCACCAGCTTCGGGGCCAGCTGCTGGAAATGGGCCCCGAAGCTCCATCTGCTGTCGAGGACTATGCCTAGATATCGCATATTGTCCCCGACAGCAATAGATTCGCCACCCACTATGAGGTGGGCGCCTGCAGGCGGCGCTCGCCGAGGCCCATGAAAAGTAAGGGCCTCGGTTTTACCGAGCGCCACCTGCAGGCCCAAACAGCGAATACGGGCGACCATCTGTGCCACGGCTGCTGTGGCCAAGATGGTCGCACGCCGATGATCGGGCGCACGGGCGGTCACCAGGGTGTCGTCAGCGTACGCTATTACGCTGACCCCCCGGAGACCGCGCATCCGCAGCGCCCAGTCAAACCCGATGTTCCACAGGAGCGGCCCCAATACCGACTTTCCATGAAATAACAATAATTATCAAAATTACCTGTCTTCTTCGTCAACGAGTGTGTGCTCGAGAGGTTCAACTAGTGACGAGCTGGGGGTCGCGGGGGGGAGCACGGGCGCGGGGGCCGGAGCAGGAGGTTCTTCTGTAAACGACACAAATTTGCTAATCAGTCACGAGAACACGATTGTCTGGGATATTTGAGTTAAGAATTTAGATAAATATAAACTGTGTGCCGTAACAGAGCTCATGTTAATACCGTAGCATGAATCCTGTTAACGCTGCTAACTGCTGGGTACTGCGGGAACATGTGCTGCAGCAGCAGTAGAGGAACGTACGTACCAGGCGGGCTGGGCGCCGGCAGGCGGCCCTCCAGGATGTTGTCGAGCGTGAGGTCGGCGGAGCGCGTGCGCGCCAGGTCGGCCAGCAGCGCGCCCAGCGGGTACTGCGGGAACATGTGCTGCAGCAGCAGTAGAGGAACGTACGTACCAGGCGGGCTGGGCGCCGGCAGGCGGCCCTCCAGGATGTTGTCGAGCGTGAGGTCGGCGGAGCGCGTGCGCGCCAGGTCGGCCAGCAGCGCGCCCAGCGGGTACTGCGGGAACATGTGCTGCAGCAGCAGTAGAGGAACGTACGTACCAGGCGGGCTGGGCGCCGGCAGGCGGCCCTCCAGGATGTTGTCGAGCGTGAGGTCGGCGGAGCGCGTGCGCGCCAGGTCGGCCAGCAGCGCGCCCAGCGGGTACTGCGGGAACATGTGCTGCAGCAGCAGTAGAGGAACGTACGTACCAGGCGGGCTGGGCGCCGGCAGGCGGCCCTCCAGGATGTTGTCGAGCGTGAGGTCGGCGGAGCGCGTGCGCGCCAGGTCGGCCAGCAGCGCGCCCAGCGGGTACTGCGGGAACATGTGCTGCAGCAGCAGTAGAGGAACGTACGTACCAGGCGGGCTGGGCGCCGGCAGGCGGCCCTCCAGGATGTTGTCGAGCGTGAGGTCGGCGGAGCGCGTGCGCGCCAGGTCGGCCAGCAGCGCGCCCAGCGGGTACTGCGGGAACATGTGCTGCAGCAGCAGTAGAGGAACGTACGTACCAGGCGGGCTGGGCGCCGGCAGGCGGCCCTCCAGGATGTTGTCGAGCGTGAGGTCGGCGGAGCGCGTGCGCGCCAGGTCGGCCAGCAGCGCGCCCAGCGGGTACTGCGGGAACATGTGCTGCAGCAGCAGTAGAGGAACGTACGTACCAGGCGGGCTGGGCGCCGGCAGGCGGCCCTCCAGGATGTTGTCGAGCGTGAGGTCGGCGGAGCGCGTGCGCGCCAGGTCGGCCAGCAGCGCGCCCAGCGGGTACTGCGGGAACATGTGCTGCAGCAGCAGTAGAGGAACGTACGTACCAGGCGGGCTGGGCGCCGGCAGGCGGCCCTCCAGGATGTTGTCGAGCGTGAGGTCGGCGGAGCGCGTGCGCGCCAGGTCGGCCAGCAGCGCGCCCAGCGGGTACTGCGGGAACATGTGCTGCAGCAGCAGTAGAGGAACGTACGTACCAGGCGGGCTGGGCGCCGGCAGGCGGCCCTCCAGGATGTTGTCGAGCGTGAGGTCGGCGGAGCGCGTGCGCGCCAGGTCGGCCAGCAGCGCGCCCAGCGGGTACTGCGGGAACATGTGCTGCAGCAGCAGTAGAGGAACGTACGTACCAGGCGGGCTGGGCGCCGGCAGGCGGCCCTCCAGGATGTTGTCGAGCGTGAGGTCGGCGGAGCGCGTGCGCGCCAGGTCGGCCAGCAGCGCGCCCAGCGGGTACTGCGGGAACATGTGCTGCAGCAGCAGTAGAGGAACGTACGTACCAGGCGGGCTGGGCGCCGGCAGGCGGCCCTCCAGGATGTTGTCGAGCGTGAGGTCGGCGGAGCGCGTGCGCGCCAGGTCGGCCAGCAGCGCGCCCAGCGGGTACTGCGGGAACATGTGCTGCAGCAGCAGTAGAGGAACGTACGTACCAGGCGGGCTGGGCGCCGGCAGGCGGCCCTCCAGGATGTTGTCGAGCGTGAGGTCGGCGGAGCGCGTGCGCGCCAGGTCGGCCAGCAGCGCGCCCAGCGGGTACTGCGGGAACATGTGCTGCAGCAGCAGTAGAGGAACGTACGTACCAGGCGGGCTGGGCGCCGGCAGGCGGCCCTCCAGGATGTTGTCGAGCGTGAGGTCGGCGGAGCGCGTGCGCGCCAGGTCGGCCAGCAGCGCGCCCAGCGGGTACTGCGGGAACATGTGCTGCAGCAGCAGTAGAGGAACGTACGTACCAGGCGGGCTGGGCGCCGGCAGGCGGCCCTCCAGGATGTTGTCGAGCGTGAGGTCGGCGGAGCGCGTGCGCGCCAGGTCGGCCAGCAGCGCGCCCAGCGGGTACTGCGGGAACATGTGCTGCAGCAGCAGTAGAGGAACGTACGTACCAGGCGGGCTGGGCGCCGGCAGGCGGCCCTCCAGGATGTTGTCGAGCGTGAGGTCGGCGGAGCGCGTGCGCGCCAGGTCGGCCAGCAGCGCGCCCAGCGGGTACTGCGGGAACATGTGCTGCAGCAGCAGTAGAGGAACGTACGTACCAGGCGGGCTGGGCGCCGGCAGGCGGCCCTCCAGGATGTTGTCGAGCGTGAGGTCGGCGGAGCGCGTGCGCGCCAGGTCGGCCAGCAGCGCGCCCAGCGGGTACTGCGGGAACATGTGCTGCAGCAGCAGTAGAGGAACGTACGTACCAGGCGGGCTGGGCGCCGGCAGGCGGCCCTCCAGGATGTTGTCGAGCGTGAGGTCGGCGGAGCGCGTGCGCGCCAGGTCGGCCAGCAGCGCGCCCAGCGGGTACTGCGGGAACATGTGCTGCAGCAGCAGTAGAGGAACGTACGTACCAGGCGGGCTGGGCGCCGGCAGGCGGCCCTCCAGGATGTTGTCGAGCGTGAGGTCGGCGGAGCGCGTGCGCGCCAGGTCGGCCAGCAGCGCGCCCAGCGGGTACTGCGGGAACATGTGCTGCAGCAGCAGTAGAGGAACGTACGTACCAGGCGGGCTGGGCGCCGGCAGGCGGCCCTCCAGGATGTTGTCGAGCGTGAGGTCGGCGGAGCGCGTGCGCGCCAGGTCGGCCAGCAGCGCGCCCAGCGGGTACTGCGGGAACATGTGCTGCAGCAGCAGTAGAGGAACGTACGTACCAGGCGGGCTGGGCGCCGGCAGGCGGCCCTCCAGGATGTTGTCGAGCGTGAGGTCGGCGGAGCGCGTGCGCGCCAGGTCGGCCAGCAGCGCGCCCAGCGGGTACTGCGGGAACATGTGCTGCAGCAGCAGTAGAGGAACGTACGTACCAGGCGGGCTGGGCGCCGGCAGGCGGCCCTCCAGGATGTTGTCGAGCGTGAGGTCGGCGGAGCGCGTGCGCGCCAGGTCGGCCAGCAGCGCGCCCAGCGGGTACTGCGGGAACATGTGCTGCAGCAGCAGTAGAGGAACGTACGTACCAGGCGGGCTGGGCGCCGGCAGGCGGCCCTCCAGGATGTTGTCGAGCGTGAGGTCGGCGGAGCGCGTGCGCGCCAGGTCGGCCAGCAGCGCGCCCAGCGGGTACTGCGGGAACATGTGCTGCAGCAGCAGTAGAGGAACGTACGTACCAGGCGGGCTGGGCGCCGGCAGGCGGCCCTCCAGGATGTTGTCGAGCGTGAGGTCGGCGGAGCGCGTGCGCGCCAGGTCGGCCAGCAGCGCGCCCAGCGGGTACTGCGGGAACATGTGCTGCAGCAGCAGTAGAGGAACGTACGTACCAGGCGGGCTGGGCGCCGGCAGGCGGCCCTCCAGGATGTTGTCGAGCGTGAGGTCGGCGGAGCGCGTGCGCGCCAGGTCGGCCAGCAGCGCGCCCAGCGGGTACTGCGGGAACATGTGCTGCAGCTGCGCCGCCGCCGCGTCCGCGCCGCCCGCGCCCGCGCCCCCCGCGCCCTCCGCCACGCGCGTCACCTCCACCGAGAACGACGGCAGCCACGACACGTAGCGAGACCCTGCACACACGCAACGTTCCGTCACTGCCCGCCGTCCACAGGACAACGAATAAATCCTATCGAGTCTTTCATACTCTGGGGATTGAATGATATTATCTAATTGGCCAACCGGTTATTTAATATGACCGCATGATTTTCTTGGTAAAAGGGAAAACCACCTATTTCTTGATAAATATGACCGGTAAAAGTCGTCGCTCGATCCCGCTCCTACAAAATACCGCCGAGTCCGACCCGACAGCTACTAGTAGTCTACATCGTCCACAGTTCTGCTGCTTCAATGCTTCAAGTGACCAGTCTGCGTAAATCACGCGGATACGCGGAAGCGCGGCTCGAAGCGCGGCTCGAAGCGCGTGCTAAGTGTGCGGTACAGAGATGTTAACTATCGAATGGTATGATAGCGGGAAGCCCGCTTACCGCGACCTTTGCAACTATATTCATAATAATCATCATCATCATTTTAAGCTTGTAATTCATCGTCCTTTTATTTACCATGCGGGAGCGGTGGATAACTGTGCTACGACCTTAAGTTATCGCGATCGTTTACAGTTTACAACTTCTATCACGTTTCTTCAAGAACGAAAAGCAACGTCAACCTATGTACGCAATTATAGCAGCTCCCTATCAGTTTAACAACACAAAAACTTCCGTAGACAAAGCCTATATCCAAAAGCCTATATACTATATTCTAGTAGGTATATTGATAATAACACTGAGACCTGCGTCGCACGTCGCGCCTCGCAGCAGAAGATACAGCACGCAACACAGCGCGCTCAACACTAGCACATAGTATAGAGCGGGACTGGTCAACACGCGGCCCAAGCCTACTCGCATTTGTTTCGTACCCCCACTTACATTACTATATTGATTCCACTTTTATTATATAAAACTAATAACACTGCGACTGCATGGCGAGGTTGAATGTATGTTGTGATTAATGTCAATGTCATATTTTCGGGAGGTGGCATACATTTTCAAAGACACAGAATAATTTTGAATATCAATCATCATAAATGGAGGTGAAGGTGGTATTTAAGACTAAGAATAATTTGGTGCTTTATCATCATTCATCATTTAAACTCCTGTTCATTTTTATTTATTGATTTTATTTACATTGAGAACAATATTTTTTATTGAATGCCACAAAATCATGAATAAATAACCAGTTGTAATATTGGAAAATATCTAACTGAGTCCTAATCATTGTAGTTATTGACGTCAATTTTTTACATAGTTGTGATGTCAAAATATTATAAAAGAGTCAAGATCATATACATATCGCATATGAAATATATAAATACTTGTAAATCTAGAAAGTATATTATATATTGTGCAACGTTGCACGCTGCAACGTCGCCTCTGTCCATAGGTGATTTGAGGCAACGTGGCACCGCGTAACGGTCGGCACAGACGCGGGACTCACCGTCGAAGTGGAACAGGTGGTTGTGCGGCGCGGCGGCGCGCGCGCGCGGGGCGGCGGCGGCCAGCGCGCGCCGGCACGTGGGGCACGACGCGTCCTGCTGCACCCACTGGCACAGGCACGAGCTGCGCACACACACACACACACCGTCAGCGTACCCCCTCACACGGTACCGCAACCGACTCACATTATTCATTAACTAGCTTCCGAGAACTTCATCATTAAATCTAGAGCGCAGAAGCATAAGATGGGATGTGCCACAATAAACCGGCACTTACGACCAATACTGCTTCTGAAGTCTAGAAATATAGCCTATATGCTTCCTCGATAAATAGACGATTTAACTCTGAAATAATTTTTCAAATCGGCCCAATAGTTCCTGTTGTGAATTAGCGCGTTCAAGCAAACAAACGAACTTTTCAGCTTTAAATATTAATGTAAGTTGTGCGATTGTGTGAGGTGGTGGGGAGTTGTGTGCGACTGTCGCTCTAATTAACAGTTCACGAACCTCTCGGATGTTGGGTCTACCGAGACATCAGTTTGGAAAGTTAAGCAATTGAGGTCTATGTGTCCAATAGCCGAACATTCCAGCTAGTTGGCGGAAACCCTACATAATTGAGGACTTTGTGTCAGTATTGAATCAAAATGGAATGACAACAAAATTGCATGTAAAATCGAGTTTTTCGATTATTGGAGCACGACCGATAGTCGACTCGTTTGTGCGCCTCCACGCTTGGCACTCCCTCGTTTAAAGTATAAAAACACGGACATGGTATTTTTGGCCGGACACGCTAACAAAACCCTAACTATATCTGGCTTTATCCGGACTCCTGCCAATGCTACCCATGTCCACTACAAATTAAGAAATACTGGATAGCTTTGGCTCACGCCGTGGGGTGAGAGAGAGAGAAGGGGGGGGGGGGAAGGCTCAACTAGCTCAGTGATCAGATGAGTCTACCAGTGACCTGACTGATCTTAAAATACGGATCAAAAGTGATGTCTTGTGTCAAGAATATTAAAGAAAAATGTCATATAACAAGTTAATATAAACGATGGAACTAGTCCATGAGTCACATGTGGGGCGGGTTTGTTATCTACGCCTAGAGCCTGCACGTGCACTACTACTAAGTACATTATTTATGGGTGAACGTGCATAGATGTTTTAATGACAATTAATTATTAAAACAGAAGAACCAATAATTATAGCACTATAAAGTTGAACTGTGATATAAAAATGTACTTTACAATTAATATAATTTATGGCTTGAATCATAATTATGCGTTCATAAAAGATACGTAGAACTCAATATATTTATATTTAATTTCGGTTCAATAATACGATTTAACTAGCTCTTCTTGCTAAATACATTTGAGTTATCGCAGTTCTTACGATTGGGATGAAGTTAATGTACTTTATAGGGTTTAAAAGAGTTATAAATTGTTCTAGTTTTCATATCGAGGAAAATCTGGATTACGTCGAATAAAGTTCAGTCACCAGAAACTATGTAGTTGAATAAGTCGAAATAAGTCTTAATTTAGTAATAATGTTGAATGTAACGAAACGAAAGTAATTTAAACTGTTTGGTTATCATGGTAAACTAGTGAACAAGGAAAGACATGAAGATGCCTCCAACTGGAGTTCCCGGTGCTCCGAATATTATCGTTCAGAGCAGTTCCTTCGACGTTTGAACGGGTATACCTTCTCTCCTAAGCGTTAGTACTAGCAGCGTACAAAGAAGGGGGGAATCTCTCATACACCGCCGCTATAGGGACATCTCCCGCGCCGGTGGAGGCAAATGCGTGATAAATTAAAAAAAAAGTTTCATGGGACACGTAATTAATGATTGAGTAAACTCTTACTTATGGAAGAGATGTGAGCAGGGCAGCTTCCTGGCCTCCTTCATGGGTTCCCAGCAGATGGCGCAGTTGTCCTGGTTCTTCTCTACCTCTTCCTTGCTCGCCATCGGGTAACTGACGACAAGTATATTATTTATTATAAGCATTTTTATACCTCAGACATGCTCACAAGCGTAAGGTCGAATGTGACATTATACGTCAGAATCATTCCTCGTATATGCCTTTATAGTAAAATGGCACTTACGACCAAATACTTCTAAAGTGTATCCATCTTTATGCTTCCGAGGTATGTAAGGTGAGCTCCCATACAATAGAGTTGCCAACCGTCCTGTTTTCCCAGGACATGTCCTGGGAAGTCCTGGATAGTTTTTAAGCAGCGTCCTGGGTTTTTAAAGCGCCCTTATCATCATCATCAGCCCGTATGACGTCCACTGCTGAACATGGGCCTCCTCCCGGGGAGGGTATCTACCATAGTCACCGGCTTAACGTGCTTACCGAGGCACGGAAGGTAGTCTCTCAACCAACCAGACCCAAAAATAAATCTTAGAATTTACACAAAGATTTCTTGTCTGGCGTGGGGATCGAACTCAAGACCTCCGAGATTTAAATCGAGCCAAATACTTAACCTACTTTTTCTACATATTAATTGAGATTTTGCTACACTATTACTGCATCCTATTTTTACAATATCAAGTCCTAGTTTTTTGAAATAGTGACAAGCAACCCTATCATACAATAAACGTGATTGTAAAGCCCTGTTTTTGCTCTGAAAATCACAACCAAAAGTGGGTGGTGTAATGTAAATCAGAGCCCTTTAAACATTCATATGCATTAAGTATAAACCTGTTA
This sequence comes from Nycteola revayana, assembly GCA_947037095.2. Classification (NCBI taxonomy): domain Eukaryota; kingdom Metazoa; phylum Arthropoda; class Insecta; order Lepidoptera; family Nolidae; genus Nycteola; species Nycteola revayana. The sequence continues at coordinate 677,530 of OX344857.2, read as the reverse complement.
TTTATCCATTACAAAGTTTATATTAAATATTAATGTTATTTATTTGTACAACTAATTTAACATTATATAGCGGTCAACTAATTGTATTAACAATCATGACACACCTACCACTTAATAAACAAAGTAATTAACCAAGTGCTAGTTTATATGTACAATATTAAAATAATGATAATTGCCGTGACGTCAGATCATTAAATATTAATATGTAGTGTCATTTCTCTAGCTAAAATCTCCGTAGCGTAGCGGTATTTGGCTCGCTTTTAATCTCGGAGGTCGTGGGTTCGATCTCCACGACAGGAAATCTTTGTGAAAATTCTAAAGATTTCTTTCCGGGTCTGGTTGGCTGAGGGACTATCCTAAGTATCTCGGAAAGCACGATAAGCCGTTGGTCCCGATTGTTATTACATCGTATAATGATCGTACATCAAGGAACGGGCAGCAGCGTTTCCTTGTATAACATTATACTGCGGTCACCAACCCGCCTGCCAAGCGTGGTGCCTATGGCAAATACCCTCCCTCGGGAGGAGGCCCATGATCAGCAGTGGACGTTATACAACACAATCTATAATTGTAATAAATTCAACTATTTATTTTACAGTTGTATCCAGTCTTATACAAGTATATAGAGTATATAGTAAGTAGTTGTACCACGCGTTTTAACCCGCATAACGTTTTTGACTGAAACTTGCATGCCCATACCTGCCCGTGCCCTACGCCTGTGCTTGCCCCCTCCGTACCTTTACCCATATCTGCCCCACTCTTTGCGAAAGTCTGCTTTCCCCCGTTCCTACGGCTGTGTGCTCTCCCCTATACCTGCCTTACTATAAAAACTATAGAAGTTTCATACACACATTGCAACCCCTTTTTACCCTCTTATTGGTTGAATTTCGCAAAATCCCGTTTTAATGGGGACGTTTGGCATAAAAGGAAACTACCCACGCATGCAAAACTTGAGAATCCTTGAAGTTTTAAAGGTTAGTTGACATAGTTAGATTGAAGAATATTATTTTCGTCAGGTATTTGTGGTAAACAGTTAATTTGTCTCATTTAGAATTTTCAACTCAATTATTCTAAAGCACTCACCGGAGTATTTGAACACAATTAATTGTTACCGCACTGATATAAAATCTATTCTAATAAGGTACTCCAAACGATTTTTTATGTAGGTAGTAAATATTTTTTACGGTCGTTACATATAAATTTGCCTTTACAGTTTTTTGTGGCGTATATGAATCTTATGGCCTTGGCTATATATTGGCTAGTTATTATGCGATTAATAATAAAATAGTTAATATACTTAGAATACAATACATTTTAAGTATATTGACTATTCTAGGAGGAACAGAGATGTTGTGCATTGATTAATGTATGTATTAATATTAATTCCTCCCGACCGATTTCGAGCACGGCAGCCAATCTTTAGGGATATTAGCCATTTGCACACGACATATTATAATGTACAAGACTAAGTGTGGGCGCAAACATAGCTGTACTCTATATTGAATTTACTCTTAAAATCCCTGTTTTTCGGACGGACATTATGTAGTTAGGCAGGAGGCTTTTGCTACTTCACCGGGCATAAAGGCGAGTTAAGCTCCTTAATAAATGGTTTAAAAACTACAAACTAAGCAACCTGCACAAGAGGGCGACCCCTGTAGCGTAGCTGTAGTCCCCTGGGCGTACTTGGACCTCGGGTCAGGGCGGATTATGACTGTTTGTTATTTTTTAAGGAGAGTTTGGTGCAACTGTCGCTCTAAGTTACAGTTCGCGAGACTCTCGAAATCTGGGGTCTACGAGAGCATCGGAAGGTTTAAATCCGTGCGAGAACTAGCGCAGAAACAAAATGTATGAAGTGAAGTAGATACTGACTTGCGGCTCATGTGCGTGGCGAGTTCCGCGTAGAGCTTGTGCCTGCGCAGGCGCGCCTGCAGCTCGTGCAGCAGGTGGCGCAGCTGCAGCAGCAGCACCAGCGACGCCATGGACACCAGCATGTTGCTGAACACCACCATGTGCAGCACGTGCAGCAGCTCGCACACCAGCGACAGCGACTGTAACCGATAGTTTATATCATTCAAACCATCCTATGAGAAGAACTTAAGTATATATTTATTATATACGTTCGATTTCAACTTCGGTGGCCGAAGCCTTCGGGCAAAAATACCCGAAGCCGAAGTGTTCAATGTTGGTGACATGCTTACATTTCATAATTTAAAAAAATATCTTCAAGGTTTATATTTTTATATAGGATTTTCCGGCTTATATATTACATAACAGGATAAACCTTGAAGTTACTTTTTAATTACTTTAATTATGAATTGTAACTTGTAAACAATATTTAACAAGACTTCGACTTTGAACGGACGTAACTATAAAATAACAGCCTTCTCATCAACTTTCGAACTAATGAAATGACTAAGGTAAACCGCCCTTCGGGGAAGAACTTTAATCAGCAGTAACTTATACATGTTCATGGTTATCATCAACTATCATGTTGAATGCAGCTTGCTATAAGACCGTCTCTTGTACTTTATTTTACTACGTAAGTTCTGTATTTAACCCTGTAGGTATCGAGCAAGTTTTAAGGTTGTAATATAAAAATATTTAAAACTATAAAATTGACATTTACTCAGCCCTGCGACTATAGATGGCGCCGCTCTATAAGCGATCTTCTTTATTTTAGAGAACAATTTCGCAAAATTTAATTGGGCAAATATATCCTTTAAAACGGATTGATTAATAAATCAGGGTATGGGAGGGATCCTAAATCTCTTCAGATGCTACGTCTGGTACAATTGTGGTCAAACTTCCCTAGGTAAGTTTGTTGAACCATTAACTACTTTCACATAATGTACATTTAATTTTTTATATTGTATTTGTTGTAGTATTACTGATAAAAATCATTTTCTTTTTTCGGACGTACAGTCAACAAAAGAGATAGGTTTACACATTTAAATATAATTATATGTACACGTGTATGAGAAGAGTTTACTATCATGTGTGTTTGTACACAGCTAGCAGTGAACTCTACACAGTCTACACCCATACAGATTTACCGAATGTCGTAGTGACATTAACATATTTATTTACATTATTTGCTACTGACGGTGTAAACCTATCTCTTTGTTGACTGTACATCTATGTAGTTAGCCGACGAGGCTTTTGCTACTTCGCCAAGCATAAAGGCGAGCAGAGCACCAGGCTTATTAAACTACAAGCTAAGCAACCTGCGCAAGATTGCGCCCCCTGTGGTACTTGAACTTCAGCTCTGGGCGGTCGTTGATGGAGGAATTGAGGCAGGGGTTAGTTACAGTTCGCGGGCCTCTCGGACATCGGAGGGTGTAGATGATAAGGTGTAGTGTGGTGGGTGTACGATCCGTGTACTCACGTCGAACACTAGGTGCGTGTAGTAGGCGACGGGCCCCGCCACGTCCGCCTCGCACAGCTGCAGCGCGTAGCGCGCCGCCACGTGCAGCGCCGCCAGCAGCACCAGGATGCACTGCCACAGACAGACATCAAGTATCAACATCACCATAATAACACTAATAATCCATTAAAAGGCTAAAATCGTTCACCACTTACAAGCTTTGACACATTTTTGGTTTTATTTTTCGGATGGACAGGTATAATTAGCCACGAGGCTTTTGCTACTTCACCGGGTAAACACACATTTGGTATTTATTATACAGGTATGACAACTGACAGAAAGATTGTTATCAGCAAGAATATTTTTTAGTTCCGTCTCATAACTTTCTTGCTAGGCAGGTACAGCTCGGAAAGAAATTATGTATACGGTTTCATCGACTTACAGAGTTAGCTGAAATCTATACAAGTAAATCTAAATACTAACTAAAACACATTTTGAAATAATTTTGAATGGTTAAAAATGGTTGCCTGTCTGTATGTCTGTTTGTTCCGGCAAACCTCAATAACGGCTAGATCGATATTGTCGTGACTTTGAATGGTAGCACTGTTTGTTTTGTTTTCTGTCTGTTTGTTTGTCCATGTATTCCGCCTAATCTCCAAACCGGTAATACCGATTTAGACAAGGGGCCGTCCATATATTACGTCATCTTGCTTGCAATTTTGCTGATTTTCGAACCCCCCCTACAATCATCCTATCGTCATTTCGTAATGAGCCCCCCCTCTCGCAAAACTGACGTCATTACCAGTTTGAAAAAATTTAAACATTTGCGGATTTGAGAAAATTAGGATAACATTAAAACATTTTGTTATAGAATCATCTTTTATTAGTTTGTACTTTGGCAATGTTCATTAATATAATAATATTATTCTTCCCTATTCTTTACTTTTCTTTGGATAGCTCCCACATTTTGTTATAGAATCGTCTTTTATTATTTTGTACTTAATATGTAATAAATAAATGAAAAATGAGTTTAATAATTAATACCATTAGGTACTTGCAAAATATTTTGTACATTTTGGAGTAACTGGTATCACAAGAATGACTTCAATTTCGAAACGCCCCCCCCCCCCTTCATCCATCATTTACCGTCATCCGCAGACCAACCTCCCGCTCTAATTTAGGATGACGTAATATATGGACGGCCCCCAAGACTTTCATTATTAGTTAGCTTATAAAATCCAAATGTTCGCTCAAAAGCAGCTAGTTTAAAATAAATGGTTATGCTCCTTATTTACGAATATCTTACCCTGCGCGTGGGCATAGTTCTGCTGGATAAAGTAATTTAACTTTTCAAGACACAGTAAATCTTTACACACGTATCACTGAGGTATACAAGACTCTGCGCATGCGACGCTTATTTAAAGCCGGCGTTCGGCTCACACACTCTTACTAAAATGTAGATTGCATTCAAGTAAATACCGTTTCGGACACTACCCTATACTTACATAGAATTAGTCGCCATTTAAATACAATATTGTATTCGATGTATAATTATTTGCGTCTCAACACGTGTGGTGTGTCGGTGCGTGTGACGCATCGTGTTTGCTTTAATAATAAACATTGTAATGCATCGCAGTGACAGACGTTGTGTTTGTGGACCGGTGCGATGTCTACTCATCTCTTGGTTGAAAAAATCACAAGAAATGGGGTGATCGGCTCAAAGAGTCACTGCGAGTTCACTTGAAGCCGTTAAAGGCAAGACCTGCACAAAGCACACCCAGGCTCAGAACTACGACCCCTGTTCCGCCGGCTGGGAATCGAACCAAGAACACCAGGCCTTAGAAGGAACTACCACAAAAGAGATGGGTTTACACATTCTGAAACGTATTTTAAACGTACATAATATGTCCTTGTTTATGGGAAGATTTTACCATTATGTGCATTTGTACACAGCTAGGAGCAAACTCTTCACCCATAAAAAATGATCGGGTGTCGTAATGACGTTAGCATATTTATTTACATTTTTTTATACCGACGGTGTAAACCTATCTCCTTGGTTGACTGTACATATATATATATATATATTTATTTTAGTCATTTTAAAGTTTCTAATATCGGTGAAAAGTACAAGTAATCTTCAGATAAGTTAAAGAGTCAGTAAATACTTTCAAAACGCAATATACCTCAGCTGCCATGAACGCGAAGGTGTCCTTCCCGGCGGGCAGGCCCCAAGCGGCGGCCGCGCCCAGCAGCGCCGACGCGGACACTAGGATGCCGCCCAGCAGACAGCCCAGCCGCACGTGCGCCCAGCCGCCGGAGTTGGGAGACGAGGACAACTGGAACAATGCACACGAATCATAAATCATCTACAAAATATTAATACTACGTGAAGCAAAAACTTTTTAGGTACTCCATTTTACGAAAATAGCGCGAATAGGTGTATGAGAATTGCGCACACTTACAGTTTTTATAGAGAAAGAATGCAGAATGCTGATATTTTTTCGAATTTCGACCACTAGTCGTAATAAACACTTTAAGACATGCAAAATTTTGGTTAAGCGATAATTTCGGTTCGACCGTAAGTATAATATGGCGACACGGCGAACAAATAAATCATAACAAATTGTAGAATTCAATTTTAATTTATTGACATTATTACGCAAGAAAACTGTGGATCTAGTTTGGTAGTACATATATCAAATACTTAAATGTTTTAGTTGTTATATAAATCCCTAATTAATAATAATTGAAGAGTGGATGATGAACGAATAAGAAAAGATTTGTTAGTAGAAAATTTGGCCAGATGGATGATCTCCTCTGAGACTGCTCGCCGTAGCCGGAAACTGTCGGGAGGATATATGTATACCTATGTACAAATTACGTTAAAAAAGGTCTTTCATATGATGCTGAAAAAATTGAATTGTTAGCGACATAGTCTTATATTGCTAATCTAATCCAGAAGATGAGTCACCTAACAAGATTTGGACGCTTTCAGACTTTTTTGACTGCATATAATTTACGACCAAGAACCGCTTGGCATTGTAGTTCAATATAGAGATAGCGCCTTGTATGTAGAATGTAGAAATTATTATTGTAAACAATGCCATTGTAGTAAATAAAATTGTAATTATAAGCAAATATAAATTTAAACACAAATATAAAATGTTAGTAACACTCAAAGCGCATTGACCTAGTGCGTGTGGCTGTCGGCTATTGTTTTTATAATGCTTATTTAATGCATACTTCAACATTAACCATTCATGTTACCTAGTTTTGCTAATCGTCCGGATAAAGCCGAACATGTGTACAAATAAATAAACTTGAAGTTTTTAAGTGAAAAATATCAGATTTTTACTAATGTATATGAATGTACTAGCAACAAATATGCAATAAAAAAATGTTGGCTGCCTGTCTATATTCCAAATAATCTCAGTAACGGTTGAACCCATTAATTGGTAAATAGCTATTTACCAGTGAACGTCCTGCTAAAATCAGTCGACAGGACTTTCATTGTTAGATCACTGTCCGTCCCTATGTATGCTTAGATCTTTAAAACTATGCAACAGATTTTGATGCGTTTTTTTTTTAATAGATAGAGTGATTCAAGATGATGTTTGATACATCAGCATTACATCCATGCGAAACCAGGCGGGTCGCTAGTAGCTAATAAATACTTATTTTACACAGACAAAGTCGCAGTCAACAGTTAGTAGGTAGTTTAGTAAATTGATGCGTGTGCGGGCACGAGAACATGATTATGTTAATGTGATAATAAACGTTCATCAATCAACATAGATTATATAAACCGACTCGAAAACACCTACAACAATAATTAAAAGGAGTTTCCTTAAAGTCCCTGAAGATGTAATTTACATTCACGGTTCTAACATTTCACCTTTAGCAATAAGTCAATGTACGTCAGGCGGTGAATCAAAAGCGATTAGCAAAGATAATGCATTCCTTTCATGAAAGGTTAATGATTCCTGATCAACGGTAATGTATTGTAATTCTATTTGTCTAAACTTTAAATTGTTTGTAACGAATACATAATTAATGTTTAGTTCCATTAACATTAATCGGCGATTTTATCGCTTCGTCGTTTTTATTCGTAGTTCTTTAACTACAAATAAACATTACTCGCTAGTGAATAACGTCTCTTTAGTACAAAAAAGTAAAGTTACAGTAAAGTAATGGTTTTGTATCGAAACTCAATTATCGACATTACGTAGTATTCAAACTTTGCTTACATACGCAGTCCGCATCAAAAGTCGATGACACATTAAGATTTTCAATATCACTATGTAAGTACAATAATTATTTATAAATCGATTGACAAGTTCTAGTATTAAATGAATATCATTAGAGTTCAAATCAGAAATAGTAATATAGTTAAATTACTATATTACAATTTAGTGACTAACGGTTTTGAGCATGCACTAGCCCACATACTTTAAAATAAATAAATAATTAAATGTAATAAATAGAAAAAAAAGAGACAAAACAAGCAAAAGAAGACGGAAAGAAGAAAACCGGAGTTTCTTCTCCGGGCCGTCCACTTAGGTAGCTAGAGAAACCTGCAGGTTATTCTAGGCTAGGATCCTCGCCGGACAGACCGAGGACGGGTTGGCCCCCTGTCCCAATCCAGTGCCTGTAAGATGATCCAGTGCCTATAGTCCGTGCCAGTGATCACTCTCTTTTTAAAAAATATAATTATTGTCACAGTAATATTTCTCATAGCATTAGCGATGCCCTGAGCCGTGGTCCTAGCCTATTAAGGATGCCCTCAGGTGTGTGTCGTTTATAAGTAAAAATACTGTATAAAGACGTGCCTCTTTCTATAGAGCTAAATTATATTAAGAAGAAAAAAAAAATGATAAAATTAATTATTGTTATTACTATACACATGACGTGATGCTAGACTAGCAGACAGACTTTTAGCTAATCCGCAATAGATTTTAGTTGCGATATTTTGTATTTAATTATATTTCATTGTGTATAATTGACAAGTACAAGTGTATTTAAATACCTAAGTGCTGAATAAATATCGTTTAGTTCGTTTAATTCGATGCACTCGTAGACCCGAAGACCGAGAACTGTAACGTAGAGCGACAGTTGCACATAAATAGTGCAACTGTCGCTCAAAGTCATAATTCCTCTATCGACCGCCCCTAGAAGAGGTCCAAGTCCCACATGGTACGCCCTCTTGCGCACGTTGCTTACTTTGTAGTTTATGAACCATTTAGTAAAGTAGCAAAAGCCTCGTGGCTAAATCCCTATGTCCGTTGAAAAAATAAGAGTTTAAAATTTACTGAACGCTTCATTGTTACTAGAGACCACATTTTCAAAATTGCTGATCCACGTTATGTCAAGATATTACCAATAATATCTTAATATAGAACTTTACAAAAGTCTCTAAATAATGCTTGTTTTGGCTATCTAGTGTAATCACACTTGTCCAGAAATAACTTGACATCTTAAATAACAAAAGTTACTGATCATTAATTTGTTTCTGCTACCAGGTTTCCCTGTGTTTTACAACATACACCTGCCCGCCTAGCAAGCGTAGTGACTATGGCAAATACCCTCCCTCGAGAGAAGGTCTATGCTCAGTAGTAGACGTTATACGGACTGACGATGATGATGATAGCTGCTGTGACTATACCTACATGCTACTAAAAAAACGCTACCTCATGCTTATTCTCATAAAAATAGATAAATGTTGATATTTTTCCACAATGCCCCTATTTATCCGCTTGTTATGAACAACATTTTATTCAATTACCGCTTCAATGCATCCGAGTCTAAGGGTCACTCGGTAGTCGCGAGGTGTGCAACAAAAATACTAAATAGGCCAGTGAACTAGTGTTTTATTACGACAATGTGTAGTCAGCCATTCAGGCGAACGTTTTATACATTTGATTAACTTATTGCAATCTAGAAATATGTAGAAGTACAAAGAAAATTTTAAGTGACCATAGCTGGGGAGTCCACGATACTAAATCGGGATTTACTCAAGCGTCATAGAGACCTATTGCGAAGCTTAGATGATAAAAAGAAAACCCTAAAAAGTGTCATATAATATACCTTTTCATCGGTGGGGGGAGCGGCTATAGATTTCCAAAAATGACAAAAAAACTGTCAATCTAATGGTGATGTAAAGATGGGGGAGGGCTACAAAGTTGAAAAAAAACGTCATCTCGACAGTGTCGAGCGTGGCTAATTTTTATTTTGAAGGTAATAAAGTAATGATTGAAGGTAATGGATTACGAAAAATATATAATCTGACGATTTCCACAAGCCAAAGTAACAAAAATTCATCGATAAAGTTTAATGCGTGCAGCTACGTGATGCCTGTATTTCCCTCTCCGCGTTTCTATTATTTTCACAATCTTTCTTAATTTGTTTTTACTAATCTGATCCCTTATCTTTTACGGGCGGCCATATATATGAGGCTTATATTTAGTGGAAGTACTTAACCGGGTACAAGGTATCCCCCTATATATTAATCTGCCGTGCTTTAATCCCGAAATCCCCTTTAGGGCTTCTCTACTACCAGGACAATTATATAAACCTAAGTTCATCGGTAATTGCTTAGGGAAAATTATATGTTTTCCCCTTCAACATCTGTAGGTAAAACGTTCGTATCGTTTTTACCTATAATCCTACATGGTCATTGCAAACACGATATGTTTTAATTAGGCCGAAGAGGAAAAAGAAGTACGACCTTTGATCTTTGAAATGGACTTCGTCACAAAAGTAGTCTTCGAGTTAACATTAGTGCAAAGACGCTGAAAGACAGATTGAGTTTTTTTTTATTCATTCGCTACTGTAAGTGGGACAAGTGTGTCTAAATACCCAAGTCTTGAATAAATATCATTAATTTAATTAAGTCTTTGTATTAAAAGAAAAGTAAATTTGAAAAAAGACAATATTTTTACGGCCAAGGCATGGTCGTGAACAGGCAAATGAATATATTTTTGTATATTGAAAATTAAACATTTTGTAAATACGGTATGTCGCAACAGTCACGGAACTTATACACGGATAAGGTGGAACAAAAGCATTAAACATAAACAAAAAAATAGGTAAAAACATTTGTAGTGTGATTTTGTAATACATATATAAACCCTTCTACGATACGTTAAATGTAATTTTACTAAACGTATGCAAAAACGTATCCTTTAAAGAAAAATGATAGTTGCCTAATATTAATTTAAGAAGTGTAACATAGAATGACCGAGGAGTCTTATGCAATAGTTTTTTTTTTAATTCATAATGGAGGCGAATCGATCTTACTTATTCTAAGTCAAATACAATGATAATGACAAATGTTGTTATGGCATGATATGATATATTATGATAGTCGCGTGTTATAAATATAGTAAAAATCAACCAGCACGGGCTGGGATCGGTCTGTCTGAAGCATAGAACGCGTCGCGAGCCTCGCCTTGCGAGGACGACCGGACCCTATCCTAGCCTACGAGTGTTTATCTATCTACCTACGTAGTAACACCCGGAGAAAAAAGACTATAAGTAACTCCGAGATCATTATTTTTGTCATCTTTTAAAGTCTTTGATTGATCATTTTGCACATTATAGCTTTTATAGAACCTCTAACATAATAGCTTTTATACAACCTCAAGGTTAACCAGCGACTTTGGTCATCTGTTTTCAAGGTAAGGGTATGACGTCTAATTGATATAATACGATACTAAGTATTCGCAAATAATCCATTATAATATTAGCAAACAATGTAATAATTACATTGTAATGTACGATCATCATTGTCCCAAAAATCTTAGAAATTGAATAAACAGAGGCATAAGTTAGGGAGTACCTACCTGTTTTAATAATATGTATTTTAAAGTATATCTGCAATATGTTATTTGTTAGAAGTTTTGTTGCAACATACATATTTTTGGCAGATAATCAAGCATATTATTATGATCGAGCAGTGAGAGACACCATTTATAGAATCGCAACAGTTTCTAAAACATCATTAATTCTTATCATTCTATGATACGTTCTCGTAATATGATTGACATCCGCATGTTAAATATCTGACCCTACAAATGTTTCCTATCCACCTGATGTTAAATGACAGGGATTCCAAATACAAGTGTGAGTGCAGTGGGTCTTCCCGCCTCAGACCTAGTCTCGGGGAGTGAGCCTCGACGCTTTGATGCTCCGAGCGTCCCTGCAAGTGTTGGTGTGGGCCTCTAATGCGTCTAAAAGAGCTAGCGATACCATAAGCCGCGGGCGCCGCTGGAGGGTTCTCCTCATGAGATCGGCGGACTCCGTGGAGCCGCACTCATCCTGCCCGTCCTTGCCCCTTCCCCATGAGCTTTGGCAACCCCACGCTCAGGAACACAATATTAACCAGTAATATAATTTAATTTAAAACAGAAGACTTGTTTTTTTATATGGTAAAGGGAATAACGTGTAAATATGAATTACAGTTCAAATATCTGCAACATGGACACTCCGCGATGGATCCAGACTACTCCGATAGATATCCTTCCTAAAGCTCCTAAATAATCATTGATGGAGTTGGAGTAGGTGAATAAACTCATCTCAATATTTTCAGTCCTATTTTTGCTTCATCATAATTATCAGCCCGTATAACGTCCACTACTGAACATGGGCCTCCTCCCGGGGAGGGTATTTGCCATAGTCACCACGCTTGGCAGGCGGATTGGTGACCGCAGTATTATGTTGTCCCACACAAGGAAACGCTGCTGCCCGTTCCTTGACATACGATTATTATAGATGATGTTATAACAATCGGGACTAACGGCTTAACGTGCTTTCCGAGGCACGGAGGGTAGTCCCTCAACCAACCAGACCCGGAAAGAAATCTTGGAATTTACACAAAGATTTCCTGTCCGGCGTGGGGATCGAACCCACGACCTCCGAGAATTAAAGCGAGCCTAATACCGCTACGCTACGGAGGTTGTCCTTTTGCTTACCTTAATGAATATTATACAACCGGTCACAGGTCACAAGTGTTCAACCAAAACAAAGGAACTTCAATTTGATGAGTGACAGGTATCAATTAATATTTAATTTGTTATTGCACATGCACAAATAACAACGTTAATATATTGCACATACCTATTTAATTTTGTTCATGGGTCAAGAACCTTTTGAATATGGCCTTAAAAGTACATGCGGTCAAATAAATCAAGCAAAATATAAGTAAATAGGTACTCGTCATTAATTAACCGACTCCAAAAAGTAGAAGTAATGTATGTTAATAGATATCTCTGTCAATGTCAACGGTGCCCTTACTATGTTTATTATACGATAGATTGTATTCTTGAAACGTTATGGAAAAGAGACGAGTATATCCATTGTCTCCCGAGTCAGGATCTGGGATCCCAAGGAAATCGAAGGCAACGAACGTCGGTGTCGGTGTTAAATGTAAGATTCCCAAATGAAGGTTGAATATCCGACGATAAAGACCTTGCAGTTACCCTCGGCCACTTCAAAAATATTTATACGTAAATTATGCTCAGAATGCATTGATTTATTCTTGTTATTAAATAACGTCATATTTTTTTACTTTACAGCTATTTTACCTTTTCTAAATTTTCTGATGCCGAATGACTATTAAAGTAAGAACAAGCAGAGGACCCTCATCCGATCTGATTTAAGTTAATGAAATAATGAAATAATGAATTTATTCAGCACTTAGGTATTTACATACACTTGTACTTGTCAAAATCACAATAACAAAGAAATATAATTAATAGGTTATTATTCTTATTCTATGAATAGAACTACTTAGGTAACTATAACTAACAAATGCAACCTGTGAGTGCTGCTAATTGTAGGACATTACAGACAATTTACTCCGTCTGTCCGTGTGTCATTAATTCCTCTACTCATAATTAGTTAATATTTACATTAAAAAAAATTTTTGAAACCATACAATTAAGTGACACACACTTGGGGGCACCCTTATGGGGTTAGGACCACAACCCAGAGGTGCCACTGATATTAAAGTCAGATTTGTGGATATAAGAGGAAGTGATCGCTGGCACGGCCTACAGGCGCTGGATCACAGGGCAGGGGTAGGGGTACAACGCGGTCCTCGCCGGCGAGAATCCTACCCTAGCTAACCTGCAACCTTTCACTAGCTACCTAGGTGGACGACCCGGAGAAGAAAGGGAGAAAGAAACTCCGGGATTTTTTTTTTCGTCATCTTTTTTATCATAGTGTGTCCATTTTTTTTAAATATATGTTTTCTTTACAATATTTCATTTGAAGTATAATATGAAGCATGTGCGCTAATGCACGCTCTAGACGTTTTCATAGATATAGCTAAATAGTGATTAAAAATCCTCAAGCAAAAAGTAAGTAAGAGCCTCATAAACCTCTAGCACTTGAAAACGGAGGGCGCATCCACACACATTACCAAAGAACAAGCCATGTGAGAAAATGATCGTCTTAAGCGGTCACACACTAATGTTTTAACAACCATCTCAAATACAACCACCAGCAAGCCGACCAGCCACCGCAAGCAGCACCCGTTCACGAGTATGACGTGTGAGCACACAGCCATCGTCTCCCTCGCCATATTAGAGGGAAGGAGGCGACCCGACTCACATCGCCACCGCAAGCAATGACAAACAATGGGAGCATGACGAGCACACTGATAGCAACATTTGAGGAATCACGTTTAAAAGGAGAGGCAAAAGTTAGACTCAGCATAGCATGTTCCGAAGTACATCAGAGTATACAATAATAACATTGGCAATAAAATAATAAAAAATACAAAACATCCAATAATGTAAGTTTGAGTGTGTTACACCGCTAGCACCATGCAGTTTTATCATTAATATATTCATTTATTGTGTAATAACCTTTTTTCATTAAGGTAGTCTTTACATGAGTTTTAAATTTATTGAGTGGTAACTCTTGCACTAATTCCGGTAGTTTGTTATACATACGCAAACTAAGCCCTACAAACGAAGAATGGACTCTCTGCAGACGGTGGTAATCAGCACACAATTTGTGTTTATTTCTTGTATTTTTTGTGTGCATGTCGCTTCTCTTTTGATATTGATTTAAATTTTGTCTAATATGAATTAAATTTTCATAAATGTATTGAGAAGCAACCGTTAATATATTAATATTTTTAAACAAATCTCTTAGGGAAGTTCGGGCACTTAGTTGGTAAATAGATCGAATCGCCCGTTTCTGTAAAATAAATATACTTTGGATATCGGCAGATTTGCCCCAAAGTAGAATTCCATATGATAAAATGCTGTGGAAATAACTAAAATAGACCATACGTGCAGTTTCTACGTTGGTCAGTTGTCTAACTTTCCTAACAGCGTAAGCAGCAGAGGTCAACTTTTTGGCCAAGTTCGACACATGAGCATTCCATTTTAAATGTGTATCCAGCGTTATACCTAAGAACACTGTGGAGCTAACAGTTTCCAGCACTTCATTATTGAGAATTAAATTAGGTCCAGTATTTTTCACATTGGGCGTAGTGAATTTTATACATTTTGTTTTTTTTGCGTTTAGCACCAAGTTATTTACAGTAAACCAATGAGTTATATGTGTGAGTGCACAATTAATAAAATCGAAATCGTCAATATTACGTTTCACTTTAAAAATAAGTGAAGTGTCGTCAGCAAAGAGTACAACATCACACAATTTCTCCAAATAATACGGCAAATCATTAATATATACCAGGAATAAAAAAGGACCCAGAATGGAACCTTGTGGCACACCTAACTTAACAGGTAAGGATTCCGAGACTACACCACCTACATCAACGCACTGAACTCTCTGAGAAAGGTATGAAGACATCATATCCAGTGCATCGTCCTTAATACCATAGTGACGTAATTTTAATAAGAGCGAGTCGTGCCGAACGCAATCGAAGGCCTTTGAAAGATCACAGAATACACCGATGTCATTTTGCGACTGCTCCCACGCATCATATATAGATTTAATAAGAGCGACTCCAGCATCTAAAGTTGAGCGACCTTTAGTAAAACCAAACTGATTCGCGTGCAAGAGGTTTTTAAAATTGAAATGCTTGAGGAGCTGATTAAGTATTATTTTTTCAAAGATTTTACTAAACACTGGTAATATTGAGATTGGTCTATAATTGGCTGGGTCGTCTTTCGAACCTGATTTCAATAAGGGTATGATTTTACTGTACTTCATTTTGTCAGGAAATGTACCAGTATCTACACATTCATTAAAAATAATCATTAGATAAGGCGCTACTATATCAATTATTTCTTTCAGGATTTTAACTGAAATACCCCATAAATCACCTGTATTTTTTGAATCAAAAGCCTTGACTACGTTTATCACTTCCGTTACAGTAACATGCTTGAATTTGAATAAAGAATTACATCCCGGTACGCTACTGCATAAAAGTAGCTCAGCCTCACTGGCTGATGAATTTAAAGAACGCGTAGTGGCTATTGGTATGTCAGAGAAAAAAGTATTAAATGTATGAGCCACGTCAGATTTATTACTAGTAAGTTTATCATCGACTTTTATTTCTAACAGATTATCCCGGTTAAAAGTCTTGCCACTTTCTTTATTTATTATTCCCCAGGTGGTTTTTATTTTGTTACTGGAGTTTTCTATCTTATGTCTAATATGATTGGCTCTAGCAATGCTACAAACTATTTTAAAAGTTTTAGAATACTTTCTTACATGCTCTAAAAAGTCATCATCGGATCTATACATTTTCATGCCATAAAGCTCATACAATCTAGATCGACTCTTATATATTCCTGGAGTAGCCCATTCATTAAATTTACAGTGAACTTTACTATTATAAGTTTTAGTTTTAAAATTACTTCTAAATTCGGTCTCTACAATGTTAAAAACGGCTCCATAGTTACTATCCGGATTCTGCTTAACTAACAAAGAAGGATTTAACTTTGACATAATATTTTCCTTAAAGCGATTAATTCGACCAGCAGTGATAGGGCGGCACGTTATTTTTGACGTTGTTTTGTCTTCTGTGCTTGGAAAGACTGCCAACTGTCCACAGTGATCAGATGTTAGATTATATAAAATCTGCGTATTTATCGTTTGACAGTTTGAAAATATGTTGTCAAGACAAGTGGACGAGTGTGAAGTTAGTTGAGTAGCTAGTGCTATTGCAGACTAGAGACAAAACCAGCTGCCTCTCGTTCAATGGCATAGCCAGTCCTAGACAGGTCCTGTATCAAAATGTGTTAAGAGAGGTCCTCTACCACACACTTTCGCCGCTCTTGTACATAAATTAGTATTAAGTCAATGACACAAGTAATAGTAGGGGAGCCCATGCGGGGATTTCGGGATTTACTAAAGCGCGGCAGATTAATATACAGGGGGATACCTTGTACCCGGTTAAGTACCTCCACAAAACATGAGGCCCATATATAAGGCCGCCCGTGAAGGATACAGGATCAGATTAGTAAAAAAAAATTGACCATCAGAAATTCTCGAGCGCGTCAGATTAAGGTAGGGTGAGTTAATTACATCCTAAAAAGTGTATATTCCACTAATCTGACAATTTGAGAGTGACGTAAAAAAAGGGGAGGGCTACAAAGTTGTAAAAAAAAACGTCATCTCGACATTCTCGAGCGTAGCTAAATTTTTTTTTATTTTGAAGGAAATAATTCAAGAATAATGAAAAATATATAATCTGACGATTTCCGCAAGCCGAAATAACAAAAATTCGTCGATAAAGTTAAATGCGTGCAGCTGCGTTATGCCTACATTTCCTTCTCCGCGTTTCTATTCCTCTCTCACTCTTTCTCTATCTATTACTCTCTCACTCCGTCCCCACTCTGGTTTCTGTTGCCATGACTCCATCACAGCTGATCATAAAGACTCGTTCGTGGCATACTGTTTACAACGTGTTTCCAACGTTTTGGCTTTTAAAATAATGTAAAATAATGAATTTATTCAGCACTTAGGTATTTACATACACTTGTACTTGTCAGAATCACAATGTTACACAATTATTCTTATTATATTAATTAAACTAGATACTTAATTAACCGGTAGCAAATTGTAGGATATTACAGACAAAGTAGTCCGTCCGTCAGCTGGTCATTAATTTCTCTACTCATAATAAGTTTAAGTTCATATTAATTATTTTAGACTTTAATGGATCAATATAGAAAAAATTGAAAAAAACACCTACAATTAAGTGGCACACACCTGGGGGCACCCTTAAGGGGTTAGGACCACGACCCAGTGGTACCACTGATACTGATGATTTTTTTGCTATTTAAATATTATTTGTGTGAATTAAAGTTTATAAATATTTAATATGAGTGACATTAATTTGAAATGTGTATTTTGTGGTGAAAGTACCTTACAAAAAAGAATTAAATTTACGGTAGAAACATTAAAAAAATGTGTAAATATTTTGGAATATCGTCGGAGCAAGCCGGTTATCCGAAAGTCTCGAGGATCATATGATAACCTCGAATTGTCGATGGAATCATCATTAAATGATTTATATCACGCACAGTGCTATAAATTATAATTATGCTATATTTAATATTACTCGCTTATAACTTTTGAACGACTAAACCGATCGGAATCTACTAAACGGCGTTCTAAATATTTCCCTCAAAATTAGATTTCCTTTGAATTTGAACCGATTCGGACCGATAGATTTTGAGAAATGGTGAAAAATCTCAAAAAAAATAAGAAAAACATTTTTTTTGAAAGTGTTTTTTTTGGAATAACTTTTAACCGGCTTTATCGATCAATTTCAAAAACTAATCCGCCTTTGAGCTTGAAAAACCACGTCGATCGCCACTAAGCTGGTCAAAAGCGGTTGATTCGTTCGAAAGATATCGTGAACGAAAGAAACCCGAAAAAGTGTTTTTCGGGATTACTCCGAAATTTGTGGTTCGATCAATTAAAATTGCAAAATTACTTATGAGGATGATAAAACTGCGTCGAATGCCGCCAACCGCGTGAAAATTGCTTCATCATCAACAGCCCGTTTACATCCACTGCTGAACATGGGTCTCCTCTTAACAGACCTTGGCAAGCCAGGATCGTAGAGGGATATTGCCATAATCACCACGCTTGGCAGACGGATTGGTGATCGCAGTAAGATGTAAACCTTCAGCTAATAGATGCTGCTGCCCATCCATCAGCCATATGTCCCTTAGTCGCCTTTTACGACACCCATGGGAAGACCTGGGGTGGTCTATTCTAAGCCGGAAAATTGCTTGATCCATTCAAAAGTTATTGCGGTTTGAAAATTCCAAAAATAGTGTTCTATGAAACTTCTATCAGACTTTCGAGCTGGGAGAGTTCAAATGCATAGAAATATTATTTCTTTGAACTCAGCGAGCTCAAAATATCACATAAATTATATTTTGAGCTCAAAAATGTCATAAGTACAATTTTAAGCGCCCAGGAATGGAATTAGCGGGAAGTTGCAGGGATGGCCTTTAAGGTGAACCGTTTTTCAAATTTTTTTTTGTCAGATCAGGCGAATCCCTCTAGTTAATCGTCAGATTATGAGACAGTACGTTTAGAACATAAAGATGAACCATATATATCTTAATCTGACACGCTTGAGTATTTCAATATGGCGAATTTTTTTTGCACATTATGAAAATGGCCGCGAGTTTGCGTCCCATCGAAATCGTCAGATTAGTGAATGAGAGCTTTTTTTTGGTGTACTTAACACTCCCTTAGAAAATCTGACGCGCTCGATTATTTTTTTTTTTTTCATTTTCCACCCTTAAATACAACCACCCGCATCATGCAAACGATCAGATTAACATACGCACATTATTAAAAATACGTAGGGCATTGATGCTATCAATATCTGACGCGCTCGAGGATGTCCATGCAACAGTTTTTTTTTACATATTTAAAAATCTATAGCCGCTTCCCCCACCGATGTAAAGGTATATATCATATAACATTTTTTTCTTCTTATCATCTAAGCTTTGCATCCCAATAGGTCTCTACGACGCTCGAGTAAATCCCCATTTAGCCTCGTCGGCTCCCTTACTATAAAACGAAAGACAGTTGAGTAACGGCCAATAAATAAATTTTAGTTGATACTTAATTTTTACTACCGGTCAACTGAGGTTTCTTTGCCATTCAGAGTATTGACAGTGTATATGTACTCGTATTTGATGGTAGGAGGATCTCTTTGCTAAATTCACCAGCTTTCGTTTCTGGAGCAAATTTCCTCATGCCATTTTGGTTTTTTGTCTCCCTTCAAATTTCGTTTCACCATCACGGTCAAAGTTACCCAGAATATCAAATTGACCCCGGTCGACGGTACCTCGTTTTGCTTTGCTCGGACCTTACAAACCCTTCGAATAACAAGTCATATAATATGTACTTACATATTCGTACCTATCCTTGCATAGTTGTCCGAGCAGGTGCAGCGCGCCGAGCAGCGTGAACCAGCCGCACCACAGCAGCACCTCGTCCATGTATTGCACGTTGATGACGCCGAACACGAAGATGAATTTGTAAAACACGTAGTTCCAGAACTTGTCCTTCACCCGCTGCGCCTCCGCCACGCGCAGCGGCCCGAACACCACTTGCTGGACCGCGAAGCAGAACACCGCCAACGAACAGTAGGCTATATTGATCAGCGTCTGCAACAATGGAAGAGGTAATGTCAGCATATATGTTGCCGTAGCAAATATTTAGTAGTTCGTCGGGAAAAAATCTAAGTGTTAATCTTTGGGTCTAGTCAAGTGCAAATTTGTCTAATTTGTACCATAACGAATCTTATAAATCGAGAAGTAGTTTAAAATTGTTAACATCAAGTGTTTGTTTTCGGACATGTGGAGACATGTGGAGTTAGCCACGTCTGCGTTCGCGCTCACCGCCTGTGGGGCTTGGGCCTAGGCTCGAGATGGTCGCTGGCGGCTGGCTGGCAGGTATCATAATTTTTATATGATTTAGGGGAGTTTTGTGAAACAGTGTCTCTACTTTCCAGTTCACAGGCCGCGTCGGACATCGGACGATCATTAAGGGAAACAAAGAAATACCGAGAGAATACAAGTTTTTTTTTTTTTTTTTTTCGGACGGACATGTGTAGTTGGCCAGGAGGCTTTTGCTACTTCACCGGGCATAAAGGCGAGCAGAGCTCCAGCCTAGATAAATGGTTTAAACACTACAAACTAAGCAACCTGCGCAAGAGGGCGTCCCCTGTGGGACTTGGACCTCGGCTCAGGGCGGTCGCTGACGGGGAGATTGAGGAATTATGGCTTTTAGTTTATTTAGGAGAGTTTTGTGCAACTGTCGCTCTTCTTTACAGTTCGCGGGCCTCTCGGACTTCGAGTCTACGAGGGCATCGGAAGGTTCTTAGCAAACTTAGGGTCGGGAGGGCGAGGGGGGACGCGTCGCGTTCGCGGGCGCACTCTTCTCCGGCGGGTCGGATAGAGTGGTCTCTGTGTAGTGGTGCTAGTTTCTTGCAGTCTCTGTACTGCTAGTTGGTAAGTTGTGATCTCGTCGTCCGGGTCGTCTAGGACGCCCCGAGGCCGACGGTGTTTACGACGCTTTGTAGGCAAAGGCTTGTAGTCGGATGCTGCAACAACCAACGGGTTTGGATGTTGAGCCGCGGATTCAAAGAAGCGTTCCGACGCCTCTTTCATCCACTGCTTGATGGAAGGCAGTTGAGAGACTACAAGTTGTGTCAAAATATTGTATGCAGAATGTGGGATATGTCTAACTCGTTTCGAGTTTACGAATGGATCATCATAATTGATTTTGTAACGAAATCTAGACCGCAGTTGAATGCCGTGCATTCTAGAATATATACATTTCTATTGTTTCTTTGCAAACCAAACTTAAATAACAAAGTCAGCTGTGTATACATTTTGAGCACTGAAGTTGTTTTAAAATAAATGTATTAATATTATTTAGTTATTTAAAATTAAATTTATATAAACGCTAACGAGGCCATTGATATTATTTTATATCAATAGTCGTGAATTACAAAAAAAAACCGGTCAAAGGGTTACGTACCATTTCCAAGTGCCTAAAAAAATCACATTTGTAGTATGGGAGCACCCGTTAAATATTCATTTTATTTTATTTTTTTTGTACAGCGGCAACGTACATACAACTTTTGTAAAAATTTCAAGTGTCTGCTATCGCGGTTCGTGAGATACAGCCTGGTGACAGACAGAAAGACAGCGAAGTCTTAGTAATAGGGTCCCGTATTTACCCTTCGGGTACGGAATCCTAAAAACTAATAAAATTTTTGTTACAGGCCGATAATAATTAGCTATTTTTGGAATATTTACGTCAAACGGTTAATGCAAACATGAACCCAAATACATATTATTGTAAATAATACTGATACGAGTGTAGATAAACTATAGTAACGACCAACAGTTACTTTACTAGTAAATAATAAACGAATAAAGTAAACAAAGTTGGACAACGTCATACCATCGTTACACAAGTGATTTGCGGTGATATATTACTTGACGAGGATTCTAATATTAGATAAATAATTATCACAAGCTAAATGATAAACATACGTTAATTAATTTTGTGGTTTTGTTATCAGACAAAACGACTACGGTACTTCAATAATAAGTTAATTCGCCGAACAATTATGGGTAAGATTAGTTAAATATGGGTATGGTAGGTAAGTAGTTGCAATACTGTTTCATCATTCAAGATTAAATTAAAAGAATATTATCTCTCCTCTTCGTAACGTAATATATACGTTTATAAGTATGTATTCATATACCTATAGTATGTAGTTTATAATTATATTGTATGTATGTATTTATGTATATAATTATGTAGTTATTGTATGTATGTGTATATCTACCTACAAGCTTTTAAATTTTTCTACTTCTGACTTCTCTCGCAGGTCTAATGGAAGAGATTTCTTAAGAAATAAGTAGTACCTTTGTACATTGCTGTTTGTCTGTCTTGTTGTATTTATATCTTCTGTGTGTATGTGTACATAAATATATAAATAAAATAAGATTTGTTTCATTCGATCCAGATAATACTGCAAACATTAACATAATTTTTATACAATTTCCTCACAACACAGTAGAGGACAACCTCCGTAGCGTAGCGGTATTTGGCTCGCTTAAAATCTCGGAGGTCGTGGGTTTGATCCCCATGCCGGACAGGAAATCTATGTGTAAATTCTAAGATTTCTTTCTGGGTCTGGTTGGTTGAGGGACTACCCTCCGTGCCCGTTAAGTCGTTGGTCCCGATTGTTATAACATCATCTATAATAATCGTATATCCAGGAACGGGCAGCAGCGTTTCCTTGTGTGGTACAACATTATCCTGCGGTCTCCAACCCCCCTGCCAAGCGTAGTGACTATGGCAAATGACTATGGCCTCGGCAGAAGGCCCATGTTCAGCAGTGGACGTTCTACGGGCTGATGATGATGATGATGAATACAATTTCGTTTTTATTTATGTGGCTTAGAAATACATGTAAATAAATTAGAATAATTAACCTCTAATTTTTAAATGGAATTCACTAGAACCTTGAAGAAGGTCGTGACCGTTTCGATTCATGTATAAATTAAGTTATTATTGCAATTAATGGTCCAATGCGGTGATGATAGTGACGTCATGATGTTACCCTTGGTCAGTTGCACCTTGACTTTATCTCACTCTACCTATCTAACAGCTATTTAATTAGATACAGAATTACGTTGTGTTATATGTTTATAACAGTCTTATATTATTTTAACTCTTTTCTTGATTCTTTAACTAATATTGTTAACTCAAACAATGTGGCCTTAAACAATTGGTTTGCTATGTGAATTGTGTCTGTATAAAAGACATTAAGTTACAAAAAAGCAAAGTATAGCTACTCAATAAACGTATTCCAGTGAAATATATTTTGGTTGTTGTATGTTGTGTTTTTCGGTTTAATTTATTGTCACATACCTAATTAATAATATTAGAGCGTTATTCTATGGAAATAACTTATTAAGTTAACAAAAATAACAACTTATTTAAATACAAGGAAGTATGAATAGGTAAGTAAACCTCTATCCGACCCGCCGGAGAAGAGTGCGCCCGCGAACGCGACGCGTCTCCCCTCGCTATCCCGACCCTTAGTTTGCTAAGAACCTTCTGATGCCCTCGTAGACCCGAAGTCCGAGAGGCCCGCGAACTGTAAAGTAGAGCGACAGTTGCACAAAACTCCCCTAAAGAAACTAAAAGCCATAATCCCTCAATCTCCCCGTCAGCGACCGCCCTGAGCCGAGGTCCAAGTCCCACAGGGGACGCCCTCTTGCGCAGGTTGCTTAGTTTGTAGTGTTTAAACCATTTATCTAGGCTGGGGCTCTGCTCGCCTTTATGCAGGGTGAAGTAGCAAAAACTTCAGGGCTAAATACATATTATGTCCGTCCGAAAAAAAAAAAGGTAGGTAAACCAATAAAAACAAACAAAATACCTATCGCCAAATACCTAAGTATTTGTCGTGCACGTGTTAACTTCGCAGTCACACTCGAGAAGTACCGACTTAAAGGGTCATTTACATCGATTGCTTTGGGTTTTGCAGAACTTAAGTATTTGATGACTCAGTTAATTGTCAACAACTTGAAATTCATGTTTTAAAACATAAAAATTATTAACCCAAGACAGCAAAATCCTTATTCTCTGAATGACCCCTTTTTGTATTATCTCCAGCTAGTGTAAAATTATCTTAAATTTTTACGTGACCGACACGTTAGCAGACTATATTATCTAAGTTTATATTTGATTCGTACAGTTATTTTATATTCGTAATAGTTTTTACACAACCATGTTAGCCAAAATAGTCTTTCGGGAACGATTCAATCGATCGAACTCTATAATAATTATCTATACAAGTGGTCTCCAAACTACGGCCCGCCAGTGCCATCAATTCGGCCCGCGAGCCCTCAAGACTAGTGTCTCAAACTGGTCAGCGACTGCCAATGTCCTATTATTGAGTTAATTTAAGAGGAAATCACAAAATAATTATTGCTTGATCGCGCACTTAGCGACTAGTCTAGAAATACGAGTAAGTTATGGCAGAAAAAATTAAGCTGTTTTGGCCCTTAGAGCATTCTGAAAAAAGCATTAAGGCCCTAAGGCTTCAAAGTTTGAAGACCCCTGATCTATACTAATATTATAAAGAGGTAAAGTTTGTGAGTTTGTGACGTTGTAGGGGATAATCTTTGGATCTACTGAGTCGGTTTTGAAAATTCATTTATTTTACCTATAGAAAGCCACGTCGTCACTTAGTGTCATAGCTGTTAGTAGCCGCACACAAACTACTAGTAGATGAGCAGCGCCATCTACCACCTAGCATCCTAACTAACCTGTGTCGCGCAATACAAGTTCGCAAGCCAATTAGAACATATACAAGTTCCGAACTGTACCAAATGGCCGTCGGTCGCCGGGCACACCACCGTTCCTCTACATGCGTGTTCATATCACGTCGGGGTCACCAATTGTAGAGGAACGGTTGGTGGTGTTCCTGGGTGGTTGGTGGCTTTATTTTAAGGTAAGCTAGTACCTATATACAATATAACGATCGGCTGCCAATAATATAAACTATCATTGTTCCATCATATTATAATTAATTGGACTCAAATTAGTAAGCCATTGAATTTTATTTCCGATGTGAACCAACCATATTTTCTCCATTGATTGTTGACGTGGTACAGTACGATAAGGACACGTCATGTCTAAGACACGGAAGGGTCGTTTCAACTGTAAAGAGCGATGAAGTTTATGTTCTATTGCTGCATACCTCGTAGTTAACTTTAGCTTATTGTTAAGGATAAAATAGAGTAGAATGCAATGTAATTATAACACTGAAGAAAATATAAACTTTAGTGGAATACGACAGAGTTAAAAGTGGGCAAAAATAAAACAAATTTACCCACATTTTTGAAAAAAAGAACTCAAATGTATTGCGCCACTTTCGATTGTTTTTTTGTTTATAAATGCTACTTGAAGCGTGGAGGATAAATTATAATTAATAGCACTAACTATAAAAGGAAAATTATATGTGTCTTACACACAACTGAACTCTTAATTTGTACACATTATACATGACACGGGCCACGCTATGCAAACAATACCTAAGTTCAATTGTAATTGCACCAGGTCCAGTCATACGAACTCATTCTTATTAAGATTGGATAGAAATGTTGCTCAGCTAAAATAAATGAAACGTCATACTCGTGTTATGTTTAGACAAAATTTGTCGAGACGAGACAGACATACGTTCAAGTGTACCAATTAGCTTAGTTTCGTGGTACCATTTTTCGAGCCCGAGGGGATATCTACCTACTTCTTTTTAGGGTTCCGTATCCGAAGAGTAAAAACGGGACCCTATTACTAAGACTTTTCTGTCTGTCACCAGGCTTTATCTCAAGAACCGCGATAGCTACAGTTGACATTTTCACAAATGATGAATTGAAATTTTCACAAATGGGAAAGTTAACCCTTCGTGCGCGATTTCTACTCGCACTTGTCTGATTTTTTACTATAAGAATTGATGCCGCGTAGTACTTTAATATCTTATCATGTGACGTAAAGTCACCTGTCGTAATAAAACGACATTAGATATAATACATTACAATAACAACAGCATGTAGGAGTCTCTTAAGTGTTATATCTATGAGTCTGACGCTCTTAATGAAGGTAATATTTACATGCCATGGAAGAAGTTGAATTAGTCCTAGCCTTATTATAAAATTAAAAGAAGAAAAAGTACTGCTATAAAAATATTATCAGTAGTTTAACTAATCGGAGTTCGATTTTGCGTCAATGTTTTGGTCACACATTAGTAATTTGCATAATCATTTATAACATTAAGTAGACAGACTACTTTATATTATAAATTATTAGCTTCCCGCGCGCGGTTTTACCGGCGTAACTCCCGTTCCCGTGGGAACTTCATAATTAAATAAAGCCTATATCAATCAGTGATAATGTAGCATTCAAATGGTGAAAGAATTTTTTAAATCGATCCAGTACTTTTTGAGCCAATTCGTTACAAACATACTTACATACAAATCTTTTCTCTTCATAATATTAGTATAGATTATGCAAATAAAAAAAATGTGACCAAAAGATAAAAGATATGAAACAAACTATCGTTGTCACAATCGTGTTTCGGAAACATACGATAAATACTTTAATATAAATATTATAGTGATGATATCTAGCGTTTGCATAACATATTACATATTATGTGTGTAAATAATAAAATTATATTACATCAAACAATATATCAAATGAAAAGTTAATTGTTTGTAATTGAATGAAATCTATTTAATTCATTCTGTTGCAATACAATATTTTACGTTTCTATAAATAATCTTCATTTTTCGTAATTAAAAACACTCTCACACTGCCAGATTTCCCTTTTTTTTTCTTTTTTTTTGTTCTACGGTGGGATATGTATTTACACATTCCCACCATCATCGCCGCTGCAGCGTATTCGCGCGCTGGCGGATCCCACCGCCAGTAGGACTCGCCCTCTCCATAGCGGGGTATGCTAAACTCATACCATGAGGAGAGGACCCTACACAACTAAAATCCCCCGGACACTCATTCAATCCGCCGTTGGCGGGGGCCGGGTACGCATAATCAATCCGACCCACTGCCAGTATGCCCTAAATAAAACTGTTGTGGTGCTGTCCTAACTGTGGCTTTGTTTATAATCTAAACTAAGATTGCAAAGCTGAAGAGTTTGTTTGCTTGAAATCATTAGAAACTGGCCCGATTTAAAAATTATTTCAGTGCTAGATAGCTATATTTAATTACAAAGTACCGACGGGAACTGAAATTAAGAATAGACTCGGATACGCAAGGATAGCGATAAATTCTTACTGATGCATACTATTGTCTCAAAAGTAACAGGGGATCAGGTCAGGTGATTCGAACGAAATAAATCGTTGTTTTGTAATCCTAACTTAAAGTTGAAAAACAGCATTCTTAATTATACACTTGATTTAGCTATTTAAAACGCATTTCATACGTTTTTATATGACTTCAGCTTAGTTACATTGAATAATTTATACCGAGGTTATTAAAAAATGAATTTAAAAAAAAATACAAAATGTTCTAAAGCGATAACGTGCGGGTCGGACTCGCGCACGAAGGGTTCCGTACCATTTTGCCCAATGCCTACCTGTTGACGTTATTGATCTCAAGCAAAAAAGAGCAAAAAGTTTGTTGTAATTGTGGTTGTAGGTGCCCCCTTAAAAAATATTTAATATATTTTTAGTATTTGTTGTTATAGCGGCAACAGAAATATATCATCTATGAAAATTTCACCTGTCTAACTATCGCGGTTCTGAAGATACAGCCTGGTGACAAACATACAGCAAAGTCTTAGTAATAGGGTCCCGTTTTTACCCTGCCGATACGCAACCCTAAAAATAACTAACATAAGTTTAAATTGATAATTATTTGTATCTTACTACTGTTTATTAATAAATCACTAGAGTAAGTATTAATGGTATTCTATCAAGGTATTATAGCTCGTGATTTGGAGGGCACTGTCAGTTCCGGTTCAATTATCATACAATAGCTGTTTGGTCTCGCTTCAATAACTACGTCACCGGAGTAATGACTACACTCCATTGAATGAAAAGAATAATAAGTTTGTTATTAAGAAAAACATATAATTAGTGAGCAGTCTTAATTAATTTAAGATTTTAATTAAGAAGTTTTAGGTACACTTTTATTTTTAGGCTTCACTTTTAAACCATCCGATGCCCTCATAAACCCTAAGTCCGAGAGGCCAGCGAACTGTAAAGTACTCAATCTCATCGCCAGCGACCGCACTGAGCCGAGGTCGAAGCCCCACAGGGGGCGCCTTCTTGCGCAGGTTGCTTAGTTTGTAGTTTTTAAACCATTTATTAAGGCTGGAGCTCTGCTCGCCTTTATGCTCGGTGAAGTAGCAAAAGCCTCGGGGCTATCTACGTAAGTAAGTACTTCCAAAAAAAAAACAAAAAGCTTCACTTTTAACAAACAGTTAAAGTACGTTTCACTTAGTAAAAATCATTTTCTTTATACACTAATAAAACGTAATTTTTGTACGGTTGCTAATAGATACTCGGCGAAATTATTTATTCGTGGCAATTGTCATGTTTTCGGCAATAAAATAGTATTTGTCACCGGAAATTAATAAGAATCGTAAGTTGATCAGGTTTACTAGTTAGTTGAAAAAAAAAACTTTATTATATATAATTGATTTTACGTTTTAATAGGTAGGTACTGATATTAAATCGTCCTACGATAAAATAGCTACGATCCCTGGGATGTTTGTAACTGTAAGGTAAAAAGGGTTAATTGACACTATTTCTACATCCAAGAACATTTCAAGACAGTCATTTAAATAAAAAAATAAATTCGAAACCTATGAAACAGTACACGTGTGATCATTTAAATACGCATTAGCCACTGAAGGGCATCAGAAGGTTGGTCATTACCGCAACCCTGGGCACATCTGCTGGTGACGACAGCTCTCATTATTATACCTGACTACACTAACGAGATGTCCTGCCAATGCGGTCAAACTTATCACGCATCCAGTATATAGAGGCCATTTATGTTAGTCTGCATGTCACAGGCTAGACAATTGAAATTTTCACAGATGATGTATTTCTGTAGTCACTATAAAGAACTAATAAATATTTAAGCGGAGCTCTCATACTACACACGTGATTTTGTCGTTTTCATTTTAGTTTTTTGTTCGTGCACGAGTCCGACTCGCACTTCTTAATCTTATAATATCAAGACCGCAGTCTGTAGTAAGGCACTCCCATAATACGTACCAACCAGATTTTTCCCAATGTTCCGAGACGTTACTATAAATAATTTATTTTTGTTTAATAAAAACTTAGGTACCTATAAGAATATAATTTCCTTCCCCATAAAGTAGGAAACAACGGTCAAAAGCAGGTCACGTGCATCATCACGGCTAACAATTATCTGTACTACATTACAGGACAACGCGTAACAAGCGGGTCGTACTCCCACGTTGAGTAGCACGCGAATGATAAGTATTATAGCTACCTTTTGTATTACAATAGTTTCTCTTCCACACAGTTTATAATTAACTTGTTACTAATAGAGGAAACAAGGAGGAATCTGAAGCCGGTATCATGTTAGCGCAGTAGCCGGCCGCAAGGCTGCGCGGGCCGCAATGTGGACTTGTAAAGTGGATTAAACATGAATTGTATTATTTTACACTAATGAATGAAGCATATGTTTTGAGGACACAGATTATATTTACATTGATTACCTATTTATAGATTGGCGAACGATAACGTATTATATTCGTACTGTATTCGTATAAACTGGAGCGTGACAGATAACCTGAATACGGTGGTGAGGATTGGTCTTAATGAGTTGCTGATAGCAATAAAAAAACAACTTACTACGTTAACTTAAGTAATTATTGTCAATAATTTTATAATTTTGATTAACCACTAATAATATCAATTGTAATTTAATACTTTTTAATAATAATTTTTATTATTATTTCTTAAAGAATTTACAAGACACGAACGTATAAGATGAACTTATTGTTAATTCTTAATTATAATTAAGATATGTATGGGAACTTTAAACAAAAATCGAACATCGTCATAGATTACCTAAACCCCTCTTTAAATTCTTACTTTCAAAGATGTAGCATGTAGTAACTACTTAAGAGTCGCATTTTTATATATTCATGTTTGTGTTGGGCACAAATCTGTTCATTTTGTAAAACAAGTTATAATTTGCTACACAATACAGAAGCGGAGCTCACTAATAGGTATAACATGAAAATAATTGGGTATTATTATCAATAATAATGTTTTCGTCAATAAATTCAGCATCAATATCGATTAGCTTATAAACGTAACATCTACCATTCCACACATAGTTATACCATCACCACGACACGCCCACACACGTGGCCGACGACATACGACACGTCATGACACAAGGTTCACAGGAATTCTTCAAATTCATTATTTAGTGTAAGTGTTGTCGTCACAATACGTTGCATAGCTGAGCTGTGTAGCTATACACTCTCAGCAACTCTCGTTATAAAGGTCAGTTAATAAAAAAAAGAGTATTTTATTGGTCAATAGTCACAATTTGGACAATCTTGAAAACCAAAGGCATATTTTGCCATAAGGTTGGCATTGTTGGCAAATAAGAATACGGCCTCTTATGACAAGAGATGACAGTATCACACTCACGTTGTTGACCCTAAATAGTCCCAATATAAGGTAACGAATACAAAATTAATCAAATAATACAATTTGGCTGTAGCACTCGTACTTTCCCAATCGAACTCTGAGCAACAGTTGCACAAAATCCCCAAAAAAAAAATTCTAAAAGTTATAGTTCAATGTTCTCCAATCAATGAACCACTTATTGCCATGCCCGAAATCATATTATATTGACATGCCGTCAGCGATCGCCCTGAGCCGAGGTCCATGTCTCACAGGGCGAACAAGGCAAGGCTTGGTTTGTAGTTTTTAAACCATTTATTAAGGGTGGAGTACCTACTGCTCACCTTTGTGTCCGATGAAGTAGAATAAAGCTTATAGAGAAATTAAATTAAACTAAAAGGTCTGACCGGAACAAAAAATTGAGCGTGAGAAATAACAAAAATAAATCAAATAAAATCAAATTCACTTTTATTTACGTAAACCTATTACAGGCACTTGCAAATAGTCAAAACATCATTTAGTATTTAGTATTATTATCTATAATTATCATATTTAATAAATTTTCAAATTAAACAAGTATTTAAGTTATTATTTAAATTATATTTTAGTCTTAACGTCTTAGTTTATTATTTAACTATATTGTGTCACATAGCTTGTTCTGTCTATATTAGGTTAGAACAATTGTCATAATTTAGGTGGACCATGAGTATATAACGACGGACGCGCTTTAATGCTTCCACCGGATCCAATACGCCCCAACTAAGAAGATCCGGCGAAACAAACTCAGTGGGTTATTCTACTGCCGGTTTTAACACGACCCACATGAGTTCGGCGAAACATACTCAAATGGGCAGAACGTAGGTTTTGGTCCAGTTACTTTAATGTATTGGCATACACATTTTTTGCCCAAAATATTTGTTTATTGTGTTTTTATACTAATAGAAAATAAAAGAATTGGAGACAGAACTAGCTGTTTATAAAAATAACATATGTAATAGGTCAATTACAGTAGTTAGGGAGTTTGTTATAAAACCTAATGCAATTTCCCATAAATGATTTATTGGTTCTACTAACTCTAAAACCGGGTATGGCAATTTTATGTTTATTTCTCGTGTTAACATTATGAATATCACTTTTTTTACTATATTGATCTATATTTTTTCTAATAAAAATGATATTTTGGTATTACATATACCTCAGAGGGAACGGTAAGTATATTAATCTCTTTAAACCTGGTACGCAGGGAGTCGCGACTACCTAAACCGTAAATAGCCCTAACTGCTCTTTTTTGTAATATAAAAGCTATTGACATCAGCGGCTGACCCCCAAAGCAGTATTCCATAGGACATAATGCTATGAAAGTACGCGAAATGCACTAGTCTAGCAGTTGCTTCATCTGACAATTGCCTAATTTTCCAGACAGCATACAGAACAACTTGAAACTGACTGTATATAAAGCACATTTATTTAAAATAAGGCTGAAGCGTTTCCTAATTAAAAAATGTTATTACTCTGTGACTGAATTTGTAAATGATAATTGTGAAAA
This sequence comes from Nycteola revayana, assembly GCA_947037095.2. Classification (NCBI taxonomy): domain Eukaryota; kingdom Metazoa; phylum Arthropoda; class Insecta; order Lepidoptera; family Nolidae; genus Nycteola; species Nycteola revayana. The sequence goes on along the minus strand of OX344857.2, from coordinate 645,429 downwards.
AAATTACAATTGTAATGATTTAAGTCTGGACTTACTTTATATTTAACTGTTTTTAATGTTTTATAATTTTAATTTAATTTTATTCTATGATTGACTTATCAAATTAATATCTAATTATTGTTATGTAAATGTAAAGACAACCTCCGTAGCGTAGCGGTAATTGGCTCGCTTTCAATCTCGGAGGTCGTGGGTTCGATTCCCACACCGGACAAGAAATCTTTGTGTAAATTCTTAGATTTCTTTCCGGGTCTGGTTGGTTGAGGGACTACCCTCCGTGCCTCGGAAAGCACGTTAAGCCGTTGGTCCCGATTGTTATAACATCATCTATAATAATCGTATATCAAGGAACGGGCAGCAGCGTTACCTTGTGTGTTACAACATAATACTGCGGTCACCAACCCGCCTGCCAAGCGTGGTGACTATGGCAATGCCCTCCCTCGGGAGGAGGCCCATTTTCAGCAGTGGACGTTATACGGGCTGATGATGATGACAAATGTAATTCATATATTTTTATTTTTATTAATGTACTTATTTGTGATCAATATTCAGATACAATGTAAAATTGTTATATGAAATAAATAAATAGCTGAGTCTACCGGTTAATTTTCTATATGAGGGCCCCATTGCAGTTTTGAATCTAATGTTATATGTACCTAGAAAAACTGTTGATGGAACTAGGTCCAACGTTTCTCCATTAAGTGAAGCAATTGGTTTAGCGTTAGTTACATTTGGTAGCACAAATCTGACGCATTTAGTTTTACCCGCGTTTAATAAAAGATTATTTGAAGAAAACCAATGTGAAAGTATACTAAGTCTTTTATTCTGTTCAATAAGGTTAGTATCTTTTCTACTGACTCAGCAAAAAGAACTATATCTGACAGTTTGTTTAAGATGTATGGCAAATCATTTATGTAGACTAAGAACAGAAAAGGACCCAGAATAGATCCTTGGGGCACGCCCATTTTTATCAAATGCTCTTTTGAAGCAACGCCGTCTACGTATACTATTTGTTTCCTATAATAACAATGTTATGTTTTGCATATTAAATGGTATACATTAACGTAGGTACTATGTCCAAGTCTGTGTCATTAAAAGTGTTGCAGTGTATCATTGTAATAATGGTACAAAATTACATCAATTAGATCCTTGAATATTGCTCTGGTTTTTACGTTTATTGTGTAAAAGTACAATTAATACCAAGCCCTTTTTAAAAACCATAGTATAATAACCAACCTAAATAAATACATAGATAAATAAATGTGTTATTGAACTTTACATATCACATTGTTTACATATATAGTATGTTAGTTCGTTATATGAATACTAGATATAATATTTGCCTGTTACGGACAAAACGGTAAGAAGTCGTTACTCGTTTTTTAACTTGTTTACTTAATAATTAGGTTTATAGCAATAGAGTTCATCGCCTTTGTTTAACAGTTATCGCATATATTACGACTTCAAGGCTAATGTTTTAGAATAAATGAAAGTACATATTTAAATGTGCCTGCATTCAAATTAATGTAAATGTTTGAAATAAATAACTAAAGGAATAACAATTAATAAATGAACCAGGTGTTCAGTTAACTGTGGCGAAGTGGATGAGACGAGTAAGAAAGGCTGACGCTACCATAATATGAGACGAATAGTCAAGAAGAGACATTGTTTAAATGTGTATACCTACTATTTTAACACTTTTCTAATTCAAATATAATATAGCTCTTCCGCGCGGTGTCACCCGCGTAGATCCCGTTCCCGTGGAAACCTTGACTTAAACTATAGCATATGACACTCACAAATAATGGAGCATTCTATTGGTAAAAGAATTTGCGAAATTGGTTCAGTATATCTTCCTACAGATTACCCCCTACAACCTCACAAACTTCACTGCTTTATAATATTAGTATAGATTATGAAAACGTAAAATATAACTATTGAAATAGGCACCGTCGCGTTCGTATATCGCGCTAATCTTTTATTATTCATCATCTACCTAATTGAAGATTATTTAGTTTTCTGAATTGAATATAAGTGTTCCTAGTCTGTATGCGTTCGTCTGTCAAACGTAGTAGGTATAATATACTGGATGGTCTTATAGTACGTGTGTGGTGTGACGCACGGTGCGCGGTCGCCAAACAATCGTTCGATATAACTTTGGCACTACTTCTGTTATCGCTCGCACATATTTTGTAAACAACACATTTCAATTCCAACAACGAAATTAAAATACTACATTTTTTTCAGTTTTCTCTTGCTCTGTTGCGCGTTTACGGCGAGTGGACAGATTTTAAACACATTAATCTCTGCTTCAGCTGCAGCGGAACACATAGCTCAACGAATTGACGACCGATGGAGCAGAATAAAGACCGCGGGAGTCTGGATGCAGGCCGCTAGGTATCGTTCCCGCTGGAAATCTATGGGGGAGGCCTATGTTCAACAGTGGCCGACAACATGCTTTATAATGAAACTGTTTTTTATTACAATATCCAAGTAAATTATTAGTTGCATATTTGAAGTTCACAACTTAACAAGTTACTAAGTAGAGGCGGGTCGCTAATAAGTTATTTAAGTAATCCTATCAGACTTTATAATACATATAAAATAATTACTTAAGTAGTAAATAGTGCTCCATGACTCCGCCTACTACCAATAAACACGAAGAATATTACATAATTAGAGACCAGGGCTATGCCACGAATGAGCTACTTCCTTTCTATTTCAATAACAGGGTGAACTACAAATGCCAAGGATGACTGGCGGCAAAATATTTACTAACCACGTAGTACAATGTGTTCGATATTATCTCTAGATGAGTCAGATTCTATAACTAACCCTCGTATTCACGACAAACTCCGTTGCTCCGTGGCAGACCGGTATAAGAGTCGGATTTCGTAGATTCCATTCCCGCGCCGGACAAGACATTTTTCTGTAAAATCAAAGATATCTTTCCGGGTCTCGATGGTGTAGGAACAACCCTCTACGTGCTCCGGATAGCACGTTAAGGTGAGGTCCCGATTGCTTTAACATCATCTATAACATGCGTATACCAGGGAACGGTCAGCAGCATTTGACTGAGTGTTATTACATAATACTGCGATCGCCAACCCACCTCCCACTTGGTGACTATGGCAAAAACCCTCTATCGGGATAATACCCATGTTCAGTAGTGGTTATACGGGCTGATGATGTATATACTCCAATCCGGTAAGCTCAGGAGTAACACACTAATGTAGACAACTCTGATGTCTATATATCCCCATAATACCAGTTAACAGAACACAATTTATTCAATAATTCTAATGAAAACTTTAACTAACGCTTGACTAAAATCCGGAACCTCGAATACATATTTTTTTTGGAGAAGATATTATACAGGGTGTTTGGCAGAACGTTGAACATACGAAAATGGTGGGTAGGTGGGGTCATCTGCTACTTACTCAGCCCTAATTTATTTGGCCCTGGCCGACTGGGTATTTAAAAAAAAAAAAAAAAGTTTTTTTCTTGTTTCACCACTTTCTTAACTTTAAAGTGTATTTTTTTTTATTAAAAATGGGCAATAAAACAGGCAATTTTTTTTTTTTAATCTTTGATGTTGGCAGATTCTTATAAAATTATTGCTTTGTTCAGATGTTAGCTAGAAAAAAAGTTATGAGTCCTCAAACTTACAGAAAGATGTAAAAAATACTTGAATGTTAATTTCAACTTGCATTAAAAAAAAAACAAAAAATGATTGAGGAGTTCCAATTCTAGCAAAACATCCCTAGTGTGTGAGCTTTCTAATGGTATGTAATTTGCTTTTATAAAAAAAAAACTTTAAGAGTTATTTCATAATTTTATCAAGCAGGAAATTTTTGACGAAACTCTACCTTTACGGAAAGTTAAATGTTTTGCGAAATTTAATACTGCAAAGTTGGTAAAAATTATGGATCGACGGCTTGCCAGTAGCAGTGGTGCAAATTGACATTCACTATTCCCTTGAGATGGTTACACAAAGCAGGTAGAAATTTTGTTTCACTCTTGCGCAGTCATAGCGTATTTTTGCTCTCTTTCGCTCTCGTGGCACCGTGACGCCTCAGAATGAATTCTTTTCTTTTATTCAGTCGAGACTTAACTGCCTCTGCGATCTCACGTGCCCGTTACGCTTACGTTTGTTTTTGTTCACTTCGTTTTCTTTTATTGTTATCACTAGTTAAGTTTAAGTTTAAGTTTGTTAAGTTTTTTGTTATTACTGTTACCTGTTGTTATTGGTAAAGAAATGGCTGCTTTTACCAGTGAGGAATACGCGGACATGTTGTTAGCGTATGGAAGCGCTAATACAAATTCGCGTGAAGCGCGAAGAATTTATCAAGAGCGTTATCCCAACCGCCGAGTACCCAGTCATCAGACGTTTGCGAGTACTTACCGACGTTTACGACAAACCGGTAACCTGAACTTACAAGAACCACGAGTGAACGCAGCACGACCCGATGCTACCATTGACGAACAAGTTCTTGCCGAGTTTGACGCGGATCCTACCAAAAGCATTAGACAGATAGCTTCAATACTTGGCTTAAGCATATGGAAAGTGTGGTCTGTTCTCCGGCAAGATGGTAGACATGCTTTTCACTACACTCCAGTGCAAGGTAAGATTAAGCCGTTTATGCACTGCATCTGATACGATTTTGTGGAATGTAGTAAATTATGAGACAGTTCAATTGATCGTTCCATTTAACCTTGATTTCGTCACTTTCTTTATTAGTTGTTTTGCCTCATGTTGTTTTTAGCGCATTCAATTCTAATTTCAAATTAAATTCAATAAACTATTCCTATTCGGCCGCATTCACGTAACAATCAGGCGGCCAGCGCTTACAGGATTCGGATTTCGGATTCGGTTTGCGCAGGTGGTCAGCGTAGGTAAACTTGCCAGCACTTATGGGTCCTTTTTAGAACAAAATTGGAAAGTCGCACGCCCTTTTGTGAATTTGGTCTTAACTCTTTATGGCTAAGCCATAAAGCCAATTAGTGTACTTAAAAATTGAAGATGAAAAATTTGGATAATTGTAGAGTTTGAACTCGGAGGAAGAAAAGATTCAGTATTGAAATCAATTCTTAGACATGTTTTGTTTGTTCTAGGTCTCGATGACAGTGATTTTGGGAGACGTGTGCAATTTTGTCGCCATTTGCTGCATACCGATGTGGACGACGTTAACTTTTTAAAAAGTATTTTGTGGACAGACGAGTCCAAATTTGACAAAGAAGGGACTGTCAATTATCACAATCTTCACCATTGGGCACTTAAAAATCAAAACCCACACGTGAAGAGACAAAGAGGCTTCCAGAGGAGATTCAGTGTGAATGTCTGGGCAGGAGTGATTGGCGATAAGCTAATAGGGCCTCATTATTTGCCCGACAACATCAACGCGAACAACTACTTGGATTTTTTGATAAATGATTTACCACCATTAGTGGAAGAAGTGTTCCAAGTAGACATAAACAGGCCTATTGTCTTTCAACACGATGGTTGCCCAGCTCACTTTAGTCTAGTTGTACGTGAGCATTTGGATAATTGTTTCCCAAATACGTGGATTGGCAGGGGAGGACCAATTCCCTGGCCTCCGCGATCGCCCGACCTCACTCCGCTCGATTTTCACGTGTGGGGAAGGGCAAAGGAACTAGTTTACACTACAGAAGTAGAAAGTCGGGAAGATTTGATAAATCGAATTAATGCTGCTTTCGAAGTTATGCGACAGGAGATGCTGCTGCGCACAACAACTGTAGAAATCAGACGTAGATGCCGCACCTGTATTGCGAATGAAGGGCGTCAATTTGAACATCTAATATGATTTATTATTTAAATAAATTATTTAAAATTATTTAATTGTTTCATTAACGCACCTAACTGGTACAGCATAATTTCAATCGATCATTTAATTTTTACCAACTTTGCAGTATTAAATTTCGCAAAACATTTAACTTTCCGTAAAGGTAGAGTTTCGTCAAGAATTCATTCTGACGCGTCACGGTGCCACGAGAGCGAAAGAGAGCAAAAATACGCTATGACTGCGCAAGAGTGAAACAAAATTTCTACCTGCTTTGTGTAACCATCTCAAGGGAATAGTGAATGTCAATTTGCACCACTGCTACTGGCAAGCCGTCGATCCATAATTTTTACCAACATTGCAGTATTAAATTTCGCAAAACATTTAACTTTCCGTCAAAAATTTCCTACTTGATAAAATTATGAAATAACTCTTAAAGATTTTTTTTTATAAAAGCAAATTACATACCATTAGAAAGCTCACACACTAGGGATGTTTTGCTAGAATTGGAACTCCTCAATCATTTTTTGTTTTTTTTTAAATGCAAGTTGAAATTAACATTCAAGTATTTTTTCCATCTTTCTGTAAGTTTGAGGACTCATAACTTTTTTTCTAGCTAACATCTGAACAAAGCAATAATTTTATAAGAATCTGCCAACATCAAAGATTAAAAAAAAAAATTGCCTGTTTTATTGCCCATTTTTAATAAAAAAAATACACTTTAAAGTTAGGAAAGTGGTGAAACAAGAAAAAAACTTTTTTTTTTTTTTTTTAAATTCCCATTCGGCCAGGGCCAAATAAATTAGGGCTGAGTAAGTAGCAGATGACCCCACCTACCCACCATTTTCGTATGTTCAACGTTCTGCCAAACACCCTGTATATGGTTTGAGTTAGCCTTGAGGCTTTTGCTACTCCACCGGACATAAATAACCTATCACATAAACACTTTTTGCATATCTATAGTATTGAGTGAACAACATTCATACAAGGTCATCTGGTTTACAAACACACCCGTGTGCAAATTATAACATACCTATTATCAGTAACGCGTAAACAAGACATTCATTATTTGGCTACTGTTACAATGGCGAACTTCAGCTATACAAATTCAACGAACAAGTAAATACATTTTGCATGTTCTCTTTAGATATGTGGTTATTTTTGACAGGTGCTTGTCCCACACCGCAGGCACGGGAGAAAACGAGAAATGTTGTCTATCTGTGTTAACATGTATGGATGTCACCAGTAAATCGAGAAGTCTAAATAAATAAACAAAATAAACGATGTTTATTCAGCACTTAGGTATACACTTGTACTTGTAGAGAAAATTTACAATGCATATAAAATCAATTATAAATACGGAACATTTACTATAAAATTATGTTTAAATTTATTTCAGGTGTCCTAGAAGTCTGTTAGTCTTGTGTCTATAAATAAATTCTTAATATTAATTCATCATCCTCTCAGCGGTACAATTTTAAGAGGCAGAGAGTGGTAAAGTTTTTATGATAGAAATCTAAATCTACGCAAGGCAAATGCTCGAATGGAGAATTAGGAAATTTAATTGAATTCCTCGTGGAACAGCGTATTCCCTTTGGCCATACCAGGTGGTGTATCCACCACCACAACATTGTTTTTTAAATTATTTTCCAACGTTAGTGTAACTATGAGTTATCATAACAAGTACCTGGTACTAAATGGTTCCTAATCTAAGTCTTACATAATTTTTATTACAATTACTACAATATAATATAATTTCATAATATTTTTTTCTAGAATTTCCTTTTGCAATCCATTTAAAGCATTGCGCAACCTGCATTCATTATGTTTCTGTAATTAGAATTATATCCGATGGAGGAAATCTTGTATGTACCTACATACCTATAGTTATTATTTATTATGCAAGTACCTAGTAACCGCAGTTACCTATCCAATTAGCTTCAAACGTTGCATATTTTGCAAAATGGTTCATCTGTCACATCACCAACAAATTATATAAGAGTTCCTACCAAACTGGTGTCCTAAGGTCGATAGTTATACCTAAAAATAATTTGAGAAACCTAGAAAGACATAATAGTTCGCGTTCAATGCGAAGATCGGAGCCTCTACACCAGGATACGAAGATAACGACCGTCATACCACCATACTACTATACTAATATTTTCCTGACCAGGTAAATTACCTCTAGCCATCTGATATTAAGTGGCATAGAGTAGTGGCACAAGTAGACATATAGAGCACTCGCCATCCTTTCTGGTCCGCTCTTTCCCCTTCCTTCTGGTGACCTTACTCACGTACAGGAACACACCATTAATCAATAATGTTTTTCAGCTGTGGTATCCTGTGAGGTGGAGGTACTTCGCTAGTCGATCTTCACATTGAGCGTACTGACGCTATGCTCTACCTCTGTTAAATGCAAAACATACGACAACAACGAAATAAATTACAAATAAAAGTTTCAACTTCTGAACGATCAGTAATATCAACAGTGACTCTAATGTTGTAGTAATGCTAAATCTAAAATGATCCTCGACTCACTAAACGATGTTGTTATCGTGTATAGGATTATTCTCGCCATCAATCAAACCTGCTACCGACAGGCGGCAGCGCCAGTTCAAGCCACCTGTTGTTAAGCGTTGTGACTTATGTACATGTGGCAGCCTAACACTTTCCGTTTCACCTGTACCCACGTTGCGGAGGATAACGCTTCTCTATTTCTGTACATCAACACACTATATTTTTGTTGATAGCTACCTTAAAACCGGAACAAAACAGCCGATGTTATTATCAGGGAGGTCGAATATACGAATGACTAGATTAGCTGCCTCGGCCAAGGTTGGTTTAATTTAATTAGTTCAAGAGCGTTTGTTATAACGTACGTTTTTAAAATAAACTACCAACATCTTTTAATGTGTCAGATTTCTTCTGAGAGTCAATCGGAACAGCTCAAAGAAAAGTATGATAATTTGCTATCGTAAGCTACAAAAGTATTAGTACAAGGAACGGTGCTCCATCGTCTGTTTTCTTTTTCAGTTGGATTGGTTGGATATTTATATGGTCATCCAGGAAGCTTTTGCTACTTCACCGCGCATAAAGACGAGCAGAGCTCTAGCCTTATTAAAAGCCAGTCTGTAAATAAATATCACTGGATAAATGTGAATATGGCGAAATATTCTAATATGTTCATTAATTTCTAAAAGTTAATTGTTTCGTTTTACATTCGGAAAATAGTACTTAATATAATAGATAAGTATAGCCATATAAGCCATATTTGGACAAATTGACCGTGAAATACCTAGAGCCGCGAACGATTTACCTTGAAAAAATATTATCATCGAAGAATATAATATTATGTTATCAAAAAGTTTTAACGGGATCAGTAAACGCATACGATAGATTAAGATATTCTGAATAATAATTTTAGATAGAAGTAATTTAGTTAGGGTCGTTCTAATTATATTGTGGTCAATTACCAAGGTACCTATGTAATGAGACATTGACGTATGTTTTATTGACGTATTTTAATTATTTAATTGCACTTATTTCTCAATATTTTGTTTTACTAATAGTATAGTATTAGTAAAACAAAATATTTCCATATTTATTTACATATAATAATATGCAATCACATAGCGATTGTTTGATGACTTTAAAATACATATTCAATATGTTGCGGTTACAGTAATTGGTTTGTGACAAGGAGGCTGTCGTTATTTAGGTACCTATTTAACAAGCTAGGTCCACGAGTTGGATATCTTGGATACCTAAATACCTACTATCTAGTTTATTACTACTAATGCTGTTAGATAATCGTGTATATTCTCGAATCGCGTAGATTGACTGCTAATTGTTAGGGTCAATACCATGTATTGCAAAGTAAATACTACGGTAGCTTCCTGTTACAGTCGCAAATATTTTAAAGATGGCGAACTAAGCAATTGTGTTTTAGTTTTTTAAGAAAGTTTTGTGCAATTGTAGCTCTACTTACTTAGGTTATTTGCAAACTTAGAGTCGAGAGGGCGAGGGGGGAAGCGTTGCGTTCGCGGGCGCACTCTTTTCCAGCGGGTCGGATATGGTAATCTCTCTGTAGTGGTACTAGTTGCAGTCTATGCACTAGTGGGTAAGCTGTGATCTCGTCGTCCGGGTCGTCTAGGACGCCCCGATGTCGACGGTTCTTACGAAGCTTTGTGGGCAAAGGCCTGTGACGTAGGTACTTAGTTTAATTATAACTGTATGACATTTAGACAGTGGTTATATGAGGACCATGTCACAACATATATTATTAAACGGGGATCCTTTGGCGAAATATAATCTAAACGCAACGTTTACGAGGAATTCTATGATGTAATCTATAAGTAATTAGTTGGCAAGTACCTTCGAAGTTTATTGCGACTTCCGGAAGAACTGCAATAAAAAATCAATGCCGCCCTAATTAAAAACGTAGATGGACATAATATGATGTAGGTATATTCATGGGCACATTTTCTCGCAAAATATGTTAACTCGTGTAGATTACCTAGTTGTTGTAATATGATTTAGACTTGGGTTTTAAGTTGGTAACTAATTGATTATTATACTCTTCACAATCGCCCTTCGTCGAGCTTGAATATAAATTATTTAGTTGACATACATTTACAAACAAGCATTAGGCCTTATAGTATAATATAGCTGAAATAATTTTAAACTCTCATCTCGTTATTGTATGTTTTCAAAACACATGTTTCTAATGTATCGACATGGTGAGGTCAGCAAACAAATATGAACAATTGAGTTCGTATCAATATGATCAGTGGGTTGGTCCAAATAAATCATTTGTTTCAACTATTTCAATATTCCTACTCGCGATATTCATGAAAACAATTAAGTATTTATTCGTAGACATTTTTATATTCAGGTAAGTATTTCATTAGGTATATATATCAATTATATTGAAAACCGATTAATTACTTTATATATAAATAACACAATTGTATCGTACTTACTTCCTTGAACCACTTTTTGCATATTTTTATTGTTTATTTTTAACAGGACGAGTTTATGTGCGCCAAGTTTAACAGACCTGTATTATGTTACTTTCACTTGAGTTTCAAGTCAACAGCCAAGTGTTTTAGCTCAGCTTGAGCAAAAACTAGATTTTCTATAGAAAGAGATCTCAAGAAAGTACGCACTCTCCTCACGGGGCTAGATTGGCAATGAAAGCGAATAGCTCAGGTTAAAAACCCTATTACGCAATTGGATTTAAAAATACGTGTATACAATAAGCGACTCTGGCAAGAAGTGGCTTAAAGGTACAAGTGATTATTTTTGTTTTATTTTTGCTTTAGATTTATTAGGCGAAAAAAAAGGTTTCGTTAAGGACGTGTTTCGTTGATATTGGAGGGCGGATCCGCCTATATCGTTTGTATTAAACTAGCCTATAGTATACGAATGTTATTATACCTAAATGATTAAATTCCATCTCTGCTTTGCAAATTAAAATAATTTGAAGAATACCTACTGCCAAATAAACCAAATGATGCCAAATTCGCTATAAACAAAGATTGTGACAAAAAATATCAATAGAGCTCAACTGATCACATAGTTTACAAAAACGTATCATTACATTATTTAACAGAAAAACATTTAACATAATATGTGACAAACAATTCTCCCATGCACGTTAAATCTTGTCATCTCAGCATGGGAGACTCAGATATTTAGAACATGATGTCATGATCTAACTAAATGAATAAGGTTGTTTCTGTTAATGTCGAAGATTATAACAATACTATGACATAAATAAATACATACAGGTAAAATCTGAATAGAACAATTATATAGTATTGTTCCCACCTAAACAAACACAATGAAACATGTTTTTTATAAAATAACACGTTTCATGTTTTACATTTTGAGTCTCATTGAGGTTTACTTACTTAGTTTAAATTTTGAATCATTGCTCAATTACCAATTTTCTTGACATCTGCCTCACTTAATACAGGAATTGATGAGTATTTTATCAATGTTAATACAAAGTGCAGTCAATAATCATGGAATAATGATGTGTTAATCAAATGTTTACAATGTGCTAAGGTCCAAGGTCAGATAAATACTTTCTCAAAGCATGATAACAGTTCAGAAATGTCTAGAAATAAATAGAGTCAATTAATTAGTATGCTTTCTTACCCTTTCTACAGAGTCAAGTGCAATCACTCAGTATGAACATCCTGCTAATAACTAAATCAATTTTTAAACTAAATATTTATCTTTTCAGCTCTTTATCCCATTGTCCTAAGAACTTATTAAATGTTATTTATTCATTTAAGTGTGTGTGGTTACCAACCATTAAGGTTGGCAACCACACACACTTGGCTGTCATTGATTTAACTTTTAAACCAAGTAAATTAATTTTCATATCATGGTCATGTATTTTTCCATAGTAGCTGACATATATATTCAGTATGAAAATATAATAGTATCTATAATTCTACATAGGTAGCACTTGATTATAAAAAAGTTTGAGTTTAAAAGTTATTTGCAAGTGATCTCAAGAAAGTATACAATTATTGGCTTCTATCCAATTGAATAATAAATATATTACTTACCTATTAGTCCTACAGTGTATATTAAGTTAACATTTGACTTATTTAATGGCAATAAAAGCAACAATTTTGTCATGATTTTAAAAAAATAAAAAAATTGGTCAAGTAGTGTCGGCGACGAGACCATATCGAGACACAAGGGCGCAAGTAGTAGTGTCGGCATCGAGACACCAGGGCGCAAGTAGTAGCAATGTAATTATAGAAACTATTTTAATCATTTGTTAGGTATTTAAATGATTTATTTGATGTTTTTCTTGTTTTAAAATAGTTTATTTTAGTAAGGTTTAGCATAAGTTTTCATGTTATAAGTAATTAGACAGTTTAAAGATAATTTTTTGTTAGTATAAGTTTCGATTCAGTATAATTACGTAACTTGAAAATCGACTTTTTTGTTTGTGGATAGATTTTGATAATTTTGGTTTTAAATGAAAGGTCTAATCATAAAACGAATAAATCCGTTTGAATTATTAAAATCGGTCAAGTAGTTTAGGATTTATTAAGGATTTTTTATAATGAAAATATGTAACTTCGTAATTTTTGACCTTTATTGTTGTAATACATTTTATTTGTACATAATTAGGATTAAGTGAATGTTTATATTGAATAATAATTATGTAAGGATTATTACAACACCAAAATTGTACATATTATGTAAAGAAAAAGTAAATAAATGGGGGCAAAACAGGTTTCGGCTTAGTAAAAAATATCAAACAAAAGGGCTCAAAATGCGTGGTTGTCTTCGCGGTAATACAGCCGGGTATAAATTGAGCGACATTTTCTCGGCAGAGTCAGTCGCAGCTTAGCCGTCGAAGAGGCAACAACAAGAAATAAGAAGCCGAAATCTGCAAGCCCAAATAATAAAGGGAAAATTCTGCAGTATCATTTCGCCTCCTCGCTACCTGTCCTCTGGGGTCGTAACCATCCTAGGTACCTACGCATTCAGGGGTGCGTGGTGACGTATGTAACCAGCGGAGTCACTCGACTCGGAAGGAACATACGTCAACAACGTGGGAGACTGTCCCAGGCTGACCGTTAGGTACTGAACGTACCCCGGCCAACCCCAACAATTGGTCCTTCGAGAGCCGGATCCCTGCCAGAAGAAGTCAGAAGAGCCAGAAGATTAAGAAGATTGCAAGATGCCAATAACGAGGTCGCAGAAGGATGCCCCCTTACGTCCCTCGTCAAGGATTATCAATGTGGACGCAACAGAAGAAGCGTCAAGATCAGAAGGGGTCACGTCTGCGTCGGCATCAGCATCATCAGGAACCACGAATTCATCGGGCACGAACACTTCTTCAGGAACAACGACTACGGGTGGGACCACGGCAACGGAGACCACGGCTAAGACTGTAACCACAGCGACATCTAAGAAGGATGAACATAGAGAAGATGCCGCACAGAAGAAGACGACAAAGAAGATCCCAGAAGATGTCCCGGAAGAGGGTATTGGCGGTTCAGCCGCAACCCTGAAGCCGAAGGGGGTCAGTCGTCGTGCCGGGTCCACGAAGACCACGAGCTCCTCAGCCAGAAGACGCGAGCTGGAAGCCAGAGAAGAATTAGCACGCCTGGAACTGAAGCAAGCACAGGCTGCGGCGAAGCTAGCCCGCATCAGACTGGAGATGACACAATGTGAAGATGAGGACTCCGTGGATGAAGACCTGGAAGATAGAACAGCACAGGTGCAGAACTGGATCGAGTCATCAGTATTGAAAATAGACAACAAGAAACAACCAGAGCAGCGAGGTCAGCATACCTCAGAAGAGCCACAGAAGATGAAGCCTGAAGAGAACTCTTCAACGAAAGGAGCTACGATTGAAATTCAAGCGTTGGCGACTGCATTAAAAGAAGCCTTTTCTACGAAAGGAGGATCAGCAGCACAGCCTAGCTACATCCACGAGCTACCCTACTTCGACGGCAACAGCAGCGAGTGGTTGGCCTTCAAGGTTGTCTACGAAGATACAGCACCAATGTTCAACGAAGTCCAGAATATGGCGCGATTGAGAAGAGCTCTGAAGGGCAATGCAAGAGAAGCTATCAAGAGCCTGCTGTACTCCGAAGCCTCTCCATCAGAAGTTATGCAAGCCCTCAGAAGAAGATATGGAAGGCCTGATACGCTGGTAGTAGCAGAATTGGACAAAATCAAAGCTTTACCGAAGATTTCAGAAAATCCAAGAGACATCTGCGTCTTCGCAAGCCAGATCAGCAACAGCGTAGCAGCAATAAAAGGACTGAAGAAACCACAGTACCTGCATTCACCAGAGATAGTGAAACAAATCACAGAGAAGATGCCGACGGTGCTCAAGTTCCGATGGTACGACTTCACTGCAGCATCAGAAGAAGGCGAGTTCTCCAACCTAACGCTAGTATCCAGGTTCCTGAACACAGAAGCAGACAAATGTGGAGCCTTCGCGACTTCAGAAGAGAAGAGCGGGTTCAAGAAGAACAACCGACAAGCGACGCATTCAGCAAAGGAAAAGAACTTCAAAGAAAGGGATCCACGACAACAAGAGAAGACCTGCCCTATATGTGAGGGTGAACATTCTCTCGTCGAGTGTCAGAAGTTCCAGAAGGCGTCAGTGCAAGATCGGTGGGCAACAGTCAAGAAGAGTCGCGTCTGCTTCAAATGTCTTCAAGGAAAGCACAGAAAGGAGAGCTGCAGGAAACCACCATGCAAAGAATGCAAGAGGTGGCATCATCATCTGCTGCACGTAGAATCAGAAGAAAGGACCCCAGAGGACAACAAAAGGGAGGCACCACAAGAAGCGGCAAGTGTCAAAGCGTCGGTGAACGCAGTCAACAATGCAAGAGCATACCTGAAGATAGTTCCAGTAGAAGTCTTCGGGTCAAAAGGATCAAAGAAGATATTAGCCCTTATGGATGAAGGGTCAACCGTGTCACTTCTGGATGAGAAGGTGGCACAAGAAGTCGGCGCTCAAGGAAATAAAGAAGAGCTAGTCATAGAAACAGTTGGAGGCAAGCTGATAAGAAAAAGAGATTCTCAGATGCTGGACCTTACGGTGAAAGGAGTTCATCAGAGCCAGAAGAAGACACTGAAGAGGGTCCGCACCATCAACGAGCTGAAGCTTGCACCACAGTTCCTTGACAAGAAGAAGATTCAAGAGTATCAACACTTGAAGAAGATCGCCGACTCTCTATATTACAAAGGGGAGTCACCACAATTGCTCATCGGTCAAGACAATTGGGAACTGATTGTGACTCAAGAAGTAAGGAGAGGGAAACCAGGGGAACCAGTTGCTTCAAGAACAGGACTTGGATGGGTGCTTCACGGGTCAGACATCGGAAGTGCGAAGCCAGTACACTTCCTGAACACGTGTCTACATGTCATCACACCAGAAGAAGAGATGCATCAAACCATCAAGGATCACTTCGCGATCGAAGCACTCGGGGTGCAACCAAGAAGACCCACTACAGATTCAGAAGGAAGAGCACTCACCATCCTAGAGAAGACCTGCAGAAGACTGGAAGATGGTCGATTCGAAGCTGGACTTCTATGGAAAAATGAAGAAGAACAGATGCCAGAAAGCTACACGTCTGCCAAGAACCGATTGATCAACATTGAAAAGAAGATCGACAAGGATCCTCATTTGAAGGCGGAATACGGCAAGCAGATCCAGCATCTAATCGACAACAAATATGCAGAAGAAGCATCTGATGAACAAGAAGACCCCAAGAAAACATG
Organism: Nycteola revayana; assembly: GCA_947037095.2. NCBI lineage: Eukaryota > Metazoa > Arthropoda > Insecta > Lepidoptera > Nolidae > Nycteola > Nycteola revayana. Next base: position 629,350 of record OX344857.2, on the reverse strand, counting down.
GTACCTTCCTCATTTCTCCGTGATTCATCCATTGAAGAAGAAGATAAGGATCGTCTTCGACGCTGCAGCCAAGTCAAAAGGAAGAAGCCTCAACGACGCTCTACTACCTGGACCAGATCTACTGCAATCTCTCTTCGGTGTACTACTGAGATTTCGACAAGGACCTTTAGCGGTAGCGGCCGACATTAAGGAAATGTTTCTACAAGTTCGTATCAGACCAGAAGATAGAGACAGCTTAAGGTTCCTGTGGCGTGGAGATCATCGTGACGTGTCGCCAAAGAAGTACAGGATGACGTCGGTTATCTTCGGTGCGTCGTCATCTCCAAGCACAGCCATCTACGTGAAGAACCGAAACGCAGCGGACTACAAGGAACAATATCCAGAGGCTACAAGAGCGATCGAACTGAACCACTATATGGATGACTACTTGCACAGCTTCCATTCAGAAGAGGACTTCAGAAGAATAACAGCCCAGGTGGACTTCATACACAAGAAGGCTGGCTTCGAACTCAGGGGATGGGCATCAAATCAACCTGAACTGCTACAGAACGTGAAGACTGACACAATCAAAAAGACAGAAGTGGATCTCGGAGAGAAAGAAGAAAAGACATTAGGACTACGCTGGTTCACAGAAAGGGACTCAATAGGCTTCAGGGCAAACCTCCGAAACACTCCAGAAGAAATAGCCAAGGGTTTCAAGGTGCCTACGAAGAGAGAAGTCACCAGCGCCGTCATGTCGACCTTCGATCCACTAGGACTAGCATCACCAATCCTCATCCAAGGCAAGAAGCTGCTCCAGAACATATGGCGGAGTGGCGTCGGATGGGATGAAGAAATAGAAGAAAAGGAATATGAAGCATGGAAAACATATCTGGAGAAGATGAAGCTTCTACAAGACCTTCAGATACCAAGATGTCTGGCGCCACATAGCACCGAGGGGGAGCTGCACACCTTCACAGACGCGAGCGAAATGGCGTATGCAGCTACAGTCTACTGGAGAACGGAAGATACTAACGGAACATACCACGTCAGTTTGGTGGCAGCAAAAGTACGAGTCACCCCATTGAAGCCAGTATCAATCCCGAGACTAGAACTACAGGCGGCCCTCCTTGGAAGCAGACTAGCCCATTCAGTAGAGGAAGAAATGGATCTGAAGATTACAAAGAAAACGTTCTGGACAGATTCCAGCATCGTTCTTTCCTGGATCAAGACGGACCCGAGAACCTTCAAAACTTTCGTAGCTCATCGCTTGGCCGAAATAGAAGATCTCACCAAACCTCAAGATTGGAGATGGGTGCCTACAGCACAGAATCCTGCAGACGACTCAACGCGTGACGTACCGGAGAACTTCAATTGCAATCACCGATGGTACACTGGCCCAGAATTCCTAAGACAAGAAGAAAGTCACTGGCCTGAAGCAAGAACATTTAAGAAGGAACCCACCGGTGAAGAGAAGACAACAAACGTCACAGCGACAACCATCATCACTTATCCATCACCTGATCCTGAGAGGTTTTCATCATGGAAGAGACTCTGGCGAGCCACAGCCAGAGTACTACAGTTCATACAACTCTGCAGAACACGAGAAAAGGTCAACGTCAGCAAGGAAGATCCAACCTGGAAAAATACGAAAGGAAAGAAAACAAAGATAGTAGAGAAGCAACGTCAGTCTTCAAGAAAGAAGATAGAAAGGAACTACATACCATTGAACACAGACTTACTGCAGCAAGCTGAAACTCTACTACTGAAAGCAAGTCAAGAGAGAAGCTTCAGAGAAGACATCAAGTGTATAGAAAAAGGAAAGCAGCTAGAAAGCGGCAGCAAGTTGAAGAAGCTCGACGTAGTATTTGAAGAAGGTCTCTTACGTTTGAAAGGAAGAATCGACGCGATACAAGGCGTAACCAGAGACTATAAACGCCCTATCATACTCGACAGCAAGGAGAAGATAACAAGACTCATCATAGAAGAATTCCATTGCCGCTTCAACCATGGAAACCACGCAACAGTGATGAATGAAGTAAGGCAACGCTTCTGGGTATTGGGACTGAGGTCAGCGATCAAGGCAGTTCAGCATCAATGTCAGTGGTGCAAGGTGAAGAAGGGAAAACCGCAAGAGTTACCAACAGGCAACTTACCTAAAGAAAGACTGATGCACCATAACCCTCCCTTCACGTGCACCGGAATAGACTACTTCGGTCCAATGATGATCACCGTAGCAAGACGTCAGGAAAAGAGATGGGGGGCTCTATTCACATGCTTAACCACAAGGGCTGTGCATATTGAGCTCACTCCGTCCCTCTCCACCGACAGCATGATCATGGCGCTACGACGGTTCGCCGCGAGAAGGGGAATGCCGAAGACCATCTACACTGACAACGGAACTAACTTCGTCGGCGCCAACAAGGAACTAAAAAAGGCGCTAGATGACATGAACAAAGAAGACCTTACCTCGGAAGCAGAGAAGATCGGTGTGCAGTGGATCTTCATCCCTCCTGGTGCGCCTAACATGGGCGGCGCATGGGAGCGTTTAGTGCGATCAATCAAAACCGCACTAGGCGCCACACTCAACGAAAGGCATCCACGAGAGGAGGTACTTCATACCCTCCTATTAGAGGCCGAGCACATAGTCAACTCTCGGCCTCTCACCCACATCTCCGAGAGCCCTGAAGAGGAAGCACTTACCCCTAACCACTTCCTCCTCGGGCGATCCTGCGGCGCAACGGGAATTGGCAGCTTCAAAGATGACGAGCTCGTAGGCAGACACACCTGGAAGACTGCGCAGCGCCTTGCCGACCACTTTTGGCAACGCTGGCTGCGAGAATACCTGCCCACTCTGCTACCAAGAAAAACTACGGGAAGGAGCGATGCTACAGACCTGCGCGTCGGGGACATCGTCCTGATCGTCGACCACAGCCTACCACGATGCACCTGGCCACGCGGCAGAATTCAGCGGGCGTATCCGGGGCCAGACGGCCGAACCAGAATCGTTGACGTCGAGACTCGAGGAGGAGTGCTGCGAAGACCAAGTTCGAGAGTGGTGTTGTTGGTGCCGGGAGTGTCGCCGTGTCTGGAGGACGGTGCTGCGCACGAGGGGGAGAATGTCGGCGACGAGACCATATCGAGACACAAGGGCGCAAGTAGTAGTGTCGGCATCGAGACACCAGGGCGCAAGTAGTAGCAATGTAATTATAGAAACTATTTTAATCATTTGTTAGGTATTTAAATGATTTATTTGATGTTTTTCTTGTTTTAAAATAGTTTATTTTAGTAAGGTTTAGCATAAGTTTTCATGTTATAAGTAATTAGACAGTTTAAAGATAATTTTTTGTTAGTATAAGTTTCGATTCAGTATAATTACGTAACTTGAAAATCGACTTTTTTGTTTGTGGATAGATTTTGATAATTTTGGTTTTAAATGAAAGGTCTAATCATAAAACGAATAAATCCGTTTGAATTATTAAAATCGGTCAAGTAGTTTAGGATTTATTAAGGATTTTTTATAATGAAAATATGTAACTTCGTAATTTTTGACCTTTATTGTTGTAATACATTTTATTTGTACATAATTAGGATTAAGTGAATGTTTATATTGAATAATAATTATGTAAGGATTATTACAACACCAAAATTGTACATATTATGTAAAGAAAAAGTAAATAAATGGGGGCAAAACAGGTTTCGGCTTAGTAAAAAATATCAAACAAAAGGGCTCAAAATGCGTGGTTGTCTTCGCGGTAATACAGCCGGGTATAAATTGAGCGACATTTTCTCGGCAGAGTCAGTCGCAGCTTAGCCGTCGAAGAGGCAACAACAAGAAATAAGAAGCCGAAATCTGCAAGCCCAAATAATAAAGGGAAAATTCTGCAGTATCATTTCGCCTCCTCGCTACCTGTCCTCTGGGGTCGTAACCATCCTAGGTACCTACGCATTCAGGGGTGCGTGGTGACGTATGTAACCAGCGGAGTCACTCGACTCGGAAGGAACATACGTCAACAACGTGGGAGACTGTCCCAGGCTGACCGTTAGGTACTGAACGTACCCCGGCCAACCCCAACAAGTAGTTTCAGAGCCTATTCAATACAAACAAAAAAATATTTCCTCTTTATAATATTAGTACATGTAAGTTTTTTTTTGTTTGAACAGTACTTACTACTAAACATACAAATGTCAGTGATTCAAAGGTCATAATTATGTATCAAAAAGTATGATGTGATCAAATAAAGTATTGAGTTTTTCACTGTTTGAATCTAAATTAATATTTCTTTTCTTCTAACAATAAAATAAATATTAATTACTACAGATCAATGAACTTTATAATTATTAGATGAGTATTTTATTAAATTCCTTTTATGTAGCAATATGATTTTAATTTAAAGAATTAAAATGAAAGGAACACACACTGGCACATGTGATTAGAATAAATAAAAATGGACAAATATGATCATAACTAAAATAAAAATATTACTAAAAATATCACAAATATTCTTTTTAATAATGCAATAACTTTTTCATTACATTTTACATATAAAACATCAAATATAACAAAATATGGTCAACTTCCTGCATTAATGAATATAAAAGCAGTTAATAAATGAAGCAGAAATCATTAAAAAATAAAACACTATATAAAAATGTATACATGGACAAAAATAATAGCTGAACACTTATAAAAAGCTTTTATAAGTGAAGCACACTTATAAAAGCTTTTAATAAGTGTTCAGCAAATTTTCTTTATTTTGGATATAGCTATTCATAATCTACAGTATTAAGAACAAAAATGGGTTAAGTTTGAATCACAAGGTGATCATGCACTTCTAATATAAATACCTAGCTTCCACACACAGTGTCACCCCATAACACCAGTTTCCATGGAAACTTCATAATAAAATATAGCCTATAGCCTTCCTCAATAAATGGACTATTTAACACTGAAAGAATCTTTCTAATCAGTCCAGTAGTTTCTGCGATTAGCTCATTCAAGCAAACAAACTCTTTATATATTAGCATAGATATAAACTTATTATTATGATTGTTATCAAAATGTTTTATGATGTGGCTCAGGTGGATTTGCCTTAATTCTTTAACTGATAATGACATGGAATTTAAATAATTTTCCTGCCATTTATAATAAATAATGATAGCAAACAAGTTTTAATATGCAAATACTTAATTTTAATATCACATATTATTATGATTATTAAAATATAAAATACAACCTTGTTTAATAGAGTATATAAATCTGTTAATATTAAAAAATAAAGATACTACATCTTTATTTTTTAATATTAACAGATTTATATACTCTATTAAACAAGGAGGCAACCTATTTATAATCCTTTTGCATCTATTTTAAAAATAATGGTGTTCATTTAAATTTATTACATTATCTACACAAAAAATATAATATACGTATGCATAAATCATTAGTTCCTACCATACGGTTTCACATCAATATACAGAATATAAAAGTAAATATTTTGCAATGGTTATAAATCAAGTTGAAACATCCATTAAAACTAACATTTTTTAATAAATATAAAATATATTTAATTGCACCTAAGTGAAGAGAGTGTTTAAATAAAATACAATAACAACAAAAACGCACAACAAATGTCGTGTGTTTAATATGTCAATAACAAAGCAGGTTAAATATGTTTACATTAATTTTTTCGAGTCTGCTCATATAAAAACCTACTTTCCGCATGTTTACCTACAATAATAAACCCTAATGGTAACACCTGTGGGAGTAAAGTTCTAGAACGAGTGCAGCATCATTACTTACCCACATACATAGCGGCTCCTGCATCATAAACGACATAACATCCACGAACTGCTCGGACACATTCCTGGTGCCATTGCCGAGCGCCGGCGCCACCCGCTGCTCCCCCGGCTCCACAGACTCCCGGGTCGCGTTCACTCGCCAACTCGGGTCACTCGTCACATTCATCGCATAATACACTGCTATCGAAAGTAAGGAAACACTTCCCGCCGTATAAACCTTGAGGTTCGGCAAGGGCAACCTGTCTACCAGTGTCACAGGCATGACGGACACGATCGTACTCTAGCGCGGCAAATAAACACTTACACTACACCACAATTTAGAACTTAATGACATTTGATTGTTTTATAACGCAGTTTTAATCAAATATGTAGACAGAGTACTACGACTGGTCAAAGCATTACGTACAGACTGGGTTGCCCACAAATTGTATTGCCAGTTACCCAAAAATTTGGCAAATTAATAATTATAACCTGCGCCAATAAAGAAACGAATCTAAAATGGCAGCGGCGATCATGCGCTCTCACTCTAAACTGTTGATATCTAAGTCACACACGGCGCGTACTGCATGCAAAAAGAAATCCGTAAAGAAAGCTAACGGAAAAAAACGACTTACTTGCGAGCGGTTAAGGTAAAAAATGCTAAAGAAAAGTAAGCAAATAAACAGTTCTGCTATTCGGGACGGAAACAAATCCAACAAATCAAAAACCATGGCAATCGGTCCAGCCGTTCTCGAGTTATAAGTGTTGTAACAAACACGACTTTCTTTTATATATATATATAGATAGAAGATAGATAATCATTAGCCACGCTCATAACGGTGGTGAGTTCAGCATGGTGCACCCAAACTGGAATACTGAACGTGTTTCAATTAAGGTGCCTGTGAATGATAACAGAAGAGTATGGATGGAGCCACCGGCCTGACTCCCATTCTGCAACCAAGAAGAGAGCCACACGTTTGTAACAATTTATTGTGCCAACTGCCATGCCAGCTCACAGAGTGGCCCATGCCACAGGCGCTGGGCAGATATTATGTACCTACTACTTCCTTACTACACTTAAGTATTATATCCTTTTAGGTAAGAAAACATGGTAACTTTTAAACTTTACCTAGTCACACTGTTTTCAAAACGTTCAGAAATACAAATTGATATATCTATTAAATTTATTTACGGTTATAATTTTGTAAATACATCGTAAAGCTTCAATGCGTCACATTAAAACAGCACTCTAATCTTTATAGCATTTATTTTTTTTATCACTAATTAATGATTTCACTAAATGTAATTTGTGTAAAAGTGGTAAAATTCAAGCTGACGGTGAACATTTTAGGACGATTACTAACATGTCAACTTTACAGCTGATGACATCAACTCATAGCGACTGACAGACTGTATCGTATCTAATGTTCACCATTTTTATATTTTGTCCTTGTCTTATGCAATGTTGTATAGCTGCAGGACAATGAGACAAGTATACTGTAATGCTTCTAATAATAAACATATACATGCGTCAAATGCAAGGTATTTTGAACATTTCGAAGTAGAATGCTTCATGTCACTGATGATAAACGATATTTGGTAAATTGTATCTTATTTTTGGTGTTTTATAAAAATAATTTTATAGTTTTATGGTGATATAGTCGGAATAAAAATGTCAGAGAGAGATTATGCACCGCTAAGCATAGCCTGCGTTCGCGGGCTGTGTGATAAAATATATGATAAACGAAAGTTTGCAGGCGTTGAAATAGAAAAGTGAGTAAATGTTGTATAATTTTTTCATTTTCTTTAATATTTTCTCAATTACACTCCCTATTGTTTAGTAAAGTACTCCACTTAACTTACGACTTCATTTAAATGCTTTTATTTTGAGGTATAATATTTAAACAGATATCAGTCTATCAGGTCAATATTTTGAGGGGTAGAAGATATTAAACAAAGTCAAAGTCAAAGTCAAAAATTCTTTATTCAAATAGACACATTTAAAATATTTTAAATCATGTTCTTATGATGCGTCCCATTCTTTTACTACCACCAGTTCTGGACGTGGCAACTCTGAGAAGAACTGGCAAGAAACTCAGAGGAATCCTTTTTTTTAAATAAATTATATTTTACAATGATTAATAAAGCAGTATTGTTTCAGAGCAACTCACTCCCAAGCAGTTTTGTCATTAACATAATCAGAAATTTTATAATAAGCCTTTTTACATAATTTATCTTTGACATATCGTTTAAACTTGTTTGTTGAAAGATCTCTAACATTATTAGGAAGTTTGTTGTAGAAGCGTATACATTGCCCCATAAAAGAATTGCTAATTTTGTGGAGACGTGTAGCATGTAAAACGAGATTATGCTTAGATCTAGTATTAACATTATGAGTGTCGCTTTTTTTCTTAAAACTATCTATATTCTTATGAACATATAAAAGGTTTTCATAGACATATTGTGATGCGACTGTAAGAATATTAGTCTCTTTGAATTTCTCCCGTAGGGAAACCCGCGGACCAAGTTTATATATAGACCTTACAGCTCATTTCTGTAGTACAAAAATGGTGTCAATGTCCGCACAGTTTCCCCACAGAAGAATTCCATAAGACATTACGCTATGAAAATAACTAAAGTAAACCATTCTAGCAGTATCCAAATCAGTGAGTCATCTCATAGTTTTAACAGCATAGGCCGCAGAGCTAAGTTTTCCTGATAGTTTCTCAATATGTGGGCCCCATTGCAATTTGGAGTCAATAGTTATTCCCAAAAAGACAGTTGACTCTACTGGCTCCAACCGAATACCATTTATTTGCACATTCGTATCAATTTGTTTCACATTAGGTGTAGAAAATTTAATAACTTTGGTTTTGTTTTCATTTAAAAGTAGATTATTAACATTAAACCAATGGACTACCTTCGAGATTGCATTGTTTACTTCGTCATAGCTGCGTAGCTGTCTACTTATTTTAAATGTCAAGGATGTATCGTCAGCAAACAATACTATCTCATGATTATTTCCTACATAGTAAGGTAAGTCGTTTATATACACCAAAAACAAAAACGGTCCCAGGATTGAGCCTTGCGGGACGCCCATGGATACAACAGAGCCTGGTGATATTTTGCCGTTTATATCAACCTTCTGAATTCTATTGCCCATGTAAGAAATCAGAAGATTGAGAGCCTGGTTCCTAATGCCATACCGGTGTAATTTCCTGACAAGAGTGTCATGGTGAACGCAATCAAATGCCTTTGACAGATCACAGAAAATACCTAAGGATTCCTGCGAATCTTCCCAGGCCGCGAATATCGTTTTTAACAATTCAGTTCCCGCATCTATGGTTGAGCAACCCCTCGTAAACCCAAACTGTTTTTTGTGTAATAATTTAAATTTATTAAAATGTCTGAGCAACAGGCTAAGAATTAATTTTTCAAAAATTTTGCTCAGAGTGGGCAATATAGAAACAGGTCGGAAATTCGAGGGATCAGTGCTATCACCGGATTTAAATAATGGTATAACCTTACTATGCTTCATCAAGTCAGGAAATACACCACAATCAACACAACTATTAAATATGTATGCTAGTTAAGGCGCTATTATTTCAATAATATTAGATACAAATTTAACAGAATGACCCCATAGGTCTTTAGTTTTTTTCTTCTCTATGGTATTGAAAGCATTAACTACATCTTTATAGTCTATTAAATTAAAACTAAAATCGGTAACGCATGCAGAAACACTTTCTTTTAATAGCGCATTAGCGCCTCAGCAGATATTGAAGATGAATTTAGAGTTTTAGTTGTTATTAGAGGTATGTTAGTGAAGAAATTCTCAAACTCAGTTGCAACTTCCATATCTGCCGAAATATTATCATTTTTTATTTTTAAATTAAAATCTCTATTACAATGTATAGCTCTACCTGTTTCATTATTAATAATATTCCATATTTCTTTTATTTTATTAGATGAGTTTTTAATTTTATTATTTATATACATTGATTTGGCAGTAGAACAGGCTTCTTTAAATACTTTGGAATATCTAGTTACCTTATTCTTAAAAATCGTACTCTTATTAAAAGTCTTCTCATAATACAGTTCATATAATTTATTACGACTTTTGTAAATACCAGGTGTTGCCCATTATCTGAAACTTAACTTACCCTTACAGATTAACTTAGTTTTGGGTGTAAATATTGTATTATATTCAGCAATAACCATGTTAAAAAATAAATTATACAGCTGATTTGGGTTATTGTGAATTGGCAAACCTGATAATTTATATGACAAGTTAAAATGAAATGCCTCTAGACGGCTTTCACTAATGGGTACAAAACTTATTTTTTTACTTTGGATTTTATTGGGTTTCTTGGGAAAAGATACTAACTGTCCACAATGGTCCGACTGTAACATATTAATTACAAATTTATGTATGGGTTTTAAGTTAGTGAATATATTATCTATACAAGTAGCACTAGAGGCAGTAATCCTCGTAGGCTCAATAAATAAATTAATCAAATTAAAAGATTTAAACAAATTTAAGAAGTTACAAGTTAATGTATTCTTTTCTCTTTAAAATATTTATATTAAAGTCTCCACAAACAACAATTGTTTTATGACTATTTGCTAATTTGAACAGGGCATCCTCCATTATTTTAATAGAAGCTTCATAAGGCGCAGATGGAGGTCTGTACACACTCAAAACATGCAGTTGCTCCAATTCAATACATGCTATTTCTAAAACCCTTTCAACAGAGAGGCTCACAATGTCAGTTCTTTCTTTAAATTTTAAACATTTCTTTACAATGATTAAGGAGCCACCTCGTATCATACGAACTCTGCAGAATGAGCTAGCAACCTGATGATTATTGGAACTGAAAATGACCTGGTGGCTTTTTAGCCATGACTCAGTAATACATAAAATATCTATATTGCGACAGTTCAAAAACAGTTCCAATTCTAACTCTTTACCTAACATCCCCTGTATGTTTTGATGCACCAGGTTGATACAATTATTATTTTTACAATTAAAAGAAGTTACAATTGATGGGGATATTACATTACCATTAGATAACAATATGTTACTATTTACATTGCCAGAGATATACTCTTTTGTCTTAGACTCTAATTTAAAGAATTTGGAATAACTTCCAAGGTGTCATCACATAATGTCAAATTATAATTTAACTGCTCAATAGAAGCAGTGCCGTTAGCCAATATTTTGGCTGATTTATAAAAACAATATGATAGCGAATTTGCTATCTGTCTCTTATAAAAATTACTAAGACAATAGTTATTGTCTGTCAACTCATAATACTGATTATCATTGAATACATTTATGTCTATTAATTTAAATTTGTCATTATACAATGTCATTGTATGTAACATATTATTTAACTTATATCTATAAATATTTTCCGTCTCGGGCAACAATTTACTATAAGGAAAAGTAAATAAGCAAATGTTTTCTACATCTAATTTACTGAGCAAATCAAAATATTTAATAAAAGAATGTTTATTTAATTTCCCTAGTCTCCCAATTAAAATAATTAAGGATGAGTTGGGTTGGTAGGTACCCTTTATAATTTTTTCCATTATTTGTGCAAAACTGGCACCATACAGACAGTAATTAGTCACCAGATTCCCAGATTCTTGTAAAAATAATTTACCCATATTTTTGCCTAGTTCATCACTAAACATTATTATTTTTGAGTTATTTTTAGTGTAGCCAGAGTCCATGGTGTGCTGCTGTTGTATGCAATTCCTTATTAATGAACAAACATGAATAATTCACCTTTATATTATATCATTAGAATTTACCAGTATCTCAAAGAATTAAAGATACTCAACTGAAGTGTGTCTATTTCCAGGATGGTGAAAGATTTTAGTGATGCTAAGAACAATAGTCAAATCAAGCGACTGATCCGAGTCCTTGGTCAAGATCTGATGTCTTCTACTAACCCCAATGTAAAGAATGGAGCACTCATGGGGCTCTCTTCCGTAGCTGTTGGCTTGGGAAAGGTGATTATACTTATCTATAAGGATTATTCTTATGCAATAGAGTTAGAATGTGTACTTTTTCATAGAAAATCTGTCTAACAGGGGTTCCCTAGGTTTTACAATCAATATCTAAATTCACTGACACAAAACACAACCAAAATCATGAAAAGTATCTACTAACACTCAAGTGAACATTCTGTAAATATTTCAAGTGTCTACCTGTGGCCTTTGTTAATGTCGAGCAAAAAACTCAAAAAAAATATTGTATGAGAACCTCCCTTAAATATCTGTTATTCTGTTTTGTATTAGTAATATAGGAAAGAAATCACCTTTATCTGCATCATCTGTGAAAATTTCTACTTTTTAGCTATCACAGTACATGAGATACTGCCTGGTCACAGACAGACAGTGGAGTCTTAGTAATAGGGTCTGGTTTTTACCCTTTGAGTACAGAACCCTGAAAAATAATATAATGAATTGACTCACAACAATATATATTTTTGTACATAAATGCTGTGGTGACACAGTGGTTATGGTAGTAGCTTCTCAGACCTAGTGTTCTGGGTTTGATTCCCACCCAGGACAATTATTTGTGTGTACCACAGATAATGTTCTGAGTCTGGGTGTGATTTGTGTCTGTGAATTGAGTTTTTTTAAAGTCCTTTGCCTCACAGGGATTAAATTGCATAGTGCGGTAGTTGTATCTTAAAAAAAAAAAAACAAAAACATATGTTTGTATTTCACAGTAACAGAAATTAAAAATAACAGATGTTGTTAACATTCATAAATGTGATATGACTATTTTACAGTGATAGATAGTCATGTGTTTTATTTTTTATCCATCTGATAGATAATAATATACCAAATGGCTAGTTATAGGACTTGAATCGAATTGAAGTTGATTTTAAATCAAAAAATTTGAATTTTAAATATTTATAATTTTAAAAGTTTCACAAAGTTCTTAAGTTCTGTCAAGGGCACTCCTATGCAAGGGTGGGCTCAGGTGAGAGTTCCTGTGTGCCAGTATCTACTTTTGCCATATATGCATAGTAAAGAATCAGACTCTGTCAGAGGTCGTGGGTTCGATCCCCACTCTGGACAGGAAATCTTTGTGTAAATTCTAAGATTTCTTTCCGGGTCTGGTTGGTTGAAAGACTACCCTACGTGCCTCGGAAAGCACGCTGTTGGTCCTGATTATTATAACATCATCTATAATAATCTCATAACAAATAAGGGGCAGCAGCACTGGCAACCTGTCAACTTTGAAAACAAATTTTAACCAATAAATTCCACATCCTTAGGGTTGTATCGACTTCCTGCCCGAGCTAATCCACCCGATCGTGGCGTGCTTCAGCGAGAGCGAGTCGCGCGTGCGCTACCAGGCGGCCGAGGCGCTGTTCAACGTGCTGAAGATCGCGCGCGGCGCCGCGCTCGCGCACTTCCCGCTCGTGTTCGACGCGCTGGCGAGGCTGGCCGCAGACCCCGAGCCGCAGGTCAAGCAGGGCGCTGAGCTACTGGACAGACTCGTTAAAGTACGTTCATCAGCTGAATCAATCTCAAGATTTTTGAAGATACAGAGTTATGTTAAGCCTTTTTTTGTTTACCCCTCGTGCTAAGCTAAAATGCTTGTGTTACGAGTGAGTTCACGTCGGTAGTGCAATGGGTGGAGATCGGCAAGCATATGTCCGACGCCCCTAGCCATTGGCTACGGCCGCTTATCATGCTGTTGTAACTGAGCGAAATTGAACTCCGTTACCGCCTGTTATGTTATAAGACGGTACCTAAGGGGGTTCAATTTCACTTACCTTTCGACTGCTTTATGTTAACTCTAGGTAAATACGATGTAACCTCAAAGGAAATGTCTCTTTACTAATTACGTTTTACGACATGCACAGTTCAAAACATCAGGTGATACACAAACATATTTAATACCAGTGATTTTCAAAGTGATTCAAGTGGATCCCCTGGGGCTTGCGGGAGAGTTGACAGGGGGTCTGTGTTGGCGTAAAAAATCGGGACCATTGTAAATTTTTAATATGATAGAAATGGTCCACCAAAACAAAGACCAAAAGTTTTAAAAAGTTTGGGAGACATATAAATTTAATAAACATTCAATAGAAATATCTACAAACAATATATTGAAATATTAACTATTATTATCGAATAAATTGATTAATTAAAACTGAAGCACACACAAAAATTGATCCCCTATGCGCGTTCTTCGAACGTGAGTCGCATGCGGCGGGAGCAGGGGGAGGCCAACGTCGAGTCAGCTTAAAAGAAAATATGTCCATAACATAATCTATTCTTAATAGTCAAAAATAGTCAAAACAATAGTTGACCTTGTTAACTACTATATTACTAGAAAGGCTATCTACTTGGAACTATAAGTACATGTTATTGTCATTAACGCTACAACAATATCACGCAAAGATAAAAACTGCATTAGTTGTAGTTTATTTGTACAAGTGATGGAGCGCAGTGAGGAATATTGACTTTTAAGTGACTCGGGTCTTAGTCAAATGATTCCATTATTTAAGTATTTTACTTGTGTTGAAAATCAATTAGTCGCCGCGTGTGTTAAAATTTCAATGTAAGTTTAGTGGCATGATATTTTGGCATTTTTGGAACGAAGTTCCTTATCGCGCGTTGTGAAAGGGGGCTAGACGGAAAAAATTCTTACGAAAAGTTGTCACGACACTTTTTGAATTTAAAAATGGAAGTAATATTTATAATTGAACTTCGTTCCATCCGGGTGTCCCTTGACACCTCTCAAGTTTTTTCATTATTAATAAGTTGCTTCTAAAATTACTTATTTTTTTTAAAATGAATTCTTTATTGAGTTTTTGGAAGTTTTTTTTCTGTGCTCGCCACGTCTGCAATGCGAAAAAAATCGCCAATCGGAAAAAATATGACGATTGCATATTATACATAAATGTAACCCTTTTTGGCGGAATAAATGATCTTGAATATTTCTTTAAGGTGTAAGCTTTTATTTTACAAGAATACTAGTAGACTGCAAAACTCGGCTAGTAAACTTTATTTAAAAAAAAGTAGGACTTATTTCTGTACCGCGTTACATTATTTTGTATTTTATACTTATTTTTGCAATCTAAATACCCCGATTAATATAGTATATAGGCAGTCATACCAAGGACATAATTACCTATGTCTGTTCTAATCTTTTTTTAAATAACACTTACCAATTCGATTTACATTTTTATCGTTTTCAGGATATAGTAACGGAGAGCCAAACGTTCGACTTGAGCGCGTTTATTCCGATGCTGCGCGAGCGCATCTACACGCGAAACGCGTTCGCGCGCCAGTTCGTGGTGTCTTGGGTGTCAGTACTGGACGCCGTGCCCGACATCGACCTCATTGTGCACCTGCCTGAGCTGCTCGACGGATTGTTTAAGATGTTAGATGATACTAACAGCGAGATAAGAAGGATGTGAGTTATAATGATAAGTGTTTAACATGTGTAAACTTCCTACCCTATGATGTACTGGTCTCTGAATGCCTTTTTGCCGACGTTATACATACATTCACGCCGCTTTCCCATAGAGGTAGGCAGTGACCACTTCCTTCCACTTGCTACGATCTAAACCAGGGATTCCCAAAGTGGTCGGTGTGGGGTCGATATCGTTTTATTGACCTAAGTCAGAATGAAAAATAACACACTGTAGCAGCTGTTTTAAGTTAGCGGACCATTATGAATAAGGGGGTTGAATTTAAAAGTAGGTAATTTGGCCATGGGGGTCTGAGGTAACAGTTCATTTTGGAAAAGGGGTCACTTGTCCAAAACAGTTTGGGATCCCTGATCTAGACATACCACTTTCGTCTATTCTATATTCATTAATCTCCTCATGTGCATGTACTTCGGTTTAGGGTGCTCTTTTAACCTGGCCTTTCTTAAGAACTTCCTGGATTTGAACGTGGAACGTCCGCCTTGGTCTTCCACTTGCCGATGTTGTGGTTCAAAATTAAATCTTTATACAGTTTACCTTAATTTGTTCTAGGTGCGATGTACAACTGAATGAATTTTTGAGGAGTATAAAGAAAGACCCGTCGCGTGTAGACTTTCAGGCAATGATCAACATATTGATAACACACGCGCAGTCTCCCGAAGAAATGTTACAGGTAGGCTTTTAGTGATTTAAATAAAACTGTACCGTCATACCATATTGTAAGAATTATTTTTAAACTTTCAGAGATAGTTTTCAAAGTTTTAAAACGTCGAGAGATGTTCTGTAAAACTGTCTGTTTTTGAAAATGTGCTACAATATACCACTATTTAAATCCGCCGATTTTTTTTAGGTCTGTTTTTATAGTGTCCATTCTGAGCAAATATAAAAAAAAAACTTGGTCAGTTGCTGAGACACTTTTATAAATTTAATCTACTAAATAAAAATCAGTTAGGGTTTACAAGGGATTACTCATGCGGGAACTATATTGTTAAAAAGTATATACGTGGCCTAGGAAGATTTGCAGGAATCAGGAATAGGTATTCTTAACTTGTCTAAGGCATTTGATTGTGTTAACCATGACACTTTGTTTTTGGAAAAAACATCAGTACTGTATCAGGAATCGGGCTCTCAATCTTCTGATTTCTTACCTGGGTAATGTAATTTAGAAGATTGATGTAATCGGCAAAAAACACCTTAGTTTGTTGTATCCATAGGCGTCCCGCAAGGCTCAATCATTGGGCCGTATTTGGATTGGGGATATTGGAATGAAATGGTGGGGTGGCATAGTTAATGTCAGGCGATATCTACCAGTAGCTAACGTTAGTGTCCGTGCGCCAGCTGACGGCCACCACGTGGCTGAAGGAGTTCGTGGAGCTGGCGGGCGGCGCGCTGCTGCCGCACGCGTCGGGCGTGCTGCGCGCCGTGCTGCCGTGCCTCGCCTACGCGGACGAGCCGAGGAAGAGTATCCTTTTGTATCGCGTACCGATGCGACGTCTATATACTACCTGCGCCTGGGTGGACTATCATCTTCATTCTGCGTTCGATGTTCAAATGATGGCTACGTGATGTTTAATCGTTTAGATTATATTAAAAAATTGAAATTTAATTCTTAAATTGATGAATATAGCGTTAACATTCGCTGTCTATGATAATTTGTTCTTAATTGTTCTTCAACAACGCCAAAAGTCCTTAGCTGCCTATCAGGTATCCGCGAAACGGCGGCCACGGTGAACTTCCAGCTGACGAAGCTGGTGGTGTCGGAGCAGGTGTCCGAGGGTCGACTGAACGTGGACGCCGTGGTGGCGGTGCTCACGCAGATGTTACACCACAGCTCCGTGCACACCAAGGTGGCCTCGCTGGACTGGATCCTGCACCTCTACAATAAACTGCCTAACGAGGTATGTTAACGCTTATTAGAGTACTAGCACTCTGCGCGCGGTTTCACCCGCGTATCTCTTGTTCAAGGGGGTACTTCATAATTCAACATAGCTATGTTACTTTAATGGTGAATGATTTATTGAAATCGCTTCAGTAGTTCCGAAGATTCAATGCGAACAAACAATTAAAAAAAATATATAGGGTGACTGGTATTAGTGACCGATACCTAAACACATCATTGTGCTCATGATAACAAACAACTTTTACTATGGCAACATCCCTGAAAACGCGAAAAAAAATCAGCTGTTCCATACATTCATGTTCACATAACTCGGCAACATGGTAGGGAGCAGCTGATTTTTTTTTCGCGATTTCAAGGTTTGTGTTGGTGCCATAGTAAAAGTTGTTTGTTATCATGAGCACAATCATGTGTTTAGGTATCGGTCACTAATTACCAGTGTCCCTATATTATACATACAAAATATAAAACCCTATTTTCTTCCCCTGGAGGTGGTTTTCAAAGAACCGGAAAACATTTGTTCTGGTATTTATATTAAGGAGCTCGGATAATAAATATCATAGAAATTAGAGTAGATCTTAAATATTTTCCATAAAAAATGTCAACCCCTATTTTGCACCCTTAAGGGGTAAATTCTAATAAACCATGAAATACATACAACTTAAATGTTTTTAAGAACATAAAACTCAAGTTTTATCAAAGTCGTTGCTAATTTTAAGATTTTTCCATACAAACTTGCAACCTCTATTTCATCCCCTTAGGGTTATTTTTTAAGGCCTTAAATACTGTTAACATAAAAAATAAACAAAATATTACATTTGAATTAGAAATCTGTCATTTTTATATGATTGTTCATTGAGTTTTCTCATTTTCGCGCCATTACATTGTCAAATAATTTGTGATATTAAAATGGAGTGGGGTGATAAAGAGAACCGAATCGCTGTGATTGCATTACACAGTAGTTAAGCTTCTTAACAACACCATGTTCAATAACCAAGAATGGCCCTTTCAGTAAGACTCAGCGCCGGGTGCTCAATCTCGATCGATGATCGATGCTCGATCCACTTAATTTTGGTTAGAAACTAATGTTCCGGACTTCATCAGAGCTGAAGACTGGCTTTATTCTAAATTTCACGTATTTCCTTTACAACGTATTATATTGGTTGTGTGCGTTAAAACTTGTAATCTATACTAAGATAAAAAGGAAAAGTTTGTATTTTTGAATGTTTGTTTCGAATATACTCAAAAGCTACTTCACCACTAGAATGCTACATTATCCCTCAATAACATAGGCTAAAAAGTTCACCCGTACCCGAAGCCGGAGCGGGCCGCTACTGTTTTATAAAGTCGACTAGCAAACATTAAAAATAAACTCGTGAATTGTAATGTGTATTCAAGAATGCCCTAGACGAATATTGCAAAACTTTTCGCTTATTGGGTTTTGATCAATTTGTGACTTAAAGAACCAAGTTGGGTCAGCCAACTAGTGAGTGATTGATGTCCTGAAGTGTTGGGCTCTGACGGTGGCGGTGTGTGCAGATGTTCGTGCAGACGGACTGCCTGTTCGTGGGCGTGGTGGGCAGCCTCACGGACGCGGCCGACGACGTGGTGCGGCGCGCGCTCGCCGTGCTCGCGGAGATCTGCTCCTGCACGCCCAGCGCCACGCCCGGTCTGTACACCCCTACACCTCTACACCTCATACATAACGTGCTCGCGGAGATCTGCTCCTGCACGCCCAGCGCCACGCCCGGTCTGTACACCCCTACACCTCTACACCTCATACATAACGTGCTCGCGGAGATCTGCTCCTGCACGCCCAGCGCCACGCCCGGTCTGTACACCCCTACACCTCTACACCTCATACATAACGTGCTCGCGGAGATCTGCTCCTGCACGCCCAGCGCCACGCCCGGTCTGTACACCCCTACACCTCTACACCTCATACATAACGTGCTCGCGGAGATCTGCTCCTGCACGCCCAGCGCCACGCCCGGTCTGTACACCCCTACACCTCTACACCTCATACATAACGTGCTCGCGGAGATCTGCTCCTGCACGCCCAGCGCCACGCCCGGTCTGTACACCCCTACACCTCTACACCTCATACATAACGTTCTCGCGGAGATCGGCTCCTGCACGCCCAGCGCCACGCCCGGTCTGTACACCCCTACACCTCTACACCTCATACATAACGTGCTCGCGAAAATCTGCTCCTGCACGCCCAGCGCCACGCCCGGTCTGTACACCCCTACACGTCTACACCTCATACATAATGTGCTCGCGGAGATCTGCTCCTGCACGCCCAGCGCCACGCCCGGTCTGTACACCCCTACACCTCTACACCTCATACATAACGTGCTCGCGGAGATCTGCTCCTAAACGCCCAGCGCCACGCCCGGTCTGTACACCCCTACACCTCTACACCTCATACATAACGTGCTCGCGGAGATCTGCTCCTGCACGCCCAGCGCCACGCCCGGTCTGTACACCCCTACACCTCTACACCTCATACATAACGTGCTCGCGGAGATCTGCTCCTGCACGCCCAGCGCCACGCCCGGTCTGTACACCCCTACACGTCTACACCTCATACATAACGTGCTCGCGGAGATCTGCTCCTGCACGCCCAGCGCCACGCCCGGTCTGTACACCCCTACACCTCTACACCTCATACATAACGTGCTCGCGGAGATCTGCTCCTGCACGCCTAGCGCCACGCCCGGTCTGTACACCCCTACACGTCTACACCTCATACATAACGTGCTCGCGGAGATCTGCTCCTGCACGCCTAGCGCCACGCCCGGTCTGTACACCCCTACACCTCTACACCTCATACATAACGTGCTCGCGGAGATCTGATCCTGCACGCCCAGCGCCACGCCCGGTCTGTACACCCCTACACCTCTACACCTCATACATAACGTGCTCGCGGAGATCTGCTCCTGCACGCCCAGCGCCACGCCCGGTCTGTACACCCCTACACCTCTACACCTCATACATAACGTGCTCGCGGAGATCTGCTGCTGCACGCCCAGCGCCACGCCCGGTCTGTACACCCCTACACCTCTACACCTCATACATAACGTGCTCGCGGAGATCTGCTCCTGCACGCCCAGCGCCACGCCCGGTCTGTACACCCCTACACCTCTACACCTCATACATAACGTGCTCGCGGAGATCTGCTCCTTAAGCCCAGCGCCACGCCCGGTCTGTACACCCCTACACCTCTACACCTCATACATAACGTGCTCGCGGAGATCTGCTCCAGCACGCCCAGCGCCACGCCCGGTCTGTACACCCCTACACCTCTACACCTCATACATAACGTGCTCGCGGAGATCTGCTCCTGGACGCCCAGCGCCACGCCCGGTCTGTACACCCCTACACCTCTACACCTCATACATAACGTGCTCGCGGAGATCTGCTCCTGCACGCCCAGCGCCACGCCCGGTCTGTACACCCCTACACCTCTACACCTCATACATAACGTGCTCGCGGAGATCTGCTCCTGCACGCCCAGCGCCACGCCCGGTCTGTACACCCCTACACCTCTACACCTCATACATAACGTGCTCGCGGAGATCTGCTCCTGCACGCCCAGCGCCACGCCCGGTCTGTACACCCCTACACCTCTACACCTCATACATAACGTGCTCGCGGAGATCTGCTCCTGCAAGCCCAGCGCCACGCCCGGTCTGTACACCCCTACACCTCTACACCTCATACATAACGTGCTCGCGGAGATCTGCTCCAGCACGCCCAGCGCCACGCCCGGTCTGTACACCCCTACACCTCTACACCTCATACATAACGTGCTCGCGGAGATCTGCTCCTGCACGCCCAGCGCCACGCCCGGTCTGTACACCCCTACACCTCTACACCTCATACATAACGTGCTCGCGGAGATCTGCTCCTTCACGCCCAGCGCCACGCCCGGTCTGTACACCCCTACACGTCATACATAACGTGCTCGCGGAGATCTGCTCCTGCACGTCCAGCGCCACGCCCGGTCTGTACACCTCTACACCTCATACATAACGTGCTCGCGGAGATCTGCTCCTGCACGCCCAGCGCCACGCCCGGTCTGTACACCCCTACACCTCTACACCTCATACATAACGTGCTCGCGGAGATCTGCTCCTGCACGCCCAGCGCCACGCCCGGTCTGTACACCCCTACACCTCTACACCTCATACATAACGTGCTCGCGGAGATCTGCTCCTGCACGCTCAGCGCCACGCCCGGTCTGTACACCCCTACACCTCTACACCTCATACATAACGTGCTCGCGGAGATCTGCTCCTGCACGCCCAGCGCCACGCCTGGTCTGTACACCCCTACACCTCTACACCTCATACATAACGTGCTCGCGGAGATCTGCTCCTGCAAGCCCAGCGCCACGCCCGGTCTGTACACCCCTACACCTCTACACCTCATACATAACGTACTCGCGGAGATCTGCTCCAGCACGCCCAGCGCCACGCCCGGTCTGTACACCCCTACACCTCTACACCTCATACATAACGTGCTCGCGGAGATCTGCTCCTGGACGCCCAGTGCCACGCCCGGTCTGTACACCCCTACACCTCTACACCCCTACACCTCTACACCCCTACACCTCTACACCCCTACACCTCTACACCTCATACATAACGTGCTCGCGGAGATCTGCTCCTGCACGCCCTGCGCCACGCCCGGTCTGTACACCCCTACACCTCTACACCTCATACATAACGTGCTCGCGGAGATCTGCTCCTGCACGCCCAGCGCCACGCCCGGTCTGTACACCCCTACGGCTACACCTCTACACCTCATACATAACGTGCTCGCGGAGATCTGCTCCTGCACGCCCAGCGCCACGCCCGGTCTGTACACCCCTACACGTCTACACCTCATACATAACGTGCTCGCGGAGATCTGCTCCTGCACGCCCAGCGCCACGCCCAGTCTGTACACCCCTACACCTCTACAACACTACACCTCATACATAACGTGCTACACCACTACAGCATATTGTATTATAGTGATTTTCAGATCAAAAACCGGCATCCAAAAATATCAAATGTATAACCATTAAACAGGCAGCTTTAAGTCAGGCTGTATGTTCATAACTAAAGCCTGGTGACAGACGGACGGATAGACAGATAAACGGACAGCGGAGTTTTATTATAGGGTCCCGTTTTTACCCTTTGTGTACAGAACCCTAAAATGTAATGTATGTTTCGACTTTTCAGGTGACCTTGAGTCTAGTCCATATTACTATAAGTTCCTACAAGCACTGCTGCGGCTGCTGGCCGCCGACGAGAACTTGTTGGAAGATAGAGGAGCTTTTATTATCAGGTAACACATATTTACCTATAATCAAATATTTTTCATTGTTCATGTCTATAGGTGACCGGTGACAGAGAGTGGTAGAACCTAGGGTTCATGCACTCCATAAGCTGCTCATCTGGGTAAGTATACCGCTAAGATTTTATACGTCACAGTTTCTGGAATAAGCATGGAAGCTAACAACGCTTCATTCAAATCCTCGTGAGTTGCTTGCCAGTTCTTCTCAGAGTTGCCACGTCTTGAACTGGTGGTAGAACCTCATAAGAACATGATTTAATTTTTTGAATTGTGTCTATATGAATAAAGAAATTTTTGACTTTGACTTTAAATAATTGCCTGAACCATATAACTTAGGTTTAATTTAAGTACTTAAGTACATCAAGCGGCGACAATAAAGACTTGACTTTTAACTTATCACTGTTATATGTGTTTCGACTTTAACTTCACATCAACAGCCCGTTTACGTCCACTGTTGAACATGGACCTCCTCTTTACCGGCCTTGGCAACTGGTCGTTGAAGGATATTGCTACAATCATCACGCTTGGCTTGCGGATTGGTAAAGGCCGTAAGATGTTAGTATCTTCGAGCTGACAGATGCTGCTGCCCATCCATCAACTGTATATCCCTTAGTTACCTCTTAAGACACCCATGAGAAGACATGGGGTGGTCTCTTCTAAACGGGAAACCACACGGTTTAGATATATTAATATTGGATGCAAATTCCAGACAGCTTTGTATCCTGTTGAACGCGGAGGACATCTACAAGGCGTTGTCGAAGATCCTGCTGGAGGAGCGCAACCTGCGCTTCGTGGCGACCATGGTGGACGTGCTCAACACCATCCTGCTCACCTCCGCAGAGCTCTACGACCTGCGACTACAACTCAGAAACTTTAATAAACCGGTCAGTTTACTTATTGATCGGATAAAAAGCTAATTGAGCTAAGCGACTGTATTGGCAATATTGAATTATATATTTTATGGAGTCCTCCATAAAGTATATAATTCAATATCGCGCATGGTGTCGCTTAGCACAAATAGACTTTTGCCCCTCGATATACAGTTTCTCTTTCCCTTTCTCTTGTTTTGTTCTCTATTTTAAAAACTGCAGTGTGGTTTCCGGCTTAGAATAGACCACCTCATGTCCTCCCATGGGTGTCGTAAAAGGCGACTAAGGGACATATCGTCGGTGATATTGCAATACCGCGTAAGTGACAATAGCTTATAAGGTTGAAATCAAATATAGCAAATTATATTTTTTGCCCTAAAAGATAAAGAAAAAACATATTTCTTGACATATGAAATCACACCTTAGTAGCAACTGTGACTTACGCGGTATTGCAATATCACCGACGATATGGCTGATGGATGGGCAGCAGCATCTATTAGCTCAAGGTTTACATCTTACTGCGATTACCAATCCGTCCGCCAAGCGTGGTGATTACGGCAATATCCCTCTACGATCCTGGCTTGCCAAGGTCTGTTAAGATGAGGCCCATGTTCAGCAGTGGACATAAACGGGCTGTTTATGATGATGATGACTAGCAGAGTTTTTGCATTATACTAGTATTCTTGTTAGCCCCTCGTGCTAAGCTAAAATGCTTGTGTTACGAGTGGGTTCACGTCGGGAGTACAAAGAGTGGGTATCGAACCGGCGACCATATGATCGCAAGTCCGACGCCCCATCCATTGGGGCGTCCCCACTGACCCCACTCGTAACACATGCATTTTAGCTTAGCATGAGGGGTTAACAAGAATTCTATTACACTGCAAAACTGTGACAGTAATATTAAAAAAAAAAACAATATGAATTGTCAATTCGCGTCAAACCAAACTTAAGTGAAATTGAGTAAATGTTATCCCAATGTAGCTGAAATGTGAAATATTTTACCCTTAGCCAGGCAATGTTACCATAGCCATCTTCATATTTTGACATCTATGTGGCTTGTAATAATTTAACCAATGGCTTATGGCAATGGCGTGGCTATGAGTGAAGTATCGTAAGTACAAGTGCCACTGCGCAGGCGACGCGCGCGCTGTTCTCGTGCCTGTACTCGTGCTGGTGCCACAGCCCCGTGTCGCTGCTGGCGCTGTGTCTGCTCACGCACAACTACACGCACTGCAACACGCTCATCTCTACCTTGTATCCTTTGTGTACGACATCTCACAGGCCTTATATACGTTAATATACATTATACATATCTATCTATCAAAATGTACGTCTATGAATATTTTTTATGAAATAAATGAATTTAAAATGATTTTGATCTGGATTCAGTTTATAGATTTTAGCAGAAGTTGAGTTAAGAATTTGAAGGGACTTCAACCATTCGTCCATTTCTGAAATTTGTTGCCTTTTTTGAGCAATCCAAGTATAAAAATCGATTATGAATGAGTGAACAAGGTGGATAAAAGCATCCAACTTATTCTTTATACAGAAACGATTAAATTGAATATAACAATAATAACATATCTACAGTTCATAACTGGGATTAACACGTATGTTTTCAGCAATTTTGCTACGAATTGAAGAAAAACAATAATGTTTCGCAATGTTTTTTTTTATTTCAAAGTGTTATCAAATGTTATGTTAATTTTTCAGTATTATTGTTTATATTTTGTACAATTAATTGAATTAGTCTGCAATCCTTATCGTAACACAGCGGCGATCTGGAGATCACAGTGGACTTCTTGACGGAGATAGATAAATTAGTACAACTAATTGAGTCACCCATCTTTGCCTGTGAGTATGTAGTTATAAGACTGTGTTTTCAATGCGGCGTGTATTAATAATCTAAAATGTCACATCCTCCATATAAACTTAAAACAAAAAACTATTAATAAAATATTAAGTTATTTTTGTTGCGAATGTTATACTTAATAACGTCCTTGAGCATCAGACCAATTATAATACACCCGGTTTATCATTAAATTCATTAAATATTTTATTTTATATTACATAAACTATTGATATACACACATCAATACAAAAAAGTCGAAACAACATGTAGGTTTTCGAATGATTAATCATTATTTTAACTTTTCCCTAAACTCATTGACTTTTAGTTTCTTATTTAGTTGTTATCGTAATTCGGACTCAATCACAAGTAAGTTTTGAACTCGTTATATTATTATGATTCTTTTTTTGCTATCCCGCAATCTTGAGTATTTTGCAAGATATTTTATTTTATATCTTTGTACACACTATCGACATAAATTACTCGTACAATAAACGATTCGTGAAAATATGAGTTGTATAGAGATTGTGTGTATGTGTGTGTGTCAGACATGCGGCTGGAGCTGCTGAGCGGCAGCGAGAGCTCGTCTCTGCGGCGCGCGTTGTTCGGCGTGCTCATGTTGTGTGTATGTGTGTGTGTCAGACATGCGGCTGGAGCTGCTGAGCGGCAGCGAGAGCTCGTCTCTGCGGCGCGCGTTGTTCGGCGTGCTCATGTTGTGTGTATGTGTGTGTGTCAGACATGCGGCTGGAGCTGCTGAGCGGCAGCGAGAGCTCGTCTCTGCGGCGCGCGTTGTTCGGCGTGCTCATGTTGTGTGTATGTGTGTGTGTCAGACATGCGGCTGGAGCTGCTGAGCGGCAGCGAGAGCTCGTCTCTGCGGCGCGCGTTGTTCGGCGTGCTCATGTTGTGTGTATGTGTGTGTGTCAGACATGCGGCTGGAGCTGCTGAGCGGCAGCGAGAGCTCGTCTCTGCGGCGCGCGTTGTTCGGCGTGCTCATGTTGTGTGTATGTGTGTGTGTCAGACATGCGGCTGGAGCTGCTGAGCGGCAGCGAGAGCTCGTCTCTGCGGCGCGCGTTGTTCGGCGTGCTCATGTTGTGTGTATGTGTGTGTGTCAGACATGCGGCTGGAGCTGCTGAGCGGCAGCGAGAGCTCGTCTCTGCGGCGCGCGTTGTTCGGCGTGCTCATGTTGTGTGTATGTGTGTGTGTCAGACATGCGGCTGGAGCTGCTGAGCGGCAGCGAGAGCTCGTCTCTGCGGCGCGCGTTGTTCGGCGTGCTCATGTTGTGTGTATGTGTGTGTGTCAGACATGCGGCTGGAGCTGCTGAGCGGCAGCGAGAGCTCGTCTCTGCGGCGCGCGTTGTTCGGCGTGCTCATGTTGTGTGTATGTGTGTGTGTCAGACATGCGGCTGGAGCTGCTGAGCGGCAGCGAGAGCTCGTCTCTGCGGCGCGCGTTGTTCGGCGTGCTCATGTTGTGTGTATGTGTGTGTGTCAGACATGCGGCTGGAGCTGCTGAGCGGCAGCGAGAGCTCGTCTCTGCGGCGCGCGTTGTTCGGCGTGCTCATGTTGTGTGTATGTGTGTGTGTCAGACATGCGGCTGGAGCTGCTGAGCGGCAGCGAGAGCTCGTCTCTGCGGCGCGCGTTGTTCGGCGTGCTCATGTTGTGTGTATGTGTGTGTGTCAGACATGCGGCTGGAGCTGCTGAGCGGCAGCGAGAGCTCGTCTCTGCGGCGCGCGTTGTTCGGCGTGCTCATGTTGTGTGTATGTGTGTGTGTCAGACATGCGGCTGGAGCTGCTGAGCGGCAGCGAGAGCTCGTCTCTGCGGCGCGCGTTGTTCGGCGTGCTCATGTTGTGTGTATGTGTGTGTGTCAGACATGCGGCTGGAGCTGCTGAGCGGCAGCGAGAGCTCGTCTCTGCGGCGCGCGTTGTTCGGCGTGCTCATGTTGTGTGTATGTGTGTGTGTCAGACATGCGGCTGGAGCTGCTGAGCGGCAGCGAGAGCTCGTCTCTGCGGCGCGCGTTGTTCGGCGTGCTCATGTTGTGTGTATGTGTGTGTGTCAGACATGCGGCTGGAGCTGCTGAGCGGCAGCGAGAGCTCGTCTCTGCGGCGCGCGTTGTTCGGCGTGCTCATGTTGCTGCCGCAGAGCGACGCGTTCCACACGCTGCGCCGGCGCCTGCAGTGCGCGCCCCTGTCCTCGCTCCCGCCACAGTACGTATCCTTCACCTTCATTACTGTTGGTGTGTACTACTTACAGCTTGCTGTGAGACCTGATGTCATTAGGATGTGACGCGCCCATAATTTGATTCATTACCTACATGCAATTTTTTACGGCCGGTTGCGCTGTTTTTGTGAGAATTCGCGAAGTATAATTGCTATTGAGCGTTATGAAGTATTGTTTTTGCAGTTTACAACCAATTAATATTTTGCTGGCGAAAAACAACTAGATACTGAAATTAATTCGGCATGCATTACAAAATGGGCAGTAATAAAAGCTCCGACAAAAAAATAAGAATTGTCCTTTCAAAGACTGTGGTGCTATTTAACTACAACGTTCTACTGAAAATACTATTCTGAGTGGTTATACATAAACTAATAAAAATTATAAAAATGTACTTGTAGTAATACCTTTTTATGGTTTGACATCGGTACCTGCTTCAGGCGTTAAGAAGTCAGAACAGTCGTATTAATGGTTTTAGACTTTGTTTTCCTAGAATATTTTACTGTTATCCTGTATTATTAATCTAGAAATCTCTTGTTTTTATAATGTTAGCGAGATCAAAGATAAAAATAAAACAAAACTCAGTTTATTTGTCCCAATGTCATTTAACAAAATGTCATATCATAAAAAGTACTTCTTTGAATCATCATTATTATTAATGGAAGAAACTTAAGTCGTAACTTAAGCCCTGAAGTCGCTTCTTGCACTCGCCGGCCGCTGCCGCGGCACGCTTGCTTCGCTCGCTCGGCTCGCTCGGCTAACCCGCTCGTCGCTTCGCTCCTCGCCAACCTAAACTACATTTTCATAATTACTGAGAGATAAAAAATATATTTGTTAACCAACAATAGTAATTAAAACAGTTCGTGCAAGTCGTAAAAGTGTGATTATTTTGATAAAAGCTCTGTTGTCAGTAACCTAGTAATCTTGTCGGAGGTTCAGTATTTTAGTCGGAAGTTTCGTTTTTTTATTCAAAGTTCAATTTTCTTTTAGGAGAAATGTAATTTTAACTTGCTCTTATTTGTTTGTTATTTTTTTTTTTCCGGTATGTTTTGTGTTATTTTGTCGGTAATTCATTAAAACGATAGTTAATTAGAATAATAGTCGGCCACAGATCGCTGGAGATTAATTTGTTTGTCGGAACCATTATTATTATCCTTACAAAATTACCTTATTTAACTGCATTTATGTTGTCTTCGTTTTTATTAATGATCCTCTTTTTCTAGAACCGCGGCCTCTCCTACCGAAGACGGTAATCCATCGATAGACTTCGACAAGTTACTGGAAGACTTCCAGCGCGTGCAGGCCGCACACCGGGAGTACAAAATGCTGGACCGCAGCCGAGGGAAACTGTTGGACAAGGGGTACTCCTAGCTAGAACAGCGACCAGCGACACCCGGGGGACTGGAGCTACAGGGGACTTATGAGTCATGAGGAAGGTTGTTAGTTCTGTGCCTGTGCGATACGCTAGTTGTCGGGGACGCTTGACTACATACGACATACTTATTTATAAGTAATGAAATTGTTAAGTTTTATACTTGAATTGTTATTATGTTGTGTGTACGCAAAATGTTGTATATCGCAGCTCTGGCACAAAACCAAATGTGTCACTTTTAATAAGTATACGGTTGGCAGACCTCGGTATATATTTGGAGAGGAATAATAGACCGAAATATGGATAACAACTGATATTTATTCAAAGATTACATGTGTATTTATGTAAGTACTCCCTCACACGAGTCTTAGGTACTTCGTATTATAGATCAATTCGGATTATAACATTTATTGTGCCACTACCAAATTAAAATTGCGATATAGTGCAGGCACTGTAGTTAAGCACTGTGAGTTCTACTTATAAAATGCAAACCAAATTAAATTACTTCAGATTGCAAAATATTAAATATAAAAAATAGGCTATGACAGTTGAATTCCAATGTAACAGACAGGGACCTTAAAGGCCGGCAACGCACTTGCGACTCCTCCGGCGTTGCGAGTGTACAAGGGCGGCGGTCATCACTTACCACCAGGTGACCCACTTGCCCGTTTGCCTTCTTCTTCTATAAAAAAAATATATATAATACACAACAATAATAGTCATCACTTATGCATTCACTCACAAAATAGAATCGTAATTAATAATTTCAGTACCTAATGTACAAGTTGCAGCTTTTATCAATTGAAATGTATAATTTTGTAACAGAAATCGTATGCTCTATGAAAAGGATTATGATATAACTTATTATCGCTTTTTATAAGTTTTACATAGTGATTAAGTTTCCTTGTTTTTACTATTTTTATATTATATATCACAACGCCGCTAGTACATTTGGCAATTTAATGGAATTTATTATAGTATAAAAAATATATCAATAGCTGCATATTTGGGTTTAAGGAATGAATTGCTTATTTATTTCACTTTCGTTTACTACTAATTTAGTTTATAAGGACCGGCGCTTACCAACTACTTTGACGAAAAAGTTTAAATCGAAGCGCGGCATTATAATTGAAATCGGCATTAAAACATTGATTTAAAGGAGTGTGCGGTAATTTTATTTGAATAATGTTGGAAATCGCTTGATGTACTCTTCCGTATTGGGAATTTAGCGCCGGTCCTAAATGATTTATTGTTACTTTTCAGAAAATCACATTGAAAATCAATCTAGACCTCAGAAGCATAAGGACGAATGAAGACGTGAGTGGATGAAGGTGATAAGTCACATAATTTAAATTTGGAGTAAATCGAAGTTAAAGTTTCACTTTTATTTTTTGAGTTAAGTTGTGTAAATAACCTGAAATATTAATGGTATGAAAGCAATCAAACAAATTTATATTTTTTATTATTTAATTTGAAAAAAAAACTTGACAACTCCTGTTTTCATAAACTAAAGTAAACTTTTCTGCAAGTTTAGATATTGACAATGAGGTGCTAATATGAATGTAGTTGTCTCATAAAGCCTTAAATGGACGGTTTAAGATCTGTAGTCGTATTGTATTGACATATCACCTTGATCTATGCAAAAAAACACAAAAACTCGAAAATTCGACATATCACCTTCATCCACTCACGTCTTTGAATGTATACTTCAGAAGCATTTAGTCGTAAGTTACGATAAAGGCACATACGACGAATGTTTCTGACGTATAATGGCACATCCGACCTTATGCTTCTGTGCTCTAGAAATATCTTGTGTATATTATTAGTAAGTAATCTTAATTGTGATCTCTGAACCGAATGATTGTAATGTGAAATGAAAGTATTGTTTACACAAAGAAAATATTTGTAAATTATAATCATGTATTCAGGTTTTTTTTTAACAAATTAGGTTTAAAAAAATATATAGAATATTATTTCGTACCAAATGGTAATCTTTTTTATATTATGTTAGTCATTATATTTTTATTGTACATTCCATTTTTCTTAAAGGTTACAAATAAAACCAAAGGATTCAAAAATATTTATTTTTATTTATAACACATTGTATTGAATTGTCTATTATTATTACATAATTATTGCAGTTTCATTAACTTACACTATACATATTTTAAAAGTAAATAATAATAATAACAGTACAATACTTATCAGTTGCGTCCATATTTGTGGAATCATTACAAATAATCACGAAATTACATCTATAGGTATTGTAACCATATCACTTGATTATATTTGGAATGACACAAACACATTGGACAAGTATCACAAGTAAAAACAGAATACAAAACTGGTACATATTAGCAATTAGCCTGTGAGATGTTTGGTTTGGATTGCTATGCAATAGCTATGTTAAGAAACATCGTAAAATGAACAAAGGTATTTGTGTGCATTTCTGTCGCAGTCCTGATCTAATTAGCACCGAGCATCTTGTTAGTTTCACACCACAATATTTGGTATGTGTATGTGTGTCGTGACTCTGACAGAACAGTATTCGCGTCCTCCTGAAGATGCTCTATATAGAATTACTACACATAAACCTAAAAGAAAATAATAATGAAATAGGTGACACGCCCATATAGTGACGTTGACACGAATACATTATCAACTAATGTATTCAAGTGCCAAAACAGTTTCTGCATCTTTGTTTAACATTGGCAAGTTATTGACTAATGGGTACATACAATATCTTTAAGATCGACCTATAGGTGCTGTACCCACTGAAGTTTAAATATAACAAAATTATTTACAATAGTTGAAACGAAAATAAAAGATAATTATTATAACTAATAGGAATGTCATTATGTACAGTCTTATAAAATAAACGAATAATTTTGTTGTATTGAGATCGGAATGAGTCTCTTTACTTTTATAAAATGCCCCTAGCGAATTTTCTTAGAGAGAAGATAAAAATACAGTAACATACAGAAGTAGTTAGGTGAATTAGTTGTTGAAAATAAATATTAAAAATATGGATGCTAGCGAAAATAATAATGTTTATAAGAAGTTAACTATTCTGCAGTCGTCTATTATTACAAAGTTTTATTACAATATTCATTTCATCATGATTACAAAGTGTTATTACAAGTATTATTGTTACCGAATTAAAAAAATGCGGGTTAAACTTATTTATCACATTTTAAGTGTATAATATTTTTTTATAATCTATCTTAAGTGCGATTCTGAATCATATGATAACACTTAACACACTTACATACAAAGATAATCTACGTTCAGTCATTATTTACTTTTGATTGCACTGACAATATTAACTAGTAACAATGCTAAATACACTATTGCACTCAATAGTCTTCTTTGATATTCAAACTCCATCTATTTTCAATATACATTTGATTACATCATACTCTGGGTCACATTCGTTAAGCTATTCGATTTTTTATATAAATCAGTCGCGTATGACGTGTTAGTTACAATCTCGATCAGAATTAGTTTTCTTCCTACTATTTTATAATACATAAAAGTGTTTTATAATTTGTGGTAGGAAAGTAAATCGAGCAACACGTCCTATGCGCACACCGTGAGTTTGTGTGTGTGTGTGTGTGTGTGTGTGTGTGTGTGTGTGTGTGTGTGTGAGTGTAGGAGAAATCAACCGATGCAGCAAGAGGAGTTGTGCGGCGCGTCGTCGTCGGGCAGGTCGGGCACGCTGGGCAGCGTGGGCAGGGTGGGCAGGTCGCTCGCGCCCGACGAGTAGATGACGGTGCGCGCCGCCGAGTCCTCCGCGCTGGACGCGCCGGGCGAGGGGCTGCGCTAGGGCAGCTGCTGCGTGAGCGCGTGCAGGCGCGCCAGCAGCGCCGAGTTGCCGGCCAGCGCCGCGCCGATGTCCTCGTGCGCCGCCAGCAGCGCGCGCACCCCCGCGCCCCGCGCGCCCACCCCCGCCTTCTGTCCGTTGTGCGGCACGTCTTTGCTCTTCTCGGTTCCCGACCCAGATTTCGACGCGGACAACTGTAATAAAAAAATCATAAACCTTGCCACTACTAAATGTAGGCTTTGACGCAATAGAATCGAGTGAGATGTTCACCGTGGCCTGCGCGGAGCTGACGTTCTCCCGGACGGTGTGTTCGATGTCCTGCAGGCGCGCCGCCAGAGTGAGCAACTTCAGTTCCGCCTGCGACACGTCCTTGTCCAGGATCTGCGTCTGGAGGTACACCGTCTGAGCCACTTTATACCTGCAATGAAAAGTACCAGAACACCGTTATAATTCCGTATCGTAGTGCGTAGAGTAATATGAGTGAAACATGATTAGAGGACGATCTAATGTAAATGTTCTCCGCATAAAAAAATGTGCGTCTTGTCATTTTGTAAAATACGATCCCTGCTGCAATAAAACGTATCTTCCGTTTCCAGCAGGAATATTTTAAACGAATGATGAATGGACAACAAAATATTGTGCAATTATTCAGAAGTCTGTCCATTTTATTAAGAAAATCTGCATTCAGGTCAAAATAGGTCACACATCACCATAGTCGATTAAGGAAAATATTAAAGCCTGCACAAGCATTACTTTCGTTTTGGATAGTAGAGTGTTTCAGCCGATATAGAGATCGTAAAATGCTTGTAACTCGGTTGCTGATGGTGCAGACGTGTTTAAGCCAACTCACAGTAGAGTCAACAAAGAAACGGAGGATTTTACGCTAGGACCAACGGGAATTACTTTTTTGTTGAGAGAAATTGGAGGTAATGAATTGAAATTTACCCTCAACAGACATTTGTGAACTATCTATAACTATGGCCTCGCACTTTAGTGGATTAACCATTACGCCAATACTCTAGACCAGTCATTTAGCGCTTTAAGATCTCGATTTATGTTGTGGCACAGCAGGCAAGCTATCAACATTCCCTTGAGCGTAAAGTTGAAGATCATTGGCGTAAAGATGATGCGAGCATTGAAGGTTTATAAAAACCGCAATAGTGATAAGGTTTATAAAAATCGAGAAGAGGAGAGAGAATACCGTCTTGAGGTACCCCAGCGTCTAAGTCAGACGAAGATTGGCCAAGGCGAACAGACAACTGGTGGCACCGAAGATATCAGGAAAACCAGACCAAACCTTATCACTATTGACTACTCACAATCATTACAGAGACCATTAGGTAGGATAGGATGGATAGAAGGATGACGTGACTTACGGTATTAAAGGCGTAAGAAATATCGATCAGGTTAAGAACTAAATTGAAAATCATGTTCGGCGAACTCAAGTTCACATTAGTTCTGATGAGAATGCATGATTATATGGGGCATTATTTCTTACGGCCACAACGGCAGATGTGCAATGCTCACCAGTCGGCAATGGCGTCTGCACGAGCGCGCGCGAGGGGCGAAGCCCGCTGCAGCAGCGCTCGAGCGCGGCGCCCCGTCTCCGCCACCGTGATGCGCTCCAGCACGTGGAACTGCTCATCATTGTACGTCAGCGAGCGAGTGGCGCGGTCCCGCACCAGGTGCTGCCACGAGTCGCGCAGCCTGCAACACGCGCCCAGTGGTACATGTGTGTGTGTGTGTGTGTATGTGTGATGCGCTCCAACACGTG
The DNA here is from genome assembly GCA_947037095.2 of Nycteola revayana. Lineage (NCBI taxonomy): Eukaryota > Metazoa > Arthropoda > Insecta > Lepidoptera > Nolidae > Nycteola > Nycteola revayana. The sequence goes on along the minus strand of OX344857.2, from coordinate 594,980 downwards.
GAACTGCTCGCGTTGTATGTCAGCGAGCGCGTGGCGCCGCCTCAACTTTACAAGCACATACTTCTTCCAGATGAGCATTTTGGCTTTCGTGCCAAACAATTCTGTGTTCAACACGTGCATCGCATTGTCCAACACATCCTTGTTAAATCAAACATATACAAATTGTCATACAGGAGCAATCTTCTTCGATGTAGCCAAAGCGTTCGACAATGTCTGGCACAATAGAGATCACAGAACAGAGATAAGAGGTTAGAAAGGCCATAGATAGCACGCCAGTTGTATGAAAACGGCTGTCGCCACATTTATTTCACCACTACATGTATACGTAATAAATACACGGCATACGCACACTTTTACAATTTCAATAAAAGCCAATCGTAGGGTTCCTATCTACACTATGCTTTACTAAATATTTTATCTTAGAGCTTCCCTGTAAACGATATTTGATGTTAATTTATTTTGTGGCAGCAAAATAAATTGATTTTCAGGACCTCCGACCCGCGATAGACCAACATACAGTTGACCATGCGTAAAACATTGTTTTAGTAGGTAAATCCCTACTAATTCGAAAGTTCGGCCTTGGGACTTGTTGATAGTAAGGGCGAAAGATGTTTTCACCGGAAATTGAAGCCGTTTAAATGGGATTGGCACTTGGGATCATCAGAATCCTCGGTATATGAGCTAGTTGACCAGCTGCCGGGCCGGTAATAATGGTTGCTACAGTAAAATTTTAGTCATTTATTTTGATAAGGATTAATTCCAAAGTATAAATAAAAGAGCTTTTATAGCGGTGGCATTTAGTTATATATATTTTTTCAAATGATAAAACACTTATTGTGTCATAATTATAATTAACGATTTTTTTTGTAGATAATTATATGTTCTGCAAAGACGTAGTACATTATTTTGTTCTATAATCAATAGTTTTCGCAGCGCACGCGATGTAAGAAAGTTTTTTGGTTATTTTTTCACACCTAGGGTTACATTATTGGAGTTTTAGTATGGATCCCTAACTTTTTTGAAAATTTAAAATAGCCTATGTTCACCGGAGATAGTGTAGCTTCCCAACAGTGAAAGAATTTTTCAAATCAGTTAAGTAGTTTCGGAGCCTATTGAATGCAAACAAAAAAACAAGTCAAATGTCTCATCTTTTGAACAGCATATGACGCTGAACTGAGCATATTCTGACAATGTTTATTAAACGTCATAAGGTTACATTAAAAAGGTTAAAATTGTCAAAAGAGCTAAGGTAACATTAGAAAATTTAATTTTGTGGTAAAGTATTCAAAAATTTTTAAATTTTCCGCGCTATTTTCTTAATTTTTTATAAAAAAGAACCTTTTCCAGACAAAAAAGAAATTCTTGAACTTTGGGGCTACGCTGAACACTTGACTTGTTTCTCTGCATGTAATCACAGCACATGAAGGCATTGTTGAGCTATTTTTGCGCAGCGATTCACAGAACGTCACTCCGTTGAATAATGCGAATGACTAAACGTTGTCAACACGCGTATCAGACGAAGTATGAGCTTCTACTCATAGATGTGGCGCGGCTGCCTGTCGCACAACGCCTTTCTAACCTTTTCTCTGTTCTGTGATACTACCGGGGAAACCCTTTAGGTGTTACGTACAAGTAGATTACTCTTCCTCTCATTTTTTCGCTACTTCTCCTGTTCTCGCTTTACACAATCGAAATCTCAAAACCCAGGATAGCCTATCTGCTCCTATTCGTAGGCGACACCACTTTTTACTACTCTGGACATGATCCAGCCGCCATTCACGACGCCAAATGATTCAGACATTGATTAATTGAAGTGAAGCCGATAAATAATGCCACAGCTGTAGTCTGCGCGAGATTCATTAGTCCACTGGACAAGAAGTTTCTCGAACGAAAAATAATGCTTGACCGAAAACTAAACATCAGAGCGCATGTAGAAACCGTTCATGTACGGGCTACACTTACGCTCTGTCGACTACATTGTCTTTTAAATTCACGCAGCAACACCGCGTTTATACGACCGATTATGATGTACGCGAGCACCTTATTCGCTTATACCGCATCTAGAAGTTCGTTTCGCATACCAACTCACGACTTTTAGTTTGCTAAGAATTTGACTTGTTTAAATCTCTCCTAAAATACTTAAGAGTCACAATTACTCAATGCCCTCGCCGGCGACCGTCACGAGCCAAGGTCCAAGTCGCACTGGGGACTCCCTCTTGCGCAGGTCGCTTAATTTGTAGTTTATAAATTATGGCCGATTAAGTATGAAAAGTTTCGTGGCTAACAACATAGACTCACCTGTCGACAAGCGTCTGTGCGCGGCGGTGCAGGCGCAGCTCGCTGGGACACGGCGCCTGCGCGGCGGCGCAGTCCCACTCGTGGCGCAGCCCCGCGCCCGCGTGGCGCTGCTGCAGCGCCACCGCCGCACTGCGCAGCGAGCTCGCCTCGCCCGCCACCAGCCCCGCCACCGACGACCAGCTGTCGCCGCCGCTCTGACACCACAACACAAAGGGAATCCATGCAAGCTCTTCTTGTGACCACGAAGATATCTAAAGTCATCGCAGGGGTCCTGCGTTTCCGACATAGCGCGACGTAAGGATACCCAACTAGCAAAATACCCTTGCATACTAAAGATGGTAAGAACTATAGTGTCATATAAAGCTGATATGTGTTCTGATTAAGCCACACACTCTAGATACTCTTACAAACAAAAACTTGTAAGAGCTATCCCAACCAGCAAAAACTACTTAGCTTACAACAATCTCAAGACTACTGTTTTTTTGCTCTTACATCGCTCCTATATAATAATATAAGCCTGGGTTTGGGCAGTAATTATAAGCATATTTAGTTTAATATCGATCTAATATCAGTCTAATTGAATGCTGTTTGCACTTACTGAAATTCAGCCAAAATTAATTTAAGCCGACTTAGGCTAATATTGCTGCCTGCATAAGCTTATATTGGTCTAAAGTTAGAATATTTTGAGAATTTTACGTCAGATCCAACTTAAAAGTTCGTGTGAGTGTTGGAAATTAAAAGAAAACAAATGAAAGTTGCGTGAAGTTAATGTTGATACTATATTAAAAGTATAAAAGTACGAGTTAAACTAGTTTTACGGTAAGTAATCATATTGGAATTTATTATTTACTGCGGGGAGCGGCGTTCGTAGGAGTGGTGCGCGGTTAAATAGGTCTTGTCTTTTGTATTGTAAATACAACATATTTTCAAAATCACTCTAATATCATACTTATCCAGTGCTATTGATCTTATATTAGTTTCAAATAAGATCAGAAATGCACGTACTCACAGTACTCTTATGCTATGCGGATATTAGTCTGACATCTTACATTAGCATTTAACAAGTATAATATAAAATCAAACGAGCTTAGAAAATACCCATATAAGAGCAAGTTTTTCTCAAGTGCAACCAGTCTTAGTAAATGCTCTTATATACATATATGAGATTTGGTTATGAGACTGAGCGTTCTTGAGGCCATACCAGCTTGTCTAAAAGTAATATAGGATCGATGGTATGTTCTAAAACAAATATAAGAGCGCTTTAAGCCTACCACTCTTAAAAAGTGCGAGTTCTGAGACTGTTTTGCTGGTTGGGATGGTACCTTGGAAGCTAGGATAGGGTCCGGTCGTCCTTGCAAGGCGAGGCTCGCGACGCGTTCTATGCTTCTGACCTAATCCCAGCCCGCACTGGTTGATTCTAATTATATTTATAATACTAGACTATCACATGCCACATTGGTAGATTTAAATTCTATTTAATAACATGGGTTGGCTTTAGTATAGTGACGCACGCGGAGGGGGTTAAAAGTGGTTAAATCTGGTAGAGTGTAGGCCCCGATTATACTCTTATTCAAAGGTAATGGATATTTTTCGAGAAATTTTCAAAAATAGTTTCTAACCTCAAATCAGATAAAAAGCGGACTGTCAAAATTATTACGTGAAACGGAACGTTAAAGTGGGCGATTTACAACTGTTGAATGTGTTCTAGTAGTAGTCTGTGGTATAACCTGCGCCAATAAAGAAACGAATCTAAAATGGCAGCGGCGATCATGCGCTCTCACTCTAAACTGTTGATGTCTTAGTCACACACGGCGCGTACTGCATGCAAAAAGAAATCCGTAAAGAAAGCTAACGGAAAAAAACGACTTACTTGCGAGTGGTTAAGGTAAAAAATGTTAAAGAAAAGTAAGCAAATAAACAGTTCTAATTTTTATGAAAGATTATGTATTTTTTTGTATACGTTACACATTTCAAAACATAGAACTAACAATTATATTTTACCTACATAAACAATAAACAAACTTTCTTTCTATCTTTCTTTTTATTTGCTGACCCTATCATCTGTCAGTGACATTCAGGGACGCCATTTTAGATTCGTTTCTTTATTGGCGCGGCTTATATACAATGTCATAACAAATTGGAGAAACGGAACGCAAAAAAAAAAAGCTGTCAATGGAATTTGCGTCATGTGTCATTTGTGTTAGTGTTTTATTTTTATAACAACCTAGAAAGATGTGGAGTCTACCACAGTGTTACTCCTCTTTAGTATGCAAGAGCGAGCTTGGAGCTTGGGGCACCCAGACTTTGATAGGTTAGGTTCGGTTTAAAGAAACTTTATTCCCAATAAAGACATAAGTCACTTACTTGGGAACAATACTAAAAATATAGATTACAATATGTTCGTCATCAGTATTACAATTTAATAGCTACCCATCCAATGCATTCATTTCTCTAGAAGTGATCGATCCGCAATGATGTGCTGGCTAAGTTGAGTTTTGAATTCATTGTACATTTCTTATACATGATGGTAATTTGTTATTAAGCTGTGCTTCTTCAAAAGTTAGCATTTTTTTGCCATAGCTAGTTCTTGTTTTTGATAAAACTAGAAAGAGTTAACTAGAGAGGTTAGAAGATCCCCTTCGTGGTTTTTTTTTTAAGTATGAAGAAGTAGGAGCCCTGCAAAGCGGGGCTCCGTCGACGACGGCTTTGTTACTATTGATTGGAAGCAAATTTAGACCCGCACATGATTTTTCCCGACCATAATAAGTGATTTTAGTGTTTTGAGGTTAGGTTACAAATATCTGAATTTCTCAAATACGGTGCGTTACCTTTTCACGGGAATGGTACCGGGGGATAGGGGACACGGCCCCCCTTCCCCCCTCCACCTCTCACCCCCATCCGCCTGCGACACTATTCAAATTTTTTTTTTTTTGTCTTTGTATTTTTTTATCATTGTATTTGACTTATAATAAGCACGATCGATTCGTCTACATTATCAATAAACGTTTTCATTGCATTACTAAGGATCACGGAAATTCTAATGAAACTCAAATCAGTAACACTCACATTGGCAGGGGCGTGGTTGACGGCGGCGGCGGTGCCGGCGGCCAGGTCGAGCGCGCGCGCGGCGCTGTGCACGAGCTGCGCGTGCGCGTGCAGCGCCTCGGCGCGCGCCGCCACGCGCTGCAGGCGCGCCGACAGCAGCGCGCCCCAGCGCAGCACGCACTGCGCGCACAGCACGCTGGCGGCGCACGCGGCCTCCACGCGCCGCTTCAGCACGTGGCCCACGCTGCACGCCGTCTGGACGACCGGGGGGAATGATCATTTCATTCATCTCACGATCACGTTTTACTGAGTTAGCGACTCAATACGGGCCGCACGAGTGCGCCGCGAGCTTAGTGCATATCGTATCGAGTGCATTATTTTCCATCATTTTATGATTTTAGTGATAGTTTAGTCTAAAAGTCACCTTGTTAATTCTCGTCCTAGCAATAAACCTTTCTGAAGATTTATTTTGTAACGTAGCGAATCTACAGTACAGCGTAACTCGTACACGGATTTTTACCTAATATGTTTCATAATGGTTTAATGAGCTTGATACATTTGATTCAATAAAATAGACTACAGTAATACCCCGGACTTACGCGATAGGTGGGACCACGGGATAGCCGTGTAAGTCGAATTCGCGTAAGTCGGGGTTCAACTTTCCCTATAAATACATATAAAGTATGTGTAATCGGGACCACAGCCTAAAAAAACAATAGATCAGAAGAAACATGTTTAATAATACGTTAAAATTATAAATGATCTTTACATTATAACATCAAAATTCTAACATGGTTTCCATCTAAGCGATAATACCGTGACGTTTGAATTCAAACACAAAGATTTTCACTTATTATTCCGGTCGATCAAATATGTTTGCTAATTCCTTTTTTTATTTCAGATTCAAAGTTCCTTAAGTTTATTATGATATAATTTAGTTGACACCCTAAACGACTATGTTTTTCGTTTCATGAAAGGTTAGGTTAGCAGTTAGCAGTTTAACTTGCAGTAAACCGAACACGCCGATGCGCATGGTGATCAAAAATAAAAACCGCGTATCTCCGAATTCGCGTAAAACGGGGTAGCGTAAGTCGGGGTATTACTGTATACATAGGAGACCGTGATTCAGTGGCATAGGGTCTGAAAACAGTTTCACGGTCAGTTTTTTTTCGACGATGAACACGAAACAATTGAAGAATAAATATGAGATTGGCTGAAAAGTTATGCGGCATCCAATATTTGTCATGTTGTCCAAAATTATCCAAAAAGCTTATAGTAGATTCGTTTTACTTAATCAATAATATTTCTCATTTGTTTTAGTACAAACTTGTTGTAAATGTACCAAATATAGCATTCATATTATGTTACCCCATCGTCTTCGTGTATAGATCGTATCGTCAAGGTCAGAAACACTCAAAGTTAGGAAGTATGATATCTCTAGTTGTAATAGTGGCCTACAAAATTAAATATAATTCTTATGTAATATCCACAATGTACAAATTCTACGACATAGATCATAGATTCAAAAATCTCACTTACATGTGTGACAAATTTATGGATGATTCCTTATTGATGTAAGTCTAGGCCGTACATCGTTATCACCAACTTATATCTAGCCATTATGGCACGTACCTTGGCCTGGCTGGCGTCGTTCTCGACGGACACGATGTTGGGGAACACGGGGAACTTGGGCACGTCGGGCTCCGGCGCCATGCTCACGTTGTTATTGTTCTTGTTGAACAGCAGCAGCGGCTCCTCCGCTGTCGTCTCTGGGTAATCCTTGCCTGTTATAAAAAAAAAATGGGGATTCAGCTAAATGGCTTAATGTTTATCTTTCTTTTATGCCTGACCAGGGAAATGCCTTTTTCTAAATCAGGATCCACAGTGAGACACACAAGAAATGTCAATGAGCACCGAGGCTCACCAAGTCCCGGGAAAAAGTGAAACTGCCTTGGGATCCGCAACGAATTTAATCAGAAAGAAAATAGGAGGAATAAGAAAGACAGGCAAATGACTGTGCAATCCTTCTTCTTCACTAGCCCGTTTACGCTCTCTGCTGAACATGGGTCTCTGGTGGTTGAGGATTATTGTATACACATAAACACCACCCCTGGCATACATAATCAACATCCCTGGCATACGGATTGGCGATCGCAGTAAGATGGTAACTAACCTTTAGCTGATAGATGCTGCTGCCCATCCATCAGCAGTATGTCCTTTAGTCGCTTATTACAACACCCATGAGCAGACATTCCATAACCACACGGCGACTCCTATCTACCTGATCTCAAATGTAAAGTGACAGAAGGGAACAAATCCATATAGAAGAACAGCTTCAGATGTAGAGCACTAGCCGCTCTCATCCTGCCGACACTTGCGCCTTCTTTCCCCAGCTCCAGGGATTTTACAATAATAAAGTTATTTGGCTGTATTATTTTTTAAGATAGAGGTACTTTATCAATTGAACAGCATATTGAGCGTTTAATCCGCTTCTGGCGCCACTACCTCAGTGGTGCGGATTAAACGTTAAGAGCATCTCATCGGCGCCCCTATTTAATAAATAACTAGTACTAGTAAAAATATGATCACTGTAGTTGGCGTTACTACATGTGTGGTAAAGGATACTCCAATTTGGAGCTGGCATTTATTTATTCCGACTTGTAGTAGCATCAACTACAGTTGCTGTGCCAGCGTCTATTCCGCCCGCACGCCCCTTTGTACCTTCGTGTCCCTATGCAGGGTGCGCCAAAGTTCACTTAAATTTTCAACTCCGATAATTGGAAATCCGAAAATGTTCTTCCTAACATTTTTCATCCTAACAATCACAATTCCTAACTCTACTCTATCTCTTATGTTCATAATTCCGAAGCATTCAACTTCATAATGTCAGTAGCAATAAACATCTATTATACTTTTATTTGTTTTCCTATATTTTCTCAACATTACCATCTTTTACACTATTATTCAAAGTCACATCTCTTTTTTGTTTAGATTTCTTTTGATTTATAATAATTATATACATTAATTATGCGTAACTTTTACAGTTTTAGTTATTAAGTTATTTTCACATAATAATATATATGATACGGGCAACGTGATTAACTGGGCATTATTAATAAGGACCGGCCATTATTAATAATGCCCAAGAGCGACGGGCAAAGTGATTAATTTATCACTTAGACCGGCCATTATTAATAATGCCCGACGGCCCGTGGTCCATGTAATGTGTTTGAGATAGCTTGAATTTATCACTTGGACCGGGCAGTATGAATAATTCCCTACTTGTAGCCGGGCAATGTGATAAATTTAGGTTTTTTTTTACCACCTAAAAACCTTTTGCGCTACTCATATAAAATTTTGTAAGTTTAATTTCATTTAATAAAACAAAAACACTACATTGTACCTATTTTATTACTTTGCCCAAGATAGGGTGGGCATTATTCATAATGGCCGGGGAAAAGTATTTTATCATGCTGTTTTAATCACATTGCACCCAATTGAGTCGAGCATTATTAATACAGACCGGCCATTATTATATAATATAATTCCATACTGATAAGACCGGCCATAATGCCCGGACTTATTAAATTGCCCGTAACATATATACCACGGTACTATTTATAGTCATTGGTTTAAGTTAAGTTAGAACTGCGACCATAACGCACGAGCCGAGCGAGCGAAGCCAGAGTCCCGCTCCAGTCATTCAGTCACGTTCCAGAAACGAATCGGTCCTATTCATAATTATTGGTTTAGGTTAGGTTAGAACTGTGACCACAACGCACGAGTCTAGCGAGCGAAGCGAGCGTGCCGCGGCAGCGGCCGGCGAAGTGCCAGAACCGAATCGGTCTTATAGTTATTGGTTTAGGTACGGTTAAAACTGCGGTACAAACTCCCAGGCTATGGCCTGGGAGTTTATACCGCATACCCAACTAACGTAACCGTAAATAAGTCGTGTTTTATGAATTTCATTAATTTAAGACAAAAATCTGTGAAACGACAATGACGATCCAAAACGATATATTTTTTATTACACTTGGTAAATGTTTCTTTCTGAGTATGAGTGAAAATGTTATGGTAATTATGTTTAGGGATAAAAGCGTTATGATAAAAAACAGTAGGAGTATAAATATATTTACATTAATGATATTATTAATTACAATTTTCGGAAACATAAGTGTTACGAACATAGCCGGTAGCACTACAAATAGTATGAATGAAAATTTTAGGAAGAGTGATCATTCGGATTACAAATCGTTAGGAAGAACAATTTCGGGTAAAGAACTTTAGGTGAGCCAATATGGACCCCCCTAGGCACGACTGCACGAGCCTAGTTTGCCTTATGGTCAATCCGCCTCCGTGTGTAGCTCTCAAAAAAGTTTGTCCAAAAGTGTCGAAAATTTTAATTACAAAACTGAATTGTTCTATTTTAATGTGTCATGTTGTGAAGTTACACAGTCCATCTTCATCCAAGTTATGAATTAATATCCGCGGGCAACACCACGGGCTTCGCTAGCGTGAAAAGTTCTAAAGGAAAATCTACATAAAAGTAGTCTGCGCTATTCCGTACTTTCTATTTCTGTGTCAAATATTATTAGGAAGAATTCAAGCAAAAATATGTTACAGCAATACCATAACCATACATAATATGATTTATGATGTGTTGCCACGCATGCATAATTTTAAATAATACTTAGGTGAATTTAAGGTTGGTGTGCATGCGAGTGTTGCCATCAGTCGGCAGTTTCATGTTCACTGTGTTATCATACATACATTCTTCATTTCAATTTTTAAGAGGTAGAGCATAGTATTAGTACACTAAATGCGCTGCTCGACTGGTAAAACATCTCCACCTTACAGAATATCATAGCCAAATAATACTATTATTTATTGTTGTTTTTGAGCGTAAGTACAGTCGCTATAGCTCACCGATCGGAAGAGAAACGGGCCGGAAGGATGAGTGCTTTACATCTGCTTCAAAGCACTAGCATTCGTCTAGTATAAAATAAATATTAGACCACTGTATCCATTGCATCGGCAACAGTACCGTAAGACGTCCACCAACTAGATGAATGTATGACCTGGTAAAGGCCGCAGGATCACGTTGGATGCAGGCCGCTTCCAACCGTGCCTACTATGAGGAAGGCCTATTTCAGTGAACGTCCTACGGCTGAAATTATGATGACGGTCCATATCAAGTTGTTACCTAATGTGTTGTCATTAACCTCGGAGAGCATGAGTCGGTCTTTGTAGAGCAGTATCTGCGACTCGGCCACCACGCTGGTCTGCTCGCTGATGTACGTCTGCAGGTGTTCGTACTTCTCGTCTGGTTTCAAGAATACCTGCAACAACACATTATTAATAGTGAGCTACAAAAATATACGTACATATTACACCTTCTAATAAAAATAAAAGTAATGAGACTTCCCCTTAGACTTGACTTAAAACATGTATAAAAAGAATTATAAATTTCAACAGCCGGGTACAAATGACTTACGTTGGCCGAAAAGTTAAGGCCATAAGGGCATTACCTTAGATCAGAGGTCTCCAAACTACGGCCCGCGGGCCAATTCCGGCCCGCCAGTGCCAACTATCCGGCCCGCGGGCCAAATCCGGCCCGCCAGTGCCAACTATCCGGCCCGCGACAGCTTAAGACTAGTGTCATCAATGTAGCCCGCGCATCCAATGTCTTATTGTTGTTACTATTGCTGTGATAAGTTTAAAAAGACAACACAAAATGATAATTACTCGGTCGCGCACTTTGCGACTAGTCTAGAAATAACAGTATAGTTAAGGATTGAAAAATCAAAACTTAGTTTTAATTTTCAATCCTTAACTATACTCTAAGCTAAATAAGCCAAATAAATATGTTTTGACTATTTACAAATACCTGTAATAGGTTTACGTGAATAAAAACTTTTTTTCCTCTTATTTCTAGACATTTATATTTTTACTAGCTGACCCGGCAGACTTCGTACTGCCTCAATCGATACATACCCTACACTACCCCCACCCTACACTACCCCTACCCTACACTACCCCTACCCTACACTACCCCTACCCTACACTACCCCTACCCTACACTACCCCTATCCTACACTACCCCTATCCTACACTACCCCTACCCTACACTACCCCTACCCTACACTACCCCTACCCTACACTACCCCTACCCTACACTACCCCTACCCTACACTACCCCTACCCTACCTCTACCCTACCCCTACCCTACACCTACCTCTAATCTACCCCTAACTTTGTCTGAAAAATAAAAATAAAAATTTAGGGGTGGACTACCCCTAACATTTAGGGGGATGAAAAATAGATGTTGGCCGATTCTCATAGATACCGGATAAGCACAAAAAATTTCATCAAAATCGGTTAAGCCGTTTCGGAGGAGTATGGCAACGAAAACTGTGACACGAGAATTTTATATATTAGAAGAAGATGGACGGACATAATTATGTAGTTAGCCCTGAGGCTTTTGCTACTTCACCGGGCATAAAATATTTATAGACAAGTGGCCCTTCGAACATATTGAAAACATCGTTATGGCCCTAAGGCTTCAAAGTTTGGAGACCCCTGCCTTAGATAATGGTTCGAGACCTGCTGTTGGATTTTAACAGGTACTAGGTACTTAGGTACTATATTTATATTCGAGATTTATTTGACTTACAATACTGTAGATAAAAAGCATTGTATTAATAAATAAATGTTTAATTATATTCACAATGCCACTGCGTACCTATAGAGATATTATTTATTGCGCGTAAACACTCGATTCGCGTGTTGTGTGGCTACATCAGTAGTCAAGAACGCGACCGACACGATATCTAAGTTGCAGTAGACACGAGATCGTGAGGAGCGCGCCGAATCATATACCTACCGTACACGGAACAAAAACAAGTTTTCGATCAAAACTTATATATTTTGATATATTGCGTTAGCGGGTTTCAATAGGGTTTATGCAATGTAGTGCCTAAGTAAAAAATAATAGGTACACAAACACGTGTGTATACTATTATGTATTCTGTCGTATTGGTACTTCAAATGTAGGTATTGTGATAGAAAATACCTAAGTGAGAATAATCCCTACAACTGAGTGTAAGGCTGCCTCGACACTGGGCGAGCGCATTACTAGAGAGTGTTTTACATGCGGACGACGGCGAATGTAGCGAGAACCAGGGTCGGAAGATCTCCACTCGCGTCATCCGCTTCGTTCACAAGCTCGGGGCGCTCAATATGAGGTCAACCTATACCTACTCAACATCAATAATGATTTCCCATCTATAACCAGTATACCAATAATGCAACAAAATCAAAATGACTATACAGAGAGGCGCGGCGAATTCTTTGATATTAAAACAATGCGTGCTGTAACGACCGAATCCGGGACATCGTAACTGGGTGCCGAACAATTCGTTATGGTCATTTCGTTAAGTAATCCATAGAGCGGACCTTAAGTTTCCAACCGTTTATAATAAATTATGTAGTAATCTAATGTCTTCGTAATGTAAACAGTAACGGTCTAATGATGGTAGTCATTGAGGCAGGGGTTCCCAAAGTATGCGCCGGCTGTCACGGCGCCCCTCGACATTTTTGTTCCTTCTATTTTATATGACTGTATATTTCTCATGGGACATGACAAAATAGTAAATTTGTAACTGTGCGCTGTGGGCTGAAAAAGATTGGGAGCCCTTGCATTGAGACATTCCTTGTCCCTAACCCTTTCTTTTTTCGAACTGACATATTTATTTTGCCCTGAGCCTTTTGCTACTTTACCAAGCATAAAGGTAGAAACGGAGCCCTTTGAAGCTCATTAAATAGTTGATTAACTAAGCTCACTGCGCAAGAGAGTGCTCTCCATGAAGCTTGGACATCACCTCAAGAGACCAGCGACCGGCCGTCAGCAGGGGATGAATTTTAGGAATTTAAGGTTTAATTTTGTAATTTTTGCTCTACTCTATAGATCACTGGCATTTCAGACTTCAGATCTGCGATGACATGGGAAGGTTTTGGAGAGCCCTCCATAACTTTAGCCATAGCAGGTTATTAAAGTAATAGAATGAAATAAATAATATGCAATATAAAAGAACACATGTCTAAAGTAATGTCACTGCTTACTAATAAAAATAAGTATTTACCTTTATGCTAGCTGCCTTATTGACATGGAACACATGCACCGGTGTAGTGGATGTCACCACCTGCACCTCCGAGAAGAATCTATCGAAAGTCCATATCCGGTGAGGATCCACCTCCAGCAGACCAGCCAGCAGGGGAGTCACCAGCTTACGGAGACCCACACTCAGCTGGCAGTGGGGGGGGAGGTCTCGGGCCCAATCTATTGGTCCATTCTCTGTTGTTTGTGTACCCTGACGATGATAAGGCCAATATTCAATATTTTAGCAGTGCTGAGCAATACTGCCACAAAAATTAATAGGCTGTTTAGGAGTCAGGAACTTAAATCTAATTACAAAATTAATATAAATGTTACTTAGAGTGAGTTTTCATAAACATATTGTTTGTACGAATGAAAAGCTAAATACTCTGGAACTGCAGCATATGCTTGTGTGGGAGCTTAGAATTCTAAAACTATCAGATAAGAAAATGTAGGTAACTAAAGGTGATATTCAGCAGTATGTTCACTACAACTTACAGCGATGACTCCAGAAGCTTTCTTTGTGGTGATGTAAAACATAGTCTCCTTGTTCCTCCGTCCACCATAAGGTCTAAAAGGCAATTGTCCAGTAGCTACATGGTACAGAGTGACTCCTATCGACCACAAGTCTACAGTAGCCCCAAAACTCTTTCCCACTGGCTTCCGGAGCACAGCTCTCTCATACATGTCTGGATGTAGGTATTCCTCCGTGCCATAAAGAGACACGAATTGTTCCTCTTCTTGTAGTTCTCTAGCGGCTCCAAAGTCTGTGAGCTTGTAGGTGGTGGATCCATCTTCATTGATATACTTCATGATGTTGCCAGGCTTTAGATCTCTGTGCACTAAATTGTTATCACGCAAGTGCTTCATGCCAGCTGTTAAATGTTCCAACACTAATAGAAACTCATGTTCTTGAAGGCCGTAAGTGTTTTCAGGGTCATCTAATATGTTAAATAAACTTCCGCCAGTGCAGAGCTCCATCACAATGACTTTTCCTCTGCCCTCCTGCTCCTCCTCGATGGCGAGGAGTTTGACAATGTTTTCATGTTTCACTTTTTTCAAAACTTCGAATTCTCTCATCTGCACATCGTGTGGTCGCATGTGACTGAGCTGGTTGAATGTCTTGACGGCGACGGGCTCCCCATTGTTTTTATTAACTCCCTGAAACACTGCTCCCGTCGCTCCCTTCCCGAGGACACTAGTAGTGCACCACACATAGTTCTCAGAGCCTCGGAGGAAGGACATTTTCGAAAGTTTCTTGTGCAATACTGTTACTTTGTTCTATACTAAGTATAAGCAATGAGGTACTTTTATGACTTGACTATTTACAGTGATAATGAGTGCTATTATTTTTGTTGCTCATTAAAATTAAACATTGTTTAATACTTCAACTGAGATTCAAATAATTCAATTCAACACACACTCTCCAAAGTTCTCTCATACAACAGATATTACAAGTATCTGTGTGACATTGACATTTGACAATAATTGCAAACACAACAACCAAAGAGATGGATAACTAAGGATAGGTACATAGCATTCATTATTTATCAAAACATAAGCTACTGAACACTGCGTTGAAGAACAGACAATGTCAATCTATAAGATCGTTAATGGGAGAAATATTAAGATTTTAAAAATAAAAAATAAAAATGCACGGCTCATTTGAGGAGCAAAAACCCTTTAACTCCCGACCCTTCAACTTCCCTATTTATCATACTCAACGTTGGCAAACTGCCCGTATTTTGTAATTTATTAGAATGTGCAACTTGAATTAAATATACAAGCGCAGATAAAATCGGTGTTTATACTAGTATAGTAGACATCTACTCCCTGATGCGTAGAACGGACACCCGACCAGTTAAATTATTACATATTCTATGCGTGCGATAGCTTACGTCAAAATAGATAGTTATAGTTCTAATTTAACTATAACCAAAAACCAAAATAGTGTTGAAATTCAATTCAATTTAATTACATTTAGACTCAGTTTTCGTTAATTTATCATTATCTATAGTTAGCTGTGATATTTCTTTTGAATAATCATTTGGAAATAATAAGTCAAAAATGTGAGTATAAGATTTGTATTGAAGTCTGTCCTTCATAATATTTTTTTCGAATTGTTAGGTTCTGTTTATCTTATATTCTGTTTATCCTTATAACATGAATAGTGGCTATTGAGACCTATATGAAAGGTTTTTGATAATACACGTCTAATGTACTTCAGGTCGTCGAGACATGAAGTGAGACGTCGGGAGCCTTCAAGGAGTAGATCAGTAGAATCGTCACATCGGAAAGAGCGCAAACATAAAAGCAGAGATAGAAGTAGATCTAAATCACGCAATAAATCTAAACATAGATCTTCAAGTAGAGAGAGAAAGACTTCAAAGCATAAAAAGAGTAAGAAAAAGAAGAAGCATTCATCCAGTAGCAGCTCTGACAGTGATAGTGATGAAGAAGAACTAAAACTGCTGCAGAGACTTGAGGCAGAACGGATAAGACTGAAGGAGGAAAAGAAAAAACAGAAAGAACAACAAAAAGCAAATGAAACACCAGAAGAAAAAAGGTAAAAGTGAATATCCATCAAATTTAATCATTGATACTCACCCCTGACACTGACAGGACTTAAGCCTGCATCTTTGGTTAAGTCCCTAATGCAATGTGTATTATTCCAATACAGTGACCAACCACTAGTACCAATCCCATTTTTAAATTATTATAAGTCACTCTAAGAGGATTTTAGAATGATAGCTCATACTAAATTTAAAAATGCCTCTCACCCAACTTTGCCATAAAAAGAAAAAAAACACATTATATCCATTTGTATTTAAATAATTAAATTAGTATTTTAAAATAAAAGTACTAATAAGAGAAATAATTGAATATTAAAATAAAACATTGAAGTACTCACGATTAATCTTTATTTATTTCCCAGAGCTAGAAGATTAAAAGAAAAACAAGAGAAGGAGCGCAAGCGGCGTGAACGCATGGGTTGGGACAATGAGTACCAGTGCTACACCAACCAGGATAACCCATTTGGAGACTCGGCACTTACCAACACATTTGTTTGGTCTAAGAAACTGGCCAAGGAAGGTGTCAAGAATGTGTCTCGGGATGAGCTGGAGGCCTTAAATAGACAGAAACAGCTGGAGAATAAAATTGAACTTGAAAAGGTAACACTAACTAATATTTCCTCATGATACACCATGACTACAATACTAGCAATAAATGCATAATAGGAGGTGGTTCTGACCACTGCTATATTAAGGCAAAAATTACATATAACTACATCATTTTTTTTGTAAAGATTCTTAACCCATTTACAACGACCAATCATTATAAAGATCAAAAATTCGTATGGGCTAAATAAATGTAAAGAAAAAGATTGTAGTTTTTCTTTAAGTTTATATTTCGCGCATAGCGCTGTCTATGATTCTTTAGTTGCTTTTTTGTGGTTGACATAAAGATGTCAAATATTAATTTTCACATTCATGTTTAATTTGTTAATTATAAAAATATAAAATAATCTTAACAAAATTGTGAAGGAACGGATAATAAACATTTAATGTCGTTTCTTTGATTTCAGAGCAACACATTTGTTTGATTCACCTTCATAATTTGAAATAAAATACATACAGACTTATAAAACGACATTAAATGTTTATTATCCGTAGATAGAAAATACAAACAAGAACGATGAAAAGCTAAAGAAAGAGCAAGAAGTTAATGATAAAAAGAAAATTATAAACGAATACAGAATTAATTTTAACGAACATGTTAAAGAAGAAGATTTCGAATTAAATATAAGCCATTTAAATGAATTTCAAAAGTCAAAAATAAATAATCTAATGAATAGATATAATGCTGTTTTTGCAAAGAACAAATATGATGTTGGAACTGTTAATGGATATGAAGCTAGGATAGATTTACTTTTAGATAAATATTGCAGTAAACGACCATATAGATGCACTATGGAGGATAAAAAAGAAATAGAAGAACAAATAGGAAAATTGTTGGATAATAAACTTATAGAAGAATCCTATAGTCCCTTTGCTGCACCTGTCACACTGGCCTTTAAAAAAGAAGAAAACAAAAAATCAAGATTATGCATAGACTTCAGAGATTTGAATAAAATAGTAGTACCAGAAGCCCAACCATTCCCATTAATTGAGGATTTAGTAACTAAAACAAGAAATTGCAAATTTTATACAACTCTAGATATAAATTCTGCTTTTTGGTCAATTCCATTACGAATAGAAGACAGAAAGAAGACTGGATTTGTAACACAAGATGGACATTTTCAATGGACCTGTTTACCGTTTGGACTTAAAACAGCACCGGCGATTTTTCAGAGGATATTAAGTAACATACTAAGAAAGTACAAACTTACAGATTTTGCTGTAAATTATATAGATGACATCTTAATATTCTCGAAATCTTTTGACGAACATATTCAGCACTTAACACGATTATTGGAAGCAATTAAAACAGAGGGATTTAGATTGAAATTTCAGAAATGCACATTTGCCTCAGCCTCTGTTAAATATCTGGGTCATATAATTCAAAATAATTCAGTTAAACCGCTGAAAGATAATTTAATTTCGATAAAAAACTTTCCAATTCCAAAAACACAGAAAAATGTAAGACAGTTTCTAGGTAAGATCAACTTTTATAATGAGTACATACCAAGAAGTGCGATAATATTGGATCCGCTACATAATTTACTGAGGAAAAATCAACCATTCTTCTGGTCTGAACAATGTCAAAAAGCATTTGAAAAAATAAAAAACCTTTTGTGCTCTCAACCAGTGTTAGAAATTTTTGATAAAGATTTACCGATAACAATCTACACAGATGCTTCTTTAGAGGGTGTTGGTGCTATCTTGAAACAGACGCAGCCAGATGGAAAAGAAAAACCAGTAGCTTACTTTTCTAAGAAACTAAATGGGACCCAAAAGAAGAAAAAAGCGATATATTTGGAGTGCTTAGCCATTAAGGAAGCATTACGATACTGGCAGTATTGGCTAATAGGTAAGTCATTTACAGTTTATTCTGATCATAAGCCGCTGGAAAACATGAACTTAAAATCGAGGACTGATGAAGAACTAGGTGACTTAACATACTACTTATCACAATACGATTTTAATATAAAATATGCCCCGGGAAAACAAAATTTAGAAGCAGATTGCCTTAGTAGAAACCCTGTATTAGAATCAAATGAAAACGCAGACGAACAACTTAAGATTGTGAACTTGGTTAATCTGGAAGATATTATATTAGATCAGAATAAGAATGAAGAAATACAAAAGCATAAGGAAAATATTACATACAAACAAAACATATATTATAAAAAAGTTAGAGAGAAAGAAAAAATAATTTTGTCTGAAGAATTCAGTATTAAACTATTAAGAAATATACATGAGAATCTTTGCCACATTGGGACAAACCAAATGCAGAAGACAATAAGTCCGTTGTACATAGCAAGAAATCTAACGAAAAATATTAAAAAGATATGTAGAGAGTGTAAGATCTGTATTAGAAATAAATCAAGAGGACAACACAAATTTGGATTTATGTCTCATCTAGGTCCAGCTACAAGGCCATTTGAAATAATTTCTATTGATACAATAGGAGGCTTCGGAGGTTCAAGATCTACAAAAAAATATTTGCACTTGTTAGTGGATCACTTTACTAGATACGCTTTTATCTTGACTTCGAAAAATCAGAGTGCAAATGACTTCATAAAACTAGTCACTAATGTAATAGAAACAGAAGACGTTAATATGCTGCTGACGGATCAATATCCAGGTATAAATTCGAAAGAATTCAAGGATTTTTTAAAACACAAACAGATAACCATGGTATTTACCGCCGTAAATGCACCATTCTCAAATGGTCTGAATGAGAGACTAAATCAGACACTAGTTAACAAAATCAGATGCAAAATGAATGAAGATGGAAATAAGAAAGCCTGGACAACAGTAGCTCATGAATGTGTGAATAAGTATAATCAAACTATTCACTCAGTAACTGGCTTCTCACCAAGTTATCTTTTGTATGGTACAGATGTCACGGTTTTACCCAAGGAATTAATACAAGAGAACACACATAATGATTGGATCAGAGATAGGACTACAGCACTTCAGAATACAATTAAATCACATAATTACAACAAAACATTATTTGACAAAAATAGAAAAAACCATGAATTTAATGTCGGTGATATGGTGTATGTGGAAAATGGCAATAAACTAAACAGGAAAAAACTGGAAGAATTAAAAATTGGACCATTTCAGATTGTTGAGAAAGTTTCAAAATCAATATACAGAATCAACACAGGACACAAAAAGATAGAGTCAAATCTCTTTCATATAACGAAATTAATTCCAGTACCAATGACACATACAGAATATGCAAGTGATAACGAAATAGAAGAAGGGGAGCTGCTCTATTAAAGAAAATTTACTTCTGTATATTTTCTTTCCCAAAGGGGGGAGATGTAAAGAAAAAGATTGTAGTTTTTCTTTAAGTTTATATTTCGCGCATAGCGCTGTCTATGATTCTTTAGTTGCTTTTTTGTGGTTGACATAAAGATGTCAAATATTAATTTTCACATTCATGTTTAATTTGTTAATTATAAAAATATAAAATAATCTTAACAAAATTGTGAAGGAACGGATAATAAACATTTAATGTCGTTTCTTTGATTTCAGAGCAACACATTTGTTTGATTCACCTTCATAATTTGAAATAAAATACATACAGACTTATATAAATATAAAGTAATTTATAAACTGTGTATTTAATTATCATTAAAATAAATTGTAAAGGGTAGCATCTCAACCTCTGTGAAATTTTGTTTTAATTGTAAAGAATTGGACAGTTCATCACTATTCTTCGACTTTGTGCTAGTATACATAGATTCTTATTAGTATATTCAATTGATTGGGGTACTTTGGATGCACACACCAGGTAAAGCAGCGTCGCCTCGAGCGCGAAGCGGAACGAGCCGCGCGCGAGTCCGAAGCAGCCGCCGCGGCGCGCGCGCGCGAGGCGCAGCAGTTCCACACGTGGGCCAAGCACGAGGACGCCTTCCATCTGCACCAGGCGCGCCTGCGCTCGCAGATACGGATACGTGACGGACGAGGTATGCTGTAGAACATAGCTCATTACTTTTTAATTGCCAGGAAAATGCATCCCCAGCACATAACTGCATTGCGCATTGACGACAGCCCTTCCCACCTCTTCGCTGAACTGTTTGCTCCCACCAAATACCAATATTAAAGACACTAGGAACTGCAGTTGATTGCAATCAGTGTGTGATTATATATGTATAGCACAATTTTGTGATAATTGCATGTCACGGAAAATTCAGCTTTATATTATTGCATTCAGGTTAAGTTGTTGTCTATGATTTTTTCTGTGAATGGTCACACATTTTCTATACAAGTACTTTATAATTACTTGTATTACAATTTTTGTTACAGCTAAGCCCATAGATCTGCTTGCATGGTATGTGAGTTCTGAAGAATGTGTGGATGCATTGGAAATGCATGAGCCATACACATACCTCAACGGCCTGCAGTCACAGGACCTTGAAGACTTGTTGGAAGATATTAAGGTATAATCACTTCCACATCTAAATTGCTTACAAGCTAAGTGAATGCTTGATGAAACGTAGATCATTGGGTGGTTCTCGAGTAGTGAACACGGTCCGGAAGTGGCATGCGGGGATAACCTTGGACTCCGTAGCCTGACCTGGTGAGAGTCGTAGGGCGCCGCTGGAAGCAGGTCGCTCTATACAAGGTACTGTGGAAACGTAAGGAGAGGCCTACATTCAGCTGTGGATGTGTTCTAGCTAAAAATATGTTGATCAATGCAGAGAGTGTTAACACTATGGTCTTTGTTCCAGGTGTACAAGGAGCTGGAGAACAACGCGAACCAGTCGTACTGGGAGGACGTGCAGACCATAGTGCTGGACGAGCTCAACAAGCTGAGGAGACTCGCCGCGCCCGACGCGAGGCGCGACGGAGTGCACCAGGCCGTCGCCGAGGATGTCACACAGGTACATGCGTACACACTGCCGCTGACGTCACACACGTATATACGTACACACTACCGATGACGTCACACAGTACATACACATTTCCGATGTTACACCAACTCACACTTAAACAACTGCTATCTCTTTCCATCTGTTCCGTGAATGAAAACTGAAATCACTATCTGTACGTATAGGTACGCAATAATACGCTGTCAAACAAGTGTTTTAAAAGTGCAATTACTTACCAGCTTCTGCATTCTTCCAAAAAACTTACGTAAATAAGATGATAAACTTCCAATCACACTTCAATCAGGCTTTGGACTAATGAAATAATGAAATAATAATAATAATAATGAAATAATGAATTTATTCAGCACTTAGGTATTTACATACACTTGTACTTTTCAAAATCACAATAACAAAGAAATATAATTAATAGGTTATTATTCTTATTCTATGAATAGAACTACTTAGGTAACTATAACTAACAAATGCAACCTGTGAGTGCTGCTAATTGTAGGACATTACAGACAATTTACTCCGTCTGTCCGTGTGTCATTAATTCCTCTACTCATAATTAGTAAATATTTACATTAAAAAAAATTTGAAAGCATACAATTAAGTGACACACACTTGGGGGCACCCTTATGGGGTTAGGACCACAACCCAGAGGTGCCACTGATATTAAAGTCAGATTTGTGGATATAAGAGGAAGTGATCGCTGGCACGGCCTACAGGCGCTGGATCACAGGGCAGGGGTAGGGGTACAACGCGGTCCTCGCCGGCGAGAATCTTACCCTAGCTAACCTGCAACCTTTCACTAGCTACCTAGGTGGACGACCCGGAGAAGAAAGGGAGAAAGAAACTCCGGGATTTTTTTTTTTTTTTTTTTTTTTCTGTCAAGTTAGTGTAAGAATCGCATTTTTTTTCTTATTATTTTTAAACAATAGGTAGGTACTTAGATTCATATCAAATAACGATAAATTACAGTAACTTGGCGTGTTTAAAAGTTAATCATCTTATTTACAACAATTGCACCGTAGGTATTTAAAGTTATTTACACACTCCCTACCTACTTATCTACGAAACTGTTGTACTAGTCGCGTTGCACACAAATGTAGGCACGCTTACATACCTACGTGTCTCTTAACTTTGTTTAATGTGTCCGTTTCACTTTTTAATTGTCTAAATGCGCGTTTGATTCGCCTTATTAGTTCTACCACACTTCTGATATCATGTCCGGTTCAGCCGTACACTAGGTCCTTTACACGACCCCACAAAAAAAAGTCTAGAGGGGTTAAATCCGGCAAGCGAAGAGGCCACGGCACTGGCTCTCCTCGGCCCGGGCCTATCCAACTTTCACCGCCGTACCACACACCGTTTAAAAATTCCCGTACGTTGATGGCGAAATGAGGTGGTGCTCCATCATGTTTGAAGTGCAGCCCTCTTATCTCTTCAAGAGGAATACGTTCCAACATTCTTCTCACACGGGTTCGTAGTAAACGCAGATACGACTCTCCGACCAGTCTGTCCAAGAACACTGGTCCTAGTATTCTGTTCCCCAGTATCTAGTGTTAATGTGTGGGCTGGCCCACACATTAACACTTAACCGAGTCTGAAAATGGTCAGGCCGCACAACACTACGTCGGAGTACACTAGTATGGAGGCCTGCCTGCGTCAACCGGAGGCGGGTCAAAGCGGCCGTGGTCTCTAAACCTGTACACGGTATCCAGAATGGTATGATGACTAACTCGCACACCAAACCTCTGCTGGTATAAGTTCACGGCATGTGCAGTTACGGCGTTACACTCGCGGTAGCACAATACCATTTCAAGGTATTCTTGATTAGAATACCGTCTTCTGGGAGGCATTTTTAATAAAGGCGCGCGATATTCCCGTCGCTGACCGCTAAAACTATCTTCCGGATTCTTCCGAGCGGCCGGGCGCCCGGGGGACGAGCGAGGGGCGACTGGCGGGCGCCCGGCGATCGGCTAGCGCGTGCGACGAACGGGGTAGCGCGGGCGCGGGTGGGGGCGCGCGGGGATGTCCTTTGACAACCGCCGCGCAGCGGCATCGTTTCGGCGGCATCGTATCGGCGTGCGGTGCGGCAACAGCTTATTAAGTCTACAGAATGGTGTTATGCCAATAAATCAATTCAAATTTATACGTACAATTTTTTGTATGAAAAAAAATATGACAAATTATCAATAATTTTTCTTCACTATTGTAATCTATAAACACAATACTGTCTCCCATTGCAGCCGTGGCAGATATTTTTATAGCACCTTATCTATACTAATATTATAAAGCTGCAGAGTTTGTTTGTTTGTTTGTTTGTTTGAACGCGCTAATCTCAGGGACTACTGGTCCGATTTAAAAAAATATTTCTGTGTTGGATAGTCCATTTATCGAGGAAGGTTATAGGCTATATTTTATTTTCAAAAAAGTTGGGGATCCGTAAGAAAATTGCGTTTTTGTAACCCAAGGTGTAAAAGCGAAAACCTATTTATGCGTGCGCTGCAAAAACTATTGACAATAGAACAAAATGATGTACTACGGGTTTGTAGGTCTTATTAAGATCTACAAAAAAGTCCGCGAGAGCATATATCTAACTATCATAGTTTAGTCACAATAACCGCTTTTATGTTCATAAAAAAATATTAAATCGTCTGAAGAAAGAAACTACGTTAAATGTATATCGTTATATTAATCCTTATCCAAATTAAGCATAATGTTATTAAGGGTATTTATGTAGAAGTAAAATACTTTTTGTTTTATTCCAATCAGACATTTCATTGAGAAATTATCACGAGTATAAAAACGCAAGGAATTGGTACCTAATAAAGAGTTATTTGCCGTAATAGATAAAGCTGAAGAGTTTGTTTGCTTGAACGCGCTAATCTCAGCAACTACTGGTCCGATTTGAAAAATTCTTTCAATGTTAGATAGCCCATTTATCGAGGCTATATTTTATTATAAAGTTTTTATGGGAACGGGAGTTACGCGGGTGAAACCGCGCGCGGAAAGCTAGTATATTAATATTTTAACTAATCTTGGCAATAAGTTAACTCTGAAATGGTAATAGGCCCACAGTAACAATTATGATGTCACTGAAAAACTGTTCTGGTACCATGTAATACTTTTAGACTTCTCTAAGGCATTTGATTCTGTAAATAATGCGACGATTGATGTAAAATTAAATGGTGGGTAGTGGACTTGGATTTTTTGATTTTATAATTATGAGATTGAGTGCAATCATCAAGTTATCATCAAGAAAACATTTCGCGTTAGCTGACTTATTTTGTTGTATCTTTGGATACCGCAGGGATATATTCTGGTTCCTTATTAAATTGTAATAAATACACTATTGCTGCTTTAATGACCTGTTTATCGCAAAAGAATGTACCAATGACAGGTACGTATACAATACCGATCACCTCACACAGTACGTTATTTTTTTCGTATACATTTTTTTCGGATAACTTTTTAACAAAATGTTCAATGCATAAGTAATGTATGAATGCAATTTATTTGATTAGATATTCAAAGGCAAGACAGGAGCTCAGCTAGAGGCACTTCAGACCCAAATAGAAACAAAGATTAGCGGTCGACGAGACGGAGTAGACATTGGCTACTGGGAGAGTCTGCTCAGCCAACTGAAAGGTAAGAAAGTGTGTTTTAGTGTGCGTTATCTTATTTCTCATACCAATAAATAAAGCTGAAGAGTTTGTTTGTTTGCTTGATCACGCTAATCTTAGGAATTACTGCACCGATTTGAAAAAGGCGGAAGCTAGTATCTAAATAAAATTGCACGGTGTGTTGTTCTTAGCGCACATGTCGCGCGCGCGCCTGCGCGACCGACACCAGCACAACCTGCGCCGCAAGCTGCAGCTGCTCAAGCAGGAGCAGGGCGTGCAGCCGGCGCAGCTCAAGCAGGAGCCCGACCCGTGAGTACATGTAGCCCGACCAGTGTGAGCAAACAGGAACAGGGTGATCAAAATGCAAAATTCACGACGTACCTATAATAAAAATAAATGTCTTCTTAATTTGGTTATTCTTAGTCTCTGAAATAACTAATTATGTTACTAACAATGCCTAGTAAATAACAGCAAGTCGTACAGATTCACCGACTATTTAGTCCGCCCGTCTGTAATCTAATAGAATATTTATACTTTTATCAAAGTTTTAATTTTATTTAGTATTCACATACACTAGAGACACATTTTATTGAGTTAGATTGTGTAAAGTTTTTGTATTGTAAGAGTGTAGGTGTGTTAGTTTACAATAAAACTAGTGTAGAGGAGCGGTTGGTGGTTTCCTCTACAGAAAATAAAGATCTTTGCCGAGCTTTGTTGAGCGAGGTCTCGGCCATTCGTTACTGTTCAAAACTTATATATGTTCGAATTGCCTTGCCAACTTATCGTAATATAGGTTAGTTGGGACGCTAGGGTGCTTGGCTAGTTTGGGTCAAGGAAATTGAATCGTTTAACGAGTGTGATATTCCTCCAGGGCGGCGGTCCCGGGCCCGTCGGGCGAGGAGGCGGCGCCGCGCGCGCGCAGCCCCGCGCCCCCCGCGCCCCCCGCCGCCGCGGACTCCGGCGACGAGGAGGAGGCCGCCTGTGTCGCGCTCTATGATAAGGTACCACATTTATCATTGCATCTTACGTGACTCCCGTCTCACGGGAACCGTTAGACTTTTCGGAGTGAAAAGTGATCTTATATTTTGTTCTAAACTATAATAAATCTCATTGTTTATATGCGTTGTGCCGTGATTCAGTAACAAATATATACTTGTCTAAAAGGATCATTTGAAATATTAGTTAAATTTATGCAATATCTAGGTTAATTCAGAAATTATATTCAGTAAAGTCATTAAGATGATAATATGTCGTTGAAAAAAACACTTTTGTTTCTTAGTCTTTTTCAATGCATTCGACACAGTAGATGACGAGAGTGGCGGTGTTAAACTGATTAATGATAATATATTTTTATTATAATGATTTTGTAATGTCGTATTTATGAAATTGGCCACATGTATCATCGGGAAACCTTTTTGCTTTGGAAGATTTCTTTGTTGTATATCGTTGGGTGACGCAAGGACATAATCTGGGTCCTTTCTAAATTTGAATGAATATAGTCTGGTTTCTTTATATGATCAGTTTGTCATGACGTGTCTGTGTGTCCAGGGCCGCTACTCCCCCCCACCGCTCCCCCCGGGCGCGCTGGAGCCCGGCACGCTGGTGACGAGCGCGGCGGAGGACGCTCAGCGCCTCGCCTACCTGCGCGCCAGGATACACGCCGCCAAGAGACCGGAGCCCAAGGTATCTTGTATATGTCACCAACCAGCGGTATAAATATTGCAAGAAACTAACACCACTTCATAGAGACCACTCTATTCCAACCGCTGGAGAAGAGTGCGCTCCCATTCCGACCCTTAGATTGTAAAGAACTTTCCGATGTCCTCGTAGAAGCGAAGTCCGAGAGGACCGCGAACTGTAACGTAGAACGACAGCTGTACAAAATTACCGTCCTCAGCCGAAGTCCAATTCTGTCAGGGGTGCCCTGATTACTTTATTTTTAGTTTATCCGGTTCGAAGGACCACGTTCAGGATCGTATAGTGGGACTTAAAATTAAAAAGGACCGGACTGTATTCTTACACGGTATAATCCGTATAATATCATACTGAGAAACAATATGTAATGAGCAAAGTGCAGCGCGCTGCACATCCCTGCGGTGATTGGCGCGAGCGCACTGACATAAACTATTTAATAAGGCTACAGCCCTGCTCGCCTTTATGCCGTCCGAAAATAAATAATTGTTTGTCGTAAGAGAGAATGCGAATTCTTTATTGTAACGATTACAATGCTTCGGTGTGTTGCGTCAACGACGCGGAGTTTCGTTCTATGACGTAATTACACGGATTTACGATAACCGTCAAAAATAGTAGTGCTTAATTAATAAATAAATAAATAGATGAATAAATGTGAAGTCGTTCACGAAGACGACTTGACTTGTTCGTCCTTAAGAAAATTGAACATGTAATTTGGCGTTGCTTTCAGGCGGAGACCCCCGCGACGAGCGCGACGGGCGAAGCCCTGGAGCGCGAGGCCCGACGCGCCATGGGAGCCTCCCAGGACGAGGCGCAGTTCAGCGTGGAGCACGCGCTGCCCGACCAGCCCTGTCTGTGGGCCGACAAGTACCGGCCCAGGAAGCCGCGCTACTTCAACAGGTAGGATCGTCTGCTCGTAGTGGCGCAGTCGGCAGGACTAGCGTACTGATACTACTTTAAAGCCATATTAAACAAGTATATACTTGTACGCTACGATAGCTAATATAAATGAGACTAGTGGATTGTGTTCAAGATTATAATGAGATTTGTAACAGCTAGAAAGCGCGAGCGCGGGAGTGCGTGGGCGCGTGTGACGGGTGACGGGCACTCCTGCTCACCGCCAAGTCTTCGAGCCGACGCGAATGGCCATCTCCTTAGAGATTGGCCGCCGTAGCCGAAATCTGTCAGACTACTAACAGCATTTTATTCAGCATATTTCTTTTCTTTGGTGTAGCACTAACGCTCGTCATATTCGAGAATTTATTCAGACCAATAAATGACTATGTAGAGTAAGCCTATACCTATGACCCAGGGTGCACACCGGGTTCGAGTGGAACAAGTACAACCAGACGCACTACGACATGGACAACCCGCCGCCCAAGATCGTGCAGGGGTACAAGTTCAACATCTTCTACCCGGACCTCATCGACAAGAACGCCACGCCGGAGTTCTCACTGGTCTGTATACTATTATAATTACGAGAGAACGTTTTTATTTGTTACGAATATGGCGTGGTTTCACGTCTGGAGCATATAACGCACACTTTATGAACCTTAGACATATTGGCATTATCCAGCCAACAATTTTAACGCAGCAATTAAATTATGGACTGCCAATGTATATGAAATATTTTAAACAATAATTTAAAAAAATATTTTCTCTGTTAACTCTAATACTTTATAAATTTTGATAAAAATTAATTACTCCAATTTTACCTATATAACATGACGCTGTTTTGTCATGATACAAGCTACGGGATCGATTTCCACAATTAAGCTATATTTTATGCCTAGTCCCCCAACTAAGCAGACAAATCCGCGGTAGGTTAAGGCTTCGTTTAAAATAAAATAGGTTTTGATCTGTGCCGTCCGTTACGTATATATATGTATTATGTGGTTACCTACTACACTACAATTTCGGTGAAGTTGAACTTGAGATACGTATTGACTTGAGGTACTGGAATAAGCGTGTCATTGTGAGGAGAAATATAGAATTATGTTATGATTATATTGGGGTTTTCCGTCGAATTTTGTAGTCTGTACTTGTTGGCGCAACAGAATAGTTTATGAGACATAGTTTTTTAAACGAATTTTGCGTGTTATATATATACCCGTTTATATATAAATCTAGCTGGCCCGCGCAGTATCACCCGCGTAGATCGCATTCCTGTGAAAACTTTAACTTAAAATATAGCCTATGACACTCACAAATGACGTGGCTTTCTATTGGTAAAATAATTTTCCAAATCGGTTCAGTAGATCCAGAGATTACCCCCTACATCGTCGCAAACTCACTAACTTTACATCTTTACAATATTAGTATAGAAGTAAAGATGTATTATTGTTAACTTCAATGTAGCTTATACTTTTACTAATAAAACCTGAATGTACTCTCCTCCCACAGAAACCGTGTCCGGAGAACCCCGACTTCGCCGTGCTGCGGTTCCACGCGGGTCCTCCGTACGAAGACATCGCGTTCAAGATCGTGAACCGCGAGTGGGAGTACTCGTACAAGCGCGGCTTCCGGTGCCACTTCCACAACAACATCTTCCAGCTGTGGTTCCACTTCAAACGCTACCGCTACCGACGATAGACACCGATACACATGCTTTACTTTCCGATTCCTCCTATATTTGTTGCTGGATCCAAGACATGATCCCGAGTTACTGGAGTTACAATGGAGGTGTTAGTCCCATTAAGGATACAGTCAAATTAATTACGACTGTTTTCCACTGATCAAAAGCTGGGTTTACGATATTTGATCAAACAGAAATTACGAGTGAGTTCTACATTAGAAATCTACTACCGGAAGTATGACAGTATGAAGACAAGGAAATGCTTGCGAAATAGTTTGGTATTGTACTAAAAATAGTATTATATTATTGAGAACAAGAAAAAATATTTTTCGTAATAAATGATTGTCATCTGTTTTATTAATTTTATTTTTATTAATTACCGAAGTGATAGTATTGTTTGAATGAGTAGGTATTATTCAAATTACAGTCAAGATGACTGTCTCCATAAAATAGATTTTGACAAAAAATCTTCAAAGAATTTAATTTATAGTTTAGTTATAATCCAATACAAAGAAACTATAGAGTGAAGTTGAACATTGTCTGCAATAAAATGGTACAATGTCAACCTAGTCACCTAGAACCTAAATCTAATACTAGGTAATTAGGTACATTGGACCCTTTATATAAAATATAGCTTACATCTGGATAACATAGTGAGGTGATATCATTTTTAAGGTACTTCAGTAGTTGCTGAGTTTGATGGTGGCCTATGTCTTATGCCTGGTGAAGTAGCAAAAGTCTCCTGGCTAACTACATATTATTATGTCCGTCCGAAAAAAAAAAAAAAAAAGGTGGCCTATTTCCAGCTGTGGATCTTCTACAGTTGAATGCTGCTGCCAGCTTTTTTTCATCATCATCTTGATTATGGAAAAAAAAACAGGCAGCAGCATCAATTCTAGTTCTTCAGACATGTTTCTCTAAACACCTTTTCTAAGAATATTAATATGATATTAAATCTTACTCTACAAAGTAGTATCATTCAGCAATATAGTTTATCATCATAGATACAATAAAGTAATCCTGGTGCTTTGCAAAATTTTTAGACAGCTGAGAGCTTTCTGATAACTCTATTAACACAATAGTGCCACAATAAAGATAATGATGTACTGTAGGTATTTACCTAGTACATTTGTACTGGCTAAATTGTTGCAAAATTTACTAAAGAGCTGAGGGGAATTGATCAAACTATTTTAGATGTCATCAAAGGTTCTATATTTTCATTATATATAAAAAAGGTGATTAAAATAAGAGAACAGACACACACCTAGATATGTCTTCAATCATATTCTTTAGAATAGGAAATACATTATCAGTAAAACAAAATAACAATTCACTAACACAGTCTATATGTTGATAATATTTTTATTTTACATTGATTTAACAGTTTTTCTAAATGATAAAAACTAAATATCCATTACTTTTTGGGTGTCTCTTCACCTGGGTTGACTACTTCTTCAGAAGCAGGGTTGCTGCGGAAGTTGGGGAACTGTTCCCATGGAGCACTCAGCTCAAAGCGCCTGAACTCTTGTGCCAGTTCTAGTGGCTCCACCACCACACGCTTCTGCTCATCATCATAACGCACCTCAACATACCCACTCAGAGGGAAGTCCTTTCTGAAAGGATGACCTTCAAAGCCATAGTCAGTGAGGATTCTTCTCAAATCAGGGTGGTTAGCAAAGAACACTCCATACATGTCCCAGATCTCTCTCTCATACCAGTTTGCTGCTTTGAATACATCGTTGGCCGAGTCTACGGGAGTCAACTCATCAGTGTATGTCTTCACTCGGATTCTAGCGTTATACCGCAGGGACAGCAAGTTGTACACAATTTCGAACCTGTTGGCACGGTTGGGGACATCCATACCAGCAATATCAGTAAGGTTACTGAACTGTGCACTGTGGTGATCTTTTAAGAACTGCAGCACGGGGATGACCCCTTCAGGAGGAATGAGAACCTCCAATTCATTACCTGCTGTCAATTGCACTTTTTGTACATATTTGGGCATACATTCAGCGATGTATTTACCAAAATCCACAAGATGGGATTTCTGAAGAGGGTCTATCTTAGCTACGGTCGGTCGGGTCTCCGCCTGAGGAGTCGTTTGTTCGGTTTTAGTAGCAACTCGTTGGACCATCGGGCTCTTCGCATTGTTTAGAATGTTGCGTCCCAAATTACATCCTGCACTGACAGTGCGCTTCAGTAAAAACGACATAGTCTTCGTTTTTAACTGCACAAATAACAAATAACCTTACGTAATTCCAATCGTCGAGGATTTTAGCAACCCACAAAAAGCCAAAACATAGGTTCAATATGTCAAGTAAGTCACTGTCAGTTCGTAACAGTACACACTTGTCAGTGTCATCAATTAATTCTCTTTGGTATGTTCGGCCCAAAAAGTTAAAAAGTTATAATTTCTTACATAAAAATAATTTGAAATTTAATTGAAATTGCGATATTTAAGTCTATTTTGTTACAAATGCAGTTTATGTACCTTTTTTTTACAATTTTCTTCACTTACACCAACATTGTATACAACATGGAAAAAATACGGTGACAGAAAGATACACTTCCACTTTATTCTATTTTCTATAGATTTCGTTTTCTTTGCAAACAGCAACTCTATAATCTCGTATCTAAACTTAAATGTTATTTTAGTGGTAATTTTGTAAATCAGTGAATAAAACGCCGAATATTAATAATTAGAAATTACCCTATGAAAATTTATATAATATAATATTAATAATTCATATTTTATGCTATTTTGGTATTTAATGTGCAATTACTTTCATACTGTCCTTCGTTCAAGGTATGTAACCTCGTGCAAAATGTTTATTCTTGCTAAGATAAACAAACTAATAATGAATACATTAAGACGAAATTCTTGGACCCCAATAACCTTATCTATACTTCTATAATAAAGCTGAAGAGTTTGTTTGTTTGCTTGAAAGCTACTAATCTCAGGAACTACTGCTTCGATTTGAAAAATGTATTCAGTGCGAGATAGCCCATTTATCAAGGAACGGGAGCTATGCGGGTGACACCGCCCGCGGGAAGCAAGTTCAGGATAAAACTTAACCCTTACTTTCCTATAGCCATGGCGGAGGACTTCGCCGAGTTGAAGTCAGTGCTACGGTCACTGGTGGTGTCGAGCGCGACTCAGATAGATGTACGCACATTGCTCCGTGATTATCGCAATTTTATCGGCACTCCGCTTCCACTCAGCAAGTATGGATATAGAGACCCCGTTGCTTTCCTTCGAGAGCGGTTCAGTGACTGTTTTGTGGTAAACTTGAATTCTACTACATCTATTTTAGATTTAGACCAAACATAATTATGTGACACCAAGGTGCCCTTACTCTTTAGTAAATGTGTGTAGTGACTTTTTAGAAAATAATAATATTATTGAAGTATTAGATATTATTTAATTGATTATATATTTAGTTATAAATTCTCATTCCATGTCAATATCTAAATGTTAACTGAAATCATTATTATATAAAAATCTTTTATTAAAAACATATCTGTCCTTGAAATGTAGTATATTTAAATGTAATATAAGAGATAATTAATAGTGTGTTACAGTTTACAGGGCCCACATTGAACCCTGTGCTAACATTAATAGTGCCAGATACATTGAAACATATAGACAAATTTGTTCAAAAACAAAGAGTTTCTACCACTGTGAAACAGTAAGTAATCTATTGTCTATCCTTACGGCATTTTCACTTAGCGAGAGACAAAGTATTATTAATCCTAAACATTAAAAACATCTGATAGCATGTTTGTGTGTGTTAATTTAAAAAAGAAGGTAGTTAGATATACCTATATTCAAGCCCTTCATATTAGCACTGTTATTAAGGATTTTCTAGAAGCTCTAAAAGAAGTGTCTTCTAAGACTTAAGTTTGGGTAACACAAGTTTGATAATTTTTGGCAAGGTATTAATAAGTTATCTATCCTTTTTACTATAACTTGATTTTACATACAAATTATAAGGCACCATCATTGTGTAAATGGCACAGCAATACGTTCTAAATAAAGTATGTGTGAACCATAAATCAGAACCATCTTAGCATAGTATTTATGTAAATTTATCAATTTTAGCAAAGGTAAAAGGAGAAGTGTGCCACAATCGAGAGTCAACCCGCCAACCTACAAACCTCCTGACAATGATCTCATTGCCAAAACATTTGTACCAACTCAGAAATCAACAAACCCTTATAGGGCAATTACAAAAAATAATACAATAAATGAAGATATGAATAATCTTCAAATTAACAGTAATAATAATTATAGTGATAAAGAGAATAAGGAAAACTATATCAATGACAAAAGTAAACAAATAAGTGTAGAAAAGATTGAAGAGAATGTGACAACTGAAATAGATAGTAGAGATGCATTAAGAAAGTTTATGAGGAAGAGGTTACCAATATTCAACAGTTCAGATGATATTGAGAAC
Organism: Nycteola revayana; assembly: GCA_947037095.2. Taxonomy (NCBI): domain Eukaryota; kingdom Metazoa; phylum Arthropoda; class Insecta; order Lepidoptera; family Nolidae; genus Nycteola; species Nycteola revayana. The sequence continues at coordinate 561,076 of OX344857.2, read as the reverse complement.
ACATGCTGTGAGAAGGATGGCATGTCTTTCCAGGATGATGACTCTGGAAAACACACTGGATCTAGTTAGTACCTATTTAATAATTATTTATGTATTAATAATACAGCCACCAGTCTCTCACGAAACTGGTTCCATTTCAAACTAGCAAAATTTACCCAGATAATTGTTAATATGAAAAATTATTAGTCATTGATTTGAATATTAATAAAAAGTTTATACCTAATGGGTTTATGAATGTACTTGTGAATTTGAGGTACAAGTAGAATCATTTTTGACATGGTGTATTCTTATTTATTTATTAGATTTATGAGAGAATTAGTTTATACATTTTCCTAATACATCCAGTTTTCAAATGAGGTTTTCTATAAGCTTGAATGACCATTTATAAAATATTTGCACTTTTTTTATAAAAATAGAAGTTAACATAATATTAATAGAAATATTGGAAGGGGAAGACCAAGGCAGCATCTTTCTTAAGAAAGATCAGGTTAAAAGTACCCTAAACCAAAGGACATGCATGAGGAGATAATTAATGTAGAAGAGGCGAAAGTGGTATGTTTAGATAGTAGCAAGTGAAAGAAAGTGGTCTTAGCCTACCCCTATGGGAAAGAGGCGTGAATGTATGTATGAATAGAAATATAGTTTTTCAAGTTATTAACCTGTTAATAATATATACTGCTTGATTAATGGAAATTGTTTTCTCCTAGTTTCCTCTTATGGCAGAATGCAATATGAAGCTATGTATGTAACTGCTTCACCCTTATGGGTACTATGCTAACAACCCTTTGTGTCAGGTGGAGGATCTGGGAAGGCACTGCAGCTGGAAGAGTTGAAGGCAGAGATCCTTGCTCTGGTGCGTGCTGCGCCAGAAGGGGTCTGGTGCACAGAACTCATTGGGCTCTACAAGTGAGACATTTTGTTTAAGTTAACCATTTTTTTTCATTCACTTTCAAAATGTTGATACCACCATACATAGGCGAGATCTATTTACTAATATGAAAGATCACCCTAATTGTGAATCAAAATTTCATATATTTTTCCCCTTGTGTCTACTCATTTCAAGGAGACAGTAAATGAGTTCTACTTATGCCATGCTCTGTAGAATTGTAATACTATGTGTTGGGTGATCAGGGAGCGTTACCAGCGCGAGCTGAACTTCAGTCGGTTCGGTTACACGAGTATCATCAGCCTGGTGTATGCGCTGGCCGGGATCGTCATCACCCGCTCGCACGAGTCGGGCGACTGGCTGCTGACGGATGAGAAACGAGCGCCCCCCTCCCCCAAGCCGAGACTCCCGGTCCCGGTGCCCCGGGTCCCAGCACCACGGGCCCTCGCCTCCCGCGCACGAACGTCCCCTCCACCGGACCCCTTCGATTCGGAAGACGCCTTGCCTGGAATTGATTTTGTAAGTATACTTTTTGATAAAGGAAATAATTAACAAAAACCTCATAATTTCGCTGAAGTAAGATACCATGTTAACAAATAACATACATGGATGAGTGAGTTACTTTCGGACATAATCAGATTTTGGCAGAAATAAAACCTAGCTAGATCTATTTATCTTTTTTTATTAAGTTGATTTATTTACTAGACACATTTGGTTTAGTCTGGTAATATTACCTACTGACTTCAATGGCTCCGCAATCCAAAGAGAAACATGTTGCGTCATTAAAAACTGCAATTTATTAATTGAATTAAATATCACAACAACTAAATTATCCACTGCCCATTGTAGGACCCAGACGTGTTCCCTGCGGACTGCCTGTCGTTCAACGAGAGCATCCCGTCGATGACGCTGGAGGACTGGCACCCGGGCGCCATGCTGGAGGTGATCGTGGGGGAGGTGTACTCGCCCTCGCACTGCTGGCTCATCCGCCTCGGGGACCAGTACAACATCGCCATGGAGGACATGATGGATGATATGAAGTCAGTATATTCTCATTCATATAATAAGTCTTGCGATCTTATTACCTTGTAGCACCCACAATGCTAAATCGGGAATAACTCGTGGAGTAGTAGAGACCAACTGGGTTGCGAAGCTTAGATGATATATAGAAAAAAATGGCATATAATATATACTTTTCCATCGGTAGGGCTATCGATTTTCAAAATTTAAAAATAGACTGTTGCATGGAAATACTGGAGCGCGTCAGATATAGATAGCATCCGTACCCTACTTATTAAAAAAATGTACGTATGTTAATCTGATTTTTTCCATGATGGGGGGTGGTTGTACGTGAGGGTTAAAAATGGAAAAAAAAAGTGGAGCGCGTCAGATTTTTTAAGAAGTGACCCTAAAAAAAGCTCTTACCCCTGACGATTTGGATGTGAACCAAACTCGCAGCCATTATTAGAATGTGCAAAAAAAAATCTCCATTTTGAAATACTCAAGCGCGTCAGTTAAGATACATATGGTTCATCTTTATGCCCTAGACGGATTCGCCTAATCTGACAATTTGAAAACAAATAGGCCAAGTGCGAGTCGGACTCCCATGAAGCGTTCCGTAGCAGCAAGTAACATAATATAAAAGTTGTTGTAGTTCGTTGTAACTTTGATCGATGTTTTAATATTATTTGATTGAATGAAAGGTAAATTGCGGTTTACGATTTATGACGAATAAAAATAAAACTTCTTACTAGATCTCGTTCAAACCAATTTGCGGTGGAAGTTTGCATGGTAATGTACATTATATATTTTTTTAAGTTTTATTATTCTCTTTATTTTAGAAGTTACAGGGCGGGGGGCACATTTTACCACTTTGGAAGTGTCTCTCGCGCAAATTATTCAGTTTATTAAGTTTCATTTCTAAGTATAGGGAACATCATTTTTTTTCTATTTTGGTGTGAAAATCTTAATGCGGTTCACAGAATACGTCTACTTACCAAGTTACAACAGTATAGTTATAGTTTTCTTATAGGACGGACAGACAGACATGAACGAATCCATAAGGTTTCCGTTTTTAGGGTTCCGTAGCCAAATGGCAAAAAACGGAACCCTTATAGATTCGTCATGTCTGTCTGTCTGTCTGTCTGTCCGTCCGTATGTCACAGCCACTTTTTTCCGAAACTATAAGAACTATAATGTTGAAACTTGGCAAGTAGATGTATGTTGTGAACCGCATTAAGATTTTCACACAAAAATAGAAAAAAAACAATAAATTTTGGGGTACCCCATACATAGAACTGAAACTCAAAAAATTTTTTTCATCGAACCCATACGTGTGGGATATCTATGAATAGGTCTTCAAAAATGATGTTGAGGTTTCTAATGTAATTTTTTTCTAAACTGAATAGTTTGCGCGAGAGACACTTCCAAAGTGGTAAAATGTGTGTCCCCCCCCTGTAACTTCTAAAATAAGAGAATGATAAATCTAAAAAAAATATATGATGTACATTACCATGCAAACTTCCACCGAAAATTGGTTTAAACGAGATCTTGTAAGTAGTTTTTTTTTTAATACGTCAAAAATCGTAAACCGCAATTTAGCTTTCATTCAATCAACTCGAATATAAAATAACATTTCATTTCATAAACATACGCTTTTTATTTATTCTTGATATCAAAAATAGGTACGCGCTTGTAACTGAAACGGAACCCTTCGTGCGCGAGTCCGACTCGCACTTGGCCGGTTTTTTGCCATTTGGCTACGGAACCCTAAAAATATATTTTTTTAGATCATAGAACTCAATTAATAGAGAATCTCAAGAATAGCATGCAAATAAAAAAGTGTAGGTTTTTTTCAGTAAAAAACTAGTTGAACCGATGACCCGACAGAAATTTTTTCTATGTTTTCTCTATCTTTCATAAGAACCATCTCCTGACAATAACACACAACAAAAAAATAATTAGAAAAATCGGTCCCGGCGTTCACAATAAGGATTAATTTTAATATATGGAAATAATTATAAAAAAATCGTTTAAAAATATTATAAACTTTAATTTACATAACTTATATTAAAATCACAAAATAAACCGAACGAGTCTCTGTGATCAGCTGTCATGGCGTCATGGCATCAGAAACCAGAAATGAGAGAGTAATAGATAGAGATAGAGTGTGAGAGGAATAGAAACGTGGAGAGGGGAATACAGGTATCACGTAGCATTACATTTTTATCGATGAATTTTTGTTACTTCGGTTTTTGTTCGAAATCGTCAGGTTATATATTTTTCGTAATCCTTAATTTATTTCCTTTCAAATAAAAAAAAAAATAGCCACGCTCGACAAAGTGCGTGTGCGTAGCCTTCTCAATCTTTACGTCACCATTAAATTGTTAGATTATACCCTAATCTGACGAGCTCGACAATTTAATTTTTTTTATATTAATCTGATCCGGTGTCCTTGATCCTTATCCGGCCATATTTGGTGGAAGTACTTAACCGGGTACAAGGTATCCCCCTATATATTAATCTGCCGCGCTTTAGTAAATCCCGAAATCCCTTCTAGGGCTCCTCTACTGTTGTTGCATTATTTTTTAATAAAGGAGCCATTTGTGATATGTTTTATGAAGTAAGTATGTTAAGTGGATGGTGTTCGGTGACTTTAGCTGCGCTTTGTTCGATTAAGTTTATTTCTAATTCGTTAAATGACTACTTTTCATAGAATGTAGTTTGCGAAATGTTGAATTTGCATCCTAAATATTTTAAAAATATGTAAAAGGTTAGGAACCAGTGCCATACGCGGACAGTCAAATGTGTTTAGAATTCATCGGTTTTAAACTTTATTGCAAGTTAGTAGAATTATAAATTTGGTGGGCACCATATTGCCCGTTTAAGGTCGCATTTTGACTGTCGTGATGCTGTAAAGATGGTGTATAACGTGTGAGTGTGGTCGGACAGTCGCTACTACAACGGCGAGGGCAGCAAGCGCTGGCTGGCGCTGGGCGCGGTGCGCGTGGGCCACTACTGCTCGTCGCTGTACGACGGCGACTGGCACCGCTCGCTCATCGTGCGCGTGCAGGACAGCGACACCGTCAAGGTACTGTTCGGTGACCCCAGGCTGAGGGGGGGGGGGGCGAACCGAAAGAACGCGATGATTTTACCAGTGTTATACATTATTATGCTTCGTTATTGTTCCAATAATTCATCATCTTTCTGCCTTGCTTCCAGTATTTTGGGGCGGCGCAATGTGTCCATTACCATTTTTCCCTATTACACCACTTTTTCGTACTCACATTTTTTGGCCTTCCTCTTCCTACATATTCAGCATTATTTTTGATACATGCATGTCATCCCTACGCATAACGTGCCCATACAATGCTAAGCGATTTCCTTTCAATTTTACTGTCATTAGCGCCGTTTTCAAACTTCCTCTTATATGGGGCATTTCATGTCAAGCGGACAACCAATTAAAAATTTGGTCGTAAATTTTGTTTATACTCTGATCTGCTATGCTTTTAGCGTAGAGTATAAACAAAATTCAAGACCTCATTTTCTTCGGTTGTCCGCTTGACGTGAAATACCTGTCTCATACGGTTCCATACATTACAACTCAGTGGTAAGGCGCGGGCCCACCGCGGTGCACGGAGAGGCTACGCACGTGTATTAAGCTTCGCTTTGGAAGAAAATGTATGTGGTTGTGTCCACTGCAACCCACGGAGAGGCTACGCATGAATTGACGTTTTTCATACTAATTAATACACGCAGCTAAAATGGGTCGCGCGCCCGTGCACAGCATGCACCGCGGTGGGGCCGCGCCTGTACGTGCACGCATACGCATTCGGTGTGCTCGAGACTTTATGGACGATATTGACGCGATAACGGCGTATTTCTCTTTCCGTGTCCAAAATAATGTGCAATAGAATTGAACACGGTTTTTAACTGGTCCGTTCGAATAGTGCTTGGTGCCGGACCAATCAGCCCGGATTTGGCTGACTGGTCCGGCACCAAGCACTATTTTGTATAACCTCTTTTAACTATGCTTGATCGCAAAAACGTGCTCGTTGAGCGAGTTGAGCACGGGTTCCTCGAATTGTGTAGTGAAGGAAACGGTCTTTACAGACAACCAATGTTTTACGTGAAATCACAGCCTCGAGTAGATTTTCGTGGAACTCTTGATCCTCTCACGGAACTCAAGGGTTCCTTGGAACTCCACTCGGGAGCCGCCGCGTGAGATGACGGCACGGCGTGCGCAGGTGCGGCACGTGGACTACGGCACCGTGGACTCCGTGGCGCGCTCGGCGCTGCGCCCCCTGCCGCGGCGCTGGGCCGCGCTGCCGGCGCAGGCCGTGCGCGCGCGCCTGGCGGCCGTGCGCCCCGCGGCCGCGGGCCGGCGCTGGCCGCACGCCGCCGCGCTGCACTTCCTGCACCTCGTGCGGCAGCGGCGCCTCGTGGCCAACGTCGTGGCCGTGGACCATGAGGTGAGACCGACGCTTAGTTACTTAGTGACTCGGTGCGCGCGCGCCTGGCGGCCGTGCGCCCCGCGGCCGCGGGCCGGCGCTGGCCGCACGCCGCCGCGCTGCACTTCCTGCACCTCGTGCGGCAGCGGCGCCTCGTGGCCAACGTCGTGGCCGTGGACCATGAGGTGAGACCGACGCTTAGTTACTTAGTGACTCGGTGCGCGCGCGCCTGGCGGCCGTGCGCCCCGCGGCCGCGGGCCGGCGCTGGCCGCACGCCGCCGCGCTGCACTTCCTGCACCTCGTGCGGCAGCGGCGCCTCGTGGCCAACGTCGTGGCCGTGGACCATGAGGTGAGACCGACGCTTAGTTACTTAGTGACTCGGTGCGCGCGCGCCTGGCGGCCGTGCGCCCCGCGGCCGCGGGCCGGCGCTGGCCGCACGCCGCCGCGCTGCACTTCCTGCACCTCGTGCGGCAGCGGCGCCTCGTGGCCAACGTCGTGGCCGTGGACCATGAGGTGAGACCGACGCTTAGTTACTTAGTGACTCGGTGCGCGCGCGCCTGGCGGCCGTGCGCCCCGCGGCCGCGGGCCGGCGCTGGCCGCACGCCGCCGCGCTGCACTTCCTGCACCTCGTGCGGCAGCGGCGCCTCGTGGCCAACGTCGTGGCCGTGGACCATGAGGTGAGACCGACGCTTAGTTACTTAGTGACTCGGTGCGCGCGCGCCTGGCGGCCGTGCGCCCCGCGGCCGCGGGCCGGCGCTGGCCGCACGCCGCCGCGCTGCACTTCCTGCACCTCGTGCGGCAGCGGCGCCTCGTGGCCAACGTCGTGGCCGTGGACCATGAGGTGAGACCGACGCTTAGTTACTTAGTGACTCGGTGCGCGCGCGCCTGGCGGCCGTGCGCCCCGCGGCCGCGGGCCGGCGCTGGCCGCACGCCGCCGCGCTGCACTTCCTGCACCTCGTGCGGCAGCGGCGCCTCGTGGCCAACGTCGTGGCCGTGGACCATGAGGTGAGACCGACGCTTAGTTACTTAGTGACTCGGTGCGCGCGCGCCTGGCGGCCGTGCGCCCCGCGGCCGCGGGCCGGCGCTGGCCGCACGCCGCCGCGCTGCACTTCCTGCACCTCGTGCGGCAGCGGCGCCTCGTGGCCAACGTCGTGGCCGTGGACCATGAGGTGAGACCGACGCTTAGTTACTTAGTGACTCGGTGCGCGCGCGCCTGGCGGCCGTGCGCCCCGCGGCCGCGGGCCGGCGCTGGCCGCACGCCGCCGCGCTGCACTTCCTGCACCTCGTGCGGCAGCGGCGCCTCGTGGCCAACGTCGTGGCCGTGGACCATGAGGTGAGACCGACGCTTAGTTACTTAGTGACTCGGTGCGCGCGCGCCTGGCGGCCGTGCGCCCCGCGGCCGCGGGCCGGCGCTGGCCGCACGCCGCCGCGCTGCACTTCCTGCACCTCGTGCGGCAGCGGCGCCTCGTGGCCAACGTCGTGGCCGTGGACCATGAGGTGAGACCGACGCTTAGTTACTTAGTGACTCGGTGCGCGCGCGCCTGGCGGCCGTGCGCCCCGCGGCCGCGGGCCGGCGCTGGCCGCACGCCGCCGCGCTGCACTTCCTGCACCTCGTGCGGCAGCGGCGCCTCGTGGCCAACGTCGTGGCCGTGGACCATGAGGTGAGACCGACGCTTAGTTACTTAGTGACTCGGTGCGCGCGCGCCTGGCGGCCGTGCGCCCCGCGGCCGCGGGCCGGCGCTGGCCGCACGCCGCCGCGCTGCACTTCCTGCACCTCGTGCGGCAGCGGCGCCTCGTGGCCAACGTCGTGGCCGTGGACCATGAGGTGAGACCGACGCTTAGTTACTTAGTGACTCGGTGCGCGCGCGCCTGGCGGCCGTGCGCCCCGCGGCCGCGGGCCGGCGCTGGCCGCACGCCGCCGCGCTGCACTTCCTGCACCTCGTGCGGCAGCGGCGCCTCGTGGCCAACGTCGTGGCCGTGGACCATGAGGTGAGACCGACGCTTAGTTACTTAGTGACTCGGTGCGCGCGCGCCTGGCGGCCGTGCGCCCCGCGGCCGCGGGCCGGCGCTGGCCGCACGCCGCCGCGCTGCACTTCCTGCACCTCGTGCGGCAGCGGCGCCTCGTGGCCAACGTCGTGGCCGTGGACCATGAGGTGAGACCGACGCTTAGTTACTTAGTGACTCGGTGCGCGCGCGCCTGGCGGCCGTGCGCCCCGCGGCCGCGGGCCGGCGCTGGCCGCACGCCGCCGCGCTGCACTTCCTGCACCTCGTGCGGCAGCGGCGCCTCGTGGCCAACGTCGTGGCCGTGGACCATGAGGTGAGACCGACGCTTAGTTACTTAGTGACTCGGTGCGCGCGCGCCTGGCGGCCGTGCGCCCCGCGGCCGCGGGCCGGCGCTGGCCGCACGCCGCCGCGCTGCACTTCCTGCACCTCGTGCGGCAGCGGCGCCTCGTGGCCAACGTCGTGGCCGTGGACCATGAGGTGAGACCGACGCTTAGTTACTTAGTGACTCGGTGCGCGCGCGCCTGGCGGCCGTGCGCCCCGCGGTTATATAATTTATATAAAATGTCATGTGTTTCAACCCAGGAGAACATAGTGGAGACGCTGCTGATCGACACGAGCGGCGCGGACGACGTGTGCGTGTGCGACGAGATGATCCGCGCCGGGCACGCCGACGCGCGCGCCGACTCCGCGATGCACGTGAGTGACGTCACCAGCGAGCGCTCGCTGTCCGCCTCAGACCTCGTGGACTCGCGGCCCCGCCGCCTGCCCACGTGGGAGCCCGACCTCGGGTCGCCCGGCCACGTGTCGCCCGGCCACATGTCGCCCGGCCACGTGTCGCCCGGGCACGTGTCGCCCGGCCACGTGGCCGCGCCGGCGTTGCTCCGGCGCCTGGCTCGCTTCCACCGCGGGAACGCGCCAGCTTCGGAACTGGGCGAAACTCGGACTTCCGAGGTCACGCACCCGCTACTGCGTCGTCGGCTGGCCTTCGTGAGAAGTGTTCAGCAGTAGCTCGAAACTTAAAGTGTTCGAGACCTGCTCGCCTTTGTTTCATCCGGCGAAAGCCTCGTGGATGAATACATAAATGTCCGAAAAAAAAATAGAACCAGTAGCTCGAAATGTTGATGGAATAAATAAACTCTTTGTTATGTCGTTGAAATAGGACTCTCGTAAATACCAAAAATTGGTATTTTGAGATTGTTGAACGACAAAAAACTATCAAAATGTATATTATTAAACTCAAAACTATTTTGCATAAAAAAACATAAAGTTTGAAACACGTAACTTAATCGATAAAATTAATTTTAGTTTGACATAACAGAAACATTCAATGCACTTCGCAAGTACTGAGTTAGAATTAAATTATTTTTATTTTACATATACTGGGTAACTTTTTTTACCGTCTTGATAATGATATGGTGTGCTGTATAAGTGGAAAAGAATCTATAGACCACAGTATTTTTGTACTAGTATTTCGGTAATAAGAGTTCCGAAAATATCATAAATTACATAAAAGAAAAGAGTCAGCGAAATAGCGACGTACTTAGGTACGCATTTCTACCGTTACGACGTTATTAACATATTTTAATTTAGAGTTTATTTATATCTTCCCTTCAAGATTTTAAGGGCGCAGGACTTTCTGACATGCTGTAGTTGTTTTTTTACATGTTAACGAATCATAATGCCTTATTTATCGGTATAAATAAAATACTAGGCATGTGGGTACGAATATTATGTATTATATAATACATGTTTATATTTTTGATATAACATGTTTATATATCATATGAATGATATCAAAATAATAAAAATGACAAAAAATGCAAAATCGTAAACTTTAGAGTGATTTTAATATTTTTCGTTGAATTTCTTAGTTAAATGTTTTGATATAAATAACAGGCTAATTAGGAGTTTATGTTGGAAGATTAATGTCACTCGTATACAGGTAAAAAAAAAGATAAAATAACTTTGCTTAACCAGGGTTGGTATGGGCCAAGGGTTGCCTGTGTGTGCGCCGTACAAATTCTCTATCATTACCTGAAACCACAAATATTAGCGGGATTTGCGCTTGCGCCGGTAAATAACAAAGCTAGGATTTAAAGTACCTATTGTACTATGAAAAAATTCACGATCCAAGATTCCATTATATGCACATGCTCCAGCTGGTTTTGTTCTTGTAGAAGTTTTAATTATTGTTTCTGTTATTTAACTTACTTAACTAGTATCATTGTAAGTACTATTTCTTCCGAGTGTATATTTTTCAAGGGGCAATTTCGCCGGGACAATATATTAAATTTGTAACTGCGCCGCGGATTGAAAAAGATTGGGAACCCCTGCCTAAGACATCTATTACATTTATATCACGCCCTTTTAATATTATCAAGACGGTAAAAAAGTCATCCAGTATAGTAAAATAAAAATACACATTTAATTACCCTATTATATTTCTTTCGACAACTAAATACGCGTAAATATTTGCATGACGGTGGGCATTTGTAATTTCAAGCTCAAAGGATATCTCAGGATATATTATAATGCACAAGTGTATGTGCAAACACACGCAAACTTACTTCCTACCCTTAAAAGCTGATATATCAGCGAACCGACTACCAGTGAGAATCAGGTGCAGAACTGTATTGAGAGTTTGTATTTAGTTATTTTTAATAATACTAATTTTATGTCTACACGGTACTCGAATCCGGGCTGAATCTTACCCTTCCGTCTCACTTCTCTATACCGACACACAGTCGATATAAGCTAAGAACAACCCAAATAATAGCGCTCGAACCACGGGAATGGATTAAAATGATTAACAGTCAAGGAACTCCAACCAAACTATGTAAACTATAATGAGAAATAATAATAATGATTATTATTTTTATAGTTAATATAATATACATTATACAAGCGTTAGTTTGGTGTGAAGACTCTTACAATGTGTGTTTTACTACTGATCCTGTGTGTAATTTTGGGTTTTTGTAATTATTGCTTTTGGACTTACAATTTTTTATTTTTTTATTTCACTAAAATAATATAAATACATAAGAAATTTGATTGTATTGCATCGTGTAACATATCCTTAACAACCATCCGATCGCGAGGTTACAGTTGTACGTTGTTCAATGCTTCTCTCGTATGCTGCATTCGTAATGTTGAGAATACAAAACACGCGTTGGATGGCGCCCAGATGTCAGCTTGCGATCGGATTGTTTGTCGCCAAGGATGCACGCCGAGCGTATATTGCTAAATGTAAGTTAGTTAATTATAATATTTAGAAATCGGGATCAGCATTATTCAGTATCAGTAGAAAATGACATTTGGAGATTTTCACACCATAGGTCGTCACGATGTGCTTCAAAGGTTTAACTAAAATGGATCCAAAATTTGCTACGGCAGAAATTTTATTTTGTGTAGACATCACAAATTCACATGTTATGCGCATTCTTAAATTTATACGTAAGGAACTGTAATAAAATAATAAGATTTTTTCTAAAAACAATTTTAAATAATTTTATTTTATTATTTGATGGTGGTTAGTTTTTTTGAACATTTTGTTTAATAAGTATCTACGCCCTTTTATTAGAGATCATAATTTATTTTGATCGTTGTGATATTCAGTTCACCAGAAGTACCAGTCAGTAGAAGATAACTTTTGATTAAAATTCGTGTTAGAGACGTTTGCGCGATCGTGCGTCGAAAAACTTTTCGAGCGGCCGAGTTTCGAGGTGGGAAAGTAGGAATTCGAAAAGACTAAATTTAGTGAAGCCAAATTTATCGAAAGCCACTAAACGATCAGGACAGTGCTTTATGTAAAAATCTAAGAACACACATAACTCGAGATACGGCTATGATTAGAAACGCGGCTGATTTGTGACCTCTAACCATCAGCCAGAAACATTCCGCCGCAGCAGATTTGGGATCCATCGTAGGCCGGGCGCGGCGGCGCGTGTGCGGAGCGTGTAGCGTGGCGTGTTGCAGGCGGCGGAGGGCTACCTGTGGCCGCGCTTCGCGGCGCTGGAGGCGGCGCTGGCGCCCGCGCTGGCCGACGTGTGCCGCTACCTGCGCCTCGGCCTCGCGCTCGACTACGTGCCCGACTACCGCGCGCACGTGCTGCTGCCCGCCGCCGCGCACGAGCGCGCGCCCGCCCCGCGCGCGCCCGAGTGTCCGCCGGAGCCCGACCAGGTGACCCCCGAGCTGAACACGATGATTCCCCTGCTGCTGCCCCGGGACCGCCTCGCGCGCGAATCCGGTTCGTCGAGCTCTTCCTGCAAGTCTTCTTCCGACGAGCCGCCGCGAGATGCGAACGAGACGAAGGCGGTCGTGCCGATGTCGCGCCTGCGACGGCGACTCTCCCAGACTCCGGTGTCGACTTTCTCCTCGAAGCTCGATCCCGACGTCGAGCCGTTTACGAGTCGACTCGACCCGAACGTCTCGCCGTTCTCGGCTCCGTTCGACTCGAATGTCTCGCTGAACTCGAACGTCGCACCGTACTCGTCTCCGTTCAACCCGAACGTCCAGCCGTACCCCGCCCCCCCATATCCTACCTCCGTGCCTCCCGGCGCGACGCCGTTCCCTGTCCCCGGGCACCCCCCCGTGCCCCCGTTCCCCGGGCCCCACGCCGGCGCGCCGCTGTTCCCCGCGCCCCCGTTCCCGTGCTACCCGGCGCTCCCCCCGGACCCGGCGACCCTGTGGTTCCTGTGGCACGCGTTGTCCCGCGCCGCCGCTCCGCCGGGTCCCGTGCGCCCGCCGCCCGGGTTCGGACCGTGACCCTCATATAATTGACCTCAGTCGCTTATCGTTACCAATATATCTCCTGATTCTCATGTCGCAGTCGAAGGTGAATAAAGAAAGGTGCTACGGTCGGTGTGCGTACTGTCTTATTGCTGATTATTCAAACATTGTCCATAAGTAAATATTTATGTTCTGTTATGTTCGCTAAACTGAATAAACATTAATGAATAGAATCATCCCTTGTGATTAACAAAAAATATCTCCTGAGTCATATTTCCCAGAATTTAAACGACATGCGTGCCTCGTGTGCAAGTTGTAGCTTTAAGATTATCAAGTAAGTAACAAAGCTGGTACTATTTGTAAGAGCGTGTCGTCGCAGAGTGGGACTCCGCACCGCGCGTTGTTTTCAATTTATGTTTTTTTATTGCAGCTATTATTATATAGGATGTTTGCAAAACCTCACATTTCATGCATTTAAAAAGATATTGTTATATAGATTTAGGCATTTTTCTAGTTATTTTTTAGTTATTAAACACCAAAGTCCCTAAAGCCTATTATTGTCCATAGCACTAGTCCATGTATATTGAATAACTTGATGCTATCTTAAAGTCAAACTATGTTTACATAGCATCATTTTATTAATTTATTCATGTATGTAATCCAACAGTTTCCCTACTTTAAACTATGATAATAATTATAGAAATTCACTAAATTGAAAAGTATATTGTGGACGCAATCTTTACGTGTAATATTTGTACTATAGGTATTAGAGTGAATAATTCAGTATTGTATTAACTTAAAGATATTGAGTTAAATGTGTAACCGTCTCAAAAGGTGTCTGAATCTCTCACTGATTATTTTGTATACTCTATTACCAGTGCTTTCTGTGTTTAGATATAAGTTAAACTTTTATAGAGATATTAAAATGAGTTTTTGAACTGCTTGTTATCTCACTCGCACTTGTTAAACGGGAAATATTAAAATGGGTTTGAATTCGGTCACTCAACTCGTTTTATCTCTATATTAGCACAAATTCTATTTTGTCTTAGTTTGTAAGAAAGTTACTTGACTGCTATGTCATTACATTTTGTATGAACATGTATCTTAATACACTATACTATGTATAATTATATTGTTGTATTGACTGTGATAGTGATTGAATGAATCGATAAATATTCATAAATCCTACTTTGAATAAAAAAGGCAAATAAACTTTTCGTGTATAATTTCTATCCTGATCATAGATCCTCTCTAATTATATTCAAAAAAATATTTTCTCTCGCGGACGACAGGGATGCTGATAAATTCAAGAAATGTTATGCTTGGTGTAGGCGCTAACACGCGATAAGCGACGTATAAAGTAAAAATCTTTTAATTAGTACCGTGAATGAGTGAATACTGTGACGTATCTCGCTCGAGGAACGCCCAGTATGGAAATAGTGGGACGCAGCTATTGAGGGGAAAAGCATCGATATAAACAGTTTACACAATTAGTTTAAGTTTAGACCTAGTAGAATGATAGTGTAGCGACATCTACAACAGCGGCACAAACTATAAGGATCAGCACCATCTCACACAGGCATCCCGACAAACATATCGCGGAATACATGTTCGCCGGGCAAAGAAGATCTCCTTTTTCTGTGGAGGAATACCACCAACCGTTCCTCTACAATAGGCATAATAAAATGAAACTTAAAAAGTTAATATGGAAATATATTTCAATATTTAATGTCTAAAAATAAAAACCAATTGTATGGGTGCCACCACAAGTAATAGCTATGTAATAATGTTATTTGCTGTAGCTATGACTAACATAGTTCTAGTTACAGCAGATATGCTATGCTTTATCTACCTTAAATATATTGTTTTTTTGTATTAAATCCGCATTATATAAACTAAAAATCGTACTCTACCTAAATTATGTTCTCATAATATTCAATGGTACAAGAAAGAATATTTTTTATGAACGAAAGCTTTCTATGAGCATAGACAACAAGATTTGACTGCGTTTGACATACGATTTGACATGACGGAAAGTCGAAAAGAAAAAAAAATGATTTGATAACAAACATGGCGGGTCACAGAGCGTCATTGAATTTTGTTTATTAGGTCAACGTTTTTGTAAACGATATCACGCCAACAGATTATGTGGTCACATACAAGGGGACGGAGTCTCAATGCCAACGTGCGGAAAAGGTTTGTGACAGTCAGCGGTGCGTCGGTAGAATCGTTGAACGAATAACGAGCGTGGTCGGGCGATGGTTGTAGGAGGTGCCGGGGCGAAGGCGCTCGGCGGTAGGAGATTCGGTGGGTGATATGCAAGCGGCGCCGGCGCGCTACGTGTCTGTGAGCGAGCTGTACTCGACCGACGAAGTGGAGCTGCTGCTGGACGAAATCAGAGAGCTGGAGCCCACGAGCTGTCGCGGCGAAGACGTGCAGGTCAGAGCTCTTCCTGCTCCTTATCCTGGCCAGTAGTAACGTGCTTGACTGTCGCCACCTTCCATAGTCGTGACTCAGTTGTGATATGAATGTAACTTTATCATTGATAAAAAAAAAACTTCAAGTAAGATCACTCTCGAATCCTTTAGTTCTAAACTGTAAGTGCTATCAAAACTTAATTGTTTATTTATTTGTAAACTAGTGAGCCTAACCACATAGTTATGAGAATTCTATAATCCTTGGATTGCTACTATCTTCCGCTGAAGAGATTCTCTTCTCAATGTTGTTAGTAAAACAATTCATAATGTATATTACTCGCAAGGCCCTATATGACCTCATTGCATATTAAGTCAGACTAGTTATGTGTTTGTCAACATTAATTTGAAATGCCGAGCGCAGGGTATGTTGACTTCACAACTTTATTTACACAGCCAGGTCAGTCATCCACCGAGCAGACTGAATTATTTATATACACAGTTCAACCGTATGTTGCCATTAAATGTGTAATAATTTATACCTAATATTTTTATTGATGATTTAAATTCATCAAAAATGTTACTTAATAATAATATTGACAAATAATTTTTTGGTCTTTAGCTTATTACATTCCTAAGATATCTCACTGACATGTGTCTTGCAAGGGTCTGTAGTGGATATATGGAACTTAGAGAACAACTAAGACTGATAGTTCTATATTAATTCAGAACTAAAGGTAAAATGTTGGAGAAAATAAAAGAAATTAAAAGTTGTTTCTTCATTTTGAAATATATTGTAAGCTTTTAGAAGCTGTTTAGAAGTTTTCAGTCCAGCTTTACAAACATTTTAGTATTCATTTATAATAGAAGGTCAAGGATTGTCATGGATTGGTGGCAAATGACTTAGTCAATTTAATATTAAAGTTTTAATAAACTCGTTTTTCGTAAATGTTCTGTTACATATTTAAAAATCCAATCAAATATGTCAAAAAAGATTGAAATTTTTTACCATTTTATACCGTAAATTGCCCTCCCACATAGTGATCCCACAGATGATTTCTTCTTAAAATAAATGAAAAAATTATTTTCATCATTTTTTTACACCATAATATTGGTCACATTTCTGTGACACGTCCTCGGAAGTACTGTAAGTGCTCGTCTTGGGGTGCAGGACTTCGAGATAGCGGGCAGCGGGTGCGGCGGGGGCGCGGGCGGCGCGGGCGGGCGCTCGCCGGCCGAGCTCACGGAGCGCAGCTGGGACAGCCACGCGCAGTACCGGCGCGCGCTGGCGCCGCGCGGGCCCGCGCTGGCGCCGCTGTACTGCGCGCCGCGCCACCTGCGCACGCTGCGCGGCGCGCTGCGCCTGCTGCTCGTGCTGTGCTGCGGCGCCGCGTGCGCGTGCGTGTGGGCGGCGCTGGGCCTGCGCCTGGCGCGCGCGCCGCTGGCCGGGCGCCTGCGCGTGCTGCTGCTGGGCGCGCTGTCGTCGCTGCTGCTGCACTCGGCGCTGCTGGCGGCGCACGTGACGCGCCTCACGCGCCTGCTGCCGCTGGACTGGAACAAGCTGGGCGCGCTGACGAGCGCGTGGTCGGCGGGCGCGCTGGCGGCGGGCGGCGCGCTCACGCTGCACGCGGCGCTGGGCGCGGAGTACCGCTGGGCGCCGCGCGGCGTGGCGGGCGCGCTGGTGGGCGCGGGCGCGGCGGGGCTGGGCGGCGCGGGCGCGGCGGCGGCGCTGGCGGCGCGCGGCGCGGCGGCGTGGTGGGCGGCGCGCGGCGCGGCGCAGGCGCCGGGCGCGTACCGCGCGGTGGCGCTGCGCGCGCACTCCGACCCGCCCTTATAGTGTCCGGCGCGGGCCACCGACTTCTAGGCGCCGCCCGCCCCCTTTTGTAGTTTTGTACGAGAGCCGCCGCGCGACCCTCCCTTCGGTCTCCTCCGTCTCGTTTTCGTTCCGGTCCGATTTAGAGTTGGCGTTCGATCGATGCGGACTCCGCCGGGCGTCGCCCGGCTCTCTGTTAGTTTTTGCACCGGTCTATATTTCTAGTCGTCGATCTAGTCATTTTTTGTACCGGGGTGCGTCCCGCCCCTCCCTCGTCCGATCCCGCGGGTCACGTGCCCGAGCGTCCGAATGGGTCGGGCGCCGGGCGCCGGCGGTCCCGCGGACGTGCGCGAGCGTAACTTTTAATTGTAAGCGAGTATCTATCGTTCCGTTAATTATATGATATGGTGTACTATTGTTGTATGGGCGACGCGACACGTCCGTTGCGTCGTCGACGTGCATTTATTTGGTATCGCTTGTAATGGATCTCATCGTTTGCATGATATGATATGAATACTATAATTATTACCGTTCATAATAAGCGTACGTTATAATTAGACCTAAGGAAAAGTTCAACATGTAATGAAAGTTGTTATAGTAAATAATTTTATACTGTCCGATGTGTCGTACTCCCTCCATGAGCTTACTTTTGTGCTTGTCGCGCGGTCCGGCCCGGTCCGGTCCGGTCCGGTCCGCGCCGTTCCGTTGTCCGTGTATACATATCACCTGGAGCCGGGCGCCGCGGCTCGCGCCAGTACTGTCCGAGCCTGTCTGACGGGCGTGTTCCCGCTTTGTGTGTCTAACTGTAGGTTTGTATGACCGGTTGTTTTACGAGGAACATGTAAAGAGTCACTCCGTTTATGATGAATGTTTATTGTGTACGATCTCGATCAAATAATGTGCGAGTCATTTTTACTTTAAAAATTTTAATGATAATAATTATATGGTTTTATACAGATGCTTGTTTGTTTTGGATTTACCCCTACTACGTACGTGTTTTCTAATTTGCATAGGAAATACTATATTGGAAATATTTCAAAGTGCTAAATTAAATTTTATCAATATATCGACAGATAATCTGCTATATACGTGATATAGATATAACTTTATTTAAATATTTAATAATTCAATCCACGATTTGAGCTAGTTCATTTGATAACTGTTGGGAGTGAGATGAAGATGTATTGGCGTGAGTGAACTCGTGAGGTACAGTTACTATGGTATCGCGACAGAGAGCGTCCTCGCTCGCTCGATCAGCTCATCTCGAAAAGGAAATTTATCGTAAATATTACACTGAGATAGACATATTTTTGTCCCCTGAAGGACTTCTGAAGGTGTTATCTGCTGTGAGTAATGTTATTATTTCATAATACTAAAAGCAATCCGTTCCTCAATAAAGTTGTACATTTGGCGCCATTTCTCTGGAGGAGGAACGCCAATACTCTAATTTATAACAGCTTCGACATATTGACAGGAATATCGAATAGCATTGTTTGCAATAC
Source organism: Nycteola revayana (assembly GCA_947037095.2). Taxonomy (NCBI): domain Eukaryota; kingdom Metazoa; phylum Arthropoda; class Insecta; order Lepidoptera; family Nolidae; genus Nycteola; species Nycteola revayana. Next base: position 542,279 of record OX344857.2, on the reverse strand, counting down.
AATTGTCAATGTAAAAATTGTAGTGTTCACGTATACACTTGATTACTATGTAAGGGTTTTAAATTAAAGTAGGTACCTACCTACTTTCTATTAATGCTAAAAATTACTGTAATAATCCTTGATTTTTCTTTGCCGCCGATTTTTTTTTAATTAAATTAATATTCGATAATCGATATAATATTATTTGTATGGCTTTTGTGATAATTCTTTGTGACACGGAATCGTTGCAATATTGTATAACGAGTCAGTAACGGTATTCCGTATTTAATCCATGGGTCTGATATTGAATAGATAAAATTAGCAGTGAGCGCGCACAACCAGCTTAGTAAAGATCAGTGGCAGTTCTTGAAAATGTAAACTTTTCACTACAAAACAATAGAGAAGTACCTTATTATCTTTTCACATTAGATTCATGACAATAACTCATCGTCATCGAATATTAACTGATAACTTGATGGTGAATTGAGTGTAATCTGAAATATTGTCGGCTTATTCCCTAAACACTTAGCCGTTTATCTTTGTTTATTTACCTTACATTAATTAAAAATATCTTTTCAAGACTATATTGAGGAGATTTTATCAGGAACTTTTTAAATATTTATGATAAGCGATAACAATCTCAGTATACATTAGTAGGTAATAAGGTAGCTGACTATGAATACCTACTTACTGTAAATAATTATTGTTGTAATAAATATTTGAAGCGGCCGTAGCCCTATGGCTAGGGGCGTTGGACTTGCGATCATGGTTGGATCATATGGTCTTCGGTTCGATCTTTACCCAATGTACTAACGACGTGAACCCCCTCGTACACTAGCATTTTAGCTTATCACGAGGGCTTAAACAAGAATTTTATTAGTATACTGCTAGTAGTAATTAAAAAAAAAACTACAAAACAAGTGCCAGGCAACTACGAAAAATATCGAAAAAAGTTATTTTGTACGAGAACCTGGCCGATAATAATTGTTAGAAAATATGATTATTTAAAAGTAATAAAACCATCGTTCGAATTTCGAATTTCCCTCCACAATTTTCAAATTAAAATATCGGATCCTGTATCCCACGTAAGTATATCATTCGTTGAAGTAAATTAGACCGGCTAAGTGATCGGGTGACATTGTGTAGCTGGCGTGCATCGTGTGCGGGGTGCTGGTGCTGAGCGGGGGGTGTGGTCGCGCCGCGCTGCTGGCGGGCGGCTCGCTCGCGAGCTCGGCCGCGCTCGCTGCTCTGTACGCCGGCGTCGCGCTCGGCGCGCCGCTGCACGCGCCCGAGGCCTGGCTCTACACAGTTAGTACTCTCTCTCCACCAGTAGGTATAAAGGTTTAGGCTACTAGGTCACAGCTATGGTACTCAACATCATAATAATGAGGAGTCAGATCATAATAAATAGGTACATGTTAAAAAAATAACTGTAGATGAGAAATTGTAGGACAGACAAACGGACGAATTATAAAAATCCGTTAAATATGTAATCTATGCATTGTGATTAGCTACTTAAGTGATGCTTTGTTAGTTTTAGTCTTTGACATCGTGATTATGACAAGTACAATGGACTGCCATAGTCACCACGCTTGGCAGGCGGGTTGGTGACCGCAGTATTATGTTGTACCACATAAGGAAACGCTGCAGCCCGTTCCTTGATATTCGATTATTATAAATGATGTTATAACAATCGGAGCCAACGGCTGCTTACCGAGGCACGGAGGGTAGTACCAATCCCGGAAATAAATCTAAGAATTTATATAAAGATTTCCTGTCCGGCGTGGCTATCGAACCCACGACCTCCGAGAATTAAAGCGAGGCAAAAACCGCTACGTTCGCAGTAAGATGGTAACTAACTTTCAAGTGATAGATGCTGAATAAAAATATGAAATAATAATATGAAAAAAATATGGAGTGGGCTATTCTGAGCCGGAAACCACACGACTAGTCAGCTAGGGCCATCTAGTCGAAGTAATGTGCACTTTTAATGCACCTTCCTGGCCTTGCGTTAGAACAATCCAAATATGTTCCATTGTGGGAAACACCCGAGTGAAGCAAACGCTAAGTACATACTAAGTTAGTTTACTTATTCTCCGATAGATGTCAGTGCATACTTCGTTTGCAATTTTTATTTTTATTTATGCCTCGTTTAAGTTTATTTTAATTTTAAATCGTACTCTTTGGTCGCTAGCCTGCCAGATAATGTGTGATAATATTGTCAAAAATCCTTCGAGGTCTAGGTTCAGCTAAGGACGTTATGTAGGCTGATGGTATATAAATACCGAAGCATTATATAAAATTCATTTTCAAAAACAGTGACACTTAACTTGCTGATTTTGGCAGATTATGTATTTTTAAGAGTATATTAACACGCAACTCAAAAACTATTAAAGTACTCATTCATATTTATTAATTTTGGACTAGCTTCCCCGGCGCGGTTTCACTCGCGTAGCTCACGTTCCCGTGGGAACTTCATAACTAAATAAAGCCTTTCTCGATATATGAACTATTTAACAAAAAAAAAAACGGTCCCGTAGTTCCAGAGACTAGCGCGTTCATTGAAACAAACTCTTCAGCTTTATATACCTACCTATAGGCTATAAGTATAGATTTCCTTTTCAGATTTTAATGCACCTTACATTGACATTCACTTTAGGTCTTATCCATGTTATGTAGGTCCTTGCAAACCATATAAGATTATTAAGATTAAATTTAAAAATAAAGATAGCTATTTATTTTCAGGATATAATCATGTCAACAGTGACGGGACTGCTACTGCTGGTCATTGCAGTGCTCAGCTTGGTCCAGTGTGAACTTGTCAACTATGTCAGCTACATACATGGGGTGAGTTGAATTGGTTAGCTTACATACAAATAATACTTATATATACATATTACTCAAATAAGGTAGAAACAAATGAATGTCTATTTTCGTTATATAGGTACTATTTCTATAATACAAAGAAAGAAAGTAGAAAAAATTTACATTCAGTAAATAAGTAATATTTATCAGGAAAGATAAAAGTTTTGCTTACAAATTTAAATATTTTCCAGCCATTGTCCTTGATAAACTCGGGTATGGTGACAGCTAGTGCTGTGATAACATATGTTTCGGTGATGAGACTACAAGACGCGGCGCATCGCCCCACCGCACCCCCGCCCCCCGTACTAGATGAACAAGAAGCCTAGCAGATCATATAACTTTATATAATTCTATAAGGTGCACTGGACCTCAACTTGACGCATTGAGAATTTATTGCATAATGGCAGAGACTATATACTAGTCTATATAATGGTTATAAATATTAATTTTAATATGGATGTGATCATAGAGGTGTAATAAAAATACTTTTCTAATTTATTGACTATAATTTATTACAATAAAATGATTGCTCTGTTATTAAAATAACAATTTTTTTATATATTTTTATACAACCAACACCATTTACATAACCATTTGTTTATTTTTTACTTCTTATTCACCTTTGTACATATTTGTATTTGATGGCTAACTATTTTGTACATTTGCAAAATAACTTTGTACTACTTCAGCCATGTTGTCAGCCTTGGGTCTAGTCGCCACTCCAGCCACTTCCATACCAAGATTCTGTATTTTATATGCAGTGGAGTTACCAATAGCAAAATGTGGGAGTAGAGGCAGGTTACTACAGAATGTTTGTAGCTGCCGATGAATGTATTCACACCCCGAGGGACTGAAGAACACCATACAACATGGATGCTCCGACTCATTCAGCTCCATCAACTCCACCCTTAAATTCTCATTTTCCTTTGTCTCATAGACTGTGAGGGCATCCAATGTTATGTCTGAGGATTGTAGAATATTTGGTAGAGTTTCCGTCCGCAAATTGCCACAAGGAAATAAAAACTTGGACTTTGCGCAGTTTTCATCCACAATAATCTTTGCTAAGTTTTCAGCATTACCTGAAGTAGTGCCAATTGCTTCCAGACCTAACAGCAGTTTTATTTTGTGAGCACTTGCATCACCCACTGTATATATTCTTTTAGTGTTCCATATAACAAACCTGGAGGGGTCCCAGCATTTGGAGACCGCTTCAATAGCCCGAGGACTTGTCAGTATGATACCAGCATAATCATTTTGTAGTAATTTCTCTGACAATTGATCTTTGTTTATGAACTCAAACTGGAGTGGTTCGACGAACACAGCTTTATAGTTGCTATCGAGAAAAGCTTTCTCGTAATCTTCGGAAACACTTTTAAATAACACCACTTTTTTCATGATGGCAAAATTGTTGCACATCGAATTCTAGTTCACTCGTCACCTCCACATTACTGACCCTGAAACAGGTAGTGATTAATAGTCGGTCGGGGAACTCCGATGAATACTAAATATTTACGAGAAACTGGTAATCATTGTTTTGAAAACCACACAATAGTGATTAGGATTAAGTAAAACCTATGTGTAGCAATTCAATGTAGTCAATTTAAATTACCCGGACACAATCTACGCCTCTTTATGAATCTTGCGTTAAATACTTTGTTTGTTCAACTTTTAAAACTTGATTTCTATTTTTTATATAAATTACAAAGTCAATTAAGTGACAACATGAAACAAGTTGCGTTTCTCAACATCGAGATTTTAAGCATAATTGTAAGTAATTCCAACAGAGTTTACGTTATAAAATGTGGGAGCGATTTCTGGAACCCGGCAATATAAACTTTGACATTGACGTGACATGTGACAGTTACGGATATTGTTTAGAAACGTTGACATTAGAAAAAGCATGAGTTATCGGACATGATTTAATCAAAATATATATATATATATGACGAGGAAGGTCGAACATCGTTGTTTTTTAATAAGGTGTGACGTCATCATTGCTGACGTCACATTCATCAGGATGATTCTCTATCGAGGGTTGTTGATCCATAGTAACAGCAAAACTCCATAATATGGTTTTCAAGTTTATTCCAGTAAATTGAGGAGCTCCGTACGGTTCGGCAGCTCGAGCGAGACTGAATTGCAATCGGTCCGCCGGCCGTATTTATACTAAACGAGCGGCTCACAAACAGTAAACAATTTAGTTTGATAATTTTCAAACTATGTGAACAGATAATTATTTCTACAAATATTTCAACGATTTACAAATCATAATTTGATCCTGAATACTTATTTATTAGTCTAGTATTTTATGAACATATTTGTGTTTCTATCAAATCATGCATTGATTCACAATTTATTTATTTTGATGAGACGAGTAATTGTATTTATGTGTTTATCATTAATGAAGTGTTGTTGCTATGCTTATTTTATGTGGTTGCGCCGATACGGCCATTCTGACAGGCGGTGCGCGCTCTGCACCAGCCTCGTTGATTCTCGTCGCGTAATTGTACAATTTTATTTTATTATTTTGCATCTATGATTAAATCTAAGTTCTGTCCTTTGAGTATGTTATTATTTAGACGGACCATAAGTATCTCAACGAACGCGCTTTAGTGCTACCACCGGATCCAATACGCTCCAACTGAGAAGATCCGGCGAAACAAACTCAGTGGAGTTATTCTACTGCCGGTTTCAACGCGGCCTCATCGAGACGATCCGGCGAAACATACTCAGATAGGCATGTCCAAGAAGTTTTGGTCCAGTTACTTTTATTATTTAGTTGGTATTCACAATTTACCAATCGGTTGTCTTTATACGAATTTTATTTACGTTTTCATTAAAAAACAGATTAAATAATTTATTTAAAGACAGAACTGAATAAATATTTGGGAGTATTATTTTTATTATTACAGATAGTAATTTCTGTGTAAGTCTAGGAATATCAATGCTAATAAGGTGTTGGAAGTTCTCGAAGAGTTCTCGGAGGTTCTCGTAGAGTTCTCGGAGGTTCTCGTAGGGTTCTCGGAGGTTCTCGTAGGGTTCTTCGCGAAATCTGCAATACTAGAAATAACTTTCTCTGAGTTGGGTATCTGTGAGCAACTTGTTGTTGTTATGCAAAAACATGCATTTCTATGTTAGTCTAGGAATATCAATGCTAATAAGGTGTGTAAGGTGTTGGAAGTTCTCGAAGAGTTCTCGGAGGTTCTCGTAGAGTTCTCGGAGGTTCTCGTAGGGTTCTCGTAGGGTTCTCGGAGGTTCTCGTAGGGTTCTCGGAGGTTCTCGTAGGGTTCTCGGAGATTCTCGTAGGGGATGGAATGATGCTGTGCTCTGGGCGGTCCTGTTCGCCGTGGTACACAGAGGCTCTACTGGGAGTATGGAACTAGGTTGAAGGTGTTTATACACAGGTTCTAAAAGAGTTAAATTCAAGGTAATATTTTGTAAATATGTTCAACTCACAGTTTATTGTGGCAATGAATCTTCTTCACTTTGATCTCGTAGTTTTTGCTGAGGCAACCCGTCACTTGATGTGCTTGGTACGGGGCTCTATTTCTATTTCAGGTGATGGTAGTGGCTCATCTTCTGCCGATACGGTTACCTGATCACCAGGTTGTGATGCACGACGAAGTTTAAATTTAGGCTTACCTCCAGAACATAGCGCTCCGGAAAAACTGACCCCGGCAGGAGAACTCCACTCCTCAGCCGTCCGCACCACGAAAGAGGAAGCAAATCGCCTCGTGCGTATCGAAGGAATGTCAACAACAAAAGGGTGAAACCGCTCGCCGCACCCAGTCGTCCGGTGATGGAAGGGTGAAGGGGGCATCAGGTTATGTAGAACCTCCGCACACTCCCTGAAATGTAACCGATAAAAAACCGATAGGCAGGCCACTCGAGGCTCCGAAGACTTGCCTCCACAAGTGAGCCATTGCCTATGACTCTTCGCTCGACGCCCCAATGCATCCAGAGCATCCAGCTAATATCTGAAGATAGATAGAAAGATGTGAAGTACTGCCCCACCCTGGAGAGGAATGTCGTCAGGACCACCAGCCTTATTCACATCCAGAGTGCAAAGAATGTTTAAGTACCACTTTTTGCCGAATGTAGAAGTCCAATGAGGTAACCTGGGTGGACTTTTACCAGCAGCATCTAGTTGTGAATTCTTAGTAAATAGAGATGCAAATAAGTCTGCTTTCTCCTTGGCGGTGTGAGCTAATGAACCGTTCGGCTCCTGCAGTGGCGGAAAAGAGGACCGACAGAAATAGGCTTCGACCGATTTGGCAAGAAACCAAAAAGCTTTACTCCCAGATGGGTAAGATGCTAGTGTGGCTCCAATGCGTCCAATATGGTCAAAGCGGGCCCTGCGTAGCGCACGTTTGCAAGACTTGGCAGCACCATTGAAGGCTCTCTTCAGCCCCCGAACATTTCGCGCTTTGCGGGCTCGAGCATCCGCCCACGCTCGGCAAGCAGAGTGCTTATGTGCTTCAGTACTATCACACTCAGCGCCGAACCATGAACGGGCCTTGTCTCGGAGTGAGACATCAGAAAATGGAACGAAATATTCCATAGTCTGGCATATCACCCCAGAAACAGCCTCCGCGCAGCAAGTTGGGTCGTCTGAAGAGAAGCATAAGCGCAGCCAAGGGTAAGACGCGAAGAAATACCGCATCCCATCCCAATCTGCTGACTTGTATCGCCATACTCGCCTAGTCCCCTTGAGATCGGGATCGGGTGGCGAGCAGACAGACACAGATTTCACCAGACAGTGGTCGGAGCCACCCAACGGCGAGGAAACCGCGAGTTGACATGGGTCTGGATCAGTTGTCAGCAGAAGGTCCAAGCAACCGGCCGCATGGCCATCAATGTCGGGCACCCGTGTCAGTCCAGTCACCAGTTGGGAGAGACCAAGCGTCAGTGCGAATGCACACGCCAATCCCCCAGCATGGCCGGTGCTCCGGCATGGGCACAGCCACTCCTGGTGGTGGGCATTGAAGTCCCCCAGAACAACCAGCTGCGCCGATGGGCACCTGAGCTGAGCCAGTTCAGCCGAGTCCGAAAGATAGTGAAACAACCTGGTTGTCCCCATGTTGTCGGTGTGCGACCGATAGACACCAGCATAGAGTATCTGCTCCAAGCGAGAAACTGGAATCCTCAATGTTACGGAGACACCAACAGCAGATGTCATCGCGAGCACACACGCAGGCGCCAGCGCGTGGCTTAAAACTGTGCTCCAGGGTGTACCCCGGGCGGCGCAAGCATGCTGCGTCAGCCGGACATCTGATTTGCGTCTCCATGAGGAACAGCAGATGTGGTTTTTCGGTCTCATGGTGGTGATGGACCGGTATGAGATCGGAGTGCAGACCTCGGATGTTAGAGAGGTGCATTTTTTTTTTGATCATGAGCGACTTTTCGTGTTCGCCCTCTTCCCACAACTCTTGCATAAACGCTCGAACATTTGCTGATTCATTTGCATCATGTGCATGAAGAATTAAGGTGGCACCCCACCCATGGACGTATTCGGCATAGGTACATTGATCATCGGCTGTTGCCCCTGTTGCGTAGACCCCATTGCTTGAAGCCAAGGTTGAGTCGCAACAGGTCGTGATGAAGCAGTTCCAAGGATCACTTCGAGTCCCACTTCTGATGACGAGGAAGGTCGAACATCGTTGTTTTTTAATAAGGTGTGACGTCATCATTGCTGACGTCACATTCATCAGGATGATTCTCTATCGAGGGTTGTTGATCCATAGTAACAGCAAAACTCCATAATATGGTTTTCAAGTTTATTCCAGTAAATTGAGGAGCTCCGTACGGTTCGGCAGCTCGAGCGAGACTGAATTGCAATCGGTCCGCCGGCCGTATTTATACTAAACGAGCGGCTCACAAACAGTAAACAATTTAGTTTGATAATTTTCAAACTATGTGAACAGATAATTATTTCTACAAATATTTCAACGATTTACAAATCATAATTTGATCCTGAATACTTATTTATTAGTCTAGTATTTTATGAACATATTTGTGTTTCTATCAAATCATGCATTGATTCACAATTTATTTATTTTGATGAGACGAGTAATTGTATTTATGTGTTTATCATTAATGAAGTGTTGTTGCTATGCTTATTTTATGTGGTTGCGCCGATATATATATATGACGAGGAAGGACGAACATCGTTGTTTTTAATAAGGTGTGACGTCATCATTGCTGACGTCACATTCATCAGGATGGTTCTCTATCGAGGGTTGTTGATCCATAGTAACAGCAAAACTCCATAATATGGTTTTCAAGTTTATTCCAGTAAATTGAGGAGCTCCGTACGGTTCGGCAGCTCAAGCGAGACTGAATTGCAATCGGTCCGCCGGCCGTATTTATACTAAACGAGCGGCTCACAAACAGTAAACAATTTAGTTTGATAATTTTCAAACTATGTGAACAGATAATTATTTCTACAAATATTTCAACGATTTACAAATCATAATTTGATCCTGAATACTTATTTATTAGTCTAGTATTTTATGAACATATTTGTGTTTCTATCAAATCATGCATTGATTCACAATTTATTTATTTTGATGAGACGAGTAATTGTATTTATGTGTTTATCATTAATGAAGTGTTGTTGCTATGCTTATTTTATGTGATTGCGCCGATACGGCCATTCTGACAGGCGGTGCGCGCTCTGCACCAGCCTCGTTGATTCTCGTCGCGTAATTGTACAATTTTATTTTATTATTTTGCATCTATGATTAAATCTAAGTTCTGTCCTTTGAGTATGTTATTATTTAGACGGACCATAAGTATCTCAACGAACGCGCTTTAGTGCTACCACCGGATCCAATACGCCCCAACTGAGAAGATCCGGCGAAACAAACTCAGTGGAGTTATTCTACTGCCGGTTTCAACGCGGCCTCATCGAGACGATCCGGCGAAACATACTCAGATAGGCATGTCCAAGAAGTTTTGGTCCAGTTACTTTTATTATTTAGTTGGCATTCACAATTTACCAATCGGTTGTCTTTATACGAATTTTATTTACGTTTTCATTAAAAAACAGATTAAATAATTTATTTAAAGACAGAACTGAATAAATATTTGGGAGTATTATTTTTATTATTACAGATAGTAATTTCTGTGTAAGTCTAGGAATATCAATGCTAATAAGGTGTTGGAAGTTCTCGACGAGTTCTCGGAGGTTCTCGTAGAGTTCTCGGAGGTTCTCGTAGGGTTCTCGTAGGGTTCTCGGAGGTTCTCGTAGGGTTCTTCGCGAAATCTGCAATAATAGAAATAACTTTCTCTGAGTTGGGTATCTGTGAGCAACTTGCGTTGCTTTATATTTAGTTGTTATGCAAAAACATGCATTTCTATGTTAGTCTAGGAATATCAATACTAATAAGGTGTGTAAGATGTTGGAAGTTCTCGACGAGTTCTCGGAGGTTCTCGTAGAGTTCTCGGAGGTTCTCGTAGGTTCTCGTAGATGTCAAAGACAGTTTGGGATATTAGACAATATTAAATTGAGTTACTTATCCTTTATTCTGATGGCTCGTTGTTTACTTGTATTTGCTTGAAGCCAAGGTTGAGTCGCAACAGGCCGTGATGAAGCAGTTCCAAGGATCACTTCGAGTCCCACTTCTGATGACGAGGAAGGACGAACATCGTTGTTTTTAATAAGGTGTGACGTCATCATTGCTGACGTCACATTCATCAGGATGGTTCTCTATCGAGGGTTGTTGATCCATAGTAACAGCAAAACTCCATAATATGGTTTTCAAGTTTATTCCAGTAAATTGAGGAGCTCCGTACGGTTCGGCAGCTCAAGCGAGACTGAATTGCAATCGGTCCGCCGGCCGTATTTATACTAAACGAGCGGCTCACAAACAGTAAACAATTTAGTTTGATAATTTTCAAACTATGTGAACAGATAATTATTTCTACAAATATTTCAACGATTTACAAATCATAATTTGATCCTGAATACTTATTTATTAGTCTAGTATTTTATGAACATATTTGTGTTTCTATCAAATCATGCATTGATTCACAATTTATTTATTTTGATGAGACGAGTAATTGTATTTATGTGTTTATCATTAATGAAGTGTTGTTGCTATGCTTATTTTATGTGATTGCGCCGATATATATAATATATTATTTTCACATTTTTGTAAATATTATTTACAAAAATGTGAAAATAATAAATTTATTGCATCACAGATTAAATATCTACAGTATGTGTTCTGTGATATTGCCTTACACATACATTACTTCAGCCCACCCTCAGCTTTACGGAAAGCGATTGTTTTATAATGATGCTGTGGTAGAATGAAGAGAAGATGAAATAGACAAAAGGAAAAAATTGGATGTGTCAAAAGTCAATATAATATTCAGGGAAATAATGCAATTTTAATTAATTAAATTCGTTAATTATAGAATAAATTACACACATTTATTCAGGCACTGACTGTTATTCGAATGTTGAAAGAAGATGCCGCTGAATGGTTGTTCGAGCGGTTTATATTTGGTGACTGCAATGGTGGCACTGCTTGTGCTGCCCGCACCATACTATTTGCCGGACCTACATTCAGGTGGTCCTATTACTAGTTCAGAGTTATTGGAAAAAACTAGTGGAACATTAGATTGGCTTGATGTAGCCCTCCTTCAGTTCCCTCCGTTCGACTTGGCTGTTACTGCCACACTACTAACTTTAGGATTACTCACTTACATTTTCGAATGGATACAGAGAAAATTGACGGAGAGACGAATTATTAAGGTACTGCCTACATATTTTTAATTTAAATATACCTGAAAGACCTATTGTTGGTTTAATAAGGTCTATTTTTACAATCCTCAGATTAATATTAACAGCGTCAGAGGAGAATTTTAATTTTAGAGAAAATATAATAAACATGTCTAACATGAGGACTATCCTTAGACTTCTTGGATGCTCCGATATCCCTTCGGGCTCCAAGTACCTAGACCTTATATTGGAATTTAGCGTTTCTTTAAGATGTTTTCCGATCAATATACTTACATCTAACTATCCCCAGTTGAACCAGTATCTGTCAGCGAGCGTGGAGCGGCTGCGTGCGTGGGACGCACAGCAGGAGCAGCTGGAGGCAAAGTTGCAGATGGTGCAGAACGCCACCTCCGAGTACAATCTGCTGCTGTACCTGCTGCTGCAGCGGCACTGCCTCACTACTAATCCACCCCACCATTCTTTCCACGATAAAGAAATGGAACAAGATATTTTTTTACGAACTCCCAACCTCGACGCCTAATCTATTATAATAACTTGTCTGATTTTGTACACCTTATCGCTGTATCGTGTTTACCATATTGTTTAAATAATAATGATAATGTTGAATGGCTAGCTGTGGTTTTGCTGTGTTCGGTGCCGCGTGGTGCGCTGCGGTGCGATAAATTTGTCAGCGCCGACCGTAACTGCCAAAATGTTTCGTATAATTTCGCGTGCCACGTCGATCCTGTTCCAGCGATATCGCCGCCGACGGAACAATAGATAGCTTCATGTTCTTTTTCATTATGTACCTATGATAGGAAAGCAAGGACTGGACAGACCAGTTCTAGTTTTTGTTCAACTGCGATATTTGAAAAAGCGGTGGATTTGAGGATATATTAAGAACGATGTAGGTAAGGCTGAATAAGGTGCAGAAACCCTAGTCAGGAAGGTACAATCGACAATATAGCATGGTCAACAGACGTTGTTGACTCGTCCTGCTAACGGCAACCCTAACCAATTTCCACAACATATTAATATCAAACACGTGACTTATAAGTTGTATGATTTACATTAATTTAATAATAATACTGCGTTTTGATTTTACTTCCTAATATTCATAAAGGTATGATATTGTTAATTATAAGTGGTTGTTACCTAACTAATAACAATGTTACCTATCCAGAACTTAAGCCGTGTAAACCGCTTCAGTGTTCTAAAAAGTTAATAGGGACCTATTATTGTAATAGTGAAGCAACGCGGTGACATTCTTAAAAAACATCAGAATTTCTTATACAATATTGGGATCGTGTAATGTATGTTAGGTGCACCAATGTATATACATGATGAGCAGTAAGGTATAGGCCCTTATAGCGCGAAATGAAACCTGCACACTCGTCGCGTATGTTTGTCAAAAATATCATTAGCTACGTGAGATCTTAAACACCGAAGATGAAGTCTTTCTACCGAATCTAATTCCTTTGTCTATTTGCCAAACATGACCAAATCAAGTGACAACAATAGAAGCCGGTACTCGAGTCGAACTGCTCCGAATATAAAGTGGCTCATTACGCACTCATGTGTGGAAAGATATGTCGAAGCCGGCGCATACATCAGTCAGCACCCACGGCGGGGCCCTGCGTCTTATGTACGCTGAAGATTTAGCCCGATTCCCTTAGCACCCTACCACCAGGGCCGGCCTTAACCATCTGGCGCCCCAGGCGAGCCATGCATTTAGCTCCTTTTTAAGTGTAGGTATAAATATATAGCTATTATTAATAATAATTATAACAAATAGGTAGATGTTTAATAAAATATACCTACTACGAAATAATTACCTAAACAAATTCATACAAATAACAATAAAGGTACCTACCTGCTTATATTTAAGTGCAAGAGAGGCCCGTGAAAAATGCAAAATCATCATTCGTCAACCAGCAACTGCCTTGGGCCGAGGTTCAAGTCCCACAGGGAGCGCCCCTTTGTGCAAGTTGCTCATTTTGTATTTTTTAAACCATTATTTGCAGAAAGGCCATAAGTTACCGCCCAACAAGTTTTTTAAATCATAGGGTAAGTTTTACAAGCAACAAAATCTATATCCTACTACTATAATTCGCTATGGATCTTGAGCAGTTTGGCATTTGGGCGAAATATTCCTGGGTTTAGGTTCTAAGTACATTGCATTCTCGAACACATGCTACTTAAATTAATAAAAATGTCATACAGGAACACTTTTCTTCTACGTCCGACTATTAAAGCGTCCGACAAATTTGGTACGAAGGCTTAATTTATGAGGTTTAGAATCGGTGAGCAGGATCCCACTCTTAAGAAATAGTTCCGCAAAATGTAAAATGATCGTTTTTTTTCATTTTTAGGTTTAGGTTCAGCGTTGATGATGATCGTTGTGATCCTAAAGTCACATCGATCATCAGCACTGATGGTGTTATATGCGTTGACGCCTGACCAGTTGACCACAGTCACCACTGACAGGTAAGCATCATATATATTCAGTGACTTCACCCTAAAAGTAGCCTTAAGGGGGTCGCTCCAACTTTCACGGTGTCCTACAGAGTATTAAAATAGGTTGATATTAATATTATGACGTGAACTAAACTATTAGTGTTTTATGAATACTTATGGCTTTATTACGTAGGTAAGTAAAAAGACAAAAAACGTCAAAAATAATGCAGTGGTTCTTATACATAAAGTTAGTAAAATGCATAATAGGTACTTATGAAAAAGTTCATAATAATTATGGCGTATTTACTTTAATAAACTTTTTTTTAAATCTAGATATATTTAGATAACCTAAGCTACGGGGCGCCCAGGCAGGCGCCCCGGGCGACCATCTCACCCGAGAGCTGGCACTGCCTACCACCGTAGGTACCTTTCGTATATTCCGAGTTATATTCCTTATATTTTCTTCAGCGAAGCTGTGTGTCTAATCGGACTTAATACTTCGTCATAAACACAACACAATAGAGAGATAATTTGGGAATTCATAGCAGTCGCTCAACTGAGCGATTTGCAAAATTACCGAACATCAAAACATAACAAACAGGCGCGGCAGCTGTTGTTGCGTTAACTGTTGTTGTTGCGCGACCGTCGGAGAATAACTTCAGCATCTCATCTCACGCGCGGGGGTTTATTTCGGCTCCGTGGTTTCATAAGGACATACCACCGATCTTGGTAGGGCTGTTGGAATGTCTCATCAGGTCCGTTCAATTTGTTATGAAATTAAACAAGTTTGATATGAAATTTACTTGTAGGCAGTTTCCACGAACTTCGATGTGCGCCTGTGTTTGCGCTTTAATAATATACTCTTTGGTACACGTTGCGGTCGCGGCTACGCTTAATGAAGTTTTGTTCACAGAAACTTCCACCCTTTTTTATTACTGCGCTAAGGGAATCACTACTATTTGGTCACCGACTGAAATTTATTCGAGTACATTCTACGGTTCGTTGTCGAGGGAAAGGATAGTCCCCGATTTATGTTATTGAGACATTTGTATTTCGTGCAAACTAAGCGATGTTTCGGAATGTTAACAGTTTACGTTTATGGATATTTATTACGTTGTCGTCTGTTGATTATTGTTCTCTCATCCGAATAGAGTGGAGGCCGTTGGCAGTTAAGCTGCGACGATCATTTATTTCATTTTATCCACTGTAATTTTAATATGAAATTCAATGGATCAGATAGTTTTTTTTGTGCTGAGGCTATGTTGAGACCTCAAAACAAGTATTTTTGTTATTATTGTGCGGCTACTGTAGGTAGATGACGTTACAGCTACAATTTGTATTCTCTTAATCTATACAAGTAACTTACCGCGTGCGGAGCTGGGGCGGGTTAGTTATTTCTAACGTTGTAGTCGGGTGTAACGTTAATGTATTATACCTACATATAAACTTTGCTCCTGAATCACACTATCTATAAAAAAACCGGCCAAGTGCGAGTCTGACTCGAACACGAAGGGTTCCGTACCAGTTTTTAAGTGCCAATTGGCAATAATAAAGCCTATGTTTATGTAATTAAATGTTTTTTTTAATTTTTATAATTATGATTTATGACGTAATAACAAAAAAACTAGGTACTTACTAGATCTCGTTCAAACCAATTTTCGGTGGAAGTTTGCAACGTACATCTTATATTTTTTTAGGTTTTATTATTCTCTTATTTTAGTAGTTACAGGAGGGGACACACACATTTAACCTACTTTGGAAGTGTCTCTCGCGCAAACTATTCAGTTTAGAAAAAAATATATTAGAAACCTTAATATCATTTTTGAAGACCTATTCATAGATACCCCACAGTTATGGGTACGATGAAAAAAAAAATGAGTTTCAGTTCTAAGTATAGGGATCCCCAAAATCTATTGTTTTTTATATTTTTGTGTGAAAATATTAATGCGGTTCACAGAATACGTCTACTTACCAAGTTTCAACAGTATAGTTCTTATAGTTTCGGAAAAAAATGGCGGTGACATACGGATAGACAGACCGACAGACATGACGAATCCATAAGCGTTCCGTTTTTTGCCATTTGGATACGGAACCCTTAAAACCGGCTACATAATCCGTTGCGTAGTTTTAGACCAAAGCACGAAGTCGCTTCCCGTTGTCTGTCTGCCCCTGTGTATGTACAAACAGACAGCGCGTTCATTTTATACTATGTAATGAAGATTAATTGGCAATTGCAAGAACTGAGAATGACTCCACTATTTGTCTGATTACTGATATGATTGTAATCGTCGTACGTTTGTATATAATACGTTGTGAATGGAAGACATTTTATAAACAATCCGCAGAGATAGGCAGACATTACGACGCACAAACAGCTAGTTGCACATTAAAATCTATGCGACGTCATTAGTCAATGCGACATACCAGTATATAGCCACGAGGTTTTTGGTGAATAAGCGAGCAGGACTTCACTGACAAGACCGCTGTCCTGCGCAGGATACTTAGTTTTTAAACCATATCATAAAACTGGAGCCCGTCTCTGGGACTTAGACATTGGCTCAGGGCGATTCTTGGCGGTTAGTTTTATTTATTGAGAAGTTTTGTCACTCAGACTTCTAGTCGAGTATCGGTCGTTTAACTCTATAAACAGATGGCCAATTAAATATTATCACGTTAATGTAAACTGTAGCAAAAATGAACTATGCAAGTAACATAGTACGCGTATTACCGTCAAGCCTTTACGTATACACGTCGCGTAGCAATATCACGGAGCCAATATATGTCGCGTAGCACCGGATATGATCCGTAGTACAGAGCTCGTAGCAGGTAGGTCGTAGCAGTATTCAAATCGACCTATAATTTACATATCCGTTGTCGATCCTTATTGGCACAGTATGTTACTGCGGGTCCAAGATATGTGTGTCAATAAGACAAAGGGCGTATGTAGATACCCATTAAAATACGTTATGATTATAGTTTATTGGGTACAGTACTCTCAATGTACCAAAGCGTCATGAACGTGTCTATGTATATATGCCAAGACAAGACTTAGAGTAATGAATATCCAACACATACATATAAAATATCCTCCTATTTTTATTTTCACATGTATTAAAAATAAGTATAATATGATACACACAGGGACATTATTTTGTTTAAAATTTCATCATCTGTATAGCTGCAGACACAGTTCATTCGAATGTGAAATAATTGGATTGAACGTAGTTATCGTATTAATTAAAGCGATGGAAGGATTGTCTGAATATTATTTTTCAAAATCTTTAACGATAATAATTGCTTGTTTCAAAATATATAATATATTAATACTGCGCACTGTACGAAGATTTTTAAAGTTAATATTTATGCCAGGTGTGACCCATCGGGTGGCTGATCCTTAAGGAAATTATTCATTCTCATGAAATCTATACGAATAAAAAATAACTGCGATACAGACTAAAGCGTAAGCCCCTTAAGGATCGGACAACGATGTCATACACTCGGTATACGATTATGGGCCTCCTCTAAACAGACCTTGGCTGCAAGGGTCGTTGAAGGATATTGTTATAATCACCACGCTCAGCAGGCGGATCGGTGATCGCAGTAAGATGGTGAGTATCCTTGTACTGATAGATGATTGAGTACCGTTTTACGACATTCACGGTAAGATATGGGGTGGTCTTCTCTAAGCCGGGAACAATAGTCTAGTCGGGTATAATCCGATCTAAATTATTGGTTAGTTTTACACAAATATTTTTTATGTGGACCACGAATTGTTGTTCAGAGTCTGGGTGTGATAAGTGCTTTGTGTCCGTGAAATGAATGTTTTTTTTTAATGAATATAGGCTTACGTTTGACTCTAATCTCGCTTGAAGGAAGGCGAAGATAAGGCCTTAGATGATACACGCGTGCCTAGAAAGTGTCCACGCGTCCTAGAGTGTTCCACTGTGTGAAAGTGTGAATGTTTGTAAAGTCTCCTGCGACACAGGGATTAAATTCAACAGTGAGGGAGCTGTCTTTTTAAATAAATTAAAAAAAGTATTGTTCTTGCAAACATATAAGCGTCATAATTTAACACCTTTACACACACACACACACAATTATATTATTATTATTATCGACAATGTACAATTGTCTTTCTTGTTTAATGTGTATCTTTTTTTTATGGCCATGATCTGAAGATCGAGAGTTCCATTTCCGCGTCGATGTAGAATTGTTTTTTTTTTTTCATAAAATGTATAGTTAAAAGTTTTGTTCGTATTTTTTTATACACATCGATAGGTTAGTTACTACAGACTAACAGTGCTACCGACTATTTACTTTAAAATAGGTACGTAAGAATCTTAACTTATGAATGTCAATGTTTCTCAATGTCAATAAATATACAGTAATATACACTACATTAAACTATCAGTGTTGATTTACCAATCTGAAGGAGGTGGTCTCGCCACGGCAAGGTATTGGAGTATATCAATGTGAGTAATGAGCATACCGTATTACCGTTGATCTAAAAGCCTTTAAATTTATTTTTATCATATCAGCTAACTGAAACGGGCTAAATGGTCTTTTTTATAGAATCAACATTTAGAAATGACTTTCCAGTTCATAGTTGAACACATTCTTCTTTAAGGTTTTAATAAGCCACTCAGACAGCGACAACACCCCACTCCCCCTCCTTGCGAAGGGGACGAACGGTCATCGAGGGCTGATGGTAGACTACCAACGCCCGCCTCACGCTCAGGGCGGCAAAATTTTTCAATCTATAGCTAATTTTATATAAACTAATATAAAGTAATGGGTTTCGTTTTTATTTTAACGGTTTAATTGCTATCATTATATGTCTAGAGCGATCCACATGGACCGAACCGACTTGAATCTTGATATATTCCCATAGTTTTTTTATTTCGAGCATGTAAATGTTACGTTTAATTATATTTTAAATGTGTGTAAAAATATGCCACTCAGACAGCGACAACACCCCACTCCCCCTTCTTGCGAAGGGGGCGAACGATCATCGAGGGCTGATGGTAGACTACCACCGCCCGCCTCACGCTCAGGGCGCCGCGCCACGTCTCCTCATCGTGACTTGTGAGGACTCACATAGTGTGAAAGTCTCGGGAAGAGCTTACTATAGAAATGATCCTATGAAGTAAGGTCTTAATTCTAAAAACTTTCTGAAGCGACCTCATTCAACAGCTGCAAATCTCTATAGCGACTTATAAAACATGACGTCATTCGCACGGCGACATCTAGATGTCCCCAGTAATATTATCGTGACGTGTGGGGACACCACGTGGTGGTATCTGTCACAATGACAGATTATACCACATGGTTTAATCTGTCACAATGACAAATAATACCACGTGGTACGGAACCTGGTTATTTTTTATTTTCATATTATTATATATCAATAAAACGCGTCTTACAACCTGGATCGTATTTAAGATTATATTGACATTGTAAATTATTATTACATTTTACTACTTATAAAATTTAAATTAAAAAAATAATTAGTATTTTATTTTTTGTAAAAAATATTTGACTTGAAATTAAGGTATCCTTACATAAAGGTAAACTATGCTCTTGTATCTCGGCCGCTATAAAAATATTGATGGAAACAAAATAATATTAGAATAGGTAAAACCGCCACAAAATGAAATGTATTTTTCTCTTTCTGTTACAAATATTTTGAAAGTAATGTATAACAACTAAGGTTATATGATTTTTATAAATAATTATTAAAGAATCTGTTGCCATACTTAACCACGTACCTAAAGTATGATTTAAGGATTTAATATATAGACTGACATATTTATATATATTTCAGCAGGAATGAAAGTCTGATATACAATAAATGCAAATTAAACTGCAGCGCGACGAAAACGAGTGACATGTATATTTGCTTTATGTATGACTTTTACAAATTGCGATGGAATCTAAAAATTGGCACAAGCACAGGGCCGGAACATGTCTTTTTTAACACGCTTTTATTATAGTTCGTTTTTTTGTATGAGCAAACAAATGACACACCTGATGTAAAGTGCCTCGGGGGTTCAAATACAAAGGCCTGGGTAGTAGATGTACAGCGGATATAGTTTGTCTTTATTACCTTATGACATTATTTCAATACCTTTTATTTGTTAATTTTGATGGTCTAAATATAGATTGACATTTATAATTTGGATAATTGTGATGATTTAAATATAGATTGCATGTATGATTTCTAGGATATATTTAGTTGTAGAAATTCAGACAATGTTAAAATTATATTACATATACTCATACTTATTAAACTAAATGAACTACCTACCTACCTACTATAAATAAATTAATGTAATCAAAATTAAATAGATCGCGCATAATAAAATTAAATAATAGCCAGATAATTATCAAAATATTTACAACTTTTTCTGTTTACTGTTTATAAGCAGCGATATGACCGTGAATACGGTCAATGTGAATTTTATAAATATAACCTGGTGTCACACCACGTGGTTTGATTTTTCGTTGTGACAGATAACACCACGTGGTGTCCTCACACGTCACGATAATATTACTTGGGACAACTAGATGTCGCTGTACGAATGACGTCATGTTTTATAAGTCGCTATAGAGATTTGCAGCTGTTGAATGAGGTCGCTTCAGAAAGTTTTTAGAATTAAGACCTTACTTCATAGGATCATTTCTATAGTAAGCTCTGCCCGAGACTTTCACACTTTGTGAGTCCTCACAAGTAGAGATGGTCGTTTAAACGACAAGCATATAATTAAACACTATTATTTAATTTAAGCACATAACCACGTTAATTAATTTAAGCAACTATCACTATCTGCTTAATCCCAAATTTTAAATTATCAACTCGAGACACCGCCCGGCCGGCGACGCGACGTGATCGCTAGGCAAGGTACACTAACTAATACTAAACGAAAAAGACTTACGTTCCGTTGTAATGCGATCCAAAATAGACCATAAACTTAAGAGAGTTAAGATTGTTTTTCTTTGGTTTTTTCATCCATAGGTTAGCTCGTTTATCTGTGTGAGTGTGATGTTGATGTATGGAGCGATGATAAACCGACCGTGTTGAATATACTTTGACGTAATAGAAATTGATTTAAATATTGAACTTCTAATTAATTCGTGTTGTAATAATTTTAAACCATATTTGCTTATTTGCTTTTTTGTCAGTGTTGATTTTTCTGCATTCGGGAAAGTAGCGCTCGTTGCGATTTAGAAATTTTTGAATATTTTTAAGTACGTTGTTTCGTGTTTGTGTAAATGTGTTAATATAGAGAAGTGTAAATGTGATAATAAGTGTAAATAATAATATAAAATGTACATAAAATCAATGAACTTTTAAGTACGCCTGAATAATACCAAAACTGAATTTAGCGTTAAATATTAAAGTAAAAAGATCATTCACTTGAAAATTTTATTATTCAGACAGTCCTAAGCCTGTAAAGTACGAAGGAAAGTTCATTGAAATTTAAACTAATATCATTAACTAATATTAAATATTTAATGCCGTGAGTTAAAACTAACAGCTGATAATGTTTTAAATGT
The DNA here is from genome assembly GCA_947037095.2 of Nycteola revayana. Taxonomy (NCBI): domain Eukaryota; kingdom Metazoa; phylum Arthropoda; class Insecta; order Lepidoptera; family Nolidae; genus Nycteola; species Nycteola revayana. Next base: position 520,690 of record OX344857.2, on the reverse strand, counting down.
AAAACTTTTTAAATGAAGGAAAAATAATTTTAAGCAATTAAGCAGATAAGCAGATATCGAAATCGACTTTTGATAAATAATTTAACGATTAAGTCCGTTAATTTTTTTAAGTCGTTATGCCCATCTCTACTCACAAGTCACGATGAGGAGACGTGGCGCGGCGCCCTGAGCGTGAGGCGGGCGGTGGTAGTCTACCATCAGCCCTCGATGATCGTTCGCCCCCTTCGCAAGAAGGGGGAGTGGGGTGTTGTCGCTGTCTGAGTGGCATATTTTTACACACATTTAAAATATAATTAAACGTAACATTTACATGCTCGAAATAAAAAAACTATGGGAATATATCAAGATTCAAGTCGGTTCGGTCCATGTGGATCGCTCTAGACATATAATGATAGCAATTAAACCGTTAAAATAAAAACGAAACCCATTACTTTATATTAGTTTACTAGCGGCCCGCCCCGGCTTCGCACGGGTGGACTTTTATACCCTACCCCTGCCCTACCCTAACCTTACCCTACCCCTACCCTACCCCTACCCCTACCCTACCCCTACCCTACCCTACCCCTACCCTACCCTACCCCTACCCTACCCCTACCCTACCCCTACCCTACCCCTACCCTACCCCTACCCCTACCCTACCCCTATCCCTACCCTACCCCTACCCTATCCCTACCCTACCCCTACCCTACCCCTACCCTACCCCTACCCCTACCCTACCCTACCCCTACCCTACCCCTACCCTACCCTACCCCTACCCTACCCCTACCCTACCCCTACCCTACCCCTACCCTACCCCTACCCTATCCCTACCCTACGCCTACCCTACCCCTACCCTACCCTACCCCTACCCAAAAGTGTCCTATGTCCTTCTCCCAGTTCTTAGCTACATCCCTACCAATTTTCAGCCAAATCGGTTCAGCCGTTCTTGAGTTATAAATAAGTTGAGTGTAACTAATACGACTTTCTTTTGTTTTTAAAATGTATTCTGCTATTCGGGACGGAAACAAATCCAACAAATCAAAAACCATGGCAATCGGTCCAGCCGTTCTCGAGTTATAAGTGTTGTAATAAACACGACTTTCTTTTATATATATAGATATAAAATTAGCTATAGATTGAAAAATTTTGTAATAGCATTTAACTACTGGCAATTTTTATTGTAACATCGCAAATTTTCCCTTCTTGCTTCCCTGGCTCCATCTCTGTCAGTTCGTCGAGTAGCTGAGGACTGAATGTTTGAGTATTCAGCGAGCGCGTCTCATATAATATGCATGAAACTTCTGCGTTTAATAATATTGTAAATAGAGAGATGTCGCGGTCAACGCTATGTGGAATTCGCAACATGTTTGATTTCATTTATTAACTGCGACATCCATTTATTAGCATTTCCAGCAATTTACTTCTATAATTGTGTCATTTTGTAAGTAACTAAAATACATTAATATTTGTATTTAAATAGAAAATAGCCTTATGCGCGACGATGACGGTAAGAGACCTGAAGATGAAAGATCGAGATGATAGGATTACTTTTAGTTTAATCTATTTTTAGTTGTACCTATATGTATGTATATATTATTATTGTATTTTTCTACCAAAAAGATAGTTTTTTTTTACAATAATATGGAATTTAGAAAACAAAAGCTGCTTACTATAAGTACTATGTCTACTTACAATAAATATAGTGCACGTTGTATCTCGTGGCTGGCCTAGATAACATTTGTTTTTGCGATCTGTGGTTATTGTACTCGTACATATAGATACCTGCTAACACCTTACCTCCTTTTCATACGTTTTAACTTCCGAGCCACCTTCCGAGAACTGCCACCGTGCTCTCAACAACAAACATGACAATTCTTAGTAAGCTAATCTTAAGTTTAATAATAATTGAGTGGCGAGTGTCGTACATCACACTTGTGGTCGGTAATTAATGACACTGCTAGGCGGCGCGGCGTGACATCTTGATTATGAGGCGCGGGAGCGTCACGTACATACCTATTTAATACTTGCTAGTGGGAGGAAAAGGAAAAATGAATAATTTTATTTGGGGAAAATAATCGAGTAACACAATCGACACATAATTTACACAGACAACACAGTAGGTACTGACCCAGACTCAGAGCAACTATCTGGTTTTCATTATTTCTGTGTGAAATCTCAGGTTTCTCCAAATAAACCGGAAATAAGTCCTGAGCCAAAGCAAAGACACAACACGTTAAGCGGTGATTAATCACACCTCAATCAAAATGTTGAGTAAGTATTTATTGTTATATGAACTAATACATATTGTAGGGGTATTGTGCGTACATATTGTGAGACTTATTCGCACATTTCCGCGCACACTCGGCTCAGTGTGACAGACAGCTGACGCTCCCGGTGTCCGGGTCGATGTCCCCGCGACGCGCGGATCACACTCTTTATTGCATTTACTATATCATCATGACATTACAAAACTAAGCTAATATAAATTATTTATTAAGATTTCAGTGACAAACTCCGTAGCGTAGCGGTATTTGGCTCGCTTTGAAAAACTTGGAGGTCGTGAGTTCGTTCCCTACGCCACCGGGCAGGAAATCTTTGCAAATATCTTCCCTGGGGAGGAGGACCATGTGGACGTTATTCGGGCTGATGATGATGATTATGTTATAATCAATCCTTTGAATAGTATCAAATAAGCAGAGATGTACAGAATACCATGAACAAAGTATCTGAAATACAAAATACACGATAATTTTAAATTAAGTATTTCAAATACCAGATACAAAATACTTTCGAGAATAGTATCTGAAATACTAGATACAAAATACGTATCTTCTAAATACTTCTTAAGATGAAAATACTTTTGAAAGAAAACAAGATTTTATTTTTATTTTTGACAACCTCCGCAGCTTAGCGGTATTTGGCCCGCTTTAAATCACCTAGGTCGTGGGTTCGATCCCCACGCCAGACAGAAAATCCTTGTGTAAATTCTAAGATTCTTTCTGGTTCTGGTCGGTTAAGGGACTACCCTCCGTGAGAAAGAAAGAGTCGCCATCTATCAATGTGATGATCGACTAATAAGGACATGTTCAGTTTTAAGCATTTATTTTATAAATTTCTAATAACATATTACTAAAAGTATTTTATCAGAAAAAGTATTTATAAAATACTAAGATACCTAACAAAATATATTTATAATTAATAGAATCAGGCGTTACTTTGCGGAAATCCATATTAATCTAATTTAAAAAGACAAAATATCTAGTGTTAATTCCGCTAAAAATGTGTCTATATGCTGTAATGCAATTTTTGCACCACCCTCCCGATTTCTATTAACTTTGATTATGTATAACGTGATATCGTACAAGCGTGTTTCTGTCTACCGTTCCACGCTCATCATAAAGAAAGAAGGAAAGGATCATTTATGTGCCAAAATATGGTGACATCGATAGGTGATATAATAGTGCACAGTCCCGGCATATCTGGCACGATATTCTTAGGGTGTGCAAATGAAGTGGTGTACTTATTTATTATAATGTCAAGTTATATAATAAATCGATTGCTATTGTTCTCTATATTTTCTCTTATTGTCTAAATGTCCTATCCTCTAATTATTATTACATAGTTTTTTTTTTGAAGCTGTCACTGGCCTCGTGCAATCATGTATTTTATTTCCAAAATTGGAAATATAATTTATTGATTGAGATATATGAATGAATAATATCTCGTAGGCACCGTAGTTAAAATGAAATTTTTCCAGAAACACATTTTAAAACATAGACATTTGCACAAAACTCCCTTAATATACTAAAAGTCATAATCCCTCAATCTCATCGCCAGCGACCGCCCTGAGCCGTGGTCCAAGCCTTGTCCAAGGATACTTAGTTTGTAGTTTTTAAACCATTTATTAAGGCTGGAGATCTGCTCGCCTTTATGCCCGGTGAAGTAGCAAAAGCCTCGTGGCTACGTACGTAAGTCCATTCTAAAAAAAAGTTTGATAAACTTCAGTGCTTTATATAGGTAAATGTTGCAACACTTTTGTTGTATTAAATTTGTCACATATGATGTTATGACAACCCTGACGAAGTACTTAACTAATAACACTCGGGAAAAGTTCGTAACAGAGTGACATTTATTATCCTAACTTAACTGCTTTGCCCACAGATGGCGCTAGTTTGTACATAGACAATATTTTGATTCCACAGATAAAATTTATACTATGATTTTGACTTCACGTGCTTTCTTCATATGGAACGGAGGATATTATATAGATTTTCTCTTCCTATAGTAAGACATCGGATTTGAATCCACTTCCCGTGAGTTTTGACTTAATTAATTCTGCTAAAATAAGCGTACTGCAATATAATTACTAACAAACGTATTTAAACGGGGCGTTACTTTATAGATACAGAATCACGAGAATTTAAGCCCAATTTAAGGTAAATCTGCTATATTTCCCCATGGGGAACAATTTCACGAGACTCATTCGTGGAACTGATTGTGTGGACGCGATTTCCCCATGCTCTACCTTTAATTACATTTCTTACTCCATAGTCATTTAATTGTCTTTGTTGACACTATCTACATAATGTAATGTTCTATAGCGTTCGTATTGTGTCAGATAAACCACGATCAAATCGAAACATATACTTCAAATATTATATACTGGCTTTCCGCACGCGGTTTCATCCGCGTAACTCCCGTTTCCGTAAGAACCAGGGAAAAAAAATTAATGAAATAAAACCTATAGCCTTCGGACTAGTTGTTCCTGAAAATCTAAGGAGCTTTTAAGCAAACTAACAAACAAACTCTTCAACTTCATATGTATATTAGTATAGATAAGCAATGCTAGTTATTTGTTCCCTGGGTCAAATGAAGTACTTGTACAAAACCATGATATTACTAAAATGAAACAAAAAATAAATAAGCTTTTAATCATACAGTTTAGGTTCCTCGTTAAGTAAAGTAAAGTTACTAAAAATGTCCTTCAGACGGAAATCGAACTAATAAAACAACTTTGATCATGAAGTTATTTTAAAAATTTTGGGAACTGCCTCGAGTCTGTCATTGATCTACACATCAATCACCTTTTGTTTCAGTCTGGCGTCAACACCAAAGTAGGAGGCGTCGCGACGCTTTCATAAGAGCGTCGTTACACTAAGTGCGGGGGCACACTATGCTTTGCGGCGCCGCACCGTAAATATTTCACCGTATCGGCGGGCACACGGCGGGGAGTGGTGAATGCATTTACGATCCATTTTTATTAACAGTAACCAACGCTGCTGAGGTGCCGCTGCGACATAACAACGGCGGCGCCGCACCGCTCGTGTGCCCGCCGATACGGTGAAATCTTTACGGTGCGGCACCGCAACGCATCGTGTGCCCCCCATTAACTAGGAGGCGTCGCGACGCCTTCATAAGTGCGTCGTTACACTATGCAGGAGGCGTCGCGACGCTTTCATAACGGCGTGGTTACACTCATCAGCTATATTTATACAAAACATTCAATCTGTATCTAAAAAAAACCTCAGAAATACACCAAATATAATCGCTAAACATCTGAACAATTCACTTGTTCGGTGTTTGAAGTCCCGATGAATGCCATTTTCAATCAACTCCCGATCTCTCAGCGCCTCGAGCTTCACAACTTAATGAAAATCTAATTAGTCCATTTTTCTGTTGGCAGACCTCGGTGTTGTGTGGGCCAACAAGAAACCACAATGACCTATTTATTTTCGAAGTGAATTAAGAAAATTAATTAATGTTCGACTGGAGCCCATTGTTCAGCGCTTACTGCTAGTAATTGAATTGCTCTCGCACCTGGTGATACGGCCGTGTCATGCCTTTCACTTTATTTATAAAGACTTATTCAAAATGATACGTGGAATAAACTTAGGTGGATAAGATGGGGGGATATAGTAGTTTTAAACAAACCTTTGTTTCGTAATATTATGATATAAATTATTAAAAATCTCTGTTCCCAAGGCAGTTCTACTTTTTCCCCGGGACTTAATGGAACTCGGTGTTCTTTGCGATTTCCAGTATATTATATGTAGTTAGTTTAAGCTTAAATTAGCTACTTTAAATTTCATATATATCTACGCTGAATAAAATATTCTGGCAGTGCTCAAATATTAACTAATTTACATTATAAATATTTAAACTCCATTCACTTGGATTATGTTATTCATTATTATCATAATATATCACTATTATTATACATATATCCAGTATGTAATCCCGACTTCTGAATACATATTATATATTTTTTTATTTTAGACCATAATAAATTCACACCCTCGACAGATATAAATATAATATTCTAGATAATTATGATTTTCCTGCAACTTCGTTTAAGGTAATTGTAGTTTCTGATAAAATGCAGTTTGTCTGTAAGAGTTCTAAGCCTACCGGAGTGCTGTGCTCGCAGTCCATCTTCTCCACATGTAACGTGACTTTCTGTGCCTATGTAAATGTGTTTATACATTTATTTGCTACAATCTTAAATAAGTTGTAATTAAATAATTTTAAGGTATGTTAAATTCTAAATGTAGGGATTTTTTTAATTACGACATTAAATATTAAGTATTAAAATATTAAGTAAGCATGGTGTCAGTACTGTCAGTACGTATATGGTCAGTGCTTCAATGAATAACCACTGTACCTATGACGCGGGGAATGATTGTTTCTGCACCGCATCATATAGAAAAATGTACCTATCCATATTCATATCCAGTGCCGGTTTTAGCACTACCTGCGCCCTGGGCGAGAGTTTTTCGGCACCCCCTAACAGCAATTCAATGACATAAAAATACATTAAAACTAATAAAATTTAACTTTTCTAGCTTTTTTATCGCCCAACTCTTTTATTGGTTTATTAAAATCGATATTTTCAGCAATTTGCTAACCTAGATTCGTAACTAGATCTGTCAATCTAGATTGGGATATTCTTGATCGGAACTAAGTTTAAATCAGTAAGTTTCGTAAACCTTGACTGAAATTATTGTAATGTCCAAAAGACAGTTGAAAAATTAAACCTCAATTATTTTTTTATGGAGAAGGTATAGGCTCATCGCGAGTAGTTTGACGCTAAACACATCGAATTCTTGTGATGGCTCTAAGCACAGGTTCAATTTCTAGTTCTTCCGCCAATTCCTCTGTAGTAAAAATTTCACTTTTATGACATTTCGGTTAATTTTGGGAATTTGCCGCCCCTTAATGTCTGGCGCCCTGGGCGGTCGACCAACTGCGCGCTACCCTAACGCCGCCACTGTTCATATCTGTCCAAGGTCAATTTTTTTAATCTCCAGGTAAAAAATACTACAGGAATAAATTTGAATTTTGCCAGAATTTCCATACAAATTCTGTCAAGTTTAAAATTTATTCCTTTGAATTTTTTTATCAGACGATTGAAAAATCAAACCTAATTATGATTATAACAAAAAAAAAACACAAACAAAGATACAATATTAACATTATAGAGTATCATAACAAGAAGCACATGTGTGGTACTAATTATAAAATAAAATTAATTATGTAACACAATACGGCGTAGCAAGGCATATTATGTACTAAACCCTGGCTTTATGTCACGGAAAGTCATACATAAATTACAATGATACCCACTCTGAAGCTATGTACAGACTCGTCCGAGATACTGAACAAATAGGGCCGACGTAAGCCCTCGTAGGCCGTTAGCACAACATACATCACCTCAGCGCTCCACGTCCCGCCCGTCCTCCCGTCGGAGTTCATCCGATATACACTGACAAGTGATCATCTTACTGCTGTAATCCATCTTTTTTAAAATCCTTTTAACCCTCTCCATGGATTGCCGAGAGCTGTCTCATTAATGTTAATTTAAACAGCTGTCTCGCACTTTAAATTTAAATCTCTTGGACTTTGCAGAGGACGCTCAAGAGATTGCCATATTTTTTATACTTAATTTTCTATTCATAAAAGTGCAGTGAAGTTTCTTACGTTAAGAGATTCATTAAGTTAATGTTGAATGTACTTTACGTGGTTCGAGTTAAGATTCTTAAGTGAGATATTAACAATCAAGGGTGCTTATTTTGATTCTTTATACTAGTCTAAGTTAGTAAATGTGTTTAAATGCGTTTAAACGCGCTTATCTGTGGATATATTTCAATTTTTGGGTTTTAATTGAATAGCTTATTTTGGACACAATGACTACACACGTTCACCTGCTTTACGAGGCAAGTGTGAGATCATCTAGTAACTTCGGGGTGCTTCTGTGTTTTTGGCATGAACTTGCAGTTTGAACATGCATTAATTAGTAACAGAATGTGAGATAATGATAGGAAATGAAAAAGTATAGTGATGAGAGCATTGAGAAGTATGTATGTCGTGAAATTGATAAATAGAGTGAAAAACAGCGTGACCTGATGTGGGTTGAAAGAAGACATATTTATAAGGAATTTTGGAATGATTTGGGCATGTAGACTGATGAATATGGAAGATGCAAAAGAGTTGTGCCACGATGGAGACCGGTGGCGTTCTTTTGTCTCTGCCTACCTTTATGGGAGAAAGGCGTGAAGATATGTTTGTAACTTGGATGCCGGTTATTACCGCTAGTCCAACGAGGTACCAACTAATCATGCAAAAGCTTTTTAAAAAATCATAAAACGTAGGTATACATAATGATTACCGATTATTAATTCATAGCGAACATAATTCCGTCACCACGTTCTGAAGCGAGGTAATGAGAGCCACAATCTCCTCCGAGATTTAAACAGTGCAAATAGACGCGTTAAGCCCACGCCCACCAGCGCCACTTATAAATTAGGTCGCGCTGAGAGGTGGTATGATTTACTGGCTGCACCGGTGGTCTATCTTATCGCTGCTCAATTGAAAAAGCGTCAAGTTACGCACCTTCTCGTTGAGAATATTTATGGGCGTTGGAAATAAGCGTCCATTTAATATTTGCTGTTCGTATAAATGATCAGCTTTTGTAACGCGTAATTTGTTGCTAAAATACTGTTGTTTATTACAAACAAAAGTCATTGCTATTGATTCCAGCAATGATTTTTGTTTCTTATACAAGGTGTAACGGAAAGGGTATATATGTACATAGAAAGAGCAAGGCTTCTTTGGATCATAACAAACGATATGGCAAGGGTTTCAACTCAAAATAAAATAAAAAAAGTAAGTATTATTTTGCAAACAAAAAATAAAAATGCGGAACCCTTTATTCAGAAATACCAGGAGTAAGAGGTTTATTTTTACTTGCAAATAGTTCGTTGACATCGATCAGCTGATTGAGTGCTAGTGATGTATTTATTTCAATTTGAAAAGTTTGGTTTCTGGTATCTATTAATTAAAAAAAATCATTACTTCCGGACTTGTAGTTGTTGACTTGACTTGTGACTTGACTTGTGACTTGACTTGTGACTTGACTTGTGACTTGACTTGTGACTTGACTTGTGACTTGACTTGTGACTTGACTTGTGACTTGACTTGTGACTTGACTTGTGACTTGACTTGTGACTTGACTTGTGACTTGACTTGTGACTTGACTTATGACTTGACTTGTCTTGTTTAAATAACCCTTGCCATATCGTTTGTTATCATCCAAAAAAGCCTTGCTCTTTCTATGTATATACCTTTTCCGTTACACCTTGTATATAACTAGTTCCCTGCGCGCGGTTTTACCCGTGCAGCTCCCGTTTCCATGGTAACTTCATAATTAATTATAGCCTATGTCATCAGGGGGTAGTGTAGCTTCCTAACGGTGAAAGAATTTTTTAAATCGGTCAAGTAGTTTCGGAACCTATTAAATACAAACAAAAAATCAAATCTTTACTCTGTATAATATTAGTATAGATAATATCTTAATCTTTTAATAATAAATAAAGCTAAAGAGCGTGTTTGTTTGCTTGAAAATGCTAAACTCAGAAACTACTCGAGCGATTTGAAAAATTATTTCAGTGTTAGATAGCCCATTTCTCGAGGAAGGCTAAAGGCTATAGATATGTGTTTATAAAGTTCCCACGGGAACGTATATATTTATTTTTAAATTGTACTGCTTTAATTTTATTCAGTTTAGAACAATGATTCCATTCCAGGCTTTAATTGTACGTACGAGTCGTAAAGATTGACATGCAATTGCAAACGAATGTTTACCCACTAAAACCCTCCGGTCTCCTCAGAACATCAGTAACGACACAGTACAACAAATTCAGGTACAACACCGTGAGTTGTAGACGCATGACATTCGGTGCAAAATATAAAAGCCTGGGGTCGCTAAAAGTTTTTCGTCAAAAAAGGATAATCCAGTAATTTTTATTTATGACATGTCGGATGTCTTCATGTTAGTGTCGGACTCAGTCAAGCGATGCGACGGGACACGTTCCCCGTCACACTGTACTTACAAACAGTATTATTATTATTATTAATTGTCTACTTATAATAATAATAATAAATTTATTTATTTTCATTGGTGCACAAATTTATACAGTAGGTACAATACATTTAAATAATCTAGGTAATACAATATGGTGCCTGTATAGAATTAAATCTGTGCCACAGGCGCTATGGGCACTTGATTAGTATAAAATAATGATCTTATTTATGTAATTTTAACAATATTTATTATAGACATAAAACTATGCATATAATTAACTAAACATTAAATAAAAATACTTATCTACTTAAAATACTTCAAACAGTAATATGAAACCTATTTTTATTTGACGACAGTCAGCAAATCTTCCGTGCGCTCATAATTTAGTGTTTGTAAATATTCGCAAACTCGCGTTTTAGATTTTGCATAGTTTAGGTCATATATTGATGTTTCTTTGTTTATTTTATTATACAGATAGGGACCCAAAAATGCAAAAAACCTATTAGTATAAACTTAGTTAGTTAGTTAGTAGTTTAAATAAATAGTACGCAAGATGTCTGAGTATTTATTTACTAACAACATTTCTAGTTTCAAAACGCCGTGAGATTAATCCTTTCCTTCTATATAAGTAATTACATCTCTATTATTTCTTATATATGCATTTCATAAATACATGTTTTCATTTACGCAATAACAAGGATTAATGGACGGGACTTCCGTCAAAATCGGTCCAGCCGTTCTAGAGATTTGCCGGAACAAACAGACAAACATACAAAAATTGTATTTTTTTTAATTTAAAGCGGTTATTTCAATATGTATTGCAAACAGACACTTCACGTTTATTTATTTGTACGTATAGATAAATTATATGTTGTATAAGATAAAACTCAGCACTTTCGCAAGTGATCGAGCGCTTTCCTATTTTCTACCGATCTGAATAAATAATAGACCGTGGTCAAGTGACAGGCGAGTGCTCGCAGCGCCGCCGCAGCACAAGACGGATTCCTCGCCGAGGCAGCTCCCCCTTCCCCCCACTGTAGCTCGCAGCTATTACTTAATCCACGTCACACACTTGATTTCCTGTGATGTGTGCTGACTGACAGCTGTAGCTGAGTCCTGACGCCTTCATATCGCCTTCATACATAATTTAACGTAAGACTGGGAGGAAAATCTCGGCGCTTTCGTTTTATGTTTGTATTAATAAAATATATTTGGAGGAGTGATGTTTGGTGAACGAGGAATTGGTTGTAACGAAAATATAAGTGGAGTAGGTATTCAATGAGCCTGGTAATAAAAGTATAAGTAAAAATATGTGAATATTGTTTTAGTTCAGATCTCAGCTTTCTGCTAGTTTTACAAAATTTACCCATCGATCAAAATATTTTTGCTAGCTTACCGCACGCGGTTTCTAATTCATAATTAAGTGTAGGCTTTATATACATGGCAAGTGTGAGCGGCACAGTCGGAAGGGGAAGACCTCGACGAACGTTCTCTGACCAAATCGGAGACATCCTCGCAAAAGGTCAAATAAGATCCACCCTAAACCGACGTGCTTGTATGAAGAATGTTATGAGAGTGAATGAAGCGAAAGATGTGTGTAGGGATCGTAGCAAGTGGAGGTCCATTGTCTCTGCCTACCCCGCTGGGAAACAGGCGTGAGCTTATGTATGTATGTTTATATATATACTACCAGTTGTTCGTTTGGCTCGTCGTCTGTACAATGATTTGACCAAAAAGTTGCCAGAGCTCGACATTCACTTTCAAAGCCTTCCTAAATTTATGAAACTACTGAAGCTTTAAATTGATGTTATAGTTGTTTTGTTTTATTTTATTATTTTTTCTTAACATTTTTTTTCAACATAATTTTCTTACATAGTTAATATTATTCAAAATTATTAATAATGCATGATGTGGTTAGCTTATATTGTAAGTGCAGTTAGCTTTTAATAATTTGGTATATGTTATGTGTTATTGCTGTATATTTAAATATATACAGGTTTATTCGTAAAACACCGGTCATCTCTCAGGACTATATTACTAACATCATAAACAACAACTTTTGTTCTTCGACTTTTTACAAAACATAATACATTTACCAAAAACAAACTTTCAATATTTCGTTGTCCTATCTAACACATTTCAACTTCCCCGCTCCCCTCGCTATTGTCGGTACTATCGCTTTCTTTTGCTTCGCATAGACTTCGTAACATTTAGAGCGTTGAATTTAAATATTTTTATTTTTGTGTGTAAATCTGATGTTATAAAAGTCATAGAACAAAAGTTGTTGATTATGATGTTAGTAACGTAGTCCTGAGAGGTTACCGGTGTTTTACAAATAACCCTGTATTTAACAGAGAAGAATCCGTTTTTATATATAAATATTTATATTAAAGTAATAGCTTTTTACAGTAGCAATATTGTTAATACCAAGCATTTATGTCATTGATCAGAAATTGATTAATATCCGTGTTATTATTTACTTACCTTCCTCTGTAAGCAAAGATATTATACTAGTCTACTGGTTATTTGGCACATCTTTGTCGCTTTAGTAAAGCAACAGCTGTTAGGTCAGACCATTTTTTTTTTTTATATTTTGCTGAAATGGGTTAACGCTAATGATACGTCTGCGCCCAATTCTATATGAGAGAGTCTTGCAGAGGTCTGGAAAGATAAGGTTGCATATCTAAAACCAACCTGTTCGAAAGTTCCTGTGTTTTTTTAGCTAACAAATGATAACAAGTAATTGAAGCTCACTTTTATGTAAATAATTTCGCACATTTTAGGGAACTGCGCTCTTCTGCAGTGGGGTTACATTATCGTAAGTATTATCACATATTTAAATTTTGTGTATTTTTTGTTGTTGACGATACATATAACCCGATATACGTTATATACCTACATATTTTTATAGCTGAGCCATATACACTTGAAGTTCAGTAACCGATGGGACCAAATATAAGTGCAGCTAGTGCAAGTGCAGTAGATGTACAGCACACCCGGGCCTTATCCTGCCGGTCCCCTCCCCTTCCACAATACGAACCTTTGGCGTGTTTAGTTACGCACAGAAAAGCCACATTAATCAATAATGTCATTTGGTTGTGGTATTCTGTAAAGTCGAAGATTTCTCACTATAGTCGTTTTTGAGTGCAGTATCGCTGTAAGGGCACAGTAACTAAATATGGGTATTTTGAGAGAATAGATGTTGACTAGAGATGTGACTAATATATTCGTAATAGATACAGGTATTATAATACAACCCATGTATATTAATATTAGGTTAGGCGAGATTAGAGTAATAGGTTACCAGGTATCAGTCAAATAATAGGGAAGCGTAATAGGCGAATCGCCTCGCTAATCTATATCGCACTCACTCGCCGACGAGTGAGCGAGATGACTAGATTCAAATCACCGATTCATTCCTTGTAATAGGCATACGTGAATAAAATAATGAAAGTACATATTCGCGAGAATCTTGTATTTCATATTAATTATTATGGAGAATAAACGCAGGCATCAATATTAGATAGAGTAGCTAATAATGAATCGGTTCACTAATATTTAGCTAATACCCAGTAATAGGTATGGTATCATAATATACGATAACTAATATATTCAATAATAGGATTTCCTAATATAACATCTCTAATGTTGACCTATTCTCTCAAAATACCCTAATTTAGTTACTGTTAAATATCATTTTAGAAGCGTAACACGTGATATCGTATCGTTGTCGCGCCGTCGCCGCGTCGGATCGGGTTGACGCGCCCTATATCGATTAGTTTATTAATAAAATCTTAGCGGTACACTGGAATTTAATTTTTTTTAGTTTGTTGTATAGAATTCCTGTTGCACGAGTACTTACGCTACGGTAAAAATAAAAATGTGATTTAAAGGCTTCACCCGAATGGGCATGTTCTAATCATCTCCGCAGGCAAACATGCCCATTCTCTGCTCGTTTGCTAAGGAATGGACAGTAGCGTTTACCCTTTTTATTGCCTTTACATATTTATTAATAATGTAATCAGAATCTGGATATTGGACCAATTCTAACCATACTTCTGACTTGTGGTCCCATGAATAGTAGCTTCAGGTCAGGAAAGAATTCTTTAATTTTCTTACAACATTTTTTCCTGTCGCAACACTGCAATAGAACGAACGACCTGGCAAACTTAAGGTTAGACTCAAATGTAATATTAATAAGCTCATTTGAACTTTATTATGTACACAGTATAAATAATGTTTCGCTTTACTTTGAATGTAGTTTAAATTATATTGGTGTAGATTTGAAGTACGTAAGACCCGACGCGTACTCTACGTCCATGTTGTATTCATCAACAGCCCGTTTACGTCCACTGTTGAACATGGGCCTCCTCTTAACAGACCTTGGCAAGCCAGGATCGTTGAGGGATATTGCCATAATCACCACGCTTGGCAGACGGATTGGTGATCGCAGTTAGATGTAAGCCTTGAGCTTATAGATGCTGCTGCCCATCCATCAGCCATATATCCCTTAGTAGCCTTTGACGACACCCATGGGAGGACGTGGGGTGGTCTATTCTAAGCCGGAAACCACACGGCGTGTTATTTTTATTTATTTACTATTATAGAAATTCTATTCTTACTAATTCTTAGTCAATAACATCTACATCTAGGTAATAAGGAAGTCGTAGTTTCAGTAAACATTACAGTTAATCGATATCGGATAGCGAGACTGAGGCCGTAGAGAACGCATCTCCATTTACTCACATATTTACTCTAAATAATCCATTATTATCTTTGATAACTCTACATTAGGGTGTCACGAGCCGAAGTAAGATCATACTAAGCGTGTATTACTAACGCTTATCAATCATAGACACTACTGCGCTAAACTTTACATCCTTTACGTAAAGTAGGTAACTTTTACAACAATAAGCTATTTTATTTAGAATCACAAAGCTATTAGAGAAGGGACAACCGATTAGCGTTTGTTAATTACTATTTAATTTAAGTATGCCCTGTCTAAGCCTGTTAGTTCGCTTCCAAATACAAGGTTACTACCATAATCACATTAATTGATAACGATTCGCTAAGTCAACACAGAACCTAAACCCGAGAATGTTGGGATGAACCGCGTGCAAATTACCACAAAGCAGCCGGTGTGCCGCGCTGACTCGACGTTACCACAGACGAACGAAACACAACCTTATCCCTTTCACTTAATGATAGTTTCACATTACATAGCGCCGACTTTGCTATTCCATTCCTCGTTTTCATGAAAATATATGCAGAATTTTGCTATTACAGCTTTGTGCTTTCAAACTAACCTAACGTATAACATGAGCGCCTGGAATTCTTATATTATTACATTTCTCGTAGTAACAGAGATAGATACACATAGACAGCGGCGTCTGTTGAGCCAACACAGATAAGGCAGACGCGGCGACTTCCGTACGTTGAGAATAATGCGCTCACTCTACTAACATATATGGCTACATCTCCGGCGGCGTTGCAAATCGCAGCCGCTCGCGTGTCGCCCGCCTAACGTATTGCCTCGAGACGAGCGCGAAATGGCCCCCGAGACCTGCCATCTCTTTGAATTGTAAAAATCTGGGCCTTCAAGCGAATACAGTGCTTATCCACCCGGCATAGGAGCGAGTACGCTGCAGCCGCGAGACCTCTTTGAAGTTAAGTATCATTTTTGCAAGACTTATTTCCTGCATTATTGATACCAGGACATTTGCGAAGTTGTGTGTTCTGATGGTCGGAAGCGTGAAGGACACTCACCGATGTGGCGTACATCCTTAACAAATATCTTTCCTTGGACTTATTTACAAAATAACAATGTAAATGCAGAATTTTACATTGAAAACCACACACAAAAAAATTAACTAGGTACTGGTGCTACAAAGTTGTGCGTATATATCAAAGGAAACTAAATAGTTATATGAGGGCGGGGAGTATTTCCACAGCGGCACATAGTCGTACATGAGGGGGGCGCTCACTCTCGGCTCCGCATGTAAAATGTACGAGTGTGAAATATGTGACGCGCGACGCTTTGTATCTATTCAGTGCGGAACGAGGGAAATTTTTAATTTGAGCGCGACCCGACATTGGCCATTAGGCACAAGTTGGTCGACAATGGCGCCACCGCAGTGCAAACAATGCTTCAGCAAAAATGTGGATAAAAAGTGCAAACTGAATGTTTCATGTGTCAACCGCTGGCGTTAAATGAAAATGTGGTTTATGGCGCATTGTTGCTGATATTCACAAGTTTCGGCTATTGTTTGATGTCGCCCCTCGGCGCGGGCACCGGCTCGCGGTTTCCTCGCTGTCGGCAGCCTGTTTAGTTTTCACTCAGTATCGGTGCACAAAGCTCCGACAAAGGCAGGCGCTGAATGAACGCGTTCTCGGGGGATTGTCGGCGCGTTCGGCGCCTTTTGTCGGCGACGCCTTTGTAACAAGTTTTATTCGACGTGAGTCGTAAATGAAGTTCTGAAGAAAGAGCTTTTAGTGAAATTAATGAGTTTTCTATAGACTTGTCGCACTTCACGCAGATCTGTTAACAGAAAAGACTCAATGCAAAGTTTGTTCTAAATCTAAACGTTTGTGACGCGACAGATGTCGCCTTTAGGTATCACAATGTCCTCCGTTTTAAGTAAATTGAAAATGAAGACATGTCTTTTTTGTCATATTGTAAGTTTATTTCGATAGTAATCAAATCCGAGGTAGCCAAACTGACAGATGGTTGTGAAGAAGTAGACCATTTATAATAGGCCCGCGCAAAGTGTATCATTTTTGCGATTGGAACATTTGCATATGAATCACTAAACTGTTCCGGAACACTGATATGTTTCATTTGGAACATTTGGAACACCGGCACCGGCTCAAAAGATGCAATTGAATGAACATGCAATTCAAACAATATCATAAAACAACTGATCGTGTTTGTTTAAACTTGCTCAAACATAAATAATTCAAAAAGCTTTGTCAAAGTAAAATGATATCTAGTCTTCTATTTCATACAAGAAACAACCTAATAGTATTTGATATGTAAGCACCATAATGGTTATTATTACGTGCATTGAATCAAGAGCCGCTGTCCGAGAGCTAGCGAGCGAGCGTATATGTATCCCGCTCACCGCTCAGCATTTTGTGTCTCACTCAAATCTCTCACTCGCAACTCGCAAGCGACGTCGCGTCGTTCACGGTCCGGTCGGTTCGCAAAGTAGTGTTACAGATTCAGTGTTCCAAATGATGCATTTAAAACATTACTGACGTTCCAATCTTTCGAAACACTAAGATGTTTCGGAACAGTGAGTCGGTTCAGTAAAGAGTTACACACCTCTAATTTATAAATTAGGCGCCCATCAGAAACTATCACCAGTCTTCTCCCGGAGCTCGATGTTAGACATGCGCAAAATGTGTCAGTAAAAAGAAATGAATGAAGCTTTTGGCTCAATGCAGTAGTCCACTGATTTAGTTCAGTACTTCATTTAGTTCAGCAAATCACAACGAATCAATGAGATATAGACATGCGCAAAATGTGTTATTGAAGTATACATACTTCATTTGAACTAAGTGAACTATATCACTCATTTACTTCACTAGTTCAGCTTATGAACAAGATTAATTTGAATCAGTTTTCGCATGTCCTTCAAACGATCATCGAATTCATTTACTTCACTAGTTCAGTTTATGAACTAGATTCATTTGAATCAATTTTCGCAGGTCTTTCAAACGATCATCGATCGTGCAATGAACTAATAACGAGAATGATTATATTGTTTTGTATTAGTTCTTTATGTTTTTTTTTTAAATTATAAGTACCTATAGCTTTCATTTAAAAGCATTAAGTTATATTGTGTACGTATTATATTGAATATAAGAATTTTAACACTGTGAACTAAATGGACTAAACTGAACTATTGAAGTATATGAATCTGCACTGAACGAAAGAGATACAGAGTGATTCCAACTGAAGTACTTCAATTGAAGGATTCATTCGCGAACTACACATCTCTACTCGATGTCTCGCGACATGGCCATTATTAGTTCTTTATTATTCGTTGGGGCGGCTGGGGCGTCGGACTTGCGATCATGTATCATGGGGTTGCCGGTTCGACTCCTACCCATTGCACTACCGACGTGAACGCACTCGTAACACAAGCATTTTAGCTTAGCACGAGGGGTTAACAAGAATACTAGGAGTCTCTCTGCTAGTAATCTTATAAAAAACCAAAATTTTCGATTTCTTTTTTTTCCTAATTTTATGTCATTGATTTAAATTGTCGAAAGGATTATTTTAATTAACATCAATTTTGATACCGTTAATTTAAATTTAATCTTAAGGCGCTGTACTTAGTCAAAATAGGCTTCAAAAAACAGTTTTTTAGCCAAATGTTTACATTTTAGAGCAGCTAAAAAAATATATGTTAATCTTGATCATATTTAGGCTGTATTTAGTTATAAAGTTCCTACGGGAATGGGAGTTACATCTAGTACATATATAAAACAAAACATTATTTTAGTACCTTTGACCACACCTCATATTCATAACTAAAAATACGAGGTTTATCCCCAAGGGGGTAATCAGAAGACCGCAAAATTATCGTTTTATTGGTCTAATAAGTTCAACATAAAATGACAGTAGTACAATTAGTGTAATTTAATGTCTTCGTACATCTATACTTATACTGGCTTCCCTCATGCGGTATCGCCCGCGTATATTCCATTCCCATCATCATCAACATCAGCCCATATAATGACCACAGCTGAACATGGGCCTCCTCCTGAGGGAGGGTTTTTGCCATAGTCACCACACTTGGCAGTCAGATTGGTGACCGCAGTGTTATGTTGTAATACACAGGGGTAACGCTGCTGCCCGCTCCCTGGTTCGTTTGTTACAGATGAAGTTATAACCATAGTGTTCAAAACACGTTTTCGGTAAATTTTCTCGATAAAAAAAACCCATAAAATAACCATTAAAATTGAAATTGTAGCAATTGTAACTGTATTATTTATAAACAAATCTCAATAATATTAATAACAGTGATGTAATATATAATAATAAAGGGAACTGTTGTTTTTATTTATCGATTGGAATAAGATATTTGCAAGGATTAATGTATTTAATAACTCGAACGAGTCGAACGAAACGTTGCGCCATCGCGGCGTCTCTTCGCTTCTCTTTCATTTCTACGCGGAGCAACAGTGACAAAACTAATACGTAAAAGTCGTCTATTCACCGCGCCTTAACATATTATTATAACCTTTCAGATAGAATGTAAATTATTTTATGAATACATTCAATTAATTGAAAAGAGAATGTGCAGCTCCTTGCGTTCCCACCATATTAATTACGTTTATATTAGACTAGCTTCCCGCGCGCGGTTTCACCCGCGTAACTCCCGTTCCCGTGGGAAATGCATAATAAAATATAGCCTATGTTCTTTCTCAGGCTCTAGACTAGACTATATCTGTACCAAATTTCATTTAAATCGCTTCAGTAGTTAAGGCGTGATTGCGTAACAGATAAGGATAGTAAGGATAAAAACACATTCCATATGTTATTAACGACATCTTTAAAAATCACATCAACACTTTTTGTCAAACGGTTTCGTGAATGATTATGCTCCCTCGATGAATTCATTAATAAGCTGACTTGAACGTATAGTAACACTAAGAAAACATCTGGCCATAACGAGACATTTAAAAGCGGCTATAGCCCAATGGCTAGGGTTGTCGGACTTGTAATCTTGTGGTCGCCGGTTCGATCGCCAACCCATTGCACTACCGATGTAAACTCACTCGTAACACAAGCATTTTAGCTCAGCACGAGGGGTTAACAAGAATACTATACACAGCAAAACTCTGCTAGTAATAATGTAAAAAAACAAGTACTTGCGATCCTTTGCTTTTATTTTTACGTTATTAATTTAACTTTATATAATTTCTTTCTTTAATAAGTTACTGGGAAAAATTAAAGAACGTAGTCTTTCAAAAGGAACGCGTATTTGTTGCTTTTCTCCGAAAATGTCTTTTAAACTGACAGAATAGAATAAAATGAACAGAAAATTATCAAGCTTTTTGTTTGAAGAAATTCTTAAGTATTTCTCTTTGGAAAATTGTTTGACGAAGTTTGATGGCTGAAAAATTATCTGAATCGAAAATCTGTAGAGCTGTGAAAGTTTGTGGTATCGCGGAGAGGTTATTAAGTCGGCAGTTGTCCGCGCTGAGCCGCGGGGAAGAGCAGGGAATAGATCAGAAGCGACACGAGCATGGTGTTATAGCGTCACTACACAAATCATTACCCAACTGAATAATTTGATTATCATTGGCAAATACTAGTAGTTAGTGGCAACGACAACCTCCGTAGCGTAGCGGTATTTGGCTCGCTTTAAATCTCGGAGGTCATGGGTTCGATCCCCACTCCTGACAGGAAATCTTTGTGTTAATTCTAAGATTTCTTTCCGGGTCTGGTTGCTTAGCATGCTTTACGGGGCACGGAGGGTAGTCCTTCAACCTACCAGACCTGGAATGAAATCTTAAAATTCACTCAAAGATATCTTGTCCGGCGTGGGATAGAACTCACGGCTTCCGTGATTTAAAGCGAGACTTACACCACTACGCCATAGATATCTCAAATAAGTGGTTGAGATCCTTTGAAGAAAAAAAAAAGTTTTTATTCACGTAAACCTATTACAGGCATTTGAAAAAGTGGCCGTAGCCCGTGGCTAGGGCGTCGGACTTATGATCTTGAGGTCGCCGGTTCGAATCCCACCCATTGCACTACCGACGTGAACCCACTCGTAACACAAGCATTCTAGCTTAGCACGAGGGGTTAACAAGTATAATAGTAGAATGCAAAACTCTGCTAGTAAGAATAAAAAAAAAAATAGTCGGAACTAAAATCTTATGTTTTTTATGTAGTACTAACGACCCACCCCGGCGTCGAACGTGTATAATGCTTCTTCTCGAATTACTCAATCTATTAGAAAAAAACCGCATCAAAATCCGTTGCGTAGTTCTAAAGATCTAAAGATATTAGGATCCCTATACCACCTACCATTAGATGCAAATTTGCCTGATCAAGAACAAAAAAACAACACTTCTAATTATATCCTGACTTGATTAATCCTCTTCTGCTTAAATCGATTCCACATAACGAGCCTTGACCCTGAAGTAATGCAATCAATCAGCTAATCCGCCAACATTGCAGGTCCTACATGGTCACAGAAACCAGACTGATTGGTTATTTAGGTCTGAACTATTTATCAATTGAAACAATAGACTTGAAACAAAGGGTTTGTTTTGAAAAGACTGGCAAAGAAAAGGTGTAGTGAATTTTAAAAGTATATCATACTAGCTTCATAGACAACGTAGCATTCTAACTCTTTATCATCTATCTGCCTGAAAACCATCCATTTCTTTTTAATACACCAATATCATTCACCACCCTAAGGTCGACTGGCAGATAATGACTACTACGGCATTAAGTCCACCTTGGTAGAATAGTTAGTGCTTAGGTTTTAAATAAATAAATAAAAGAATTTTGCCACTTCAACACAACGCACGCGTTTATTAAATATGAGCACAAAATCGTATTTTTTTTTTAATTTGTGTAATTAAAAACACAGCACTATTAGGTCGCTTCACACAATTCCATGAAAGAAGTAATGGTTGATACTGTAATCCTATCACGTAAATAAAAACACCAGTTGAATTATCTAATCTGCTACATTAACATACATATTTATATCATCATCAGCCCGTATAACGTCCACTGCTGAACATGGGTCTCCTCCCGAGGGAGGGTATTTGCCATAGTCACCACGCTTGGCAAGCGGGTTGATACCGCAGTAATGTGTTGTACCACACAAGGAAACGCTGCTGCCCGTTCCTTGATATACGATTATTATAGATGATGTTATAACAATTGGGACCATCAGCTTAACGTGCTTTCCGAGGCACGGAGGGTAGTCCCTCAACCAACCAGACCCGGAAAGAAATCTTAGAATTAATACAAAGATTTCATGTCCGGTGTGGGGATCGAACCCACGACCTCCGAGTTTCAAGGCGAGTCAAATACCGCTACCCTACGGAGGTTGTCGTACATATTTATATATGCCAGTGAAAGTCCCATCAAATCGGTCCAGCCGTTCCAGAGATTAGGCGAAACAAACAGACAGACAGACAATTTTTTTTATTTTTGTATATGTACCGTAAATACATTCTTATGCATGTAGTAAAAAGCGGATACTTTTATATTACAAACAGACACTCCAATTTTATTAATTTGTATCTATACTTAGATTAGAAATGAAATCATTGCCTTATTACGATGTAGAATTGAACCTCGGTGTGGTTGTTGATGAGAATTCCTATTTCTTGGTTCTGTGTTTCATACGTGGAGACAAGCATTATGATTAATGAATGCACTTAAAATACCGCTTCTTCGAGTTAACTGATCTATGTACCTGCGGCTCAGCATAACTTAACTAACGCTAGCCAAAGGAATAATAACGGACAAAATATTTGGAAGAGCAACCGAAGTGATGCCCGCTAACGTCCCTCAGCAGACCCGTTAGCACGATTATTTATGTTATGTTAATTGATATATTCATATCTTTTGTTTTTTGGTCCGTAAACAACGATTGAATGTCCAAAATAATACAATTCGGAAACACATTCAATGTTACGCGAGTTAATCTATTTATCTACATAATATGTAGATGTTACAGATTCTAAACATTTGCCCTGCATAATCCTTACTAATATTAGAAATGTGAAAGTAACTCTGTGTGTCTGTCGGCCATTAACGCTAAACTACTGGACCGATTTCAATGACATTTGGTACACAGATTGTTTAAAACCTCAGAAAGGGTATAGGCTACTTTTCATAGCGAAAAAGGGTCGTAGGGGTTTGAAAGGGGGGTATGAAGATTGTATGGAAGCATCGTCATTTTTTTAGTTTAAATAATGAAAACTTGTACTCAAAGTCACTATTCCACGCAAACAAAGTCCCGGGGTTGGCTAGTCTTACATAATTTGTAGCTATTTGAATAAAAAGCATACATGAATGTTCTTACACATCTAGTGTTCGATAACCTATATTTTTCTGTTTGTGAGAAATCTCAATTAAAAACGGAAGTAACATCATCAATAATAACTCTTCAGAATATCTTTAATGCTATTGATTTTTAATTTGGTAGATGTCTTTGTGCTGCGGAAATAAGAGGGAGGCAGAAAACTTTTATCGTTTTATTATCATCTATATCTATATCTATATCTATATCTATATAATATATAAAAGAAAGTCGTGTTTGTTACAACACTTATAACTCGAGAACGGCTGGACCGATTGCCATGGTTTTTGATTTGTTGGATTTGTTTCCGTCCCGAATAGCAGAATACATTTATTATAAACAAAAGAAAGTCGTGTTAGTTACACTATTTATAACTCAAGAGCGGCTGAACCGATTTGGCTGAAAATTGGTAGGGACGTAGCTAAGAACTGGGAGAAGGACATAGGATACTTTTGGGTAGGGGTAGGGTAGGGTAGGGTAGGGTAGGGGTAGGGTAGGGGTAGGGTAGGGGTAGGGTAGGGGTAGGGTAGGGGTAGGGTAGGGGTAGGGTAGGGGTAGGGTAGGGGTAGGGTAGGGGTAGGGTAGGGGTAGGGTAGGGGTAGGGTAGGGGTAGGCTAGGGGTTGGGTAGGGGTAGAGTAGGGGTAGGGTAGGGGTAGGGTAGGGGTAGGGTAGGGGTAGGGTAGGGTAGGGGTAGGGTAGGGTAGGGGTAGGGTAGGGGTATGGTAGGGGTAGGGTAGGGTTAGGGTAGGGTAGGGGTAGGGTAGGGTAGGGGTAGGGTAGGGGTAGGGTAGGAGTAGGGTAGGGTTAGGGTAGGGGTAGGGTAGGGCAGGTGTAGGGTATAAAAGTCCACCCGTGCGAAGCCGGGGCGGGCCGCTAGTATTACATAAAACATTTCTGTTTTGTAAACAGCAATGTTTTATCCCGGAGTGACTAATAAAAGTTATATTCAGTTTTAATCTTTTTGATAATTAAGTATTTAAACACCGACAACCTCCGTAGCGTAGCGGTATTTGACTTGCTTTAAATCTCGGAGGTTGTGGGTTCGATCCCCACGCCGGGTCTGGATGGTTGAGGGACTACCCTCCGTGCCTCGGAAATCACGTTAAGCCGTTGGTCCCGATTGTTATAACTTCATCTATAATAATCGTATATCAAGGAACGGGCAGCAGCGTTTCCTTGATTG
The DNA here is from genome assembly GCA_947037095.2 of Nycteola revayana. Classification (NCBI taxonomy): domain Eukaryota; kingdom Metazoa; phylum Arthropoda; class Insecta; order Lepidoptera; family Nolidae; genus Nycteola; species Nycteola revayana. The sequence continues at coordinate 496,100 of OX344857.2, read as the reverse complement.
GTACAACATAACACTGCGGTCAGCAATCCGCCTGCCAAGCGTGGTGACTATAGCAAATACCCTCCCTCGGGAGGAGCCCCATGTTCAGCAGTGGACGTTATACGGGCTGATGATGATGAAATATTTAAAACAAAATACCAAGTTGTAGATCGTCATTTCTTTCCGTGAAACTAATTTAATTTTACTACAACTTTTCATCTAAAGGACAAAAATATAATTTGAATAACAGTTCGCATGTGTTTTATATGAAATGCAAAAACCAATTACTACACACATTTGCACCCACATACCAAAATGTCTTCTGGATTTTAATTAATGTCTCTCTAAGTGAATAATTCCTGCATTACGGTAATATATGTTCCTAGTAACAAAGTGTACGTGCTGAGGCACACAATAGCTCTAACTAATGTAAGCTTTTAACCATATTCAGTGAGAGCTTTTAAACGGCGCGGCGCAGGTAGCGGCGCCACTCACTCGGATTTACCAAATTGGATCGACGCAAATCCGTGGATGTGAGACCTCCGGAGTTTACTAAAGAGATCCGCCGCTGCGCGTTGCGATAACATACATTCTACAAAATACACGATCGATCGGCGGAAGATCATTGTTATATTGAATTTTAGTTACCTATCATCAATTTACCTTATGAATAATGTTTATTAATTAAGTAATTTTTTTTTATATTTTATTATATTATTGGATCGCAATTTATTTAAAACTATGAAATTGGCAAGTCAGATACCGCTGATTAACTGCCGAGTTACTTCTACTAGTAACTACATCCTAGAAAGTTATAAGAAAAAGATGCAGCATCACAAAAGATAGTTGGAAACCTGACAAGGAGTTTTCAAACATGACTCAACATGAACACAAAGCACACCCGGCGCCGGAACAATTAGTGCGGCACACACGAGTCACGAGTTGTGCCGCCGTTGATCTCAGCACTGTCGGTTCGATCCTCGGTCACACAATACGGAGGTACAAAGCTGACTATCTGCAACTTGCTTACTTCACTCACTTGACTCCATTTGACTTACTCGTAATTGATCGATCAGATAGGAAACTCTGGAATAGCACGTCGTTAGTGAGACAATACAATTATTTTGTTTCATCAGCGACTTCAGTCAGAAGACGTGTAGGCTTTATAACGAATAATTGTTACTGCCTGTAGCGTTATAATAATTGAAGGTGTAACCTGTGGCAAGAAACAGAGAATTTCCAGTTAAATAGATTATGAAAAGATTAACATAAATAAATTAACTTCTTCTTATGGTTCTCTTCGTTTCAGCCATAAACAAAATGCCGTCGTCTTTTTAGCGGAATTTACTTTTATTTTTTAAGTTTGTAATTGGGTATAATACTACATAGATAAGGGTAAGGATTTACATAATAAAAAAAACCGGCCAAGTGCGAGTCGGACTTGCGCACGAAAGGTGCCTACCTTTTGTCATTATTGATATCGAGCAAAACAGGAAAGAAACACTTTTGTTGTATGAGAGCCCGCCTTAAATTTTCATATTATTTGTTGTTATAATAGCGGCAACAGTAATACATAATTTGTGAAAATGTTATGTCTCTTAGTCTAGCTGTCGTGGTTCTTGAGATAAAGCCTGGTGACAGACAGAAAGACAGCGAAGTCTAAGTAAAGGGTCCCGTGTTTACCCTTCGGATACGGAACCCTAAAACATAACAAAAATGGTGACATTCCCTGTTTATTGCATGCACCCTTCAATTATTAAATAACATTATAAAAGAAACATTGAATATTGTTGTTGTTATATTGAATACTAGTGACCCGCCCTGGCTTCGCACGGGTGCAATGTTGATGTATCATACATAATAATACATATAAACCTTCCTCTAGAATCACTCTCTTTATTAAAAAAACCGCATCAAAATCTGTTGCGTAGTTTTAAAGATCTAAGCATACATAGGGACGGACAGACAGAGGCGAGCGACTTTGTTTTATACTATGTAGTGATAACAACTTTGTTTTTCCAATTATTCCGTCATGCGTCATTCCAATAGGCGAGATCTGACCTAAGTTACAATGGAATTGTAAGGTAAAGTTCGTCATCAATAACCACGCGGTTCAATTAATTAAAACCTGGTGAGCACAATCACAATGGCACAGGAAAATCAAATAAAACGCCAGAAGTAATTATCAGAAAATGCACAACAGAGTCGTCCCGAGCACTGAATAGATTAAGTTTCTCGGCATTAGCGATGTCGAATGGCATTTCTTATTAAGTTCAGTTACTGTAGCTCCGAGACACCGCTCTTCTGAATTTTTAATTAAGAAGAACTATTTTATAAATAAATTCCCTTCTTCACTCATTTTGTTTTAATCGCTTCATTGAAATATGAGTTGTCTTTTTAGTTTTCCGTCCCGTCTACTTCATTAAATCTCATTTCTTTAAAAGAGCACCTTTTCATCCCCACCCGTCCCCTGGACAACCTGCCGATTTATTGAATTGACCGGCAGACACAATGGACATGGTATTATTCCCTTCTTCAATACTTTCTGGCTTTATTCTGTGTTTATCGCGAAGTTGACAGCTGGCCATTGTGTGCTTTTATCGAGTTTAAATCAGAGGAAATGTTCCGAGTCGGCGGCGAGAGATGACGGGAATCTGCTCGGAGAGCGGCAAATGGAATTAATTTAATCTATTTATATGTGTCGACGTAACAGTTGCTGCTACAAAAAGTTTTTAATATCGAGAGAGCTGTGGATGTGTAGGGTATAGTAATAAGTGCTTACAGAGCTTGACATGATTATTGACCGCAGTGTGTAGTTGATGGGTGAATATGTTTCATGCGATTATTTAAATAGTAGTTACAAAGACTTTTTAAATATTTATATCATCATGGATATAGGTATACGATATTGCTGTCCCCTGGCAAAAACTGTGAGATAGATACTTCATTTTCAACGGCCTCTGTAAAAAATAAGAAAAGTAGCTAATTAAAAGAGTGACTCTTACAGCGAACTAAATGACGATGGTAAGCTCTTTGAAGATCCAAGGGAACCGGAGGACTGACTCTTTATTTTCTTTTATTTCATTTATTTATTGGGTAATTATTGTGTCACATTTTGCCCTTTTTCCTTTATTTATGTATTTCAATTCCAGTAAATTTAACAATATAAGACATTGAATGAACTTTCTGCTGATGAGCCTATTACTTTATAACAATGCTCTTAACCCATTTTAGCTATGACGGGTAATATTATAAGAGAACAAAGATACTTTCAATTATGAACTAGTTGTACAATTAGGATTGCTTTGTTTCAATTAACAAAGGCTTTAATGACCTGTGTGTCAATACAGACTACAAATCAAAACATAATACTAAAGTTTCGAAGATTTATATTTTTCATTTTGTAGGATAAAAAACGTAAAATGTATTTTCGTAAAAGCTGTTGATAAAATATTATTAAGTTATAGATACTTACGTATATGTATAATCATATATTAAATTTATGGATTTTTAGCTTTATATAATACTAGCGGCCCGCCCCGGCTTCGCACAAGTGGACTTTTATACCCTACCCCTACCCTACCCCTACCCTACCCCTACCCTACCCCTACCCTACCCCTACCCCTACCCCTACCCTACCCCTACCCTACCCCTACTCTACCCCTACCCTACCCCTACCCCTATCGCAAACCATGGCAATCGGTCCAGCCGTTCTCGAGTTATAAGTGTTGTAACAAACACGACTTTCTTTTATATATATAGATATAGAGCTCTTTTTATTTTGTAATCCCTGTGTAACGCAGCTTAAAAACGATTCATTTTTAATTTACCTACAAAAGCTAAAAGAAAAAGAATTCTTCAGTCAGTAAGAAACATCATTTCCTTTAATGGTAATATCAAATTATATAATTGAGATTTAAGTTATCTACTTATTTTAAAAGTTTTCCGCCAAGAAAATTTTCTTCGTGAAATGAAATTTTGTTTTCTTGGTGTAAATACATTTTACTCCACCGATATTCTACTTAATTCAATATTTCTCGTGCAAATCGTCGAAGTGCGTATAACAGTGGCTGTAAAACTGAACAAACAAACATGAATTATGTTTGATAGACTAGGATATAACTTGGGGGGAACTTTTTTGTTTTTCTACCAACAAATTTGTATGATAATGTCGATGTTTAAGAGAGAAAGTTGGTCACGCAGTAAATCAGTCGACACGTCCGAGCACGTAGGACGTGGCGCTCGTTTGTCGTAACATAATGTTTGTCGGGAAGTCGTGCAGCGACAAGCGGTAGACATTTGTCGATGCCAACTAAACACCTATATTAACATATATTGAAAAAAAAAACAAGTTTACTGTAAACTGTTGTGGGATAATGTAAATACCAAGTCGGTTTATTTATTCAGTCTCTACTTAGCGGACCTTCTCCTATGCTTTTACACCTTCACAATTTGCTCACTTTACATAATATTAAGTACTAAATGTAACCATATCAAAGTTAAAAATCTTTTACGTTTTGAATAATAACTTGACTTGGCAATCGCAAATCGTAATAATTAATCGAATTTAATATAATGTGTATTATTTGAAACAGTTCGTGATTTATGCGATAGCCAATCTTAACATAAAAGATTTATAATTTTGATATGGCGACAATGAAAAGAGACAGAACATTTGATGGGATTGAGATGAAAGCAGAACATCTAGAGCAAATTAATTTCTATTAAGTTAAAGTAAAACATTTCTTATTCATTTAAGCTTTAATTTTCGCTATAAGTAGGAACAACGTTCATAAATTATTGTTCTATAAAAAAGTTTCCTCAGTTTTCCTGTTTTTGAATAGAAGCAATTTTGTCCTAATATAATATCCTGTTGGATTTACACAAAACGATGATGATGTTGAATATAATTTAGAATAGATACCTACTATAACAATTATACATTTTATTTATGTTTCACTATTAAAAAAATAAAATAATATACAATACGTACGAGGTGTTGATATAAATATATGGTAATTAATTACAATGAACCGTGGTAACTTCATAATTAAATATAGCCTATGTTACTCAATATAAAAGTAGCACTACTGATGAAAGAAATATCGAAATCCGTACAATAGTTTCAGAATTCGTAACAAACATACATACTAGAATACAAATATTTCCTCTTTATAGATATAGATTTTTCCGAGATACATTGTTAGTATGAATAGCTAAGCTGGAGTCAAACATTAAACAATACACAAATGAATATTTAACGTCTCAAGGGAATACGTTTATGTATGATATCAAAGTGTCATTTATGTTGATAAAGCAACACGCTTTAATAATTCTGTTTGAAAAGGAAAAATTGTTTGTGGTGCGTATAGGGTACGCTTTGATCGTGTCCTCCCCTGCAGGGTCCGAGGGGATTACGCATTACCTCTGGACGTGGATCGATGATGCCAGGATGGTTTATTTATATGGCAATTATACCGACACAAATAGATAGTCAGAGCTGTTTTTAGAGATTTAGTCCCGGAAATAGACCACTTTATAGATATCGTAATGTTGGATAAGAACTTTTTTGTGATTAATTGTTATTATTCTTGTTAAAATGATTGTAATGTATGGCGTATGGGTTTTATTTAATTGACAAAATGTAGAAGGTGGAATGTGTGTTAATAAATCATGAATATAAAGATATTCATTAGACATTCCTAAAATTCATTACCTCTTTCTATAACTAAATAAATTTTAGGCGCTAGGCCATTAACTTGTAATTTAATAACATTGTGGTAAAATAATATTATATAAAAAACGAAATTCATATTTAACTATGGTTTAAGTGAGTAAATTTATTTTTCCAAAAGAACTCATTATGGTAAATGCTTACTCAATTTACCGTAATTCCATAAATTACTTTAATTATTACAATTTATTAAAAAGAACATTATGTCAACTATGTCAAATTATACAGTGATAACACTGTATAATTTGACATAGTTGACATAATGTTTCATCCTACTAATATTATAAACGCGAAAATTTGTAACGATGTTTGTTTGTTACTCTTTCATGCAAAAACTACTAAACGGATTTTGCTGAAAGTTTGCACGCGGATAGTGTACAAGCTGGATTAACAAATAGGCTACAAAATAAAACGCTCTAACCCACTGGAGCAGAGTGACGCGGGCATACCCGCGGAGCGCAGCTTGTTTCAAACATATGATTGTTATGAATAGACAACTTATTATTTATATTATGCATTATTGCATATTATAGATTGTGTATATAATTTTGCACGTACAAACAAATGTGACCTCACGTGGACAGTTAAACGCTGTAATGAAATCCACTCGTTCGGTCGACATTAAAGCGAATGGCCGCCACTAACTCCGCTAACTGCGGCCGTCGGAAAAACTACACCGTTCAAACGTACGACTACTGCGCTATTCGGTTTATTCTGAACTCCAATAGCTCCCATCTCGTATTGATGTGCACAGTTGAATTGCCGATGATGTTTTAACAAAATGATGATACATTTATTTTTTGTTTTATATTTTATTCCTGAAAATTTATTTATAATTTAATACTAACATATAAAATTGAAGAGTTTATTTGTTTGCTTATTTCAGGAACTACTTGTACGATTTGAAAATTTATTTCAGTGCTAGATAGACGATTTAACGAAAATGGCTTTAGGCTATAAAAAGCTAAAGAGTTTGTTTGTATGCTGGAGGCACTGGACTGATTAAAAAAAATATTGAAAAACATAAACAGTTTTAGATAGTCCATTTATCGAGGAAGCTATCTTTATTATAAAGTTCTCACGTGAACGGACGGGAGTAACGCGGGTGAAACCGCGCGCGGGATGCTAGTAGTAAATAAAACGATACATGGTTTTATTTGTCAGGTTGGCTTTTCATAATAAAAAGTAAAGGTTTTAACGTTACAAACAACCTCAGCCGCCAATGTAGTCTGCGTCTGCTGTTAAATACACAAAGACTGTAGTAATATTTTACTCGCTTCAAAAAGCGCTATCCTGCTACATTATAAAAGTGACTTCCACACTGTTTCTCTTATACAGGCTTTCCCAAATATTGTGTTGTTCGAGCCTTAGAATGAAGCCCTCATATTCAGCAATGGTATGCTAATCATACCTAGAGCAGAGGCCTACCCAGTAAAAGCTCCCGGGTGCTCCGTCGATTAGTGAGGGCGCCACCTGCGAAATGTTTTTTGGATCTGAATAGTTTTCACTAGAGGCTTTTTACGTTCTAAATAACGGAGGTGTCCATAGGCTGTAGAGATTGTTTGTTTATATTTCAAAACATCAAAAGAATGATCTCGGAGTTTCTTATAGTCTTTCTTCTCGGAGTGTCACACCGTAGGTAGATAGAGAAAGACTCGTAGAAAGCTAGTATAGGGTCCGTTCGTCCTAGCCCGCGCTGGTTGATCTTAATAAGCGACTATCACATGACATAACACCATTGGTAAATTCTTTTTGAGATAATGCTTGTTGAAAGGTAAAACAAAAAATAGTCAAGATTTTTTTTGTCGTAATCATTGTATTTGACTTTTAATAAGTACAATCGATGCGTATACATTATCAATAAACGTTTTCAATGTCATTTTTATAGTATGTTTTATAATCAACGAAATCAGTTTACTAAGAATTTACGAGTACTTATAATAATAATTTGTAAAATAGGACTTATATTAAAGTTTTAATCAAAACGATGAACTTCAACAAAACTCATTCATTTGATTAAGTACTTCGACATTAATTAGTTTATTAAAATTAAAATTAAATTTTAATTTTAATTCCATTGGGCATTTATTTATAATGTCAAATATGTTTCACGTTTTAATTAACATGCTTTTATTGATATTAATTATTTTGGACATTCATTTACAAATGTTGTTGAATGAGATTATTTATGTATGTTTATATAATAGAGCTATATGTTTATAGTTACTTTTCTACATATGTTTTTGTAATGACTTTTGTATTATTGTGTAATTTGCTGTGAATATTATATATCCCGTCTATATATGTTAATCTCGGAAAATCAGATGTGAGAAATTACAGACAAACTTGTCACACAGTTTTTGCATAAAAGACTCATAAATACCTATTTATAGAACTTAGACAAATCATTGTACACTTTAGAAGCATATAGACTGATGTACTATTATGCTTCAGAAGCATTTGGTCGTAAGTACCAGTTTACGATAAAGGCACATACGACGAATGTTTCTGACGTATAATGGCACATACGACCTTATGCTTCTGAGCTTAGAACCATATTTTACCGTATTTCCTTTTTCGTAACCTGGCACTTACGACTAAATGATGCTGTAGATATATACAGATGATACATCCGTCCGCTTCTGATGTGTATATATAGTTACCTATAGTTCATAACAATTTATCCTCAAATCCAGTGAATGATTCACGTATACATACAGACAAATGAAATCGTCTTACAAAGGTAACTAAGTATTCGCTCTGCGGTGATCAATACGTTGTAATGAGGTGTGGTGTCCATGGCGACAAGCGAACTAATGAGATGCGGGAGATCACAGAGGAATTAGCGATTCATCGTCACAACGCATGGTAGTGTTGTGTGTCCCGTGTGGCGATGGAATATACCTGAACAAATAAATCAAATTTAAGTGCCTGTTGTATGTACTAATGCATTTGATTTTGTATAGAGAAATTGTCTGTGTGTCTATTTCTTCCGGCTTATCACGGTAACAATTGCAACGATTTTGACAGGACTAACTATAGTTACTATAATTTTATAAGTTACTAGCTTCCCGGGCGCGGTTTCACCCGCGCAACTCCGGTTTCCGAGGGAACTTCATAATTAAATATAGCCTATGTCATCCGGGGATAGTGTAGCTTTCTAACGGTAAAAGATTTTTTAAAACAAACAATTAAACCTTTCCTCTTTATTTATTTATATTTAATTAAAACGGTTACAACACCGTTACAACACATTAATTAACATTGAATAATATTGTAATTATTAAGATATTAGACATACTTAAAAATTAACACGGAATAGTTTATAATATTACTATAGATAATATAGGCTACCATATTTTGTCTGACTGTTTGTATGTTCGTGTATTCTACCTAAACGCAAAAACGGTAGTATAGATTTAAACAGGGCTTCACAGGCTTCACATTTTCCTTATTTTACGCGGACCAAGCTAGTTTTCAATATGATAAATTATATCACTTTTAAATAAGATTAGTAAAGCCTCCGCTGTTGTTAATATATTATCTGATAATCACTGATACGAAGCACACACAGACTCAGAAAAACTATCCGTGGTTCACCCAAATAATAGTACCGGATGAGAAGCGAACCCAGAATGCCAGGCCCAGAAGCGTCTGTTAACACTGAACAATTCGGCGCATAAATTGGTTCTTAATATATGTAAGCGCGCGGTGCTCCCCTGACTGCATGGATTACTCAAACTCGACTTATTTATTTTTAACTACCAACAGAACCGTGAAGGGAATTATTACATTTAAGAACAGATTATACATTTACCTAAAACCCACACGATTCACCCACGCATCACTGGTTCTGAATTTTTGCTCGCAACTCTCTTATTTGCTCGGAATAGTGTAACTTTTGAAAGCTCCCAAGAAGAAGTCTAGTGTATTTCTGTATACAATTTTATTATCTTCCCGCGCCTTGATTCACCCGCGTCACTCCAGTTCCCGTGAAAATTTCTTAATTAAATATAGCTTTCCTCAATAAATAGCAAATTTAATTTATTTATTCTCTTTACGACGATACTGTAGTCTCATCATTATCATCACACATAACACACAAGGAAACGCTGCTGCCCGTTCCATGATATACGATTATTATAGATGATGTTATATTAATCGGGACAAATGGCTTAACGTGCTTTCCCGAGGCACGGAGGGTATTCCCTCAACCAACCACACCCGAAAAGAAATCTTAGAATTTGCACAATTTTTTTTTTCCGGTTTTAGTATCGAACCCACGATCTCCGAGATTTAAAGCGAGCCAATTACCGCTACGCTACGGAGGTTGTCAGTACAGAAAATCAGATCAAGAAGATTGAGATTGAATTACAGTCACATTCAATATTTCCATTTCATAAACATACGTTTGCCTCATATATGTTAATATATTCAATCCCTGTGCGGATGCGTTATTTAATTGATTAGCATATATTCCGCCATTCCGGGATTCACATACTACCCCACCGCGCATTGTGATGTTAAATCGCTAACTCCTCTTTGATCGCTCGCTTCACATCGATTCGGTTGTCGCCATGGACACCACACTTTATTACTGCGCATGTTATGATTAATCATCAAAACCTTCAATATTGTAGTCACATCGCTTTTTTTTTAAAGTTTACTTACTAACGCAGTTTTTGCGTTCTATTAGTCTTCTTGTTAACCCCTCGTGGTAAGCTAAAATGCTTGTGTTACGAGTGGGTTCACGTCGGTAGTGCAATGGGTGGGGATCGAACCGGTGACCACATGATCGCAAGTCTGACGCCCGGCTACGGCCACTTATTTTAAAAAAGGTATGTAATAAATACTGTAACTTAGTATGCTCAAGGATCTCTGCGACTAGACTGAAAGTCTTTGGTATTGAAAGCGTTCAAAAGCTACCCATCAAACATGACGACCGATGTCGGCAACCAACTAGACCCAGATATTATTGATGTAAAACTATGATTATTCTCGGCGCCTTATTCGTCACAATTAATTCTAATGGCTACATGACAACCTCCGTAGCGAAGCGGTAATTGGCTCGCTTTGAATCTCGGAGGTCGTGGGTTCGATCCCCACACCGGACAAGAAATCTTTGTGTAAATTCTAAGATTTCTTTCCGGGTCTGGTTGGTTGAAGGACTACCCTCTGTGCCTCGGAAAGCACGTTAAGCCGTTGGTCTCGATTGTTATAACATCATCTATAACAAACGAATCAGGGAACGGGCAGCAGCGTTTCCTCTGTGTATTACAACATAATACTGCGGTCACCAATCTGCCTGACATGCGTGGTGACTATGGCAAAAACCCTCCCTCGGGAGGAGGCCCATGTTCAGCAGTGGACGCTATACGGGCAAATTATGATGATGATGATGGTGATGATGAATTCTAATGGCTATTATTATTTATCAGATATGCTGACGCGTCTATTATAGGCTACAAGGCTGAGGACACCAACTCATCTTATAATATTTTTTATCTAAGCATTAAAAACAGAAATTAAAAAAAGGTTTTATATATTATCAGCGTTTCATTTTAATTCCAATGTTAATTATAAACAAATAAGATTCGTAAACTCTAAATACAATATCCCTCAGATATTATTATTTCTTCCCTCTTCCCATATTATTATTCCATTAGGTAATAGCAAACTGCAATTTCGTAGCTCAAGCAAAATTAACTTAGGCGCTACGGTGTAGTAACTACGGCGTAGATACTACGACGTAGCAAGAAACTGACCGTACATGATTGTGTTTGCTGTGCATATTATTATGATAATGCTAACAGCTTGCTTTTTACTGCTGCAGCACGATACTATCTTATGCTGGATAATGTATTAAACCCTTCTTCCTCGTCGTTCCACCAACTTGTTCCACCAGTGGCACGAGAAGGAATTGTCATTCCTCGTCGTGCCACTGAATGCAGATACATGCAGGGATGGTAGCTCTACTTAATTTATCTTTAGATATTACTCAATAAATAATTGTTGTCTTTAACACAATTTTCCTGTAGCTGCAACTTTAGTATTATGTATAGTAAAATAGAACAGTAAAATCAATAGGACTATCAATAAAAATAATGTGTCATTGACCAGGCTGTTAAATGCATTGTTAAATGATGCCGCCTGTTCAAATTTCAAAAAAAATCAGTTTGGACTAAATATTTCTACTGGCAGACTCGCACTGCACCAAAAAAAAAAAATGAATTTGTTTTACAGACGCAAATGGAATTAGTAATCCACATAATTAGTATCAGTCATTTTTTGGAAAAATTAGGATAACTTTATTTTTATTTTGTTATTGTAGAAGTTGTGATTTTGTTGTTTGTTATAGTATGTAGGACCGGGATTGATTATAACTAAATTTATGTTTTTAGATTTTTTTATTACTAGTAGAGCAACAATCATTCAATAATCATTCAGTGGTACGACGAGGAATGACAATTCCTTATTGTGCCACTGGTGGAACAAGTTGGTGGCACGACGAGGATAAAGGGGTATTAAAGAGCATATTACATGGTGATGGTAGTGACTTGGCGTTCTGGGTTTGATTCCTAGCCGGGCAAATGAACCACGGATAGTTGTTTTGAGTCCGGGTGAGATTGTGTCCGTGAATTATGTGTTTGTAAAGTCCAATAACCTTAATCCTAATCTTTAACCTTAATCGACTATGGTGATGTGTGCTATTTTGACCTGAATGCAGATCTTCTCAATAAACTGGACAGACTTCTGAATAACTGCATTCGATTTATTTTCAATCTGCGCAAGTACGATCATGTCTCTTCATATCGTGCCGAACTTAAGTGGCTGTCCATACGACAGCGTAGACACATGAGGGCGCTTACAACTCTCTTTTCTATACTTGATTCCCCTTTGTCTTCCTCTTATCTAACTTCTCAATTTCAGTTTCTCTTCACCAATCACAATAAAACTTTGCGTTCCTCTCACAACCGTCTTCTTCACTGTCCTCCTCACCGTTCTGACTTTTTACATTCCTCTTTCTTTGTCCAGTCCATATTACTTTGGAACGCGCTTCCTCTCGATATCAGAATGGCTAAGAATCGCTTTACATTTAAGAAAAAAGTTCGTGAACCTTAGTGCACCTACCACACTGTCTCTGCATCACCCTATGGTAGACTGGGAGAAAATGCCTCAGGCATTAAGTCCACCATGTACTATCTTAGTGCTAAAGTTATAAATAAATAAATAAAATAAAATAAATAAATAACTAAAATACACTGAGTTTTTTCTGTAAGTTCTTCCATACTTTTAAAAAGTCCAGCTATGTCATCATCGGGTTTTTATGTTAAGAAATGTTTTTTTAAGCCATAGCTCGTCTATGGTCTATGCTGTTCAGACTACAATCTCCATTATGACCTGTATATGGGAAAATTATTTGTTTTTGTTCCATTGCTAGTTTTATATCAAGTAAAACTTATTAACACTATTTAATCTGCCTAAAAACAATGCTAAACACGTAGTAATGTAGCTAGGATTATAATATAAGTATAATTAGTTTGGCTGCGGTGACCCGCGTCAGCTTACGTCTCACAATAATAGCCGTGACAATGAACTGCGCGTAACAATGGTTATATACAGGTTGTTCCGAAATTAGCGTAACGTTTGAGTTAGGAAATATAAAATATAGGCTCGACTTTATGATTTTAGTAACCGCATTTTTTTATTGAATCATTAAACATTTTATTTAAATGGATAATTAATGGAATACCAAAACATTCCACACAGCTCATGAAACAATAAAACTACATTATGAGCTATTTCGTAATCTCTCGTTTCTCTGATCGAAATCGCTAAAAATTAACCGCTGTATTGATCATACTATTATTAAAAACACATATGTGGCAGCAGCGAAACAAAATTCAATAAAAAATAAAAAAACTAATGTTATTTTGATTTTGAAATGAATTATGTTTAAGGAAAAATCTTCATTCGAGTAAATTTTGTTTTTTTGCTTATATGGAGCCCAAATACACACTAGAGATGTGTCCCTCACTCATGAGGTGCCTCATTTGAGGTACTCGTGATCGCAAATTGAAAGAGTTACTCGAATTTCAACATTGAACCACCTCACTACTCATTCACGCGTCAAAAATTCATGAGTGAAAGAAAATTATGTGAGTGAGGGAGACGTAAAAATCAGAATCGTGAGTACTTATGAGTCGATGCAACCGTCCGCCCCGCTGCCTCGGACTATCGGCTGAATTCGGCTGAGTTCGGCTCGGGCTCGGCTCGGCTCGTAAGATACGCTGACATACGACTCCTCGCCTCAAATGAGGGGTACCTCGTGAGGACCTCGCGAGGCAAAATGAGGTACTCCATCAACCTCATATAAAAATGATGAGTTACCCATCACTAATACACACACTTTACTACGAAAACTGCGGAACATTTGCCGCCGCGCAAGTGAGTATTGCCATAGATACCACGCTTGGCAGGCGGGTTGGTAACTACCGGTGTTAAACACAAACAGTGTTTTATTTCCTGTTATTTAGTACACGTTTGTCACTGTTATTTCCGAGTCACTGAACCGAAAAACTGTGTATCCTAATTAATTAAAATATTGCATTCATTTTGTATCAACCTGTATGTAAATGTTACGAAATACTATAATTGTCGTATCTTCACGAACGTCGGGTTGTCTACTAGTTATTGTGTGATAAGCTTGTAGAGCATTGTATTTTTATTCTTTTGTAGTTTTACCAACTTTAGGTATACCTTAAATGTGTGCCATTATGTTATCTAAATCCGTTAAGCAGTTTTCGTTATTGAATAAAACACTTTTTACATTAGTAATACTGGTTACAAATAACAATTATCAGGCCGTATAACGTCCACGGCTGAACATGGGCAGAATTGGTGATTCTATATATCTATACATAATAACACGTATTGTAAAATCAAATAATTAAGTAGATTATTTATCTTGCCAGTAGATATTACTTCGTAATCGCAAAATGTCACAACAACAGAAATCGTTATCATCATCATCAGCCCGTATAACTCCACCGTCCGCCGCTGAACATGGGCCTCCTCCCGGCGGCGGGTAGGTGACCGCAGTATTATGTTTTACCACACAAGGAAACGCTGCTGCCCGTTCCTTGATATACGATATTATAGATAACGTTATAACAATCGGGACCAACGGCTTATTGTGCTTTCCGAGGCATGGGGGGTAGTCCCTCAATCAACTGGACCCGGAAAGAAATCTTAGAATTTACACAAAGATTTCCTGTCCGGCGTGGAAATCGAACGCTACGGAGGTGGACACAGGTTGTCATAGCACCCGTGCAAAGCTCGCTAGTTATACTATAATTGATCACTGGCCAATTTAGGGTGGCAAGTAATAAAAAAAAAAAATGATGTTTTACAATAACGGAATTATTATGGAATCTCTCCTGTCGCATTGTTGTGGCAAGATACATAATCGCAATGTGGATCTGGTTATCCGAGTGGCTCCGCATGTAAACCCGTTGGTTCCGGTTATAATAACACTATTGACCATTAAATATATATATTTGTAATGCTATTACCTGTCAGTCTACATTACCCACAGCATAGTATTATTTACATAATTACTCTGCACATATTCTGCATACATAATAAATGGCTGTTGGTCTCGTAACTGGTTACCCACATAATTTGTACTGTATGCATAATTTGTGGGTGAACGTAATTGCTCCCGAATATCATCTATTGAATGTCAGGCTTCGGGTACAAACACAGGAAGGTACTGAATTTAATTTGATCACTTCATCAGACCCGAGGACCCAAAGTAACGGCGGATCGGAATTGTGAGATCTACTTCATATTGGTTACCTTTGTCGCTAATGTTTATCAATATTTAAGGATAGATACATCTTTATCTCATCATCTCTAACCATAAACTATACAAAAATGGAGATGATAAATTTAAACCTTTCAAAATTAAATTTTTTCTTCTTCTTCAACAGCCCGTTTACGTCCACTGCTGAACATGGGCCTCCTCTTAAAATACCATGGCAAGCCAGGATCGTTGAGGGATATTGCCATAATCACCACGCTTGGCAGATGGATTGGTGATCGCAGTAGGATGTAAACCTTGAGCTAATAGATGCTGCTGCCCATCCATCAGCCATGTGTCCCTTAGTCGCCTTTTACGACACCCATGGGAGGACTTGGGGTGATCTATTCTAAGCCGGAAACCACACGGCATCAAATTAAATTTAGAGGTTCCAAAATGTACCAGAGAAAAAACATTGAAGTGTAGTAAGGCTGGTGCACTGCTCGCCTTTATGCCCGGTGAAGCAGCAAAAGATTCGAGACTAACTATATATTAAGTCCGTCTGACAAATAAATAAAATAAAGTCAAGTATCAAGTAACGATATAAATTATCCCAAAAATAAATTAATGAAGGCGAATATTGTACTAGATATGACCAACTTAAAAAGCTTGATGGCAAAATAATATGATGAAGGTGACTGTTTCCACAGATAAAGATATTGTGTTAGGAATAGATAACACGTAATATTAAGTCTGACGTTAATGGAAAAATGGTAATTTTAACGGCCTCCTTTTTCTTTGATGGAAACGGTTTGAGTAGGCTCGGCAAAAATGGATCGAATTTAATAATAAAATACGATAAATGAACTGAACTTGCTAGTTGTTGCTGACTCGGCATAACTCAAGGGTTGGACGTAAGATTCATAACCTAAAGAATGAAAGTCCTGGGAAAAATATATTTAAGATATTTTGCATATTATTATTATTATATAGTATATGGTCGTAACATCAATTTTAATTATTTAGATCAACGAATCAATATCTAATATTTGCCGTGCGAGTGGACACGATTAACGGGTGAGTAGGATAATATGTCATGATCAAGTCTAGTTTAAAACATGGCCGCTGAATAACCATAAAAATGAAGCTTTGCTAGAGTGACGGCTGTCATTCCAAAGACGTGATCAACGACGAAGTGACATACATCAGCATAATGACATCTGAGCCTCTTATTATAATGTTACATAATAATATACTTAATTGACATAATTAGAAAAGCATTAAAGCATTTAACCATTGTATACAGTATAGTAAACATTTTCATATTGTCGAATAAATGAATTCCGCCGAGCGAGGTAACAATATTTCCGTAATTAAATTAATTTTTCGCCCAGAAAATGCATAAACTGAATAATTTAAACAAGGTATACCCGTTTTACTTGCTGAAGTGCTTTGTGATGTGGTAATAAAATGTACTTTATACATATTAATATATTGGAAACGATGAGATGTGTGTTCTGCTCTGCTTGCTATGACAAATTAAATGTTAATTAACGTTTTAAATAAATAAAGTAAATAGTTTTTTTAGTAGAGTTGTTACACACTACTAGTATTCTTGTTAAGCCCTCGTGCTAAGCTAAAATGCTTGTGTTATGAGTGGGTTCACGTCGGTAGTGCAATGAGTGGAAATCGTACCGGCGACCACATAATCGCAAGTCGGACGCCCTAGTTATTGGGCTACAGTCGCTTCATAATTATTCATGTTTTTAATTTAACACCAACGCAGAGACACAAAAAAAAAATACAGTACATATAACAACAAATCATATTTACAAAATATACATAAACAAACATAAATATGGAAAAGAAGATTCTAAGGAAAAGGTTGCAACAAATACATAAAATATATCATTGACTGGCCGCGAACACTCTGAGAGGCTATTCAGCGTTGTGGTTGTGTCCAGGGGCGGAGCAGGAACAAAGCGAGCCAGCGGAGTGGACGTAATCGTGAGGAGAGCCAGTACAGATATAAATCCTTATTATATATTATATAGTGCACTTGAGTGTTGTGCGAGTCAATGTTTTGTGGCCCCTCGATGTTATTTATTATTTGCTTTGCTATAATAACGGGAACCAACGTCTTAGTGTGGGATTGAATGGTTGCTTTGGTTGAATGGGCTGAATTGATGTCAATTGTTTAGATATTTATTTTCCTAACGGTTAACGCCTCGGGTGGAACTTTTAGTAATTACTATTCGAATAAATCTAGTCGTTTCGTTTACAATAGTCAGTTAATGTTTTTTACATCAGTGATTTTATTATAATCTACCATAATAATATGTTTTGTGTTTCTTGTTGTTATCTTAGCAATAATATTATTGGTAAAGTTTGTGGGGATGGTTACTTAAAAAAAAAAAAATGTATCATAAAATTCATTGAAATAATATAATTCTAATTGCAGTAGATTTTGATAGGTCAAAACTCAACTTAATATACATTACATAGAATCTGGTATTTATATTATAAGGTATGCTTTACTATATAACTTCTCGTGCCAGCCATCATCACCACTGTTCGTAAATCTACTCTTTACTCCAGTGGCACCCTGAGCGTTGGTCCTAACCCCTTAAGGGTGCCCTCAGGTGGATGTCGCTTAGACTCGGGTCGGATTCTTGGAATTTTTAGACCTGTTACCTCTAAGGTATCTTACATAGTTATAATGTGTTCATTTGTTGTTATCGCACGACAGACGGACAGACTGATTAAAAATTCTGTAATATCAAATAATGTTAACAATGTTTTTAGCTACTTAAGTAATACTTTTGTTTGATATCGTTTTATACAGTGTAATTTTGACCAGTACAAGTGTAAGTAAATACCTAAATGCTGAATAAATTTCATTATTTCATTATGTAAATCCTAAATTCTTACACAAAAAAGACTATAAAACCTTTTACAAGTATTAGTTATAGGGACGCAGCATATCTCAGTAATACGGCAATATCGCAAAAGGTTTGCTGTATTGCCAGGATCTGTAAAAAGAGCCCCATGCTTAGATCATGCATCATGTGGGCCTAAACGGCCTGTGAATCGGAAATGTTTAGGTGTGGTCTGATATCATAATACTATGTCTCCCAGGCAACATCACTCATATATTCATCTCAGTTCAGCGGCGCGGTCACTCGTAGACTCGCATCTCACTCGTCGTGTATAGGTTGCAAAATTGAGATTAATAAAATTCGACCACCGCGGCACCGCGGCAGGTTTCGAACCTGCATTAAGATGCAGGTGGCTTTACCTAAGGGTAAAGCCCCTAATGCCTAAACCAATTAGGCTACGGTGGAACTACACCGGTTGTCGAAATTTATCAATCCCTTTAAAACACGACTCTAAGGGGAACATTAAAACAAAGTCGTGTCTAACATTTTCAAATATAAACCTACAACCTGTAGTAACTTCTCGCCGCAACGCTTTGCCGGTCAAGAATATTCCTGTGTCTAATTACAGTTGGGTGTTCCAACACCCAAGCTTAATTGCTTAGAGGTCAGTGTAGCCAACGTAATAGCTACATGAAAATTATGAAAACGTTTCACTAGACTCATAATTTTAGTACTACTACAGTACTATCTAATATTCATACCGTTTACATAATCAACTGGGATATCTCTTATGTTTTATATAACGTTACGAGGGTGTAAACCGTTGGGCAGCAGAAATGTTACAGTCAGTATAAAATATATAACAGTCGGTGTTACGACCCTGGCGCCCGTCAGCACTACACAATACATTTTATAAATGGCCTCCGATGGACCGGGCCATTGAAGCTGCTCTCGTGAACTTTGTAATATTCCGATGTAAATATGTTCCCCTCGAACGCGCGAGGTTGGCTACAACATTATATCTATTACCAGCGGTGGGAGATTCATTTTAAGTATGATACATGTAGTGTTGGTTTAATATGGATGGTTTTGTGCTTATTTTGATCTTAAGGTTTCGAACCCCTAAAGGTTATCAATCTTTATAGATCACTCGTTTGTCTGTCTAACAATCGGTACCTAAGTGGTAATGCAAGTCTTAATGCCGTGAAGTATAGTTGGCCGGATGTAATTTTTTTTGTATTCATTAAATTAATAAAGTCATTAAATTATTTTGACTAGTCTAAAATGACGGCATCTGTTCTTCTAAATGTGATTTGAAGCGGCCAGCCAAATGGCTAGGACTTGCGATGATGTGATCGCTGGTTCGGTCCCCATACATTACTCCACTGACGAGAACCCACTCGTAACACAAACATTTTAGATTAGCACGAGGGATTAACAATAATAGTAGTATAAAAAAATCTGCTAGTAATATAAATAATAAAAAAAATGTAACAGCCACAGCACAAAATAACAACATAATATATTATATGAGTTTATCACAGAACATGTTCCATATTACCCGTTAAACTAAATAACTGTTAGTTCTCGACCAACAGACTCAAAGGGACAAAATTTCCTAGAACTTATTTCAACATCATTTTACTTTGTGTTTTTGCTCTCTCTTAATTAGGGCTCGGTTTTACTAATAGGAAAAACAGGCTGTTTTTTATGTTGTGTACAAAATTTACTACATTAAAAGTGTTTATTTGCCAATTTTCATGAATTTGTGAAAAAAAATTACTAGTCTAAAAGTCTAAACAAAACATAAAACGTCTATAAAACTGTAAAATTTGAGAATCAAGGCACGTGTCCAGCCTAATCATCAGAACAATTCATATAAAGCAATGCAAAGAAGAATAGAAATATGAAGTTGTGATGATTTTTTAGTTCCATTAGTATGCCGGGCATTAAAGCGACTAACAGTATTAAGTATCAATTGATAGAAAAGTTATTAAAAACAGAAGTCGCCTTATCCTTAATACCGATTTATTTGTTATAAAGATTACTAGCAGAGTTTTGCAATCTACTAGTATTTTTATTAACCCCTCGTGCTAAGCGAAAATGCTTGTGTTACGAGTGGGTTCACGCCGGTAGTGCAACACAGAGAGTGTAGAGATAGTGTAGTGGGGACCGAACCGGCGACCACAATATCACAAGTCCGACGCTATTGGGCTACAGCCGCTTCATCATCATCATCAGCCCGTATAATGTACACTGCTCAACATGGGCCTCCTCCCGGGGGAGGGTATTTGCCATAGTCATCACGCTTGGCAGGCGGATTGGCGACTGCAGTATTAAGTTGTACCACACAAGGAAACGCTGCTGCCCGTTCCTTGATATACGATTATTATAGATTATGTTATAACAATCGGGACCAACGGCTTAACGTGCTTTCCGAGCCACGGAGGGTAGTCCCTCAACCAACCAGACCCGGAAAGAAATCTTAGTATTTACACAAAGATTTCCTGTCCAGCGTGGGAATCGAACCAGATTTAAAGCGAGCCAAATACCGCTACGCTACGGAGGTTGTCTGAAATTGAAATTTTAATACAGTTTGTTTACTATAAATATACTACTTAAACACAAAATCGTGATCAAATCCTTTTGAATCTCGTAAATAATAAAAAGATTTCAGTAAATCTTTCCCCACTAAAGTTTAAAGATACTCTCTTAAGTTGGACAAAAAGTCGTCGCATTTTCGTTTAACAGCTTTAACGTGTCGATCGCGGAGTGGAGTCCTTTGATTACGACCGAAATAGTCGAAGAGTCGAGGCAAACAGCGGCTTCTGTTTGCCTCGGCTGTGCTCGCCCACCGATGTTTACACTGGGCGACGTATCGGCCACGACGCTTTGATACGAGATACTACTCAGTTTATGGAACTGAATTATTCAGTTAGACAGACCCAGTCGTATCTGGTTATCAGAAATTGGACTAATAGTTGCTTTAGTATTTCGGAAGTGACTTCATATAGATCTTTTGCTTCATGCTTATATGGAGACGATAACGAAGCGGCTGTAGCCCAATGGCTATGGGCGTCAGACTTGTGATCTTGTGGTCGCCGGTTCGATCCTCAACCATTGCACTACCGTCGTAATCCCAATCGTAACACGAGCATTTTAGCTTAGTACGACGGGTTAACAAGAATTGTAGTAGACTGCAAAACTCTGATAGAAATCTTATTAAGGGCGTCAGGCGTGGCAAAATTTTTATTTGATGCCAAATAGGTCGGCCATATGAATTGCTGAAATAAACATACAGCTCATTTTAATTTCTAGTAATTGCAAAATAAAATATCTTACTTATGGTGAGATAATTTGTGAAATCAGTTTACTACTTAATAAGTTTACACGTTGCAAACAAAAATAACAAAAACCAAATGGAATCTATATATTACCTGATTGGCCGACTTTATCTACCTAAATACCCAAGTGGATCCACATTATCGGTTCTGATCAGACGTCTCCCGATATATCGGGCTAAATAAATCATTCATTCCCACTTCTCCCTCCTCCCCCAGCTCCCCGTCCCCCTCCGACACCCTCGGCTCATGAATCGAGAGCAAGTTTTTGTGGTCGGCGATGCACCACACTGGCGGGCAGCCAGAGATGCGAACGATCTGCTATCAACGTCATTGATACACAAAAACCTTGTTTACACCTAACCAGATTAAGTACAATCCGCTAGTTTAGGGGAGAAGTGGCATGAACGAGCCAGGTTTTTAAGAGCCAATTACATTATTTCGGTAGTTTAGGAATAGATTTGAGTGGTAACCTTATTTTCAAGTGGCAACATGATGACCCATTTCAGTCAAACATTTGACAATTCGTTCTTTTTCAATACTGAAATTTTAAAGACCCATTTAAAATAATGAATATTTCATGAATTATTTTAAAGTCTCGGGTGAAATTAGCTACTTTAAAATATAAACAATAGCTTAAAAACAAAATTACATTAATTTATTTTATTAGAAGTACACTTTTTTGCCCCGCTAATTAAACGGGCTCTTTCATGGCACTTCTTTCCTACATGGTTAAGAATTCTCTTAGATCAGGAAGTTAATTTGGTACTTTTTTGACTCTAGAATCTAGACTTGAAAACGGTGTCAGATATTTTGGTTCTCATAGATTATCTGTGTCATTACGTAATTGCTGCAGCAAAATCTTGTACAAACGTTTATAAGTATTTATTAAACTGAGTTCTTTTAACCATGAATTTTCTTCAATTAAAAAAGGATTTAATAATGATCACTATACCTACGTGGGTGCAAGTATAAAAAATAGGAATTGACAGACGCAAAAGCTATTGAAGCCGGCGGCAAAAATAGCGGATGCAAATTTTTCTTAATATTAGACCTTAAGTCAAAAAATGGCTAACAGCTTTTGACGATCGGAGTCATATACTAAAACATAATTTAATTTTAATTTATACAGCTTTCTTCCAGTTTTATGAACTCAAATAGTTTACTTCTGACAAACACTTTCAGAAATAAACATGATTATAACGTTACTTGATATGAATCAACTAGCCTATTTAATGTTGTGCAATATATACTAGATGCACCCCGCGGATTTACCCGCGTCACTCTGCTCCAGTGGATCAGAGCGTGATGTTTTATACCCTATATGTTAATCCAGCGTATAAACTATCTCGGTGCAAAATTTCAGCCAGTTCCGTTCAGTAGTCTGGGCGTGAAAGAGTAACAAATATCTAACCATACTTACAAAATTTCGTGTTTATAATAGTTGTAGGATGAGTGCATTGGATACAGGCATACACAACGTACAATACACCTACAACTTCTCGTTATAGTGAAAAAACATATATAAATATCAGTTTCGTACAAATGTACTCGCGCACGTATAATAGGTGATCTAATATTGCACCAATGCGCAATGGCTTAAATTAATGGCTTAAATTATACCAATGGCTTAATGATTACGGCAGTTGCTTCTTAGATCTGATGTTTTGGGTTTGATATTCACCCGAGGCAACTATGTGTTAACTATGGATACTTGTTCTGAAGTGTAGGTGGGTTTGTGAATTATTTATTTGCTAATTACCACGCGCCACAGGGTTTCATTTTCTCACTACGAAAATTTACTAAATTGTGCTAAAAATACAGGTGTTAATTAACAATATTGCTACTAAAGATGTTCGTTTTTATATTTCTGTCACTATTTAAAATGAGTTCATCGCTAAGTGTTTGGATTTTAATACATTTTTTACCTGGTTTTACTAAAATATAGAGGCATCTACTACCAGTTACCACTGTTTGCGCGCTAAGTTCGTGGTTTTTGACGATTTAGTAAATGAAATGTAATATGTATAATATTCAAAGGAGCGAGACGATAGATTAAGACAAAAGAGAGCGGTCGAAATAGGTTGTTGGCGCATTAATGGGCGGTTTGTGTTCCGACAGCGCTTTCTATTCAATTAGCGCCGTCTGCCCGCGCCATTAGCCATAAGCACATTACCTAATTTGGACCGAGATGAATAGATGCTCGTTATTCACATTTGTGTTGCCATCGCACTTTTACACTACTTTTTGGGAATAGACTGAGTAGTTGGTGAGAAACTCAGGCGATCCTTTAGATTGGAATCTAATAATCCTTGAGTGGAATTCCCTTGCCAGAAAATATATTTATGTGAAATCTAAGAGTTATTTTCAGGTGTGATTTTGTTCACTTATTATCCTCCGCATCTTCATCATCATCATCAGTCTGCTGTCGTCCATTGCTGAACATAGGCCTCCCTCATCGATTTCCAGCGGAAATGTTTGCTAGCGACCTGCATGTGAAGAGTACGCTAAGCCATTAGTCATTATATTGGTGATTATATCAACCTTATGCTGGCAATACCTCGTCAATAATATTTTTACCAACATATTCGCCATCAGATATCTTATAATAACATATGAGCACCCTCTGAAATATGAAATAAAAATGAAAATAGACAAATATAACAAATTATTTTAAGACCTAAAATACTCTAAATTAAAAAAAATACATTATTCCAATTCTATACGTGTTGCCATTACCAAGGTTGGCAGGCTGATTGGTGACCGCAGTTTTATATAAAGCACATACACTGTTGCCTGGTATTCGAAAGTCGTGAAGTATATGAACGACTTAACGTGCTTTTCGACGCCCAGAGGGTAGTCCTTCAACCAACCAGACCCGCCAAGATTTTTTGAATTTACACAAAGATTTTTTGTGTGGAGCGGAAATTGAACGCACGACGTCCTTCTTGTTTTTTTTATGACAACTGCCGCACTTTACACAATTTACGGACTTTGTGTTCGCACACTCGGACTCAGAACAACTATTCGTGGTTCATACAAATAATTGTCCCGGGTGGGAATCGAACCCAGAACAACAGGTCTCGGAAGGCACTATCGTAACCGCTGAGACATCGGAGTAATTTTAACGTGAGCCTTACACCGTTTCGCCACGGAGGGCGCCTTTTACATAGAGATAATTTAAACCCTTTGGATAACCTAGCTTAGTACTTGGTTACACTGCTCACAGACTTACTTTGTTCCTAAGTCGGACCGCCATGTTGAATACTAGAATAGTGTCTTAAGAACATTAAACATTATTTCTTGTTCTTTTTTTGCAATTTAATCAAGCTATTTTTTTCTGTAAGGAGTTTAGACAAGAGTTAATTACTCTTCGAGGTGCCTTACGGTGAAAATTTAATCCGCCTGGTGGCACTTTGTAATATTCTTCATGGATTGTAAGACTGATGGGAACATTCTATTTGTTATCTATAGGTACAAATAAATAAAATGGAAGTGTCTGTTGGTAATGGAAAAATTACAGGTTTTTAATAAATGCATATCTATACTAATATTTAAAGCTGAAGAGTTTTTTATTAAAATAAAGGGCATTTATAGAGGAAGGAAGTAGGCTATATTTTATTATGACATTCCTACGGGAACGGTAGTTACGCGGGCGAAACCGTGCGCGGGAGGCAAGTGAATAAATATAGGGTACTTCTAAAAAGCAATCACTTAAAACAATTTTTGTCTGTATATTTATAGCTTATGAAATCCTTGTTTTATTCAAAACATAGTTTAAACATAGATGTCTGTAAATAGATGTATGTTACTGTTTCATGCAAAAAGAAGAATATGCGTTGTGAATTAGACACAATTATAATTCAGTCACCAACCGACATCAATACAAAGACTACTTCACGATACGCTAAGAACAATAAAAGCAGATGAATAATGTTCAAATTAAGAGGTGATCGAGTAAAAAAACACATACGAAAGTACATCCTAACACTTTATAAATTAAAGTGTTAGGATGTACTTTCGTATTCGCGGTCGTAACCCAAAGGATAGGGGCGTCATACTTGTGATCTTGTGGTCGCCAGTTCGATCCCCACCCATTGCACTATCGACATGAACCCACTCGTAACACAAGCATTTTAACTTAGCTCGAGGGTTTAAAAAGAATTCTATTAACTAGTCTGCAAAACACTGCTAGTAATCTTTTAAAAACAAAAATAGAATTACGACCTCAAAAACGATCTTAAATAAGGAACGGGCGCATATTTACGTCGGGGTTAGTTCGCAACTCACCTCCTAAAGATCAAATTTGATGCATAAGTTACCGAGTTTCCACAAAACTGACGCTTTCGTAAACCGACTGCCAACTAACATGCTAATTTAAACACAGTTGTATTGTTTGTGTGTAGCTCGTTGCACCGCATTGTGCACTGATATTAATCATTCAGTTCAGTTCAGTTTTGCTTGATATCGTTGACAGCTGTCAGATTAGAAGCGAAGTTTCTTATCTTTCGTTACGCTCCAAAGACTTGGTACGTGATAACCGGGTAAAAAAGTGTGGATACGACCGTTATGAGATTTTTTGATGTCTTGGATAAAATTTTCAAACGTTGGTAATTTGTTTCACTGTTCAAGCGGATATTATAAGACTTTTTTTTTATATTTTTTCATTATAGCGAAAGAGTTTATTTTGATGTTTGTTTACTTGAACGCGCTAATCTCAGGAACTGCTGATCCGATTTGAATAATTCTTTCAATGTTAGATAGCCTATTTATCGAGGAAGTCTATATTTAATTATGAAGTTCCTGCGGGAGTAACGTGGGTGAAACCGCAAGCGGGAAGCTAGTTTAATATAAAAATTAATTACAGAACTATTCCGTTTAAGAGGATGTACTAAAATAGTACACATTGATGAGTTTTTTATAGAAAAACATTACGACTAATAGCATTTTATGGACTTAAAATGTGTGACACATTTTAAGTCCATAAAATTTTTAGGGGCCTTCGTTTTTTTATTTAATTAAAGATTTTAAATATGCAAATTCAGATCAAATTTTCTGCCAAACTGCAACACAGTGTCTGCAATAACTATACCTACTAATAAGGTTTTCATTTAGAATAAAATATTATAAAATATTTAGCTATCTACTCTGTAAAAAACGTCTGTCGTTCCTATCCAAAGCTAATGCCAAAGTCACATGGCCGAATATAACAAGTAAGTTTGAATGTAACGAAGATTAAGCTCGCTTCACTCGCGAGACAGATCTCCGTGCGACACACCACGAGGCGCGCTCTCGGCTCGGTCCACTGAACACTTTGTGTGCGACGACGTGGAAGTGTCCAGTGTATCTCTGGTCGCGAGTCACTTGTACTGTTCAATCTTATAGATGATAAAAAAATGTATTGCTAAGCAGAAAAGTTAACATCTACTGATTTGACTTTTTCCTGTTTAGTTTTCAAGATAGTTTGAATAATAAATTTAAAATTATAGTGATATTTTTTAAGACCTCAAAAGCAGGTTATAACTTAAGGGCTTAGTTTTATTCATAGTTTTCTATAAGCCTGTGTATTTTTTTCATCTATTCATATCAGGAAATGTGCAATATTTTTGAGATTGAGTATTATAATAAAGGTATGAGTGCTGTAAGAGGAGACTAAGGCCGCGTCGCGCGTCGCGTGCGGCGTGACGTCTCGCATCTCACTCGCACTCATACAACGCCATATATTTGATTTCAGTGCGGGCCGCGCCGCTCATCGCGCCGCGAGGAGGAGTAAACAGAAGGTCGTGGAGCATGCTTCTGTGTACACTATCAATATTAAATAGTGCGACACGAGACTTGCGTCAGCTTTAATATTAAAGTAATCGCTGGATAAGTGAGTGCACTGGAGAATAAATCTTTGCAAATAAAATAATTGAAGTGTCTGTTTGTAATGAAATATAACAGGTTTTTACTTCATCATCAACAGCCCGTTTATGTCCACTGCTGAACATGGGCCTCCTCTGAACAGACCTTGACAAGCCAGGATCGTAGAGGGATATTGCCATAATCACCACGCTTGGCAGACGGATTGGTGATCGCAGTAAGATGTAAACCTTGAGCTAATAGATGGTTTTTACTTAATACATATGAATAATAATTATTATTTAACTTAATATATAGGGTAGGTACTAATATATAAGTATATGATATAAAAATATAATATAAAACTAGTTTGACTGTGTGTCGGTCGGTCTATCTGGCGGTCTGTCTGTCTGGCGGTCTGTATGTCTGGCGGTCTGTATGTCTGGCGGTCTGTATGTCTGGCGGTCTGTCTGTCTGGCGGTCTGTATGTCTGGCGGTCTGTCTGTCTGGCGGTCTGTATGTCTGGTGGTCAGTCTGATTGTTACGATTGATCTCGATAACCACTGGATCATTTTAGACGGGACGTGTAATAATGACTACTTTTTGTTTTGTCTGTCTGTTTGTTTGTTCATGTATTTTGCCTAGTGTAGTACCCATTTGACGGGATTTTATGTATTAGATAGCTTATGAAATCCTTTATATACGCGGATGAAGTAGCGGGCAGCAGCTAGTCATAGTAGTGATCTCCGTATTTTTCAATTTCTCGATGAATTTAACAGTAATAATAACTATTTGATTATTACAATAATAAGTTTTAGGAGTGGAAAAGTGAATATTTTTACGAAAATTCCTTATCACTATTTCACATCGTGTTGCCAGTGATGACCCATGGATCTGAAACATGGTCCTTCACTATAGGCCTTATGAACAAGCTCAGATTCGCACAACGAGCTATGGAGAGGGCTATGCTCGGGGTTTCTCTATGAGATCGAATCAGAAATAAGGAGATACGTAGAAAATCGCTGGTTACCGATATAGCCCAACGGATTAGTTCGTTGAAGTGGCAATAGGCAGGCCATATAGCACGGGGGCCGGATTGCTCATGCGTACCCGACCCCCGCCAACGGCGGATCGAAGGAGTGTCCGGGAGGTTTTAGTGGTGTAGGGTCCTCTCCTCGTGGTATGACTTTAGCATACCACGCTATGGAGAGGGCGAGTCCCACATATCCCACCGCCAGCGCGCAAATACGCTGCAACGGTGGTGGGAATGCGTCAATGCATTTCCCCCCGGACAACAAAAAAAAAAAAAAAAAAAAAAAAAAAGGCCATATAGCACGGAGAAAAGATGGCCGTCGGGGCCGAAAAGTTCTCCAATGGAGACCGCGGATCGGCAAGCGTATCGCAGGACGTCCACCTACTAGATGGACGGATGATCTGGTTAAGGCCGCGGGATCACGGTGGATGCAGGCCGCTTCTAACCGTAACGACTGGAGATCTATGAGGGAGGCCTATGTCCAGCAGTGGACTTCCTACGGCTGAAATGATGACTATTTAACGCTGACGAAGTCTAAAAATAATATGCGGAACATTCATTCATTTAATAAACGATGGAAACTCGGTTGACAAGTATAAGTGAGATTCAAATTTCCGACTCTTTTGTAACTGGAATGTAATAATCGGATGAGTGCGTACAATTTATACAGACATTACTTTGTAGTACCGAGTGCCTTCCTTCCCTACTTTCTAGATGAGCAGATTATCTCATTTTGTAGAAATGTTACAAATAAAATACGTTTTAAATGTGTTGGACCTTCGATAAGGATTTGAAAACTTTGTGGAATGGACGGAGATATTTCCTGTTTCCTTAAAAATACTTAAGCCTTTCTTTGTCCGTTTATTTACAATAAACATTGTTGTGATGAGAAGAGGAGACAGAGGAAGGATTTGTTTCAAGGGATAATATATACCTATTGTTTATTTTCCTAACTTGGTTAACCTTAAGGTGAAATGTTTGCACGTAGATATTAAACAGACAATTTGACCGAATACGGCTTTTCTTATGTCTAAAATAAGAGAAAAGAGGCTACAATGGTAACTTATATACTAACCATTATAACTTTTTCTCAAACTTGGTAAAGTCCTTGTGAATACCTACCGTCTGATTTCTGTACTGTGACCAGTTATTTCCAAGATTAAAAAAAACATTTTCTGACAAATGCCTTTAAAAACCTTAAATAGTGTAAACGCTGCACATTAATTCCAAGATAAGCAAGTTTCAAGTAATTGAAATAAATATGATTTTAAGTTGATTGAATGGGTCGTGGGGCTTTTAGGACCGGGACCGCGGTCCCGGATTCCACCTATAAATTAAATATTTATTTTTCAGTAGTATTTTGGGACCACAAATATAGATTAAAATATGTCTTACGAAAGTACGGTCAACCAAAAAATTTTGAATAAGTATAAATAAAACTATTTTTATTAAATGATAAATTGTCTTTTATTGCTAAAATCACAACTTTCTATTGGAATGAAAAAATATGTAGCTACTTATTAAGAAATATAATTACTATAGATACTATATAGATATGATAATAATGTTCAAAAATGAAATACAACAGTTTTTATCCCTTACATCTACACATTGCACATAACAATCTCCTACCTAAATTTAACGTCCAAAATAAATGACCAGGTAAGTATTGGTCATTGTCTAGAAAAATTTAGATTTTAAAGCTAATCAATTTTCAATACTTTTAAAACTGATGCAAAATTATTTTATATTGTTGAAATGTTTAATGTTAAGTTCAAGACTGTTGATTATATTCAAATAATTATTAACATGTATGCGAGACTAATTTTAAATATATTAATAGGTATAGCGGTTTTATGTTGTTGTTTATTATGCTGTTTATTATTTTTAAGTTAAGACAATGCTGTGATTAAAAAAAAAAAAGAAATATTTTATCATTTTATAAAAATTGTTGTGAGACTGATTTTATATATTGTAAGTTAAAAGATCTATATTTTTGTCAGTTTTTTGCCTTACGTTCATTCGTAGTAATTGTTTTCAATAAGTGTAGTGATTTTCATTACTGCTGCCATGTGCTCACTAAGATACTGTTTATTTTTGACGTTAAATTTAGGTAGGAGATTGTTATATGCAATGTGTAGTAAGGGATAAAAACATAAATGTTTTTAATTGAACTGTTGTATTTCATTTTTAAACATATTTTCATATTTATATAGTATAGTAATTATATTTCTTAATAAGTACCTACATTTTTTTATTCCAATAGAAAGCTGTGATTTTAGAAATAAAAGACAAATTATCATTTAACTAAAAATTTTTTATACTTATTCAAAATTTTTTGGTTGACCGTACTTTCGTAAGACATACTTTACTTTTTTTTATTTGTGGTCCCAAAATACTACTGAAAAATAAATATTTAATTTATAGGTGGAATCCGGGACCGCGGTCCCGGTCCTAAAAGCCCCACGACCCGATTGAATTTAACTGATGGAAAAATACTGTTCCGCTTTTTGTCGAATACATATAGGTACCTACACTTAAATCGAATACTCCTTATAAAGCCGCAAATAAACAGAAACGTATTACAAGTGTTTTAAAAATAAGTTAAACATAATTGGGATAATTAATTTGTAATTTAATTAAATAAATAGCTTGGTTATCAAGTACTGACACGAATATATTATAAGCAGCATCTCGCTACATAAGACAACTGCTCTGTAGTCTTGAAGTTATGCCCGGTAAAGTAGCAATGGCCTCAGGGTGAATGACATATGTCTGTCCGAAAAAAAAACTGACGTCTTGAAGTAATGCTTGATTTTTTGTGGCATACTGCAATTGATCCCAATCAGGTAAATTGTTACAAAGCTTCAGATTCATTCTATTAGCACAGAATAGATTCTATAGAGTTATTCTACTTATTGAGAATATTTGACCTTAGCACAGGGTCAGGTTGTGTTCTATCTGCAGACGGCAAACGGGATATAGTTATTAAATTCCAGTATCAATTTATATTTTACTAGCTTCCTGCGGGCTGTTTCACCCGCGTAGCTCCGGTTCCCATGGGAACTCCATAATTAAATATAGCCTATGTCATCCGGGGATAGCGTAGCTTTCCAACGGTCAAAGAGTTTTTCAAATCGGTCCAGTAGTTTCGGAGCCTATTCAATACATACAATACTAGACCAATTTCAAAAAATGTTTCATCGTTAGAAAGCTACGTTATACAGGAGTGTAAAGGTTATATTTAATTATAAAATTCCCTCGTGAACGGGAGCCACGCGGGTGCAACCGCGCGCGGTAAGTTATTTACATTTATATAAAGTGGGAGCATCCAAATACTTCGAAATATTTTATTCCGAATTTCGATGTTCAGATTTTCAAAAGTACGAATTTCATAATACCTAAGAATTATAATGTCTATTATTAAAAACTACGAAATTTATTTTACCGAAAGTTGTAAATGCGATTTGTTCCTTTTCCCATTTCATACGTTCGAAGACTCAAATGCTTGGAGAGTTCTCGGTTTGAAAAACGATGGTACTGGTGTAACAGAATAACTTTTTTGACTTTGACTTTGACTTAACTTCAATCTTAATACGTCCCTGCTCATCTCCATTGGTTTAGGTTATTTATTTATTTTAACCACCCCTAGATCTTTTTGTGCCATACATATTGTTATTATTATGACACTTGACCTAACCAACATTTTTTTTTCGGACGGACATTTTTAATTACCCACGAGGCTTTTGCTACTTCACCGGGCATAAAGGCGAGCAGAGCTCTAGCCTAGATAAATGGTTTAAGCACTACAAACTAAGCAACCTGCGCAAGGGGGCGTCCCCTGTGGGACTTGGACCTCGGCTCCGGGCGGTCGCTGGCGATGAGATTAAGGGATTTTGACTTTTTGTATTTTAGGGAAGTTTTGGGCAACTGTCGCTCTACTTTACAGTTCGCGGGCCTCTGGAACTTCTGGTATAGCAGGGCATCGGAAGGTCCTAACCAATACGTTGGCGGTAACACAATGGTAATATCACCGACTTTTTGTTATTCGAGCTATTTAAACAATAGTGTTCGGTATTTTAATAAACATTAGGAATATTGAAATTTAGGAATTATAAAAATAGTAGTAATGATAAGTCGCAGTTGTTATATTCGGAAGTTTGAACCATTCTGAATTATGAAAATCGGTATTTCGAAATTCGTATTTGTGACTGACGGAATAAAGGTTTTCGTAATTATGTAGATGTACTTTATATGGGTATATAAAGCAGGTGAATAAACTTTCGGAAATAACTAAATGTTGGACATAAATCCATTACCGTTGATGCACAACCCAAAATATTCGTTGGGTTCAAATCTCCCGAGATAATAACTAATTCATCAGCTGCCGATTATATCGACTCGTTACGGATCAAATGCGAACCATTTGATTTATAATCCCTCGTTCTCGGGGGAAATAAATAAAATAGCTTCACAAATCAACGTTTGGCGATATTTGTACTCGCGGGGATCGGATTACGATTGTATGATTGAGTGCGAGTGTCGGAGAACTTGGCAGCATTAAGACTAGTTACTAGCTAAATATGAAAGTCCCGTGTAAATTGGTGCTACATGTTCGCAGATAAGGTCGTAGACCCTACAGTCCGAGAAACCCGCGAACTGTAACGTAGAGCGACAGTTGCACAAAACCCCCCTAAAAAACTAAACGTCATAATGCCAAATACCAGCGACCGCCCTGAGCCGAGGCCCAAGTCCCCTAACATAATGTTCGTCCGAAATAAAGTCACTGAGATTAGCCGGAACAATCAGACAGACAAGAAAAAAATGTACTGTGTTTTTATTATAAACATTCATATGAATTTATAGAATTTCATCGGATTTTATCTTTAGGCTTCATACGAAGTCCGAACACATCTAAATTAAGACGAACGTTTCTATAAATCGTTTTACTAGTTATTCGCGAGGATCGAACTTATATAACAAGGCTTCTTTTTCTTTTCTCAGAAATGGGTTACTGATCCAATATAGTAGACAAAGAAACAGCGTCCTAACAGAGAATCCGAGCAATAAGGGTGGTAGGTCAATGTCGCCACTTCAAGTTTCTACTGAGATTTTGCTGCGAAGAAAATACGGCTTTCCCCGTTCATACAAAAACTTATTGAATGCTTAGGAATGAATTTATTATATTATATTTTGATTTCTCTATATACTTTGACATCCCCTTTCATCCTTTTAGGGTTGGAACTTTCTTATCGGAAGCTTGCGGTGTCTACCATTAGCGGTGTACGTCAGTCAGTAATTTTACTAATGTAGATCCTTGCTTAGGAGAACACAAAGCACTTTTCAATTTTCATTGCTAGGTATAAAATAAAGATACCATAGAACTTAATTAACGTTTGAGAAATAAATGTTAAAATTTAAATTACATGTATTCTAATTTTAATATCTTTAGAATAAAGATGTCACCCAACTACTAGGTTTGCTGACCGCATTCTTAGATCTATCGCGTTGTTTTGTATTAATGTAATTTTATTTGTCGTATGGAAAAATATAATTATTTCACAGAAATTTCTCCAACTACCTCATTAATATACGAAAGTTTACTGTAAAAGTTAAGGCATAGAATCACGTTCTATATCTACCTCATTTAAACCGGTATCAGTTAGTTCTCCCGAGGAGTCAGACTCAGTGTTCGTGTTTAGAATGTTAAGAAAGTCTTCAGGGACACAGGAATTTTGTGTTATGTTTCCCAGAAGTAATGGCTGAAACTAAATCTAGTCACGAGTTGCTTTGGTCTAATTTGAAATAAATATATTTCGTGTTGTTGAATAAAATAATTGTAACAAAAATACACGGAATTAAGATAAGCAAAAACTGAACGGGAAAAATATAACAGAGGCTCACAGTACTTGAGTGTGTTTCATTTCAGTTCGCTAATTAATTCAGGTAATTCGTTGTTAATTTAATATATTTATCGACTATTTATTAAGTTTAAGTTCAGTTACAACTACAACTGAATTCTATATACAAACAATGTTTGCGTTAAAGAGGAAACGATGATGACAGATATTGATGAGTTGGATAATTTATAATAATATCGGAATCAATTATTTATAATGATTTTTTTTTAAATGTAGTCTGTCCACCTGTCAGGGTAGGTATATGTTTGATCTTGCTTATCTCAGTATCGGTTGGAACGGTGTATTTATATATAAAATTATTGACCCCATTTATTGAGGTAGGCTAAAGGCTATATTTAATTACGAAGTTCCTATTGGAACGGGACAACCTCCGTAGCGTAGCGGTATTTGGCTTGCTTTACATCTCGGAGGTCGTTCGATCGGGGATCGGGTTCGATCCCCACGCCGGACAAGAAATCTTTGTGTACATTCTAAGATTTCCTTCCGGGTCTGGTTGGTTGAGGGACTACCCTCCGTGCCTCGGAAAGCATGTTAAGCCGTTGGTCCCGATTGTTATTACATCATCTATAATAAATCGTATAACAAGGAACGGGCAGCAGTGTTTCCTTGTGTGGTACAACATAATACTGCGGTCACCAATCCACCTGCCAAGCGTGGTGACCATGGCAAATACCCTTCCTTGAGGAGGCCCATGTTCAGCAGTGGACTTTATACGGGCTGATGATGGGAACGGGAGTTACGCGGGTGAAACCACGAGCGGGGCGCTAGTTTAAACATATAGCCGGATTTAAATTCAGTCCATAAACAGATTTGATTGACATGTAACACACGTGTTTGCCTCCTATTCTCGGAACTGAGGTGAGCTAAATCAACTCACGGCGCGGCGTCGAGTTTTCATATTTAAATGAGTTGCCCGGGATAACGGGATTTTTTTACCTCTGCAAACACAAAACGTAATCCGCATTTAATTCATTTTTCCCTGACAACAGTACCAACCCTATAATTGTTGGAAGTAACTTTTCCCTTTGGACTGTGTCGATTGCTGTATCTTTTAACGATAGCAGAGCGCCGCGGAGCGACCGACGCAATTTGTTCACTCAAATCCGATCAAGTTTTAATAAACTCGGTTGCGCTAATGGCTCGTATTTTTCCGCTATTCCGAGTTAACAAAGATGCTCAATTTATATAAAATGTATTTCGTTAGTATTTTAATAATCACGGATTGAGAGAGTATATATTTTTTAGTTTTGATGGTATAATAAAGTAAAGAAAAAGAAGATGAGCATCTTAATTAAGAATCAGTTAATACCATAGACCGGGCATGCTTTTTTATGGTTGTTAATATATTATAGAAAAGAACGAAAAAATGGCTAGGGCGTCGGACTTGTGATCTTAAGGTCGCCAGTTCGAACCCCACCCATTGCACTACCGACGTGAACCCACTCGAAACACGAGGGGTTAACAAGAATACTAGTAGACTGCAAAACTCTGCTTCTTCTCCAAAATCGTGATAAAAACCAATTTCAATATCTTTCAGCATTTTATTTATAAGCATCATGTATTTCAGAATTCAATTCCTTTTGGTATGAAATAAGGCTGTAAAGCAATAAGCAGATGGTACTTAAGTATAAAAAGATAAACTTTTCAATAAATACGCTTGTTTGTACATTGGTAACACTGCGTGTAAGTAATAATGCTGTTTTCAGTTAGTGGCCATTAACGAGGACTCCTGATTCAATCATTGTTTCCTATAGCGAAGTATCTATCAAATAAGACCGAAGTCTAGGTTTGTATATGGTTAAGTAGAGATAATGGTCTCATAGTCGCGTTTACAGTGTTTTAGGTACGTGAGCTGCCGAGTTTTACAAACACATGATACATGAACACAGTGTATACCGAGACTCAGAAAAAGTGTATGCGTGGTGCACATAAATCGTTAACTCTGGTGGGAATCAAACTCAGGACACCTGGTCTCGGAAACCAGTATCGCAACCACTGAGTTTCCAGTAAAGTAATTATTGACTTTTTTTTTGAATAAGCAATATTAACAAACTCAAGTTTTGCTGTTATATAAAAGCAGGGCATTTAAGTATAAAAATATTCAATCATTTAACTTTTTCAAGTGAAGTTTGCGCTATCGGTCGATATTGAGGACAGCACTCAGTGTGAGTCGGATCTCATTAGACAAGACGATCGCTCCGATCGGCCGCATCACCGGCCCTCGAGTGGCCTGGATACTCTTCTTGAACGATCATGTACACTCAGACACACTAATAATATAATAGGCAAGGTTACTCATATTAAATTATTTTGCACTTATGTGTATTCCTGAAAGTATTTTTATTCATATTCATAAATTATGTAAAATAATTTCAGCTCATAAAACTGGAAGATGGCTGTAGAAAAAATATTCTTAATTGCTGAAAACCATATCAGCCATTTTGTGACGTCATAGGTCTAGTTTTAAAATTAACTTCATTTGATGTTTTCTGCACTAACGTCGATACAAAAGCAATTTCAAAATAGTAGTCTCCTATCTATACGGTGCTTATTTACTTATGGTGTAAATAAGCACCGTATATATATTACATTGTCATGTAAAATGTTGGGAAGTCAAAAAGTTATTAGATCTCATGTTGAACCAAGCTTCTAAGTAAAATTTATTCATTGTTCTAGTTTGGTTACAACAAGAACTGTGAATAAATTTTACACCTTTCTCCCTTTTGATGATAGCGGCGAAACCTTGGCATTGGGCCTCATGATGAGTGCATTGTAATAAAATTAGCTTTATTTATAAATTATGAAAAACGTTTCTGAAAGGCGCACGAGAGCTTACTTTGATTCCAATTTAATATTTAATAATAATAACAACAAAACATTGTTTTCAACATTATCTAATTATCTTAAATTCAAATCAATTCACTAACATTTATGTTCCGACAGTACAATAGAGAATTATTAATTTTAATGCGGAAAAACAATAATTTAAATTTTAGTGTACATATAATTTGGTGCTGCTGACTGTACCTAGCAATGGTCAGGAAGCGGGTAATTGGGCGATAAACAGACGAGATATTTGTTTATAAGGTGTTGCTAAAATATATGCCATACGTTTAATAGGAGTATCATGTCTATTTGACGGCCCGCCGGTAATGCTGAAGTAATTTTTGGACGAGAGTGATAACTGTCACTCTGGCGGAACGTCAAACGAGCAGCCATCTTACTGCGTACATTTAAAATGGACGCGTCAGTGGTTGCACGTCACCGACGGATCTCCGATACCATTTTAATTTATTGAAATCTTCGCCATAATTTCTTATTCATCGCCCAACACGCCCACGTATGACAGAGTCGCCTAATGAGTGTACCGATTTTCCATTATATTGATTATGTTAGTGAAAAAAAAT
This sequence comes from Nycteola revayana, assembly GCA_947037095.2. NCBI lineage: Eukaryota > Metazoa > Arthropoda > Insecta > Lepidoptera > Nolidae > Nycteola > Nycteola revayana. Next base: position 458,160 of record OX344857.2, on the reverse strand, counting down.
AGTATAAAAATATTTTTTTATTTGTATATAAAAACATATTTAAATATATGATCTTTTGAGTATAGAAATGACAGTGTGTTTTACTTTTTTTTCCGCTAATATATTTACAAGTATACTATTTCATCGTAAACCCTTCACAGACGAAATCAGAATACAGAATACTATCTTCTATTAAAAGTGTGAAAGATAATATTGTTTTTTTGTTTGTATTAAAGCTCCGGAATGACAGGACCGATTAAAAACAAATCACCATTACAAAACTACGTTCTCCTGGAGCATATAATTTATGACGATGAGCGAAAGCTATGCGGGTGATACCGCGCGCGAGTTGCTAGTCTATACTGGTATTATAAAGAGAAAAGATTTGATTGTTTGTTCGTATTGAATAGGCTCCGAAACTACTGGATCGATTTGAAAAATTCTTTCACCTATGGAAAGCTACACTATCCCCGGATGACATGGGGCTATATTTAATTATGAAGTTCCCACGGAAACGGGAGTTACGCAGGTGAAACCGCGCGCGGGAGTCTAGTGTGTCATTCACAATGACATGTAAGTGTCATTCACCGCTGCTCTAAAACAAATACATGAAATATTATCCATTACATGCGAATTAGAGGTTCTTTATTTTCAAAAAATGAAGAACCAAAAAAAATAGTGTGAGCTTTTTATAGCCTGCAAAAAATTTAACACGATATATGTTATTTTTAATTTTAATATCGCTTAATAGGTTTTCACTCGGTCAGGTCAGCGCTTTGTGGCTGCCCATCGGAGAGCCAGACACAAATAGATGACCCGTTAGACGATAAACAAGTTAATCAGTTATTTTTACCACAAACAACGTGCCTTTTTACCGATATTTTATATTAAATGGGGTTGTTGCGTAAGAGATAACAATTACTTTACTAGTATATCTAACATGATGCTGTATTGATAAATATCAATTCACTTCTTTATCATCTGTTGGAAGCAAATATTTTTTTAAAGGTAAAGAAATAAAATTAAAAGTTAGTGATTAAAAACTACCACACATAGTGGAAGTTTTTGCATCTTTACTTTAAATAAAAAATTATCAGCCTAGCTGACCCGACAGACGTTGTCCTGTCTTAACTAAAACTGTATATTTAATTGAACCTTTAATATAAGGTGTATCATTCTGTCAATGGTGGTAGTAAAAGAATGGGACGCATCATAAGAACATGATTTAAAATATTTTAAATGTGTGTATATGAATAAAGAATTTTTGACTTTGACTTCGACTTGAATGTTATGTCAAACGCCATAAAGTTACATTATAAAAGTTTATATTTTAAAAAGCGTGTACGTTACATTAGATAATATGTATAGTAAAGTGTTTAAATATTCTTACATTTTCAAATTTTCCGCGCAATTCACCTTAATTTTATAATTCATAAAAACCTTCTCCTGACATTAACAAACACAACAATAAAAGAATTAGCGAATCAGTCCAGTCACGTGTGATATCGTCACTAATGGAAATAAGGATTATTTTTTATATATCATTTAATTACTTTTATTATAACTATAATAACTAAACTGAATTAATTAATTTAATATTTTATATTAATCTGCCAAAAAATGTTTTGACTTTTTGCAAATGCTTGTAATAGGTTTACGTATATAAAAACTTTTTTATTTTTTTACTATAAAGATGGCGTCAAAAATATGTTTTTATTTATGGCCGAAACAATAATATCTTATAAAATGGTATACATATATATTACTAGTTTCCCGCACGTGTTTTCACCCGCGTTACTCCCGTGTACGTAGGATCTTCATAGTTAAATGAAGTTTTATTAAATTATGAATTAGACTTCATAATTAAATGAACTATCTAACAATGAAAGAACTTTCCGAATTGGACCAGTAGTTAGTGAGTTTAGCTCGTTCAAGCAAACAAACAGTTTTGTTTTATATATTATTATAGAAGTTGGTATAGATACAATGTTCAGCTTATAATTGCGTTTTTTTCATAATCTTATTTTAAGGACGTTCCCTGTTCTTTGCCTAAACCCTTCACGTGCAACTTATACATTTGTATTATTATTAGTTACCAACATACAGATACATACCATGTTAAGCGAGTACATCCTTCATACAAACAAATTGACTAATTATATTATATACTACATTTTCTATTGTAAACTAATTATTAAATGGAGCACGGAGATTTTTTCATTTTTGTCTGTTGCAGGTTATCTATGTCGATTCATATAAAACAACACTAAGTAAATTGTAGGACAAACGTCCGTCTCTTTAAAATTACATCGTATTCGACAAATGAACATTTTTAACAAGCGTTTTTATTTAATATTAGATATTAGTAATAAAATACAAAGGTAAATTTTATTATTAATTGAAATTCGTGTTTTAATTACTATATATAAATATATAGGTATATTAAGCATGCTAGTAATTAAAACATGGATTTCAATAAATTCGTAGTTAAATTGCGTATTTATTATCCATTTCGTATGAATGGACTAGTAATTGTGATATTATTTTGCAGAATTTAAATACATTTCTCTTTAATCTGGAAATTAATAAATATCTAAACTAACTAATTGTCCAAACTAACTCACAGTGAATTATATTATTATAGTGTTAATAAACTAATAATATTACAGTAAAACATACAACAATTAAGAATTTATTTTGTACATTTAATTAGCGTGAAACGGTGCATTGCAATTTCTGGTCGAGTGGTCAGCAATACTAATTGAATTAGAAATTGAAAACAATTGCTTACATTAAAAGCGCATAGAAATTACAAAGCTGGATACTACTATGTCATGTTTTTCAAATGAAGGCTCTTTTTATTTCTTATCTCGCATAACATGCAGGCCAATCATGTAACTTGCTAAACAATGCGACAGCAGAAAATTTTCTTATGCAAAACCTCTAAAAATGTCGCGTAGCCGTAGCAATTGGTGGCTACTTGTCAACTACAAATACAATTTAGGTTAGCTACAACATAAACAAGTAGTGTTGCTATGACAAAGCTTAATTTATTGACGTTTTACAAATTATTTCAAAAATAATATTGCCGTTGCATTTATTATGTAATTGGCTTGTCGTATATGAACCGTCCACTTAGGTAGCTAGAGAAACCTGCAGGTTAGCAAGGCTAGGATCCTCGCCGGACAGACCGAGGACGCGTTGGCCCCCTGTCCCAATCCGATGATCCAGTGCCTGTAGTCCGTGCCAGTGATCACTCCCTCTTTTTGTTAAATATTATTATTGTCACAGTAATATTTCTCATAGCATTAGCGATGCCCTGAGCCGTGGTCCTAGCCCATTAAGGGTGCCCTCAGGTGTGTGTCGTTTATAAGTAAAAATACTGTTTAAAGACGTGCCTCTTCTTAAAGACCTAAATTATATTAAGATTTTAATTATAGAATTAATAATTGTTATTACTATACATATGACGTGATACTAGACTGGCAGACAGACTATTAGCTAATCCGCAATAGAATTTAGTTGCGATATTTTGTATTTAATTATATTTCATTGTGTATAATTGACAAGTACAAGTGTATGTAAATACCTAAGTGCTGAATAAATATAGTTTAATTCGAACGATGAAATTATCTTACTTGTGAAATGAAATATAACGGTTATACTACGCCGTAGCAGCATTTACTACGGCGTAGAATTATGCGACGTGTGATGTATAGAACTGCTACGGCTACAAGTAGCGTCTACAAAATTATCATTCAATTATGGTTTCATTGGGACTTTACAACCACATAATTTACGGACTTTGAGGCTTTTGCTACTTCACCGGGCATAACCAGGTCTCAGAAACAACTACCGTAACCACTAAGCCACCGGTGCAGTTGATTTTTTTAACGTGGTTTTTGTCCCATTCGCATTTTATCTTCAATGCGGTCCAAGTTACGACACATAATGATCGTTCCGCCCCGGTTATGAACCTAGGACCAGGTCGTTACGTGGCGCGCCGACAGAACATGTATTATCCTACGATTTATGTGCCGTATAAATTTTACACACTAATTTATTGGACTAGCGAACACTGTGCGGGAACGTTACGAGACGTGTGCACAGAGCTCATGTGACGTTAATTGTTATGTGAGGTGTTTCCAAAGTATATGCCATCCCTTCAACAGGAGATATGACTGACTTAAATATTCCCATGGGTCGCGACGTAGGGATGTTAACCTATTGGATGGGCAGCAGCATCCATCAACACGAGGTTACTTAACATCTTATTGCGATCACTAATCCACCTGCCAAGCGTGGTGATTATGACAATATACCTCAACGACAATGGTTTTCCAACGTCTGTAAAGATGAGTTCCATGTTTAGTAGTGGACGTAAACAGGCTGTTGTGTAGTAAAGCTCTGGGCTAGTGGAAATTTATCACGATAAATATGACAAAATTGTCACAATATTGAGACAGATATCGTAGGATTATAAGCTTATAATTCTTAGGACGTCCACCTACTATATGGATGGATGATCTGGTTAAGGCCGCGGAATCACGGTGGATGCAGGCCGCTTCTAACCGTAACAACTGAAGATCTATGAGGGAGGCTTATGTCCAGCAGTGGACGTCCTACGGCTGAAATGATGATGAATGATGAATCCTTATTATTATTCACTGTGTCTCAATATCACTAGGGGCTACAGTTTATAACCAGCTGTGGACCGTATAACATTCGGAATAATAATATAGATATAAACATAATTATTTTATTGTTTTTATTGACACACTAGCGGCCCGCCCCGGCTTCGCACGGGTGGACTTTTATACCCTACCCCTGCCCTAACCTACCCCTACCCTACTCCTACCCTACCCTACCCCTACCCTACCCCTACCCCTACCCTACCCTACCCCTACCCTACCCCTACCCCTACCCTACCCCTACCCAAAAGTATTCTATGTCCTTCTCCCAGTTCTTAGCTACCTTCTTGAGTTATAAATAGTGTAACTAACACGACTTTCTTTTGTTTTTAAAATGTATTCTGCTATTCGGGACGGAAACAAATCCAACAAATCAAAAACCATGGCAATCGGTCCAGCCGTTCTCGAGTTATAAGTGTTGTAACAAACACGACTTTCTTTTATATATATAGATACTAGCGGCCCGCCCCGGCTTCGCACGGGTGGACTTTTATACCCTACCCCTGCCCTACCCTACCCATACCCTAACCCTACCCTACCCCTACCCTACCCCTACCCTACCCCTACCCCTACCCTACCCAACCCCTACCCCTACCCTACCCCTACCCTACCCCTACCCTACCCTACCCCTACCCTACCCTACCCTACCCTACCCTACCCCTACCCAAAAGTATCCTATGTCCTTCTCCCAGTTCTTAGCTACCTCCCTACCAATTTTCAGCCAAATCGGTTCAGCCGTTCTTGAGTTATAAATAGTGTAAATAACACGACTTTCTTTTGTTTTTAAAATGTATTCTGCTATTCGGGACGGAAACAAATCCAACAAATCAAAAACCATGGCAATCGGTCCAGCCGTTCTCGAGTTATAAGTGTTGTAACAAACACGACTTTGTTTTGAATATATATATTGAATTGATTTGAAATTTATTTATATTATATTGAATTGAATATATGAAATTGAGTTGAATATATATATAGATATATATTCAACTCAATTTCACAGATCGTAGCGTAGTGGTATTTGGCTCGCTTTAAACCTCGGAGGTCGTGGGTTCGATCCCCACGCTGGACAGGAAATCTTTGTGTAAATACTAAGATTTCTTTCCGGGTCTGGTTGGTTGAGGGACTACCGTCCGTGCCTCGGAAAGCGCGTTAAGCCGTTGGTCCCGATTGTTATAAAATCATCTATATTAATAATCGTATATCAAGGAACGGGCAGCAGCGTTTCCTTGTGTGGTACAACATAATACTCCGGTCGCCAATCCGCCTGCCAAGCGTGGTGACTATGGCAAATACCCTCCCCCGGGAGGAGGCCCATGTTCAGCAGTGGACGTTATACGGGCTGATGATGATGATTGTATATATTATATGTATGTTTCACAGAAAGTGAGGAATTCAATGGGATCGAGAGTTTAATTAAGAATTGTATCGCAACGAACGAGCCCTCATAAAATACTTTATCTATACCAAACTGTGAAGTGAAACTACGTGTCCCATTCAGCGGGTGTACACGTAAATTATGATGTAAGTAAATTACGCCAGTTTATTTACTTCTAGCGGCCCGCCCCGGCTCCGCACGGTGGACTGTTGCCCAGGAATAATGTAGCATTCTAATGTGTGGTGAAAGAATTGTCGAAATCCGTTCAGTAGTTTTTGAGTTTAATCGAAACAATATACAAAAATACAAACTTTTCCTCTTTATTATATTAATATTATAAAAAGGAAAAGTAAGTATTTTTGACTAATATAGAAGTAAAGATTCTTCTTTTGAACGGTAGTTGGATAAGTAGCGAGTTTCACCGAGATAATATTGAAGTTTATAAATTATAACCGTGACGTAGTTAGTATAAGGCCATCCTTAAATCTAGGATATTGTGGGTTTGGTTCCCGAATCGGAGAATATTTTCTTTACAAGATTTCTTTCTGAATCAGGTTGGTTGAGGGGCTACCCTACTGTGCCTCGGAATCTGAACTTTATCCTGAACTACAGTTCAACGCACATCCTAAACCACTGAACGTAGACACCTGAAACTTGGTCAGAATAAGGTGAATTATATATATTAGATTATTCTGTAGATTAGTATGAAGAAGATCAGATAAAAATTAAAAATCGTTTTTAAAAAGAATGAACAAGGATGGCAAAGTTTGTATAAAGAAATCGAAGTCGCGGGGAAAAGCTTAAACTAGAAAGCTAGTTTACATTATAATTTACAATAGGTTGTCCAACCTTTTTAAGGTTCGGACCCTAAAAACATTCCGAGCTCGTTCACTAACAAGGCTAAGTTTATCACCACATGTTGCTGGTTACACTTGGTCACTGGAACCCGCGCGTCGACAATAAAAACAAATGACACAAGTTTTTTATTCTCTCTGTTCGTCGACCGCCGCCCAAAGCACTTATATCGACTAAACAATTTGCTGTTTGTTCGCTTCAATCGGCGATAAAATGTTATGACCGATGTGAATTAGTAAAACGACCCGGTTACGTACGACTGCCGAGTTTTATGACAGATGAATGGGATACGAGGCATAACTGCAATACGTGGTCTATTCTGTATAATTATTTATCAGTAGCAAGCCGCCCCATGTAGTAAAAGATCAGGTATATTCATCCAGAGGCGGCGCAAGGCGTGGGCGACGTGGGCCATCGCCCACGGCCTCGCGGTTGGAGGGCCCCGCGCCACGGAATAAATAATAGCAGCAGGCTCAATCTTATAAGACCAAGACAAAAGAGGACGAAGTAAAAAAAAAAAAAGGTCAGTCAACAAGCGCTAGGGGGCCTCGCAAAATACAATTCGCCCACTTCCAATTTAGCTCTTGCGCCGCCACTGTCTTCAGCTACCCAACTTTTTTCGTCCTACCGTCCTATTTCTGCTATGGCTGCTAAACTCCTAGAAGATTATCAAACTGCAGGTCACAAGAATATAATAGTGCACAAGTATGTGGGCAAACACAGATTAGGCTATTCCTCTGACTCTAAACGTCAATAGACCGTTTTTATCCACAGGAACTGTGAGATATCAGGCGCAGGACTGCCGTCCAAGGCACGTGTGAAACGTCAGATATTAGGCGGACCGCTTAACGGGCTGCTCAAGGCACGTGTGAAACGCCATAAATTTCTTGACTTCAGACCGATAAGATTCTTGAAACCGATATTTTTATTATTTGCATACCTATAAGAAATAAAAAAACCCCAGATCCCGCTAGATATGGACAATAATACTAACCGCAAGACAATCGAGCCATCCTATTTAGTTAAACTTTGTGTCATTTTAAGAGAAATAAGTGCTACATAGGTACTTTGTTTTCATATAAGTAAATATAATAATTGGTTTACGCAACGAACGGCAGAACGAACATTGTCAGCAAACTCGATCCAGTTTGCAGAAAACCTCAAATCAATTTATCGCCATTCCCGTGAGTTACTTTATCCATTGATGAAAATCGTATAAAAATCTGTTACATTTCACAATGGTAGAAGGGGGAGGGGAAATAGCATTCTTCCGAAAAGGACTTTTCGCGATGAGAGTTTATTTTAATACTACGTTTTTGTATCAACATTAAAGGTATTCAATAAATTGTATCCAATTATTTACAAGGCTTTCCATATGAAACTATTGTTTTTTTTTAATTTTCAATCAATGTATATATAACAATAGCAATTCATTACTTTTGGCAGATTCTGTCCAAAATATTTGACAGGCTTTGTTTCTACAAAGCCTGTCAAATATTTTGGTACATTTTCTTTATTTCGTTATTCTTAACGAAATAAACAAATTAAACTAGACGCTGCGCTACCATAAAGATAATAAAATCGAAATTGTTTAAAACAATTAAATATTTTGTATTACAAATTATATATTTTGATAAATAATAAATTTGAATACAAGTCGTCCCGCCCGACTTCACTCATGGTGTATTGGTCGAATTTATTATTGTTTATAGCATCAACTCATCAGTGTATTTACCGTCAAAAACGTAGATCCAGCCGGTTAAATAAAACCAAACAAACAGACAGACATAAAAATAAGTTAAGTTTAGACATAAAGTTAAGTATTTTAATATACTTATGTCTACTTATTTATAGAATCGTATAGTAATATATTGTTTTATTTTTCATAAAATAGCTTGTTGTTTGACATTCTGGTTTCAGGCTACGAATAGATCACTCACCCGAATGTTATCGCAGGGCACAGCCAGTTTTTATCACATCTAGCCAATATTGTTAGTTAACGAATACAATTTAAAGTCAAGTCAAACATCACAACGTTTTATACAAAACATATTACCCACACATGAGACAAACCGACCACAATTCTATCAAAACCGATTCCTATCTCCATACAAATAAGGTTCATTTCCAGCGAAACCACAAAAGAACTAGCTACGTAATGGAAACGTGCACATTGCACATAGGATGTGCGACACATTAACATCGCTTATTTATTCGTCGTTTGGTATGCAGATACGTTGATACTCAGACAGACGCGCTGTTAATTTGCATTGTAATCTCGCTACTCGGTTATTGTTGTCGGGGAACAGAGGGCGCATTCGCTAAACAGAATTTACATTAACTAACACCCTGTATGAAAGCACGCATAATGGGTGCTGTATATACGGGGTGCTTCATATGGGAATATTTTTACTTTGAGAGCCCCGACGCGGGGGTTCTTTGAAGTTGCTGAAGGGGATGTGAGTGTGGAGGTTTCAGGTGTAAAAGTTTATTCTTAGCCTGACGCGTCTGTCGTACTTGTTGGACGCCAGTGACTTATAGATATAGGTATATATAGTGAAATGAAATTCAATACTAGCTTCTAGTGCTCCCATTCCCATGGCAACTTAAATTAATAATTAAATATAATCTGTTCACCGGAGATAGTGTATAATGGTGAAAAAAAAAGGAGTTTCTCCGAAACCTTTGCAATTCAAACAAACAAATCAACAAACAATCAAATTTTTAGTCTTTATAATATAAGTCATCTCATAAAGAGATATACTCTTTATAATATCGACAACCTACGTAGCGTAGCGGTAAATGGCTCGCTTTAAATCTCGGAGGTCGTCGGTTCGATTCCCTCACCGGACAAGAAATCTTTGTGTAAATTCTTAGATTTCTTTCCGGGTCTGGTTGGTTGAGGGACTACCCTCCGGGCCTCGGAAAGCACGTTAAGCCGTTGGTTCCGATTGTTATATCATTATCTATATCAATCGTATACAAGGGAACGGGCAGCAGCGTTACCTTGTGTGTTACAACATAATACTGCGGTCACCAACCCGCCTGCCAAGCGTGGTGACTATGGCAATGCCCTCCCTCGAGAGGAGGCCCATGTTCAGCAGTGGACGTAATACGGGCTGATGATGATGATGATATAAGTATAGACTTAGGTTATATTATTGTATTTTTTGTCTATTACGACCAGAGTCTTGCACTCTACTAGTATTCTTGTGAACCCCTCGTGCTAAGCTGAAATGCTTGTGTTACGAGTGAGTTCACGTTAGAAGTGCAATGGGAGGGGATCACAAGTCTTACGGCCCTAGCCATTAGACTACGGCCGTTAATAATTACTCACATAAGTAATTGTCAGATAAAAATAAAACTAACCAAAGGATGACTTAAGTAGCTGAAAACAATGTATACATTACTTTATCTTCGCAGATTTGATAATAATCTGTCCGTCCGTCTGTTCTGCGATAACTGACAAATGTTCACATTATCATAAGATGCTTTAAAGGTAACAGGTACAAAATTAACTTCTATCTAATAATCCGGTCAAGGTCTAAGCGACGTCCACCTGAGGGCACTCTAGAGGAGTTAGCGTCAACGCTCAGGGTGCGACTGGAGTTAAAAGTCCATTTGTGAAAAGTGCTACAGTGATCCTAGTGAAATCTAGTCTTGCTTTAAGTCTTAGAGGTTGTGGGTTCAATGAACCTAGGTCCCCACGTTGGACAAGAAATCTTTGAGTAAAATATAAGATTTATCTAAGAATTTTGTTAACTTATTCTTTTGCTGATAAATTATTTGATTTGAAAATTTGTGAGTATGGATGGATGTTTGTTACTATTTCACGCAAAATCTATAGAACGAATTTGGCTGAAAGTTTGCACGCGGATAGTTTATAAGCTGGATTATTATAGGCTACAAAACATCACGTTCCGACACACCGGAGGTCAGTATTGCGGGTAAAACTGCGGGACGCAGCTAATAATCTACTAAAGAACCAGAAAAAGGTTGAGAAACAAATTGGAGTCTTCCAGTGCTGGTATTCTTTATTTCACAAGTAAATGCTGCCACAAGGTAATAAATGGTAGAAGGCTGAAGTGTTTTGTAAGGCTCGGTAGATAGTAGATGCTTTATGTGAACATTTGTGTGTGCGGGAACTCAACCTATCTCAAAGGTTCCGATGGCCCAATTTCGTAGTATTTGAAAATAAACGCATGCATGGATAGGTGATCCCCAACTCAGTTATCAAGCTTCCCTTACAATTTGCCTTTGTTTTGTTTTTCCTAGAACACAATAAATGACATAAATAACTATATAATATCATACCCAATTTAGAATTTACAAGAGCCGGCAATAAATATCGTGGATTTTGAGAAAACTCCGAATGAAAATACCTCCGGAGCGCGCTGTGAGTTAACTAAAATAATAGACCTAGCTACAAAATATTTGGTAACTGAGTGCGAAATTTTTAAGAGGGTTTGTTCAAAATCGACTATGTGCACAGTTAAGTAAAGGGTTTAAATGATACAGCCAATGGTCAAAAGCCCTAAAATCTAAAAATACATTTTTTTTAATTCTTAAATTAATACAAATTATGGATGAAAGTGAAACTGTATGTGTGATGAGAAAATAAACTTATACTAAGGTGCCTAGTCTGGTCATGAAACACACCCTAAATTGGCTCAAATACAAGATTCAAGCTGCAATTAGCTTTCTTAATTGCCATTGAAATTTAGGAGAACGTCAGCGTTGTTCCATGTTTTAATTAAGAAAACATCGGCATTGGTTTGCGACATACAACCACTACTCAGTAATATGTTACACTGTAGGAACTCCGTAATAAAATATAAACTATAGCCTCGATACATGGACTATCTAACACTGAAACAATTTTTTAAATCGGACTAATAGATCGGGAACTACTGTTTTTTTGTAACTGGTAAACAAACAAACAAAGTCCAAGCTTTATATATAAGTAAGTATATATTTTCTTTGAATATCACACACACACATTATTAACTTATAATAAATAATAAATTGTTATACATGACGAAACATTTTAATTTCAATAAATGTATCAAAACTAATATACTTGAATTAGGTAATCATGTGTTTCAAGCGAAGACCTAGCATATTCTTATAATAATCAAAAAACTAAATAATATTCTAGGTAAAAATTGTAAGTGTTGCTAACAACTAAGACTAATATAAAAGGTAAACTAGCAACAAGAAGATTTACAAAGGTCTTTTGTCAATTAACTTCAGAGTAAGCCTAATTTGTAATGTTTTCCATTTGTAAACATTAAAAGAAATGACTTAGTATTTATTTTTATTGAAACCACCTATTCAGCAGGTAGCAATTTGTGATTCTTAAGAAAAGTAACTTTCGTAATGAGTCGTTCCTAGAAAGGTAAATTGGAGCAATAAAGAAGATTCGTGTAATAAATGTAATAAAGTTAAATGTTTTAGTACCTTGATGTTTATGTGATTTGATGCGGAGTACTCAGTAGATAATTATGATTGTAATTCATAATAATATTAAGTTTGAGTTGTTTTGAGCGTTTTAATTTTATTTGGGAAAAATATTAAGCTTGAAACAATACATCTTATATTTTTAAATAATATAGCACATTTGAGAGCAGAGATTATTCTAGCACATCATACACAATTGGTTAACTCATTATTAAAACGGTTATTAAATACGAGAGATCTTATTGATTAAATAGGTATATATACCTACTTACAAATGCAACTTTGGAGATATTTGACGAATAATGCTATCCGTTATGGACATCTACCTTAGAGGCGTGGCACCACCATCTACCTTGGCAGAAAGGACTTGTCATTATGTGCCATATTTAAATTACAGTTTCGAATCCCGCCGAAGGTCAATTCTTTTTTTGATTGATTTTGTGATATTTATTTGTGGTAATTTTTGCCGTAAAGTTTACAAGAAAATCTTAATGAATTCTCACGTTGTTCCCAAGAATTGAGTATTGTGTTATACAATAAGTCGCGCGTCTGTTGATAAGGCCCATCATAGCCCTCGTAAACTATAAGAGCTATCTTTATGTTACGCCGCTGATAAACCGTACAGCTCATCTCACAATAAAACACAATGGGACATAAAACACCGCTTTTTCACAAAACTTTTATGACGATTGTGTATATATATACAGAGCAATCGCATCGTATCAACTGTAATGGTTATTAACCGACTTCTCTTAACATGTGTTCGTCTTTAGTGACTATGAGACGTGGAATATGACTCACGTACCAAGTGTTCCGTATCATTTTTTTATTTTTTAATGAAATATAGGCTTACGTTTGACCATAATCATTATTTATTACTAGCATCCCGCGCGCGGTTTCACCAGCGTAGCACCTGTGCCTGTCGGAACTGCGTAATAATATAGGCTATAACCTTCCTCGATAAATGGAGTATCCAACACTGAAAGATTTTTTGAAATCGGACCAATAGTTCCTGAGATTGGCGCGTTCAAACAAACAAACTCTGCAGCTTTATAATATACTAGCTTCCCGCGCGCGGTTTCACCCGCGTAACTCCCGTTCCCGTAGAAACCCGTATAATAAAATATAGCTTATAGCCTTCCTCGATAAATGGGCTATCTAACACTGTAATAATTTTTCAAATCGGACCAGTAGTTGCTGAGTTTTATTTATTATTAACTAATATTTTATTACAATATTATTTTGAAATAAGGAACCATTGAAGCGGCTACCGTGTTGCCGTTATTAAGCAAAAACCACAAAAAAATACGTTTGTTTTATGGGTGCCCCCATTTAATATTTTTGTATTTTATTTTTAGTATATATTGTTATAGCGGCAACTGAAATACAGACTTCGCGGTCTTCTTCTACTACTTCGAGGGCACTGGAAGGTAATAGGGTCCCGGTTTACCCTTTGGTTACGGAACTCTAAAATCGACTCAATTTTATACAAATTCTACGTTCTACTATGTAACCTGTTCTATTTATGTAAATTCTGTTTTAATGATTGATTTTATTTGGATTTCATCACTTCTGTAATTAGTTGTTTGTTTATCGTCGTTTTAATGTATTATTTTATAACTGTGTTACGTAAAGTGTTTATTTTAAGATTACTAGTACAGCTTTTGCATACTACTAGTATTTCTGTTAACCTACAATTTTTGCTAAGTTAAAATGCTAGTGGTACGAGTGGGTTCACGTCGGTAGTGCAATGGGTGGGGATCGAATCGGCGACATGATCGCAAGTGCGACACCCAAGCCATTGGGCTACGGTCGCTTAAGTAATTGTTTTTCCAATAATCTTCTTCTTCTTCCTGCCCTTACCCCATATTACTTGGGGTCGGCGCAACACGTTTGTTTCTTCATTCTGTCCTGTCACCCGTCACACTATCACTAACTCCCTTTTCTTTCATATCACTCTTCACACAATCCATCCATCTTTTCTTTGGCCTTTCTCTCCCTCTCCATCCATCTACATGTATGCTTAAAACTCTTTTTGGCTGGCTACAATACCAGCGCTGCGCAATGATCTTTTAGATTTTTGATGTAGCTTAATGTTGAAGCCAGTTCCCATTTATGGTGCATATACCTACTTGTAATATTATTAATCTTTTTTTATGTTTTGTTTTCTTGTATGTGCCGTAAATAAATGTATTTTCTTTCTTTCTTCTTCTTTCTTTCTCTTTCTTTTAGTAACATGCGTTTCATCCCTCCTCTTCACATGACCATACCAAGATAAACGATTCCCTTTCAACTTTTCAGTCACTGGCGCCACTTTCAAACTCCCTCTAATATACTTATTTCTCACTTTATCCTTTCTCGTCACACCACACATCCATCTCAACATTCTCATCATTAATTGTTTTTTCAATAATATAAATAATAAAATTGGTTTGGCTACACTGGCGAAGGAAATGATGGCTGTTTTTCCGAGCCATTGAAGTATTTATCCACCGGAAACAAACATATTACCATTAATTAAATTGAAACCATCGGTTTCATTGGTTCCTACATGTAAATAAAATAAAACTGTAAAACGGCCTCCATATTAATTTACGCCATTACCGTAGTTATATAAAACAATGAAGCCACTATATAGTCGGTTTATTGCAAGAACTCATTAAATGCAAAAAATCACAAAATACGTTTTTATCTATAGCGGACTTCTTTTGACACATTCTTCAAAAGGCAAAAACTCACTAATTTCTATCTAGTCAATTTTTAGGCGTTACAGTCTTGCCATTAAATCCATAACTGCAACTTTGGAAATCAGGTATTTACAAAAAATCACTAAGCTGCACAAGTTATTTTTATTAAATAGATAATAATTAAAATACCTAAATCGAACTTAAGGACCGTTAGAGTCTGGCTAATGAAAGTTGATACTGAAAAAGCGCGGCAAATTTAAAAAAATATCAGCATGGCAGCCCTAAAGTAAAAAGGAAAGTTGGAACAACTCACTTTGATACTTTGACATTTATTTTTATTTTACTAGTGGATGCTTACAATTTTGTCCGCGTTATGACGAGATTAAAAGTAGCTTATATCACTTGTTAACTCTTTATTAACTCCATACCAAACATCACACGGATACGTCACTCCATTGTGGCGTATTAAAGGAACAAACAGGATATCAAACACTATCATGAGTATCAATATTATCATGAGTTTAAATATTTGTAAATCTATGTGAGTATTTATCAAAGAAAACAACACCATATATTTTTATACTGTTTTTTAATCACTATAATCAAAATCGGAATCTAAAAATTCAACATGGAGTGAATCGTCGGAATCACTAGAGTCGCTGCTGTCTCTTAAATTGATGATGAAGCTTTGTAAATTATTTTCAGTTATATGGTCTCTTCTTTTGTACTTGTCTTCCACATGAATGACATGGTCTGTCATTTTTTTCCAATCATCTGCTGTAATACACTCAAAAGATTGTTTTATGAGATCCTCAAACTCTTTTGGAGTTCGGCTTACATTTTTGCTTCCCACATTTCTTTTTGCTAGACTCCATATGAGTTCTATAGCATTTAGGTCACAATGATATGGAGGAAGTCTTAGCACTTCATGTCCGTTTTGGCTTAAAAGTTCATCAGCTTCATAAATAGGTTCTGGTGTGTTCTGTTTTACTAAGCAGAGCAACTCTGCTTTTGAATTGTATGTTTCAAATGAAATACCATTCAATGTAAGCCAATTCTGTATCTCTAATTTTCGATTTTGAGATGTGGGCGCTTTATTTATTATGACAGAATGGTATGATGCATTGTCCATTACAATCACACTTGGTTCATTCAAATTGGGCATAAGCTTTTCTTGAAGCCATTTGTTGAAGTTTGTGGAATTCATGTCATGGTGGTAGTC
Source organism: Nycteola revayana (assembly GCA_947037095.2). Lineage (NCBI taxonomy): Eukaryota > Metazoa > Arthropoda > Insecta > Lepidoptera > Nolidae > Nycteola > Nycteola revayana. The sequence goes on along the minus strand of OX344857.2, from coordinate 441,888 downwards.
GGCCATTTTCGATTTGGTGCTAAATACTAACAATGAGTTTGGAACAGGGCCTTTCTCTGATCCTGCATGCACAATAATATATCGTTTTCCTGACGATATATTTTCAATTATTCCACTTGTTGATGGACCTTGCCAACATTTTTTTGGCTTATAGGTTTTGTGGACATAAGTTTCATCTAAGTAGATTATTGGCTTGCCTTCTGCACGTTTCGATGCAATGGTACGCAAAAAGCGATGTCTCCATGCAGCTATATCATACCGTTCAATTAATAATGCACGTTCATTTTTGTTTTTCTTAAATTCATAACCGTTGGCTAATAATATGTGACGGAGAGTTTCACGACATCCACCAAATTCTATACTTTCTTTTAACTCTACCAACAAAGATCTTAATGTTGGTACTTGTTTCCTCACAATGTAAAATTCGTTTACTTTATTACGAATAACATCCATATCGAAACTATCTAAGTTGGACACTTTTGAAGGGTGAGGTCGTTTTTTACCTGGAGTCCTCCAGACCCCTTCGTTCACCGCACCTTCTTTTTTAATTCTCTTCAATGTAATAACACTTACATCTGTAAAAAGAATAAAATAAAATGTCAATTATCGTGAGTCTCATAACTAAGAAATAATAGAAAATACACAAGTATTACAAAACTAGTCTAAGATTAACGTTGAGTGAAAACTTACCGGTGAGTGAAGATAGTTCTTCTAAGTAGTGGTTCTGCGATTTCATCATATCTTTTTGATCTAAATCTGTGATCTTTTCAATTGCTTGTTTTACTTCAGCAGTTCGTGCATTATCCTCAAGACTATCTGTAAAAGAACAATAACATTATATAAAGTAACTAAAACTAATATGTACTTATTTAAAAAAAAATATATCAAGACATTTTGACCGTACTAACCTAAAAAATCAGTCACAGTACGTAAACAATCCTGTTTTTCTCGCAATACGGCTTGTTTCACAAGCTTTTTCTCTTCATATTTCGAAATCATACAAAACAATAGTTTTCGCACTTCACTCTTTATAGTTTTATTCATTTTTATAGCATTAACACGGATATATCACAACAAAACTATACGCAAGTCAACCACAACGAAACATCAAGTATCAACAACACTCCATCTTGTTGCGTCAGAGATAGTGATACCATACACTGATTCTGATTTTACCAAATCTTTCGGAAAACAGCCGAAAATTAATTTCTTTAAAATAAAATTGCAAAGTTTTTCTCTAGTAAATAGTGTACCTAATTAATTAAGCTATTTATTAGACCAACTTAAGGCTTAGTGTTGCTCTTGAAATGATCCAACACGTACATACGATACTTATTTTGCGATGAATACAATTTTAGCACACGTACGAATTTTTAAAACTCATTTTATAAAATGTTTAAAATAAGTTTCTTTTAAAAATGCCTTTTTGGAATTTATTGTTCCTAAGTACTTTCTGCTTAAAATACCCCAATTTGTAGGGTAAATATCCGATGGTAGGAACACTTTAGTGTTGTCATATAAAAAGTTTGCACAAAAATCCAGTATCTACTTTCGTTAGCCAGACTCTAATTTCAGAATAGTGAATATGTCACATAATGACTTCTTGCAATAAGCCGATGATATGTTAACGAAAATGACTTCTTATTTATATAATTTTAACTGTACCTCATCTCTTTGTTTAATTTTATTCGTACTTTTGTTAATTTAAAAATTATCATTTAAGTTATTATTAAGGTCTACTAGCCAGGAACACAGGAATACCTAGTTCAGGCAAAATCACAATTTTTTGCCCAATTTTTTTGTAATCCGCATTTTATACTTTTGTGTAAAAAGAATTGAATAAAGTATTTTATTATTTATTTTAATTATTAATTTATCTATACAAATATTGAAGTGTCTGTAGTGGGAATGTTACTTAATGCATAAAAATTAATCAAGCTTAGTACCTCTATTCATATTATATTATGAATTAAGGTACTAACCGTAATTGAGAAGTGATGGAATCCAAATAATGAAGGTAGTGCCTTAATTCATATTATAATATCAAAAACAAATTGTAAAAAAAATTGTCTGTCTATCTGTTTGTTGCGACTAATCTCAGTAACGGCGTGACAGATTTTTACGGGACTTTTACAAGTTGATAGCTAGTTTTTTTTTAGGGTTCCGTAGCTAGTGACTTAGAACTGAAATTCAAATTTTATTTTTAATCAAACCCATACTTGTGGAGTATCTATGGATAGGTCTTCAAAAATGATATTGTGGTTTCTAATATCCACCGAAAATTGGTTTAAACGAGATCTAGTTCTGTATTCGGTAGTACCGAATGAAACGGGATTGTTAGACAGCTTATAATATCCTTATTTTACGCGCACGAAGTCGCGACAAAAACTGTATAAAAATATATTATGTACTTTATATACAAACGGTGTTGTGTTTCCTTTTTTTAAAGCAAACATCTTGAGCATAGCGATGATCTTATATATAAGTAAAACAAGTTTTTAAGGAAAACGTTCACTCAACAACATTTTTTTCCACATTTTATGTTGATTTTATTCCTAGTCACGTTCTGTGTAAGCACTTAAGAGCTTTGCATTGTGTAACCTTAATTCTGGTTAAATAAAGGGTTTTATAAAAGTTCGGTTTGTTCTTAGCAAGAGATAAGAAGTTAAGTACCTCCGCGGGAAGGAAGCTGCAGGTTTTTTAGGTTGCTCTTAATACAAAACGATAACTGGCTATTAATTTTTGAAGAGCGCTATTTCGAAGTTTTAAGCGTTCTGTGATTTTATCCGTTATATATTTAATGGCTTGAGTTCTAAGTCTTCACTTTAAAAGCGGCCAAAGCCTAATGGCTAGGGAGTCGGACTGGCGGTCGTGTGAACCCACTCGTAACACAAGCATTTTATCGTGGGTTAACAAGAAAACTAATAATTCTAATAGGTGAATGAATAACGATAACAGCAACTGAAAAACAAACAATATTGGTAAAATAATAAAAACAAATCTTCTATTCAGATCTGTTTCATCATTCTTTGTTGCAGTGACAGCCAGTTTTGGTTGTAGTGGCTGCGTGGAATTACTAAAATAATGTCAATTTATTTAGTTATTAGCTAACTCCGTGGCGTAGCGGTAAGAGGCTCGCTTTAATTTATGTTAGGTCGTGCTTTAAATTCTACACTCCGGGCGTCCCTATAATTGGGCAAATGGGCCACTGTAAGTGTAGCCCTGGAGATCCCACGGTACCATATTGGCCGCGGGTGCCGTCGGGGACCGTATTGCTCAGGCCCCCGCCAACGACGGATCGAAGGAATGTCCGGGAGGTTTTAGTGGTTAGTAGGGTCCTCTCCTCGTGGTATGAGTTTAGCATACCATGCTATGGAGAGGGCGAGTCCCACATATCCCACTTCAAATCGAAATCTTTGTGTACAATCTTACTTTTCTTTCCGAGTCTGGTTGGTTGAGGGACTACACTCCGTGCCTCGGTTGGCTCGTTGACGTCATCCATTAAATCTAATGGAATCTTTAAAAGCTATGAATAGTTACACCCAAATAGCTTTCAATGGAAGAAATGTGGTATTAAGTAAATTAAGAACTCATATACTTTGGTTAAATACATTCAAGAAAAATTAAAATTAACTTTCGGAATTAATAACAACGTTTAGCACAATGAATTTAATTGGGAAAGGCAGGAGTCACTTTGAGGATTTCTATTGCCATAGCGACAGAGGTCACTACATGACATTCACAAGTAATTCTTGAATACGAGTGGTATTTTACCAACATCACAATAATAATGTGCTACTTATTTTCCCAAAATAAACGATTAACGGTATTACCTCGCTGTTTGACATCTCTTACGCGGTACTGTACATATAGTGTGACCGTTGGAGGCCTCTCTAATCTGTATATAATGTGTGTAGCTGTGCATTATGCGGAGAGTGCTCCCTAATCGGCGCTCAGCAGGATTAGTGACGGTCGACAATCTCCTTAGAGATACTCGGTATTACCCGTTTTATACCACGTTATATGTTGCGTGGACTTGTTATGTGTGTATCCTGGTAATATTTTAAACGTTAAGATGTTTAGTTGTTTGTTACTCTTTCACGCAACAAGTTCGGAACCGATTTGACGGATATTTTACATAACCATATATATAAGCTGTGAGACCACGGGGCGCAGTGTGATTACTGCTGGCTGGCTATCTGAGTTTTCTTTTTTATTATTTTAACTAGATACTTGACTGTTACTTAATTTAATTTTGACATTTTATCCATATTATTGATTGTAACTTTTATTGATTATTATTATTGTATTAATCCTGTATTCGACACAAATGTATTTTTGTTCAGAATAAATAAATAAAAATAAAAAAATAAAAAAAAAATCGTGGCAAAACAGGCAACATTGGCAGGAGTATTATTATTGAAAAGTGTATCGTACTAAACTGATATACTATTTTAACTTCCTTCCTTTTTACGCTTTGCATAAAGAATGCGATTTCATTGGTCGGGGATTCACTGATTAAGCCAATAGCAAGCGAGATTTTCAAATCGCATGTGTGACGTAACGATGGAAATAGCCGTCTATTGGTCACAAAACTACATTCGAAGATGGATTAAACATCCCATCTACTAAAGGACTCAACAATGTCGACTTCAGAGCCATGATTTTTTTTAAATTTTCATTTGATTTAGGTCGCCTCTTGATCCCTTATTAAATTAAATTAAACCAACAAATTTCAAAAAGTTATAATTACTTAAATAATTCAGTGTTATTGTTTGGCGTACTGTGCCTATTTACCTAACTGGCTTAGACCCGTGAATTATTCGCAGGTGGGTTGTAGTGACATGTTTTATTGCGTATATTATTATATTATCCAGGGGTTTACACATCTCTGTACCAAAATTGTTATTTCATGAAAAAAATATTAACATAATAGGTTACCTATCATATAAGTATAAGTTATCATATATCATATAAAACACATAAAATACTGATTTATTTCAAGATAATCTCACGTATACATACATTATTAGCCCGTATAACGTCCATTGCTAAACATGCCTTGTTATATAATGATCGGGACCAACGGCTTAACGTGCATTCGGAGGCACGGAAGGTAGTCCCTCAAAGAACCAGACCCGCTAAAATTTTACTCAAGGATTTCTTGTTCGGTATGGAGATCGAAGCCACGACCTGCGAGATTTAAAGCGAGGTTTATTCGGAGGTACCGCTTCTGCTGATTACTGCTCTTCTAATGCGTGATTGCGAATACATACAATATTACATAATACACATTAACCAAAATTTATGGCTTGTAAATAATATTAAATGTAACAAAATGTCATTGCGTCATTCTGTTTCAAAAATAAATCTAGCCACAAACATTAAATATAACAGCTAACAACTGTGTTAGCTAGAACGTGCGTGTAATGCAAGAACAAAGAACTGATGGACACAAAACGTAAATGTATACAGTCCGCGTACAAACAAACACCCCGTTAAACACAAACCCGCTTCAAATGAGCAACAAATTAATTATACATAAAATACTTTTACATTTCCTCCCTTCCGCCAACTAAATCATGGTATCAAGTATTCTGAATCGGCGTTTATGAGCTGTTTCCTTTGCGAATAAATAAAATATGATCACATCCGGAGAGCAGGTACTGGCGGGGACAGGGCCGGTTTAATGTTGTCCAGTGCACGTGGGGCGTTGGGGCTCTCAATTCGTAAACATTTTTTTAATATATTTGGATGTGAAATATTTTTTAATAAACCTTTTTGAATTATATATGTAATGGTTTTTTGTTATTTTAATTAGACAGTTGACACTATTTTAAGTAGCATAGAGGATAACCAAATACAAAGACAACTAGGGGAGCGTTCAAGTATTACGTAACGCAATTTTTGAAGATTTTTGCCCTCCCCCCCCTCCCCCCTTGTAACGCACCGTAACGTTTTTCTGGACCCCCCTCCCCCTCTCTAAACGTTACGTAACACTCAAGGGATAATTTTTACCCTAAAGTCGTAAAAAGTTATGTCATAGTTTTTACACTTGGTATAGTTTTAATCTACTAAATAAAACAAGAATATTTTAATTCGCAACACCTGCATATTTTGTTTATTTTTTATACATTTTTGGCTTTTAATTTTTTTTTGTTTTGGTTTGGGAGTTTTAATTCCCTAATTTTTTAGAAACAATGTTACGTAACGTGTTGTAAGAAAGACCCCCTTCCGCCTCTGTAACGCATCGTAACGTTTTACAAGACCCTCTCCCCCCCAAATTGCGTTACGTAATACTTGAACGCTCCCTAGTACATATATAGTGATATTCTGTAAAGTGGAGGTACTTCCACCAGTCTCATTCAGTGCACTAACTACAAAACACTTTAGCGATGATGTCCATGAAGAACATGTTCATCTAAATAATTGTTGTACTGACTGCATACGTGGGATACCAGTGCATTTTGTTCCTGTTTTATGACTAGAATTCAGTTTTAACCACTTAGTACACCTAAGTAAAAGATTTTAAAACACATATATAACATCATCATCATCAGCCCGTATAACGTCCACTGCTGAACATGGGCTTCCTCCCGAGGGATGGTGACCGCAGTATAAAGTTGATACACGATTATATATATTACAGGTGATGTTATAACAATCGGGACTTAATGTCCTTGTCGAGGCACGGATGGTAGTCGCTCAACCAACCAGACCCGGACAGAAATCTTAGAATTGACACAAAAAATTCCTGCCCGGCGTGGGGATCGAACCCGAGATTTAAAGCAGGCCGAATACCGCTACCCTACGGAGGTTGTCTGTCTTATAAATAACATTAGTTTTATTTTAAGAATTGAAGTGCTACTATACTCCGTTGATAAATAATACTCTTTTATGAAACTTTTAAATCAGAAATTGTTTGTTAGGGCCCCACCATAAGTCAAAGCGGCCCTGGACATGAAAGCGGCGCCGCGCGTTGTTTGCGTCCGATGGTATCGCGCCGTTTACGTTACCCACCACCGACTCAAATGAATTCAGACAATAATTTACTTCTAAAATATTTACTACGTTGAGAGCCAAGTGTACTTTTCTCTGTTATCCGATCGTAATATTTTAAGTGAGTACAATTTTTATTTCACTTAGTTGTAAAAGCCACATTGTTTTCAAGAGAAATCATATTGTAGCCGATATTATTACTTTTGTGAAGCAAACGTTGCCTAGGAGAAGCTTCAAAAGGAATGTTTAAGCAACAAAGTTTAACATCGGTCGAGTGCGGGACTCGATAGAGTTCCCTGGAGGTATGGCGACAGGCGGCAGGCGGCACAGAATTGAATCGCAATAAAAGTGAAATCGGAAGATTCCGATATAGTTATGGTGAATATACTTGGAGGGATTGGTAGGACCGTCCCAATCCGGTTCCCAATCCTCTCGCAAGCTCACTCATCTATACTAATGTATAAAGCTGAAGAGTTTGTTTGTTTGCATGAACGCGCTAATCTCAGGATCTACTGATCCTATTTGAAAAAATATTTCAGTGATAGACAGCCCGTTTATCGAGGAATAGGCTATTTAGTTACGAAGTTTTTTATTTCCCAAAGTAAACGATGGGTCTTTTAACTAAGTTAAGTAATTTTATTTTAATTTGGCTGAAAGTTCGTTTCGAAAAGGATGCTTATTTGTTTGCTCAGCTTTGACCAAAACAGAACCATTTAAACTTTTTCCTAATGAATTCGTTCATTCATGACTTAAGGTTGAAGCTATAAAATAATTACTGCCAGAATAATTTGTCCTTATTCTTTCCCAAGTTTATGGTCGTCGCAGACTGCGTCAAGTTTCGACAATGGGAGAATATTAAAGTCAATTGTGGTGAAAACTTGATTCGCGCGGGAGATGTATCAGCCGGTCCCGCGGCGCGCGGCAGCGATCGAGCCGTTGTAATACTTAAAAAAATATCTGTATTGATATTATTTTCATCTTTTTACCGATTTAAGAACTTTAAGCGGTAATGCAATGATCTTTTTATAATGTCTCTTGCTGAAAATATACCTAATTGGGTATTGCCAAAGTTCCTACGCTAGACGATATCAACATTTTTTTCAACAATTTATTGGTTTAATTACAAACGCGACTGTAACGTGTCTTGTGAGGCAAATAGGGCAATTCCCGAATTAACCATATTTAGAAAGATTTTCACAAATATGTTTTGCCCCGTGCAGCGTGAGAAACGAACCTACGATTCAAAACTTACATCTAAAATCAGTTATACTGCTAGACCACAGAGATAGTGTACACGCTAACAAGTATATATACAACTTCATTTTTACAGCATCCGACTGTGGTTCTATAAGTTTAACGAAGCACGTGCCCAGTGTTGTGAGTTGCACTAACGACAAAAAATAAACAAAGCACTGGTATATTTCAAAATCGGTCTCGAATTTATAAAGAAAATTCCAAATATCCGAGCTGGGAAACAAATAGGTATAGTTTGCATATGTTCACGCATACATTTTCAGCTGCTAACAGATGATACTTGGATAATAGAGGGTTAGCTATCCGATACATTTGGCTACTAAAAGATGAAATTGATTGTTGTTACTGAATGTTCATCTTTTATACGGTTTTGTTGCGGTTCTTTTTTAACTGATATACTCGTATATTTGATAAGTTGCTATGATTCTTAACTATTTAAATCTAACCGTAACTAAATATTTTAACTTGTCAAGATCTGACACAACTCGTGTCAGATCTTGATATGAATGCCATGGAGATAAATTGCAGCCTAATTACACGCGTTGGCTATTTTTGTTTAAATTAAAAAGACTTCAAGCATTTGTTAGACAAGCGTGTTTCATCTTCAGCCGCGCGCGGTTTCTCCCGCGTAACTCCTTTTCCCATTGAATCTTCGTAATTAAATATAGCTTATGGACTTCCTCAATAATTAGGCTATCTAACATTGAAATATTTTATCAAATTAAACCGGTGGTTTCTTTTTTCAAATTAGAAACAAAGACACATTGTGAATTGTCTCGACAAGTACGAGTATATAAATACCTAAGTGCTGAACAAATATCGTTTATTTTACTATTCAGCGCGATATATAATCTCCGCGATACATGCATTTAGGTCCCTCGCGCGGAACTAGTATTTTTATTTAAAAAATCCGCACAGCTTCCTAGTCCGGCACCATGCAGCAGCCCCGCCATCTCCCTACATGTTTCACACGTGCCATAAATATTTCGTTACACTCCCAATAAATAAAACGTTTTGTTTGCAGCCTGCAATATTTAGCTTACGCTCCGCCATGCGCAGATAGCATGCATGAGCGTATACTGAATACATTTTTATGACCTACACATTCACATTTACATATTATTATTCATCTTTGTTTGTTATGTTAATACATGCGGCGGTGCACCTGAATTACTGACGCTTTAGTACTGAGGCCGGAATATAAACTACACCACAGTTTTTGTAACTTTATGTAACACATGTATTTACATGTTTATGTTATTTTTGGAGACCGTTTGTTTCGACTTTGAGTTAGTTACATACTTCTTCTTCACTTCTACATTTCTTTTCTGATTGCTTAATAGATTTATGGACTAATCTATGAAGCAATCAAGAAAACTTAATGTATGTTTCTATACGAAAATCGATAACGAATTATAAATATAAACTTAAACTAATATCATACAGACAGAAGGTAGCTATTTTTGTTTGTAATAAAGCAAAACCCAAAGACTATTGGATCAGTAAAAAAATATTTGTGGAAAAATGCGCGGGAGAAACTGCAATAAGACCAGTATTCAATAATTTTAATATTGGATTTTAGAATAAGGATTTCTGCACACTGCATCAGGCATCAGGTGGTGTTGGGCGCTGATGTATTAAATAAAATATGTTAGTTCTTTGTATTACTTTATATTAAATACTAGCGACCCGCCCCGGCGACGCACAGGTGTAATGGGATTTTACATATAAACCTTCCTCCCGAATTACTCAATCTATTAAAAAAACCGCATCAAAATCCGATGCGTAGTTCTAAAGATATGATACATAGGTACAGATAGACAGCGGGACGCGACCTTGTTTTATACTATGTAGTGGCATGACATGAAATACTAGAATGATACGGAGCGGTCTGGTACTACAATATGTACAGTCAGCATCAAAAGTTGATGACCACATTTAGATTTCCAAAACCGCTGAACACCGTATTATACCTAAATCGCTCAACATGACAAGCGCCAGAAATGAATGATTATCATAAAAGGCCATAAGTAGGTGACCATCACTTTTCAAAAGCCTCTAAACAAAATTATAGTAAAAATAGCATAACATTCTTCGTCTCTAAAGTCTCTGAACAACTTTTTGACAAAAATAGCATATACCATCGTTTATCTCATAAGTCCCTGAACAAACTGGAAAAAAGGGTTTAATATGTGTGTATTTTACAAGCTTTTATTTAACTTGCAATGTATGTATGTAATTTGTTCGGGTGGAATCTTGCAAGCATATGTATATTGCGTGACAATGCAATAATATGGTACCTTGAGCTTATCTGATGATGGAGTCGGAAGATGGTCATAGGAACTCACTTCTGTACTGAATAAAATAGTCCAGTTTGGGCTCGTTTGTTTTGTGTTTATGAGTACCTACTTTCCATTGCATATGATGACCGGATGGCATCGACCGTGCGTGACCCGCTGTAAATAGGGTTACAAGCTTAAGTCTAAAAAGTCAAAAATTAAATAAAAAAATTAAAAAAATATTTTTTAAAACAGGCTTTTATTAAAAAATAATGTGTACTCATAGTACAATTTCAAATATCAAAATATATAAATTGTAATAGCTTGAGGCACTAAAATATAGTAATAAACGCCTCAAGCTTTTATAATTTATATATATCTATACATATAATAAAACAGTAAAAAACTGTGTCTATACATTGAATAAATGACTGCACCGGTGGCTCAGTGGTTACGATAGTTGCTTCTGAGACCTGGTGTTCTGGGTTCGATTCCCACCCGGGACAATTATTTGTGTGAACCACAAATAGTTGTTCTGAGTCTGGGTGTTCTTTGTGTCCGTGAAATGAATGTTTGTAAAGTCCCCCGCGACACAGGGATTTATTTCCCTAGTGCGGGAGTTGTCTTTTTAAAAAGAAAAAAAAAGAAAATATTAAAAAAAAAATTGAGGGGGGTTTAGAAAAAGTAATTGAGCACGAATCCAAAAAAAAACTATCTGTTTGTCTGTTTATTTGTACACGCTAATCTTCGGAACTACTCGACGGATTTGAATGATTTTTTTGTTGTATATGTATTAATTCTGGGTTACATATAGGCTATAATTTATCTTGGAAACTTGAACACCTGATGCAGAACCGCAACTGACCAGCCAAACTATAAGAGATACAAAAATGGTACATAGCAAAAATTGTTCCACGTGATGAGCATTCTCTGCTGAGACATTAAATTTGAAGATCCGGAACACCTGATGTGGAACTCCAAGAGTCCAGCTACACTATAACATATATAGGAATGACGTCTTTGCAAGAGTGGTTCAGACTGATGAGCACTCTCTGTTGACGTATTAAAATTGAAGATCTGGAACACTTGCTGTGGAACTCCAAGAGCCCAGCTACACTATAACATATATAGGAATGACGTCTTAGCAAGTTGTTCAGCATTTTTTTTTTGTTATCCGTTGGAAGTGCATTTACGCATATACATATACACATACACTATAAAACATATAGGAATGACGTCTTAGCAAAACTTTTTCGGTCTGATGGGCATTTCCTGTTGACTTATAAAAATCGAAGATCAAAAACATCTGATTTGGAAATCAAAGATATCACTAATTTCACTTTAATTATAAAATAACACAAGCTGGGTGAACGTCCACGCGGTGACAGTTTAGGACAAATTTTCGATGAAAATGAATCAATGAAAACTATACTGGCCAAAACTCCCATTTTTTTTTATCGAATAAATATGCCTTCGGACTTATGTGTTTAATTTCCTTTTCCATTTATCTTAGTGACACGCACATCTTAGTAAAGCACTTAAGCTCAGTCAACTACATTGTCTTCGAAATTCAAGCAGCAAACTTTCACATGATAACAAGGTTAAGATATACACCACGTGTGTACGACCGATTACGACGTACGCAAGCACCAGTGGTAAAGTGCCTGCTCCTCATTAGACCCCCCTCATCATGTACAATGGAAAGTGCTCATAAACCCAAAACAAACCAGCCCAAACTCGACTATCTTATTCAGTAGGTACAGGAGTTCCTATGGCCACCTTCCGACTCCATCATCAGATCAGCTCCATGGTACTATTGCATTGTCACGCGATATACATATGCTTGCAATACTCACTAACACAAAACAAACGATCCTGAACTCGACTATCTTAGCGCTTGTATTAAGGGTGTACCAGTGGTAATGTTCCTGCTCCTCATCAGACCCTCGTCATTATGTGCAATGGAAAGTACTCCTAAACACAAAACAAACGAGCCCAAACTCGACTATCTTAGCGCTTGCATTAAGGGCGTACCAGTGGTGATATTCCTGCTCCTCATCAAACCCCCGTCATCATGTGCAATGGAAAATACTCACTAACTCAAAACAAACGAGCCCAAACTCGAACATCTTAGCGCTTGCATTAAGGGCGTACCAGTGGTAATGTTCCTGCTCCTCATCAGACCCTCGTCATCATGTGCAATGGAAAGTGCTCATAAACCCAAAACAAACGAGCCCAAACTCGACTATCTTATTCAGTAAAATAAAATAAATAAAAATAAAAATCATTTTTATTTACGTAAACCTATTACAGGCACTTGCAAATAGTCAAAACAATAATTTAGTATTAAGTATTATTTAGATAATATCATATTTTATAATATTATTATTATTAATTATCATATTTTATAAATTTTCAAATTAAACAAGTATTTAAGTTATTATTTTAATCTTAACGTCTTAGTTTATTATTTAACTATATTGTGTCAAATAGCTTGTTCTGTCTATAGTAGGTTAGAACAATTGTCATTATTTAGGTGGACCATGAGTATATAACGACGGACGCGCTTTAATGCTACCACCGGATCCAATACGCCCCAACTGAGAAGATCCGGCGAAACAAACTCAGTGGGTTATTCTACTGCCGGTTTTAACACGACCCACATGAGACGGTCCGGCGAAACATACTCAAATGGGCAGAACGTAGGTTTTGGTCCAGTTACTTTAACTATTTATTGGCATACACGTTTTTTGCCCAAACGGTTGTCTTTGAAATATTTGTTTATTGTGTTTTTATACTAATAGAAAAATAAAAGAATTTGAGACAGAACTAGCGGTCTATGAATATAATATATTATTATGTAAGTAGGTCAATTACAGATAGTTCACAGAACATCACACTATTATGCGTACTACTATTTTATTTGGGTACAGGGTCTCTAGGAAGTGTTACGCAAGTAGGTTTATGAAGCCAAACGTCTTTATCCTCAATATAGTTCTTAATGCTATAATAGCCTTTAGATATGAGGACCCGTTTAATATATACTTTAAAAGTTGGATCAGGCAAATCAGTTACATGACTAGGGAGTTTGTTATAAAACCTAATGCAATTTCCCATAAATGATTTATTGGTTCTACTAACTCTAAAACCGGGTATGGCAATTTTATGTTTATTTCTCGTGTTAACATTATGAATATCACTTTTTTTGCTATATTGATCTATATTTTTTTTAACAAAAATGATATTTTGGTATATGTATTCAGAGGGAACGGTAAGAATATTAATCTCTTTAAACCTGGTACGCAAGGAGTCGCGACTACCTAAACCGTAAATAGCCCTAACTGCTCTTTTTTGTAATATAAAAATACTATTGACATCAGCGGCTGACCCCCAAAGCAGTATTCCATAGGACATAATGCTATGAAAGTACGCGAAATACACTAGTCTAGCAGTTGCTTCGTCTGACAATTGCCTAATTTTCCAGACAGCATAAGATGCGGAGCTAAGTCTACCGGTTAATTTTTCAATATGAGGGCCCCATTGCAGTTTTGAATCTAATGTTATACCTAGAAAAACTGTTGATTGAACTAGGTCTAACGGTTCTCCGTTTAATGAAACAATTGGTTTAGCGTTAGTTACATTTGGGAGCACAAATCTGACGCATTTAGTTTTACCCGCGTTTAATAAAAGATTATTTGAAGAAAACCAATGTGAAAGTATACTAAGTGTTTTATTCTGTTCAATAAGGTTAGTATCTTTTCTACTGACTTTAAATATCAATGAGGTATCGTCAGCAAAAAGAACTATATCTGACAGTTTATTTAAAATGTATGGCAAATCATTTATGTAGACTAAGAACAGAAAATGACCCAGAATAGATCCTTGGGGCACGCCCATTTTTATCAAATGCTCTTTTGAAGCAACGCCGTCTACGTATACTATTTGTTTCCTATCAGATAAATAGGATACAACAAGATCAAGCGATTTTTCAGTCATTCCATAATATTTTAACTTCAGAACGAGCGTCTCATGATTTACACAGTCGAAAGCCTTGGAAAGGTCACAGAAGACTCCAAGAGCATCCTGCGACCCCTCCCAAGCCTCCAGTATGGATTTGATCAGAGTGCATCCTGCGTCCTGAGTAGACCGGCCTTTAGTGAATCCAAACTGCTTGTCGTGCAATATCCCATTTAGATTAAAATGTGTCAACATTTGATTGAGCATAATCTTTTCGAATACTTTACTTAATGTTGGTAATATCGAGATAGGTCTATAGTTAGTCGCGTTATTTGAGCAACCTGATTTAAATATCGGCACTATTTTACTAATCTTCATTAAGTCAGGAAATACTCCATCAGTCAGAGATTTATTAAAGATGGCTGCTAGAGTAGGAGCGATATTTTGTATTACTGTGTCAATAGCTTTAACAGAAAGTCCCCACAAGTCTTCTGTACCTTTCATTTTAATTGTTCGGAATGCCTTTACTATATCAACATCATTTACAGACTGGAAGCCGAATTTAGACCCGTTTGATTTAATATTCGTTTTTAATAGTCTTTCAGCTTCCTGAGGGGAAGAAGGCAGGTGTTTAGTGGTATCAACTGGTATATTAGTAAAAAAGTTAGCAAAGAAATCTGCAATAATATTTTTATCTGAGACTAACTTATCACTGATATTTAAGTTTATAGTTTTATCCTGAATTTTGTTTTTACCAGTTTCAATATTTATTATTTTCCACGTAGACTTTATTTTGTTATCCGACTTTTTTATTAATTCACTCATATATAGTGACTTTGCCTGAATACAAACTACTTTAAAAATTTTAGAATATTTCCTTACAGTATTTATAAAATTGTCATCAGTTGTGTAGGACCTTATATTATATAATTCATACAAAACATCTCGGCTCCGTCTTATACCTTTGGTAGCCCAAGTACTAAATTTTAGTTTATTAGGGTCGATTTCTAAACGTTTAGTTTTACACACTCTCTCAAACTCCTCATGAATTGATTGTGCTAATGTATTGTACATAGCATTAGAACTACTGTCTGAATCTAAAGTTAGTACAGGAGTTCCTATGGCCACCTTCCGACTCCATCATCAGATCAGCTCCATGGTACTATTGCATTGTCACGCGATATACATATGCTTGCAAAATTTCAGCTCAATCGGTTGAGGGTATGTGCTTCAAAATTTAGTTGCAAGATTCCACCCGAACAAATTACATACAAAGCAAGTTAAATAAAAAAGTTCAGTAACTTTTGTTATTTTATTATGTTAAGTTATTTTTGGACATTGCCGTGATTATACTAGATAACTAAAACAAGCATTTTATATTGTTCAGTGACTTTTGTAAAACTGAATGTTATGATATTTTCGGGTATTATAACGATCAGCGATTTTTGACAAAATGGTGTTCAGTGACCTTTGACGAGTAGTGTTCAGTTAATTTTGAACTTTAATGATGTTCATTCTATACTGGCGCCTATTTCGTTCAGCGATTTATGGGTGTAAAGTGTTCAGCGGTTTTGGAAATCTAAATGTGGTCATCAACTTTTGATGCTGACTGTACCACAGCGGCGGGGTATGTAAGACTCCCCTCTGCATAGCGTTGTTTTGCTAATCACACTACGGTTTACCCACTAAAACACTCCGATTGCTCCTTCGAACATCAGAAACCGTAGACTCATGACATCTGGCGGTCACGGTTTCTCCTGGATCCTTTTATTTCGGGCTCCTATTACACAGTTTTAGAGACGCAAAAGAAATGAACTACTGTAGCCAACGCCCTAATATCGCATATACGATAGTTGTTATAGTTAACAGTAGTATTATATAAAATATTTAAGCATTGAATGAATACATAAAAAAGGTGCAAGTTCATTAGTAGTATTCATTATGTAGGTGTTGTTTTACATAATTATGTTGCGGAGTGCAATATTATGACGAGCGCGGTTCAGTGCACTGCGGAGTAAGTACATAACTCTAGATTAAAAATAAATAACTATATTCCTGAGTTGCGGAACTCGACTAAGTGGCGCGCTTTATGAACACCCTTTATTTTGCAAGTACGCGATCGACTGTGAGTACAGTCGAATCTGTTTATCATGATTCTGACTATACTGAACAACCGCTTTATGACTGAATTATAGAACGAACTTTTGTTTTCATATTTATATAAAATTCTTTATAACAAAGTCGGATATAATGTCTTCGTTTATTGAGACATGTTGCTTATCGTACGCATTTTTGATGAATTATGTCCGGTTACGTTATGGCCAACGTGGCTTTTCATACCTTCGGCAATGTTCGAGAGGAACAACTGACGCTCGACAACGTGCAAAGATGAGTGTCACTTAGTTTTTTTTGGAAAATTGGATAAAATATAAATGAATAAATAACACATACATACATATACGTACTTATTACAAACAATTTTTATTTTGATTAACAAAATGTTGTTTATTTTGAACAAAATGTTTTGTATGACGTGCTTGTCATTACAAACGGATTCCACTGTGTTCTGCGTATCTATGCATCTTACTAATATAAATCTAGACATGAGAAACATAAGGTCAGATATATATGTACTAGTACACTTTAGAAACACAGAATGTGTTTATAATAGAGATGCGATCAAATGGTTCTGAAATTTAATGACACACACGAGCTTCTGATGTCGAGAAATATTAAAGTTAAGCTGTATGTTAGCTTTGATGTTTTAACTGCAAGAAATAAAGAGGGAAAATATGTTAAGTCGTTATGGTTCCAGTTGTCATATACTTACATAATAGTATAGCTATTTATCCAAATCAGTGTTATACCAATTTCATACCATGGCAACACACCCTTCGAGGGATCCATATTGTCCTCTGTTGAACATGGGCCATGTACAACATAGTACAATATTTTATTTATTTAAAACTATAGCACACAATACAATAGGTATTATCTGCCAGTCGACCTTATTACGTGCGTATACATACACAATTTATGTGCACGTGCTAATGATCACGATGCGACTATGAAACCAATTTTATTTGATGTTAACCTGTTTGAAAACTATAACAAGGGTGAGATGGCTAATTGAGTGAATCTACAACATGATCGATGATAGTGAATTATATACCTTATAAAGGGATTAAATAAAATATACATTTTAATATCGCTTGTAGTAAGTTCAATTAGTGTAAATAAAAAAACCATGAACACATAAAAAAAATAAAAGTCGACATTTTAAAAACAAAAAACAAACCATAGAGCAAACCGCGAAGAGCGCGAAAAGAAAATAAAGAAAAATCAAATGAAGGCAGATTTTTTGTACATTTCAATTAAATTAGATTTATTATCGGCAAAAGGTAAACCAATTGAATTCAGTCCACTATTTCCTATCACATGGGCCTTAACAATTAGTTTTGTAATCCGTCGATATAATTAGCAACTACTTTTGAGCGGCTACTCGTCGATCGCGTACTCAGACTCCGTAAGGCGTTCACCGCTCGCCGCTAAATTGCTCGCCGATGTTCCGCGGAATATTCCATCACTGTTATTTTTTGTGAAAATAGAGGTAATACCAAAGTGGTTTTATTGATAATATTGGCTCCCGTGCGGCGCCGGTGGTGTGTCAAGAACGTGCGAAGGGTTCTTATATTAAGATATACCAAAGTTATTTCTGGAAAATATATGTTTTTGTTACTTTTCCTTTTCATAATATCTATCACGATGAAACTTTATAAGTAACACCATCTTTTGTATACCATGTTCCGTAGTAAATAGGTTTAAAGATATTTATTAAGTTATTAAGTTTAGTTTTATAATTATTCTGTTGTATAATATACTATACTTTTATGTGCTAATAGAATTATATTCATGATTAAATTTCTCAAAAAATGAATAATTTATAATAATTTTATATGATTTTTATTATGATTATCCGCGCGCGGTATCACTGGTGGGAACTTCGTAATCAAATATAGCCTTTATAATATGGACTTCTTCGATAAATGGGCTATCTAAGAATGAAATATTTTTTTAAATTGGAACAGTAATTCCTGATATTAGTGCGTTCAAGCAAACAAACAAATAAACATACAAACTCTTCAGCTTTATATATTAGTATAGAAAAGTATAGATGGTACTGCCACGGTTACTTGAAAGGAGGATTCATGGGGCCAACATTGAAGAGGTCTCTGGTACCGATTAATATAAAAGTGAGATGGTTGCTTCTATGAAGGTCTATCCAACGGTATACCAGTAAAATATAACAATAGACAGTCTTTCACAGATTTAATATAATTATTGCATATAGCTAGAACACTATAAATAGTAGTATGAAATATAATATTTTGCAAACGGACCTTAGTAAAGACGCGCGTAGACCGACGGACAAAAAAGAATCTGTAAGAAATTTAGGATTCCGGAAATCTACAAAATTTGGATATCTTCTGGACTAAAAGTAATTACAATACATTGAAAAATATATTCCCCTTCAAAGTAATGCACAGGAGAATATTTCGTAAATTATGATAATATGCTCCGGTGACGTCACACGTGGGTACAATTAGTGCTTATCATAGTGACGGTACAGTGTGCACTGATGGCAGCTCATTTACAAATCAGATTATACCGGTAACGAGATCGCGAGTGAATTAACTACGATGTAGGTGCGACGGTCGAACGGTACCGCCAATTGGTAATTGACACACAAAGGGAAAGGGGTTTAATGTTCCTTCCACTTCACTTCAACAGTCCGTTGACGTCCACTGCTGAACGTGGGCCTCTTCATAATAGACCTTGGCAAGCTAGGGTTGTTGAGGGATTTTGCCATAATCGCCACGCTTGGCATGCGGATTGATGATCGCAGTAAGATGGTAGGTAACCTTGAGCTGATAGATGCTACTGCCCATTCATCAGCGACTATTGTACATGCAGTCCATTAGTCGCCTCTAACGACATCCGTGGGAAGATATAGGTTGGTATTTTCTTAGCCACAGGAAACCACACGGCAGACATTGATTGACATTGTAGGACTCGAGATCGATTGACTTTTTATTTTGAGTTTTTGATAGCACACATATATCTGTAGTAGACAACCTCTGCCGTAGCGGTATAAGACATCTTTGAGTCTATGATTTACTTCCGAATATGGTTGATTAAATAATTATTAAGTTTATTAATTTAAGCGGCCGTAGCCTGCTAGGGCGTCGGACTTGTGATCTTGAGGTCGCCGGTTCGAACCCCACCCATTGCACTACCGACGTGAACCCACTCGTAACACAAGCATTTAGCTTAGTACCTACGAAGAGTTAACAAGAATACTAGTAGACAGCAAAACAATGTTAGCAATTATTACAAAAAAAAAAAAAATCCTCTTTCTTCGGAAAGCGCGATAAGCCGTTGGTTCCGATTGTTATAAAATCATCTATAACCGGGTTTACCCGAGAACGGGAACAACATTCTAGTGCGGTCATCAACCGGCCTGGCCTATATACAGCAGTGACCATTATACGGGCTGATGATGATGATAATCTGTGTACGCGTTCGACTACGTGTCCCGAGGCTACTCCTCAATTATGACACTGACAAAAATTCGCAATCGGTAAAAATGTTATAAGGAAAAATAATACGTGATTGGCACGTTAAGTCTTTAATAAATATTTTATTCACCCACCGTAGCTTAAAAGTAAGTCATTTATTTCAAAATATCTAAAAATGTAGGTACTTTTCAATTGTTACCTTAATTCATTACGCGCTAAATATTATAAAATACAATAAAACTCAAAGGATTTTCCTCACTTTGTTGTTAAAACATTGGAAAACAAAAGCTTAACGTTGAAAGCTTCTAAAACAAAGCATTTGTATATTTTATAAAAATACCTACAAACGTTACTAAGTAGTACGCTAATTGTTTGTTTACAAAATAGGTTAAATTACATTAACTAAATTGGGGAAATAATATTAAACTTATTCGGCGTCTCGTCGTATTTACAATTAAACTTCATGAAATGTTGTCAGCCTAATTAAAAAACTCGCAACTCCAAAAAATATTTGTTCAACTTATTATAAATGCTCTCATCATTTAGAAACTCCAACTTTATAACTAATATTTTCTCATAGACATAACTTTTTTATTACATTCGTAGAGAAGTTATTGAAGGAAAAAGAAAATATATTCATCTGAAAGCAATTTGAGGCATAAAGGGAAAATTATCTGCAAGTTTGGAAGCTCCCTACCTCCCTATCCTGTAACTAAGCAAGTCTCTCGCTTCAACAACTTTGATCATTTCCACACTCCATCAGAAGTAAATAAATATTACAACAACAACAACTACACACATATTTTGTGTGAATGGATTTAAACTTATCCACATTAACAACATTTTAAATGTATTGCCAATATTAAATGTATGTACGTCCCGTCTAACGGTAATTATTAGAAATTGATATTTTTTTAAAGAATTAATGAAGAAAGATCGACAAAACAGGTATAAATGGCAAGTGTGAGTGACACAGTCGGAAGGGGAAGACCTAGACGAACGCTTTTTGACCAAATCGGAGACATCCTTGCAAAAGGTCAAATAAGATCCACCCTAAACCGACGTGCTTTTTTGAAGAATGTTATGAGAGTGAATGAAGCGAAAGATGTGTGTAGGGATCGTAGCAAGTGGAGGTCCATTTTCTCTGCCTACCCCGCTGGGTAATAGGCGTGAGCTTATGTATGTATGTATTGATATTTTTTATATGTTACGTTTACTTGACCATTATGTTATATTCTCAATGTCAATAACCCCGTCAGTTGGCTCATCGCCATACTGTCATTTTATGTCCTAATTCATATACATCACGGGAATATCAAAACGAAGTCCCTCAAACAGGCACAGATTGCGCCATCTCCCTTCATTTTCTCACGTAAACAAATATTTTTTTTGCGTGTGCGTTACTTGTAGCATATAACAGTATCGTAAGGTTTTGTAGGCTCCTTGGGAACACTCAAATTATTCAGTTTTCTCCCTAACTTGAGGAGGCGTATCGTTAATTTGGTGTTTATTTAGGAAAATATTGGGCAATGCGATTACATCAAAGTAGATAACATTTCATTTTTCTTTAGCATATTTTTCATTTTCATATCAATAGAGAAGTTGTTTTTATTCTAAATGGATTTAAGTGAAAAATGTATTCACGTTTACGATTGCCGATATTGTTGAAATGATACCCACTAGAAACCTATGTGTGTGCGTTAGTAAATGTAGTAGTGGTCACAATATGGTCTCTATTGGATGTGTATCACATAACAACATTCAACAGATAAGTGAGGCTCGCCCGTGCGAGTTCGGGACTCGTAGGAATTTTCTAATAACACACAGTTTAGTAGATACACCGTAAATTCCGGTTCACGGGTTACCGGTACTGATGCCAGACATCGAAATACATGACTGTGTTGCACACTCGTACCATTCTATAAATGCTGGCGTTAGCTACTTGTGCTCCGACATCCAACTATATATCGGTAAGTAATATCTTCCGCTGGTTTCCTCATATAATATGATAGTTAACATGTTTCTTTAGGCAGAACTACAATCTCTACACCACCACACTCCAACAAAATATTGATGTAACACCGATACACACACATTCTTTTTTAAGTGAAGCTACTTAGCACTGAATTCAGGTTTCTTTTCTACAAAAAGCGAAATAGCGTCTATGTAGCATCAATTTAAGTAGTAATTATTCTCTCTTTAACTAAACATGAACATAATTAATTTAATTGCCAACATTCCGAAATGGTTTACACCAATCGTGGTCACGGATTAAAAATCCATCAATGATTAAAGCAACCCATGTAAAAACATAGGATCAATTCAAAGTTATGATAATTGTACCAACATAAGGTCCCGTATCTATACTAATATTATAAAGAGGAAAGATTTGTATTTGTGTGTGTGTGTGTGTATGTTTGTAATGAATAAACTCAAAAACTACTGTGCCGATTTCAAAAATTCTTTCACCATTAGATAGCTACATTCACTCTGAGTGACATAGGCTATATTAATTATGAAGTTCCCACGGGAACGGAATTACGCGGGTGGAACCGCGCGTGGGAAGCTAGACTACTATAAAATATGTAAACATAAACACAACCGGTTGAAAACATTCAAAATAATCAAATACAAACGTTTTGATACATATCTCGCGTTCAAAATTCGAATTGACTTTCAAGTTTTAAACCAACATTGATAGAATGCGTTTTAAAATACGGTTCGGTTGATATTTTAAATGATCGCTTTGGTTTTCTGCCGCTAACGTTTGCGTTTCCACAAAACCGACGCGACACGGAACGACCATTCGTCAATCAATATTATTTATTGAGTTCTGTGGGATGGCGGCCGACGGTGACGTACGTCGGTGGCACAGGTTTCACTAAGTGAACTGTAAACTTTGCTTTGTAGATAGTACTGCGAACCTGCCTTTGAAGCTAATGTATGAAGCTTGTTGTAATGTTAGCCCAAACCAGAAGTTCATCATCATCACGATTCGCAGACAAAGTGTTCAGACAACGACTTGTGGATTCACTAAATACAGGACATTTTCAATAACAAGTACCTATAAAACTTAATTTGAGTGTTTACTCACTGTAGTTTTTCGAGGCAGGTAGCTAGCCTTTTATTTAATTCTGCATTTTAATGTTCTCATAATGACAGTGAAAAATGGCACACCAAGCCTTTTAATTTGTCATTGCTTATTTACATAGTACCCTCCGCGGTCACACAACTTCTTTCCCTTTTAATTCCATCCTGCGAGGCGAGTTAAAACTCGTTCGGGCACAAATAGCGTTAACTCATTTGCTAACACGCTTACCGAACGCCGGACCGCGGCCGGACGGGCTCGCCGGGACCGGCCCGCCGACCTCCGGGCCTCACCGCAATTTATAATTCATTTATGTGCCCAGACTTAAAACCCCGCATCGACCATTCCAATTTCGTTTAAAATGAAACTATATTCTCTTCAAAATACAATTCAATTTAGAAGTGAATGCTTATGGTCGGTAGACCACTGAAGGGGTGATTCGACGAATAATGCGCTTCATATTACAGCGAGTACTGAGTCACCCTGCAATGTTAATACTGATATTTAATTTAAATTACACCCTCGGTATAAGCCTATAATGTAAACCACAAAATACAAGCTTATAACGAAAATGCCACGTATTTAAACGTGGTACGATATTCAGCTAAAATGGGCCATTTTCGTAGGCGACTCGCTGACCTACAAACGTTAGCTTTAAATAAGCGTTTATTTTCAAATATATCGTTTGACCCTCGCTGTACACCACGATAGCACGAGACGTGGAGCTCCGACCGAAACCGGCGCTGACCTACAGCCGATTTATTTCTGGCGGAAACGTTACTCGCTTCGTTGTGAAACTATAGTAAAGTAGGAATGAGATAGGATGAGTTTGTGGTAAAACCGCAGTCGTGGTCATTTTGTGATCTTTTAAGGGGAAAGATTTTGTATAATAGAATAAATCGTTGCTTAAATACAAAAGATACACAAATGAAAAGGAAATGAAATGCAAAAATTGGTACGATTTTAACTTTTCATTTGTTTATGATTTGTGGCTGTTTCGTTTTTAAGCAACGATTAATGTATAAACTTGACAATATTATTTCATTGTTTGCTACATTGATGGTTTATTCTGCAAATGTCCTTTACGTAGCATCTAATAGTAATGGCTAGAAGATAATCTTGCTTTACGGTAGGAGGTAGGCGAAGACACAAGTAACACATCAAATCATTAGAATATAAAGTAAGTAGGTATGCTCTCAGTCGCTAGACGTATATTGGAATATTCTAGTCCTTGAGTTTGTAATTGATTCAATCCAATTACAATAATTACCGAAGTTCGTAGAGTTGTGAGCTCGAGACTAGGCTAGTGTTACTAATTGTTATGTGAATACTCGAGTAGGTGACACATCGTGACACTCAGCACAATACTAACTACTGTACAGGAATACGAACATGTAGTGAACCTTATACAGGCAATATGATGATGACTCAAACTTGAATATTAAACAGTTATAAAGGCCGGTCCATATTTCCTGTCACAAAGTAAGCTTTGCTAAAAAAAATACGGAGAATTATTACTCAGATATGCAAGTACTTGGCTTTGAGTATTCACTGCAGCTTGTAGTGACTCACTGTTAGGTCAGAGACAATAGTGCTATGGTAATAGAAATCATTCAAGTGACACCTGACAATCTCAAGTCAACTCGTAGTCTCAAGTGTAGTCTTGTACACTGGAGTTAGTACCGCTCACTGCACGGATCGTTATCGTTGTAGATTAAACCTACAGTGATACAAACAGCCAATTTGTACTAACTAAACAAAGATACTCTATATATATGTATATACTAGTGGCCCGCCCCGGCTACGCACGGGTAGACTTTTATAGCGTATGTTACTCAGGGATAATGTAGCATTATAATTGTGATCCGTTCAGTAGTTTTTGAGTTTATCCGAAACAAACATACAGAAATATCATCTTCATCATCATCAGCCTGTTGTAGTGACACATACTCGAGGAAAGCATACGTAAGCATACCTAAAGTGATGTCAGTCATAGAAATAAATTAAAAATGATCATCATATCAACAGGCTACTGTTGTCATTCACTGCTGAACATAGGCCTCCCCCATCGATTTCCAGCGGGAACGATCGCTAGCGGCCTGCATCCACTGACTCTCCGCGACCTTTATGTCGTCGGTCCAGCGCTTGCCAGTTCGTGGTCTCCAGTCCTTTTTGCTCCATCGGCGTCGTCAAGTCGTCGGTTCTTCGAGCTATGTGTCCTGCCCATTGCCACTTCGCTTGCTTAACCGTTGAGCTATGTCAGTGAATTTCGTTCTCCTGCGGTTCTCTTTATTTATATCTGATTCGATAACGCAGGGAAACGCCGAGCATGGCTCTTTCCATAGCTCGCTGAGCGACTTTGAGTACAAAAATATATAAAAAAAACTTTTTTCTTCTTTATTTATAATATTAGTATACCTAACTATAGGTATAAGATCATTGGTAGCCAAATCAAAATACATTAGAATACATACTAGTTGATTTATTTTAAAATACTCAATTTTTATCGTTGTCCTTCCGCCATCTTCATCTCATTACCTATACCTTTGCTTTCATACCTGTAACTTAATATTTCCTATCTCTTTCACTTTTAAGACACACATCTAACAATTTCACTCACTCATGCTTAATAGCTAACCTTATCTATCATAATCATTACATTCCATTTCACTCACCCTTCACCCATTCCGTTCCTACATCTATTTGTCTATAATTATGTGCATACTGTTGTTATTTGCTTTCTTTTTAATATAATAACTACTCAATTCACTTAATAACACTATAGAGGAACGGGTGTTGGTGTTCCTATACACAGGGAAAATCTTACTCGTTATCAGGTCTTCTGTTTGGACACTTGCGAGTCCCGGGGTGACTGATCAGGTAGAAGGCCTTTAAAGTGGCTTACCTCGTCGCCTGTGAAGTCACGTGGGGCTATGGGTGGGACCTGAGGAACGAGTGGACTTCGTCAGGGGAAGGCACGGCTAGTGCGGTCCAGCTCTTAGATATTCCTATCCAAGACAGGAACTTGTATCTGGGGGCACGGCAGTGCCCCCCCAAGTCGAGTAAGAAAAAAAAAAAAAAAAAAAAAAAAAAAAGGTGCACGGCCGTACCTATCTTTTCTCGAAGCAACTCAGCCGATTTTCGACCCCCTATAACTTCGTTGTGGATAAAGATAGGAGCCTGAATTTTCAGTAACTAAACAAGCTTTGTAAAACTACAGTCTATTTCAAATTTCATTCAATTTGAACCAGTACTTTACGAATTATAACTAGTCAAAGTTTGGTATTTTCGGTAATTTTGTCACTCGCTCACTGCTGACTGACCGATCATCAAAATGTTTAGGCACTTCTAGCAGACGTAGAAGCTTCAAATTTTGAGTATTAGGAGAGTTTAGTGTAAAACTCATGGGAAAATTCCAACATTTTGCAATTTCGGTCCAGTTGTTCAGTTTCATCAACTGCATTAATAACTTTGTTATTTCTTATAAATGTATAGGATTACAAAGTTACATTTGCAGTCAGTGAATCAGTGTACATGAATATGTTTGATTTAATGGAGGAATAGGTGTAGATAGGGACCTAGATGTAATTATGTTGAAAGGTGGTGTCTAAGTGGTTAGGTTAGTTGTTTCAGAAACCTAGTTTTCTGCGTTCGATTCCCACCCGGGACAATTATTCGTCTGAAATTCAAACAGTTGTACTGAGTCAGGGGGTGCTTTGTTTTCGTGAATCTATTGAGCGGTGAGACCTTCGCGACACAGGGATTAATTTAACAAGTAATTAAAAAAAAAAAAAAAGTCGTTGGAAAAAAAAAAAAACAATGGATTGTAAAAGTAAGATAGTACATAAGTTGTGCTATGAACGATAGGATATTAAAAATCATAACAGCGTCTGATGGAGTTGGCTTGCCCGCTTGAGCCTTGTCTCAGCAGGAGGCTGCGGTCCCTTGAGAAGTAGGGACCCCGTGTATTCTGGGCGTCCCTGAAACTGGTTATTTGGGCGCAGGAGAGCCCGCAACACCAATTGAGTCGCGGACGCTGCCAGAGGGTATCCCAGATAGGCAACAGCACCTGGGCCCCTCACCAATTGTGGTCGGAGGAGTAACCAGGGGTTTTACTCTCATGTCATGATTAGCATTCCACTGCTATGAAGAGGGCGAGTCCCACATACCCCACTGCCCGTGCCGGAACACCGCAGTGGCGGAGGAGATGCGTAACATTCTTGCATTCCCCTGGACAAACTTACACCACGGCTTTCACGCTTCCCGTTCGAAACACAGAAAGACGGTCACTTTCTTCCAAGCAACTAACAAATCTTACTGTGATGTGATATCGAAGGTATACACACAAACCACGTTTTATTAATCTGACACAAACTATATTTATATAATCATTTTATCAAATATTTTTATACACAGTTTGATGTTAACTAGGTAGCTTTAAATTTATTTATGTACATATTAGCTTGTTCCCTAGTGCGGGAGCTGTCTTAAAAAAAGGCCATAATCGGACCTGTATTATGTAGTTGTACCAAAATTCCATCAAAAACAGTTCATCAATTTCGTAATTTTAAAAACCTTTGACAGGCCGGAAGCCAGAAGGCCGTGAGTGCCATACATAAGTTCATGTTAATCCTCTGTTAAGCTTGATGTTGTAGTTTTCGATTAGGTACATTGACAATATTTATAACCAATGAGAGATAACAATTTTACATACGGATTAATTTTAAATGACGTTTGACGAGTGCGACGAATATCAATAAAGCATAAAAAAGTATACGACGCATCTGTTCTTGTTTCATATGGTGAGTGTTGCCATGCCAGCTAGGTACGTGGATATTCATATGTGCGTAAGTTAAGTTATTTTGTAAATAAGGGCACAGAGATACTAGTCTGGATGGTTTACATCAAATTTAAGTCTACTTTGGAACTATTAAAGCGCAGGAATAATCCATTTGTGAATACAATAGACTAAAACCGGCCAAGTGCGAGTCGGACTCGCGTACTAAGGGTTCCGTACCATTTTCAAGTGCCTACCTGTTGCCGTTATAGATATCGAGCAAAAAAGGCCAAAAAATAGTTGTTGTATGGGAGCCCCCCCCTTAATACTTATTTTATGTTTAGTTTGTTATTATAGCAACAGAAATACATAATTTGTGAATTTTTCAACTGTTTGGGTATCGCGGTTCTTGAGATAGAGCCTGGTGATAGACAGACAGACAGCTAAGTCTTAGTAATTGGGTCCCGTTTTTACCCTTTGGGTACGGAACCCAAGCATTTAATGTCTAGACATGCTTAATATTGTTGCATCAAAGATATCGAGAAAAACCCATAGAGAAATGGAGTGGGCTTTGAGAAAAACTGTAGCTGAAGTTCAAGAAGTAGTACCGGTAAAGAAAAAGAGGAACACAACCTACAAAAATTGGAAAGCTCATCATCAAGTGACAGAGTGGTAAAATCCATTGTTGGTATTTTAAAAAATAATGTAAATTGTAAAGCAAAGGAAAAAAGTACAACTATCTACAAAAAGAAATGAGATGCCATCAAAAACATACTTGTAAAAAACCCAAGTCTCGTAACGCAGTTCTTTTACCGTAAAACGTTGTGAGATCTATGTAATACCAAGTCGGTTAATTTATTCAGTCCCTACTTAAGGGACCTTCTATCTTAAGCTATTACGTAATTATCTCACCTTACAGAATCTTATTTTGACCTTATCAAAGTTCAAAACTTTTATGTTATGAATATTAGATTGACTTGGCCATCGCAATAAACACTTGTGAGATACATTCTAATTATATCCGATGGCCAAGTTAATCTATTATTTAAAACTTTAAAGTTTCGAATTTTGATAAGGTCAAAATAAGATTCTGTAAGGTGAGATAATTACGTAATAGCTTAAGATAGAAGGTCCCTTAAGTAGGGACTGAATAAATTAACCGACTTGGTATTACATAGATCTCACAACGTTTTACGGTAAAAGAACTGCGTTACGAGACTTGGGTTTTTTACAAGTATGTTTTTGATGGCATATTTATTTGTGCGAACTTCTATTGTGTGATGTAAGATTCGTGACGTCATCTGACATTTGACGTCAGTCGCTTTTCCCAGTCACAGAACTAGTATTGGCGTTCAAACAATTAGTAGTGTTACAAAGGGCCTCAGAAGCAAGTAACAAAGTTATTGATTCACTGGTAACATTTATTAAACTGCAATCAATATCAATATTTTCAATTATAAAATTCAATTTGACAGTTTTAAATAATTACATGAAGAAAATAACTGAAATTACTTATTGGCACGCCTGTCCCCGGCAGGCTCCGCTAGCTATACACAACATAATATGTGTTTACTCGTCATAATTACATTATGTACGCCTGTTTTCCCACGACGAGTCCTTAATTAAACGGAAACAAACTTAGTCCCGTGCGTGGAAATAATTGGACGGTTTTAAAATAGATTGTGTTGTTTAGTAAATTGGAAGCAGAAAGCTGTTGAGATTATCATGGAATACACAAGTATTATGAAGTTCGTCGTTTGTTACTCATAAGTTCGTAATGCGTCATATATTACGTAGTCTATAGTTCGTCACTTCAAAAACCATAGTATTTTGCTACAAAATACATGAAGTATAATCTACTCAGATCGTAGTTTGTAGTCAGTATTGTACAATGCGCCTGAACGTACTGAGGGCGAGCCTGTACTCCGTAGCGCGTAGTATTCTGTTACAAAGCTACAATCACAGTGAATGGTAGGCTACTCATGGGTGTGTCTATGTCCGTAGCATGTTCAATGTTCATGTTCGTAGCGCGTAGCACAGACTACGAGTAAGTTCGTAGAATGTAGTATAATGCTACGACTTACACTCAGAGTCAGATAACACTGTTGTAAGTCGAAGCATTACTTTACTTTTATTAACCAACAATATATAGAGAAATACAAAAGTTAAAACATTGAAAAGTAAATATCTCTATAGGCTCTGTACAATAGAATAAATTTTTAGGGTAAACGGGACTCTATTACTAAGACTTCGCTGTCTGTCTTTCACCAGGCTGTATCTCAAAAACTGCAATAGCTAGAAATTTTCACAAATTATCTATTTCTGTTGCCGTTATAACAATATATAAAATAAATATTTAAAGGGGGCTGCCCTACAACAAACTTGTTCTTTGTTTTGTTGCCCGATTTTGCTCGCTATCAATAACGGCAACAGGTAGCACTTGAATGGTACGGAACCCTTCGTGCGCGAGTCCGACTCGCACTTGGCCGGTTTTTATTTTATGTTAGGATTAATATCGAGTACCTATAACTTACACACGAGCGATCAAAACAAGCAAATAAATGTTGAGTTTGAAATATTCGTTTTTTTAAACAGTTTTTATTGAGGTCGTATGGTTTATTTTACTATTTTTTCTAAAATATGAGAACATTGAAATTCTTTCATAATATTGAAAATAAATACACATACAACATTTTTCATACACATATTTTTTAATAAATGTAGCTGATCCACCAATTATAACCTAAAGCTGCAATTATTTTAACATTTTACGAAGCACACAGCTTGTGATTACTAAATTGTATATTAAAAAAAACAACAAACAGTTCTATTTAGAATTCGGGGAAAATAATGCTATCATTACTGAAAATCCAAATTATTTATAAAAAAATTGTTAACTCTAATTTTCAATTTTCCTTTCATTTCATTTATTTCAGTAATTTTTTTTACATTGTATTGAAAATTTCCATAAAATTATAAAATTAAAACAGTTAGGTATAATAGAAATCATAAAATTACAATAGAAATTCATTAATAAAAAAATCATTAAAAATAAAGATTGTTAAAAAAATTAAAGTGGTTGAGTTAAGTTATCTTTGAATAACGATTTCAGCAATAAGGATTGTGTGTATGAGTTATTTAAAGAAAAAATAGTAAAATACAATACCTTTTTTTAATTATTTTTTATTTAACAAATGGCAGTTTAATTATATATACAATACATACATACTTATACAATACATACATCTATACTGATAGAAAAGTGTATAAGTTTGTAGTTTTATAATTTTGTATTAAAAAGTCCACCCGTGCGAAGCCGGGGCGGGCCGCTAGTACTTAATAAACGACTAATAAATATACGAGTATAATGAGGTAACAGATAACCAGTCGATAAATTAATATTTTATTTAAATAATATCTTTATTTATATATAAAGCTGAAGAGTTTGTTAGTTTGCTTGAACGAGCTAATCTCAGGAACCGCTGGACCGATTTGAAAAACATCTCCAGTGTTAGATATCCCATTTATCGAGAAAGGCGTAGAAACTTAATTATTAAATATAGCCATACGGCACGGGCACGGGCGATACGAGGGTGAAACGGCGCGCGGAACCTCATAAATATCAAAGTTCAATTTTGTAATAGTAAATGAAAAATAATCATAATTTAAATAAGTAAGAATAAAAATAAAAATGCATGAATACTAGTGTTAGTTACACATAGTGCCACTACATGTTAATAACACTATTTACACAAAGTGCTAGTGCAAGTGATATTTACATAGTGGTCGGTGTCGGGTGTCGGCGCTATGAATGCTAAGTCTACGTTTTATATCTACGGGCGTGTGTTGAGAGTTGGGCGATGTTCGTAGGGTCACCTCGCGGACGTTTTAATAAACTGTCGTTCACTTCACTACTCTTCACCAGCCTGTTTACATCCACTACTGGACATGGGCCTCCTCTTAACAGATCTTGGTAAGGCAGGATTGTCGAGGGATATTGACATAATCACCACGCTTAGCAGGCGGATGGGGATAACAATATGACGAGCTTATAGATTCTGCTACCCATCCATCAGCTTAATATCCTCTTACGACACCCATGGGAAACCATGGATTGGTCTATTCTCAGCCGGGAATTACATGGCACTCAACCGTTGTTGTTCATAATTATTCCACCATTAGCCCGTATAATGTCCACGACTGAACATGAGCCGGTATTACATAATAACACAAAAACAAAAACACTTAAAATTTATTTAAGTAGTTAAGTACCCAGTTAATTCGTTATATTGTTGGTGCTTCCGAACTCTGAAAACCATAAGTAAAGCCATAAAAGGAACAAGGAGTGCACACATATTTCAGTCCTACGCAGATGCGCTGCGTCCTTTGAGGTTAGCCTCTGTAGTCGTTTCCGTTCGAAGACATCATTAATGACATGTATTGAGGTGACCTCAAATACCCGTATACCAAACGAAATCCTAACATACAAATTGAATTTTAAATGTATACGAATATTATCTTCGGAACCGGTAGCAACCCTAGTAATAGGGGTTGAAATTACTTTAAAACTAGTTAGTGGAGAGGGATGCGCACTGCTGGGTTTTTCAGACACTCTCAGATACTTGAATGTCAATTACCGAAGCTCGCCTTCACATTACTTGTGAGGGTGAATTTCAGTTATTCAAGCGATTCGTACACTAGCTATAAATACATACCGTGTTGGAGAACTGTTACATTCGTTGCGGGTTTTAGCTGACAAATGAATCAAATTAGATATTGACAATCTGGAACTGTCATTCTTAAGTGGCAGTGCCACTATTTTACCGTCTTAGATCGAATATCAAAAAGATAAATCTGTTTCGTAAATGTAGATCCTTGAAATACAAACTCTGGCAATTGTTTCTTGCACCGTCATACTTTCTTCCCTTTCAAATACCATAACTTTCGTCTTTTTACATTAATTTTCATTCAAAAGCATAATGCATTGCTGTTACCATCTTCTGCAACTCCACCTCCGATGAAGCAATTAGAACTTGAGCGTTAGCGTAAAGAACATTTGATAAGTCAAGTCTTTATTCACTCTCTTTTAAATCAGTCGAGCAATTTTCCATGAAAAGGTTATAGAACCATGTTGACGCTACACATCCTTGTCTTAAAAACATTTAAAAAAGCAGAATGCCTGTTTTATAAACGCTCATAAAGATTAAAAAGTGTGAATAAAAAGCAATAAACCTCAGCAACACACAAATGAGACGCGAACAAGTAAACGAAGGCGCGCTCACGGACCGACAAATCTCTAAGGATAATCTCCAGGCTCTTTTTATAAGTGTTTGTTGAATTTTATGCACCGCTCGTGCTTTACATAAATAATGTTAGTTTGACGCTGATAATGGAACCTCGGTCGGTGGAGCGTTATGACTTGCCACTGGAGAATTTCGCGTTAGGAACCTGAACCACTACTGCAGAGGTAGGTTTTGTATTAACTATGGAGAGGTTAAGGATTCAATCTTTATACATAATCGTTTTCTTAATACATATATACAAAAAAGAATATTTTTACATTTGAAAGATCTGTCGCATTTTTTTGGTATATTGCAGTGATTTCCTCAGGGGTCCGGAAGATCGACAGGGGTACACAAGTTGTAAGTGTGTAATATGATAGAAATAAAGTAATGGGGGTCCAGCGAAACTAGTAAAGTTTTTAAAAGGGTAAAAAAAATAGTTTGGGGTCCTCTGGTCAATTGTCTTTCGGTTCTAATAATAGTTATTTAATAGGAGTGATATTGTGTTAGATTATACATGTGTGGTTATGTATCTTCATTAGTGGAGTATCTATGAAATTTCAGGTCTGATACATGCCCGTTTAATATGGTACATAAACTGATACTGGTTACGATTATTAGTTACATGATTCACATAGGTATACAGTGTAGACATACGTTTTGTTTTTTATTTAAAGTATATAGTGATTGAATGAGTACTGAGTTATTTCATTGGGTGATAGTGCGTTTAAATATCCTCCCGATGGACTGGAATAAGAGCCGCTGAGCTACTCTAGCTATTAGCCCTGCACTGGAAATTTAATATAGGATTAGTATTACATTATGAAATTCAACAACTGAACGTCCTCCAGATGCTTACGATTTTTTCTTTTGCATCTTCATAATTCTATGATCAAATGATTTATAGGTGAATAAGTAGAGGGGATTTTTTAATTATAACATTATTTTACTTAATAATAACACTTTATAAATTGTCTATTTCGGTCGAATTAATACTTTATTTTTGTTCTGTTTCTATTTTATTCGCCGCTTTAATATTTTTTTGAGCGCCAAAGTTTGCAGTTGTTGAAACATTCGTTGAAAAACAACCGAATTTCGTGTTCTAATGAACCGAACTTTTTACGTGGATAAACTTCCAAAGAGACTGGCTAAAAAATATCCGGTTTCTCCTTCACGTGTACAGTACATTAATGGTTGAGTGAACTCCGGCGAGGTTGTAGTGCCACAAAGATGCGAGGCCGGAGGCTGACAGCCGAACAACTACGATGTCATTAGCAAAATACACAGTATTATATATATATTTTTTTTTAATTACTAGCAGTTTATCATTTTTTACACACCTACTATACTAAGTATTCTTGTTAACCCATCAAGGTAAGCTAAACTGCTTGTGTTACTAGTTCAGGGTTCACGTCGGTAGTGTAATAGGTAGGGATCGTATCGGTGACCACATGACCGCAAGTCCAACGCCCTAGCCATTAGGCGCATTTTTTATATATTCGCATTCTTATATATCTTATCTCTCTCATCATCAACCCGTATAACGACCACTGCTGAACATAAGCCGCCTTCGGAGGCAGGGTGTTGCCATAGTCACCACGCTTCGCACACAGCACTATGTAATACAATTATTATTGATATAATGTAGATTATATATTTACGATCGGGCAAGAAATGCTTTCCGAGGCATGGTGTGTAGTCTCTCAAAGAACCACAGGAAAGAAATCTTTGAATTTACTCAAAGCTTTTTTTCCTCCGAGATTTAAGGCGAGACTTGTACCGCTACGTTATCAGCGGATATCGGATCTAGAACATTACGTTTGAACAAGTGTTTCATACTTCCACAACTATTTAGTCATAAAAAGCGTGTGGTAAGACGGTTCCCA
This sequence comes from Nycteola revayana, assembly GCA_947037095.2. Classification (NCBI taxonomy): domain Eukaryota; kingdom Metazoa; phylum Arthropoda; class Insecta; order Lepidoptera; family Nolidae; genus Nycteola; species Nycteola revayana. The sequence goes on along the minus strand of OX344857.2, from coordinate 406,787 downwards.
GCGCCGGGACAACGAGCAAAAACTACGTCTTTTCCCAAACATGACGAGATTCTGCAGCAGACGAAGTTTTTACCGAATGGTTTAAACTGAAGCATACTTCTCTGAACTTTGGCTAGTTCAGAAAAATATAACTCGCTTTCAAAGTAGAAATTAAAAGTTGGAGAAGTGCTATATCCTAGTAATAAATTCACTGTGAATGTTAGTACATCTCAATGATTTTCGGATCATCATCGTATCGCATCATTAGGGCACCGGATTGGGAAGATAAATACAATTTGCCAGTTTTTTTTTGTAATCGGCCAAATACAATTCTTTGCCTGTCAAACATATTGGTTGACTTAATGATTGAAAATAGGCGCACATATTTGTCATATCCATTCATTCCATTTGTAATTTTGCCTCTCATCCATATACCATGAAAACTGGTAGTAGATTTGTCGGAGTATTTCAATATAAAAATACAAGTTTCTCCAATGTATTCATTCTATTCACACCATTAGTTCACCGGGTTTAATTAAACTTTAATAAATATAGTACATGAGGCTATTTACAAGGAATACATAATACATAATTTTATACAGCAAAAATAGTTCATTATACAAAAAGAAAGAAACAAATAGAAAAATAATGAATAAAAGTAATAATTATTAACATAGCCTTGGGCGTCAAAAAAATCCTCCGCATCGCTACCCCTGGACATAGTTCTCAGAAGGCTGGCAGCATTGCCTCTCTGTATGTATATATCTCCCAAATAAAATAGTAGTAAGCATAATAGTGTGATGTTCTGTGAACTATCTGTAATTGACCTACTTACAATATATTATATTCATAGACCGCTAGTTCTGTCTTAAATTCTTTTATTTTTCTATTAGTATGAAAACACAATAAACAAATATTACAAAGACAACCGTTTGGGCACAAAATGTGTACGCCAATTAATAGTTAAAGTAACTGGACCAAAACCTACGTTCTGCCCATTTGAGTATGTTTCGCCGGACCGTCTCATGTGGGTCGTGTTAAAACCGGCAGTAGAATAACTCACTAAGTTTGTTTAGCCGGATCTTCTCAGTTGGGGCGTATTGGATCCGGTGGTAGCATTAAAGCGCGTCCGTCGTTATATACTCATGGTCCACCTAAATAATGACAATTGTTCTAACCTAATATAGACAGAACAAGCTATTTGACACAATATAGTTAAATAATAAACTAAGACGTTAAGACTAAAATATAATTAAAATTATAACTTAAATATCTACTTGTTTCATTTGAAAATTTATAAAATATGATAATTATACATAATAATACTAAATACTAAATTATTGTTTTGACTATTTGCAAGTGCCTGTAATAGGTTTACGTAAATAAAAATGATTTTTATTTTATTTTATTTATTATGGCGATGCTTATTTTTGGCGACATATACAATATGCAGTTATTCTTTCTTTTTTTTAATGTTTAAATATTAATACTTTTTCTAGATATGATGTATTAAATCCTATGAAATATGACATACTGATAGTAGTAGTATACCACGTTCAACATCAATCTCACGCTAATTACTTAAAAATAACTTCCTCGTAGCAGCATTATCAAAGATTCTCTCAGAAACCGGCTCAAAACAGGTGAAACCTCGTGAGACTAGTTACTTTACTAAACCACATCGAGAAAGAATAAAATACGAACAAATAAGATGATCTTTGCTCTTTTAAAATATTTCTCAGTTCGTTCACAAAATAATAAAACTATCTGAAAGATGTTAGCGGCGGCTAATGTTCGACGGAGTTTAAAATTACTTCTTCGTAAGTATTTCCTCTGTGACCTAAATAAGAGCTGTTCCCTATAACTCTTGTATTTCCTTCTACTTCGGACACATTCGATGTTGTTCTAATTGAAGCTATGTGGTGTATTATTTTATATATGTAACTAATGGTCATGGTCCACCTAAATAATGACAATTGTTCTAACCTACTATAGACAGAACAAGCTATTTGACACATTATAGTTAAATAATAAACTAAGACGTTAAGACTAAAATATTATTAAAATAATAACTTAAATACTTGTTTAATTTGAAAATTTATAAAATACTAGCTGACCCGGCAGACTTCGTACTGCCTCAATCGATACATAAAAGACCTAAACATTTGTATAAAATAAACTGGGCCGTAGAGACTTCGTTTATGCGGTACTCCTACCCCTACCCTATACTACCCCTACCCTACACTACCCCTACCCTACACTACCCCTACCCTACACTACAACTACCCTACACTACAACTACCCTACACTACCCCTACCCTACACTACCCCTACCCTACACTACCCCTACCCTACACTACCCCTACCCTACACTACCCCTACCCTACACTAAAGCTCAAATTGACTCTACATTTTAGTTAGAAAACGTTTGTATGGGAAAAAGAAAAAGGCTGTTTTAAGGGGTTTTCAGGCAATTGTTCGATTTTTTCTCGCCGTAAAAACCATCCTTGAACTTCCACGAACATTAAAAAAAAAGAATTGGCCAAATTGATCCAGGCTTTGTAGAGTTATGCGCTTACCAACACATTTTGCGATTCATTTTTATATTATAGATGATAATTAATTATAATAATATTATAAAATATGATATTATCTAAATAATATTGTTTTGACTATTTGCAAGTGCCTGTAATAGGTTTACGTAAATAAAAATGATTTTTATTTATTTTATTTATTTATATGATTGTACTGTAAAGTAAAGGGATTTAAGATACTTTTTTTTTTAATAAAAGATTAGTAGCAGACTTTTTGCACACTACTACTTCTTGTTAACTCCTCGTGATAAGCCAAGCTTGTGTTACGAGTGGCCGCCGGTTCGATCTTCACTCATTGAACGACCGACGTGAACCCACTCGTAAGATAAGCATTTTAGCTTAGCGCGGTAACAAGAACATTGTGTGCAAAAACGTAACTAGTTAAAAAAAGTATTTATTTACTCTTTGACAGTGTCCTTAAGGAAATTATTGATTTCAAAGCTTAAAAGTTAATTAATTAAATTCCATTTATATTTAGCTCATTTTTCATCACTCTCAACAGTACGGAATTTATCTTACTTATATTCTACTATGTAAAATGTACATAAAATGTACTAAAGATATTATGAATACCTAGAAACAGGCCTACGAATCCCGGGTAAAACCGCGGGATGACATTAGTTAACAATATTTAGAACCGGCAATATCCAATGAATGAGATTTAAAGCTGAGGATTTAACATCACAAAGTAAAATAGCTGTATATTTTAGATTTATTGTCGTGTTTATCTTACCGCTTAGGATATGGCCGACATACGCCGACGAGTAGATGATCACAAACCCACACACTTGTGTTAGTAAACCAACAATAAGCTGACAATGTAATACTACTAGCTTCGCACGGTTCAGCCGCGTAACTCCAGTTCCCATAGGGATTTCATAATTAAATATAGCTTATAGCCTTCTTCCATAAATGGGTTATCTAACTCTGATAGATTTCTTATAATCGGACCAGAGTCCGATTTTTATAATCGGAGTTGTTCGTGTGAGCTCGTTTAAGCGAACAAACAGACTCTTCGGCTTTTATTGTATTAATTTATTTGTAATGTACAAAGTCAAAGTCAAAGTCAAAGTAATAGTGTGTAGGTAGACATACATACATACATTAACTACACATATACTACAATACTTACATACAATGATAAATAGTTATGATACTTCAACACATATTAATATTATTGCGAAGACTTTTTAAAAAAAGGAAAGAGTACAGTTACGGATACTAACTATACGGTAAAGATGCATATACACTCTCCAGTTAGTACAAAGGAAAGTCTATATCTATAGTAAGCTACACCTTCTTATATCCATCTATTTAACTCGGTCGAGTACTTAACAAGTAACTTGTAACGCTGAGATGATCTGCCATTGTTTCGGTGCGTCCACGTCACGACCCATTTCAACGCAGCCTTGATACGTCTCCGCCAGAGCCCGCTTAGCTCCTGACTGTAACACTCATCAAATTCATGGTACCCTTAAGACCTTTCCCTCTGTATATCATCGCAATTGTTCCTTCTATTCATAATGGAATGCTTTAGGAAGGAGTAGTAAATATTTATAAGAAATTACAAGACTACTTGATACCTTATGTACTTCCAGCATACATGAACTTAAAATAAGATCATTTTGCTAATATAATCGTTTTGTATTTTATGATTAGACTTCGCATGGGTGCTATGCTGATGTTATTCATATAAAAGTTCATCTTTAATAACTCTATCTATTTAAAAAAAAGTCGTGTGGTGTCGTGGGACACCGGATAGGAACGAAGTTCTAGTTATAATTTTAAGTTCTATTCGAGGTATAAAAAAAATAATTATTCGGGTATACATTTTTTTGCTTTTATTTTTTTTATCGGTAACCATAAAAGAAACTACTTTACAAAGTTATCTTATCACTTTTATTTTATTTAAAATGATTTATAAAAATATATAATAATAATAATATACGAAGAAACAACTATTTATATGAAGAATAATAAAAACAGTCCTCATGTACACTATACATATTTTATCTATACTATAATCTTACGCTTTTTTGTAACGGTACGGACGTTTATTTCCCGGCGAGGGTACCCCTCCGCAACGCACCATAAGGAACTTCGTTCCAAAAACCGCATCAAAATCCGTTGCACAGTTTTAATGATCTTAGCATACATAGGGACAAAGAGACAGTGGGAAACGACTTTGTTTTATACTATGTAATGATTAGATTTCAATAAAAACTAACTCCCTTTCTAGTAAGATCTTCATAATTAAATATAGCCTATAAATTTCCTCGATATATGGGTTAAGTAACACAGAAATATTTTATACAATTGGATCAGTAGTTCCTGAGTTCAGAGAGTTGAGAAAAATTTAATCTAGCGGTATTCAGGTCACCCCGTTTGGTAAGAAGCTGTGATGAATCACACCGGCGCTAGACCACCAAACAGTGACCATCACTTTTCTAGGGGTAAGTTTTCGTTTAGGGCATTGCTTGGGTGCTGAACCAGGATCCAACCAACTTGCTGAGCGCTTGCGGTTATCAAACAGAATCCATTTTTCATCGCCGGTAACAATGCGGTTCAAAATTCCTTCATTTGTGTGTCTGTTGAGCAGTGCAAGGCACGTCTCGACGCGTACTTCGCGCTGGCGATCATTGAGTTCGTGGGGCACCCATTTGTCAAGCTTTTTTACCTTGCCAATTTGACGCAAATGGACCAATATTGTTTGACGCTATCGTCGAAAGCTGCTGCTAATTTAGCCTTAGCTTCCACAATCGCCTTTAATTCGTCATTGTCGACCAAAGTCTTCGGACGACCGCGAGGTTCATTTTTCAGGTCGAAATTTCCAGAACGGAAGCGAGCAAACCAATAACAGGTGGTGCGTTGGTTTGTAGTGTTAGCTCCGTAAACGGCGTTTATGTTGCGTGCCGCTTGTGCCGCGATGCTGCCACGACGGTACTCGTATTCCATAATTACTCGAATTTTTAACGTATCCATGATGACGAAAAAGATTGAAATGCGATGAAAATGTAACACTAATCAATAAACAAATGACTACTTTTGGAAAAAAAACATGATTTCGTAATAAAATAAATTTGAAATTAGAATTCTTAACCAAACAAAAATTATTTTCATTTGAAATGGCCAGTACTGCAGAACGGCAATTTCATAGGTAAAGACCTACTTAATACTTTTTACATTTAATATTTGTTATTATGATGAATTAGCTAGGAAGGGTACAATCGAAATATTCAGTAGCTAGATAGATATTATGATGACGAGGTATTAGATTTTAGAATTTTCGTAAAACAACATTATTTATTAAAATATTCCCGTATAAGGGAATTAGCAGATATAAATGTGTGTATATTTATTGACTTATTTTGCCTGCTTTTACACACTGGCCGTACATATCAGCACCCATGTATTTATTTTATATTATTGACGTAACAAAATATATTTTTTCCGTTATAGACTAATTTAAATAAACTCATTTTTTTAACTTATGATATTAAAGAATTTAATTCAATAAGTAAAGAAGGAAATATACTAATTCAAAAGTAATTAACGTTGTTTCATTCGATAACTTACATAAGTAAATCTTGTGGCAACAATACAAATGGAGTCGAAGTATTCTCGTTCCATTGAGACGTGCTCGCAGGGTTCACTTGATAATAATTACCTCTTTTGCTGTATATTCGTTACGCTCATTGTTTCATTGTAACAAACAACATTGGACAAGTCTTTTTTACATCCGTGTAAAAAAGACTTCTCCATTATGAGCCTCCGTAGCGTAGCGGTATTTGGCTCGCTTCAAATCTCGGAGGTAAATTTTAAGGCCGTTGTTACAACATCATCTATAATAATCGTATATCAAGTAACGAGCAAAAGCGGTTTCTTGAGTGGTTCAACATAATACTGCGGTCACCATCCCGCCTGCCAAGCGTGGTAACTATGGCAAATACCCTCTCTCGGGAGGAGGCCCATGTTTAGCAGAGGACGTTATACGGGCTGATGATGATGATCTGTATTATCCATCATAATTATAAACTGAGAGCTACATTGGTACCAGAGCTATGTTAGTGATCTCTTCCTCTGTCATATTATTCTACTATTTTACATTTTGGTCCATGAGCGCCTTGAGACAAAAATATTTAGTCGAATAAAAAATCGAACTGGACTTGGCTATAAAATGCTGGTAAATTAAATGAAGGTACATTTTACGGTCTCACGTGATCTGATCGGGCTTAGATCGCAATTGTTATCTTAGTTTAGTGCCTCTTATGTGCCCTCGGTGTATTAAATGGAGAACTAAATCTTTGCTACACTTTAGTCCGACACTAGTTATTCTATTCCATGGTCTGCCATAGATTATAGAATGAATGTATTAAATTTGAAGCTAAGCGTACATTACAGAATTACTGCACATAATAAAATTGGGCGACCATCGTAGCGTGGTGGTAAAAACTCACTTTAAATCTCGGAGTTAGTGGGTTTGATCTCTACGCCGGACAAGATATCTTTATGTAAAATCTAAAAGATTTATTTCTAAACCCGGTTGGTCCCAATTGTTAGAACATCATTTATTAAAATAGCATCAGCGTTTCCTCTTGTGGTGCTACACATAAATGGGAGACCGTTATATACACCACCGCCGTAGTTATGAAGATGCCCAAAAAATAGTGAAAGTGCTGTTTTAGTTTGTAGATAAAATGTGGTTTTCGTGTTTGCAATGCTACTAACAATAGGATGGAGGTAGACAGAGTCCGATCGACTCTTTATTTGTTCGCCTTAGTAATCCGATAGGAGGAAAATCTGACAATACCGGAAAGAGATTAGGCGCTTGACCGAAAGCTTTGTGTGCTCATTGAGGCGCGGAGATATATCAACCTGACTCCGAGGTGAACTCTGTATTGATTACATATATAATACATGCATGTGTGGCACAACAATTGCTAATCTGTATATATTAGGTCTTTACCTATGAATTAGCAGCAGCTTTCGACGTTAGCGTCAAACAAGATTGGTCCATTTGCGTCAAATTGGCAAGGTAAAAAAGCTTGACAAATGGGTGCCCCACGAAGTCAATGATCGCCAGCGCGAAGTACGAGTCGAGACGTGCCTTGCACTGCTCAACAGACACACAAATGAAGGAATTTTAACCGCATTGTTACCTGCGATGATTGAAAAATGGATTCTGTTTGATAACCGCAAGCGCTCAGCAAGTTGGTTGGATCCTGGTTCAGCACCTTAACAATGCCCTAAACGAAAACTTACCCCTAGAAAAGTGATGGTCGCTGTTTGGTGGTATAGCGCCGGTGTGATTCATCACAGCTTCTTACCAAACGGGGTGAGCATGTGTACTGTGAAGAACTGAACACAATGATGGAGAAGCTGGCACATCTCCAACCAGCATATGTCAATCGCTCGTCTCCGCTGCTCCTGCACGACAACGCGCGACCTCATACTGCACAGCACATGGTCTCCAAGTTGCAAGAACTGGGGTTGGAAGCTCTCCGTCATCCGCCCTACTCACCAGACCTTGCGCCTACAGATTACTTCTTTTCCCAGAATTTGCATAACTTCTTAGAGGGAAAAATATTCAATACCCGAGAGGCAGTACAACATGCCTTTGAAGAACTTGTTGCCTCCCGTCCAGCTGATTTCTTTAAGAAGGGCATCAATAAACTGCTACTGCGTTGGCAAAGATGCATTGATTGCATGGGTGATTACTTCGATTAATACAAATAAAAAATACATGAAAAAAAATCGTTTAAATTTTTTCATACTAAACGGCAATTTCATAGGTAAACACCTATTATAAAAATAAATCCCTATTTCCTTTGGTCAACGCATCACGCGTGATCGGATGGATTAATTTCGCAAATTGACATTAGTGTCAACTGATCTAAATAGCTGTCATCGATTCGAGACAGAACGCCATATTATTTGTGAGTGTATTTTAAGACGAGGATCCCACGGGAAACCGCGCGGGACAGGCAGTATATTATAACAAAGCTTGCCAAAAAAAAATAGGTTTAGAAAAATGTATTGAAATTATATTTTTGTAAACTACTTTATTGTGATTTGTATTCATCGTGGAAATATTGCACGAATTTAAAAATAAAAATGTCATCTCGACCTTTTTTAAATTATATGTCCGTCACTTGTCAATCAAAGAGAGAACATATAGATATTTGTGTCTGACTACGTTACATAAATCCTCATCCATTTAGCAATAAATCTGCACCGATACAAATCAAATCGAATACAAATGCAGCTACAGAGCCGTCGCGCGTCGCCCGCGACCCACATGTGGCGTGAGGTCGCGTCGCGTCGCGTCGCACCGCGTCGTCGCGTCGCTCGGGCCGCTCGACACCCGCTTAATTAAAAAGAAACAAACAGCGCGTTCGCCGGGGGCTGCCTTGTATCGTCGTTTACTTTTAGCCTCTTCACCCCCCCCCCTCCCACCTCTCACCTCCACACCGCCTACACCCCCGGCCCTCTCTATTTCTTTATTTACCACTCTGTTACTGTGATCCCAGCTTTTATTCCTCTTAAGTTTTTGCTACTTATTTGTTCACTTCATACATTTTAATTGCTTTAATAGTTTTCATCAATTTATTCATCAGTGTTTGCTTTTGATCGAGCGAGAGACTAATTACAATATTTATTTTGTTCAAACAAACTTAGAGAGCATTACATTAGACATCGCATTTAATGAGAAACGAACGTGAGAGGTAATGATAGCATTAGCATTATAATGTGGAATCATTACGAGCGGAACATTTTCGCGGTTACACTAATAGGGAAACTTTTCATTTCTTCCGAGCGCCTCGAATATATTTTTGGAATGTTCAAGTTCGGTACGATATTACAGACAATTAATTTTCTTAGTAAAAAAGATAAGGCCGCAGTAGTTGGCGGCGCTACGAGGGGGGAGGGGGGTTGTAGGGATGAAACATTGTTTTGCTTTAACATGATGTAATTATCTGTTATTAATGTCGAATTTATTCTGTTTGCCTTTCTTACACCTTATTGAAAATATATACTTGGTGTACGCACAATAGCGGTTTCAGAGTTCGAATACACATACAGTACCTACAAGTTTTAACAGAATATTATTCTTTGAACTAGAAATTTTCGTGCACTTTTATGTCCTTTTTTATAATAAGATCGTTGGAATAAATGGAAACGGAACAAAGTAGATTAGCTCCGCGGTGTCTCCTCTCGACTCACATGCGCATTTGGTAAAGTATTAGAATGAGCGAACTCACTGACCCGTGATATAATCGCTAGGGCTTTCTTATTGTTTTCTTAGAATCTATTTCGATTGAGGGCTGCTACTGAAAATAAGGTTTGTGTAATGTGTATGGCGCAAAAATTCTCACAAATAAAAATAAAATAAGTTGAGGCTGTATAATTCAAGGTTTTGATGAATTGTATATCATGGCCCTTGGCTCAACCCATTAATTTAAGATAGATCTTTTGTTCATTTATAAGATTTTTTCCTGGCGTGAAACGGACTCCGAGATAAACTGCGAGACTTATAGCGCAACTACGGAGGTGGTCGCGGGTGGGTTACCTACATAAAATAAATATCTTCTAAGACAATGTACGACTGAGTAAATGATAATAATCCGCAATAAAACATGCGTAACAACAAAGCTTCTGTTTAATATTCTGAGCGAACAAAGCGCTCGCGAATGACTGAATACTTTATAACGTCCGTTTACAATTAAATAATGCGCGTGTTTTTAAGTGCTTATTTCAAGCCTTACTCAATTCAGGAGAACGAATTTAAAGTACTTTTCATTCTAGTCATTTTATTTTACAGCTTCATTAATACGAATTGATAGAATGAAATAATTTAAATTTATTCGCCACTTGGACATGCTCTTGCTTTGAGGACTCATTGTTTAATAAATACATTTTATCGTTAAATATTCTTTAAGACAACTCCTTTACTTGGTAAATAAAGGCCAATGTGGCGGATAACTTTACTAACATACAAACCACGAACACTAAGTATACTCAGAACGACTATCTGTTGTTCGCATAGATAAGAGTCCCGCAATCGAACCAAGAACATCATGTCTCAGAAACATCTACCGTAACCGCTAAGCCTCTGGTGCTGGCAATATTTAAATTGGATTTTGTCAATTTTATGGGTTTTTTTAAATGGGTATGATTGCGCAATTGATTAGAGATTATAGTAATAAAGCTACTTATATTATTTATTAAGTTTTAAATTGTACAGATGTAAACATTCAATTTTGAGAAGCGGCCAAGGTATGTCTTTATTATTCCCAAACTTACAAAAACCACGATACGATATAAATATTGCAATGAAATAGTGATTTCACTTTTTTTTTGTTGAGACTTCACTTCTGTCACCGCTACAAACTCTTTAGTGAAGTAAAATCAAAGTTCCAGTAAAAACTGGGCCGCGCTATCAATACGTTTGATGTGACAGAACATTGAACACGCCAACAGTATTCAACACCTCCCACTCATCGTGTCATGTGTTTTATCAGAGAGCCTTCCGATTTACGAGTTGGGGCTTACGAAACATTGTTCAACCCAAACTGTTTTATTATGCAAGATGAGGGGAGAAGACAATATTTGGGTAACATAATGAATAGATTTGTCCACACTGTGTCTCGCCGCAGCGTTGAGACAGACATATAGAGAACGACCCGCATGTGATCGAAAAAACAAATCTTCAGTGACGAATTACTGACATAATTCCGAGCTTCGTTCCCAACTATGCTTACTCAAAAAATGTGTACTTATTGTGTTATCTGATCTACCTACATATTTGTTTTTTTTTATGATGGCTCCACTTCGCCTGATGTAAAGCGGCTAGTGTAGCCCACTAATGAGGTCGACCACCACAGCGAGCACCGTTGCGGTGGTCGGCCTCACCTTGACGGCCTACAAAAAACTTTGTCACGCCACGCTTAAAGGACCCAGGATCGTAGGAAGAAGGAAACACGTGCGCTGGTAATAAATTCCACAACGTTATTGTGCGGCACAGATAGGATTTGCCAAACCTTTTAGTGCGCGATGGTATGGTTTCCACCGTTTGAGGATGGCATCTCAGGCCTGCCCGTGTTGTTCTAGAAAGGAAAGGGGAGGGTGATATTAGCTGGAATAGCTCATCAGAACATTCCCCGCGATAGATTTCAATACTTATCATTCATACTTGTAGCTTTTCGGGGTTAGGACCACAACCCAAGGATGCCATGGATGCCAGGATGATTCTAAATAATCTATATTGACTCATATATAAAGCTGAAGAGATTTTTCATTTATTATCTTCAATGATTTTAACAAATCTATCAGTGTTAGATAGCACATTTATCGAGGAAAGCTGTTATATATATTTATTATGAATGAATGAATTTTCCTTCGGGAATGGGAGTTACGAGGATGAAACCGCGCGGTGAAGTTATTCAATAATATAGCAAAGGTAAGATTTGAAAGGTGGTGCTTCCAATCATATAACTGAGATGGAATACATTATAGTAAGTGCGGGACGCGGGTAGCCCGTGGCCGGAGCGACCGACGCGACGCTCCCTAATCATTAGGATGTTTTATTCATTACTCTGTAACATTTGATGTAAACATGTCCATTTGCATAGCTACTGTCGGGCCTCATTATCATTAAGTTGTTGTCAATTATGTTATTATCCAGGTAAACCATTCATGGAAATAGTTTGAAAAATCTTTCCAACGAATCAGTTAAGTAGGAATGATACAAAAAATATATATTTATATATGTTACCGGAAAATAATCGTAAGTTGATCAACTTTCTAGATAATAAACAATATAAATTATAAACTGACGAGGTTTCGGGTGGTTAAAGGAAATAACCTAAACCTAAACCAATGGAGTTTAAGAGGTCTTATTGAAGGTCTCCACGAAGCTGTTAAATCTATTTATTCAGCACTTAGGTATTAAACACACACTTGTACTTGTCAATTATAGACAATGAAATAAGATTATTATAATGAAATACAATATAATGGCAACTAAAATCTGGTGTCACGTCATAGGTATTAGTTGTATAAAGTAAAATTAATTCTATATTTAAATATTATAAATATTTTCACCTATAAGCGACACACGCCTGGGGACACCTTTAATGGGCTAGGACAACGACTCAGGCATCGCTGAAGCTATGATAAATATTACTGTAACAATATTTATATTCAGAAAACGGAGGACGTGATCACTGGCACGAACTACAGGCACAGGGTCATCGGATTGGGACAGGGGGCCAACGCGATCCTGGGTCTGCCCGGCGGCGAGGACCCAAGCCTAGCTTGCCTGCATGAAAAGTATGTAAAGTTTTCACCTGTTTCCAGAAAGGCTAATGTCATTTTATTCACGAATGTATCCGAAAGTTCGTAATCGTTCATAAAATATGAACGCGAGTTCCACCTGCGTGATCGCGCAAAACCGGCCGTTGGTGAGCGACCAAAATATACGCATCGTTTGAGCCCATTATCGCGCTTTAATGGACAATCCGGCTCATTAAAATTATTTTCAGTGGATATGTGTGAGTGTGGCTGGCTAGCGGGATATTAAGTTACTGCGCAAATATTTTTCCAATGAAATCCGGTTTTATAATGTTGCTTTTTCGCAACAAATGTTTCAGGATTCGGAGCATTCGGATGTAAATGTTCATACGAGCCAATTTTTAACTGAATGCCCATAGGATTTATTAATGATTATCCCAATTTAAACATATGTTATTTAATTTTTACAATGTTTGTAGGATTGCTGGAAGTAGGATGTCACACCGCGACATCCTACTTCCAGCAATCCTACAGGCATGACGCGTGACGTGTGACGAGGGTCCGTGTGACATTACTATTAGAGTCACCGCGTCGTGCCGGGCTACAACGACTGCTCACCGAACTGACACGACGCGGACTGACAGTCGGTATCGACACCCACGTGAAACATTCCAGAGCCAGCACTCATCTCCTCATCTCCAACTAAAAGAATCCAAACCTGACAGATTTGACGGAGGTACGGACATCTGCCAAATAACTTCGCTCCCTCTTTGTAACAAAGTGAATGTAACAATACGATCTCGAATCGTCTGAAGTATTGTCGTCTAAACAAAATTTGTTCGGTAACTTCTGGAGCTATTAACTTAACATAACATTTTGAGATGCTCTGTTGTGCTTGTCTCTCAGTGATAGCTCCGACATTTTCCCCGGGGCCGTCGTCGGTTGTTTTTCTAAATATGTATAAAACGAGGACGTCTGCGAAGCGAACGTTTACATGACAAAAGTGTCAAACAAATTAACAATTTGGAAAATCTCAGGGCGCGCAAGGTGACACCCTCTTTGTCAGACCCACCATTGCCAGTAAATAAATACATTAGCATTTTAATGTGAAAAGTACGTATCTGACTCTTTGTTATTATTATCTGAAGCCCTAAATTTGCCGACAAATTGTGTTATATGATACGATAACAATATAATAAGGTTTTATAACTTAATTTTGCTACGCGTATTTCAATATAAATAAAAATTAAGGGCCCAATATGTTGCTAAGCAAAAACTGGAGTACGGCTGGACTGAGTTAGTGAATATTCATGGAGAAACATAAAAATTGCGAGAAAAATGTAAACACTATACTTTTATTATAGCCTAATAATGTAAGAGGTCCAAACAAGTTTAAACGATATGTCTGTAAAAAGGCTTATTATAAAATTTCTGATTATGTTAATGACAAAACTGCTTGGGAGTGAGTTGCTCTGAAACAATACTGCTTTATTAATAATTGTAAAATAAAATTTATTTAAAAAAAAGGATTCCTCTGAGTTTATTGCCAGGTCTTCTCAGAGTTGCCTCGTCCAGAACTGGTGGTAGTAAAAGAAAGGGACGCATCATAAGAACATGATTTAAAATATTTTAAATGTTTCTATATGTATAAAGAATTTTTGACTTTGACTTTGACTATTAGATATTTGAAAGTCCGCCATGTTCCGGAATTTACAGAATGTTGTCATAGCAATTGCCAGTAACTAATAACATGAAGGCGTACCTAATAGAAGATATTTGATATTTCACCAAAATTTAACAACGGTATCTTGTAACAGAGGGCAGAAAGTATTATTATATTATTGAACTTATAACTGGACAACTTTTTCTATTACAAATACATATTAATTGTAACTAATAAACCATTCTAAACGATATTTGTTCTGAATAAACGAATTATGTGAAGTGAATGCTTTTTTTTAAACCATAAGGATTTTAACAAAAACTATAAAAAAATTAAAGTTGATAATTTGAATCGAATGCAATGATTAGGTACTTGTGAAGGAAAATTTTACAATAAATTAAAAACTTCATTGCTATTTTTGTAAAATGATGAACTTGCCTATTGTGTGCTTTAAATTGTATACTTTTACTTTTTTATTATGATTCATTCAATTCATATTCATATGTTTGAAGTCCGTATCAATTCATTCTCTTTAATAGATCTGTATAATAAGAACATATTACTATGGAGATAAAACTGACTAAGTCGGATTATAAAAAGGATTACGATTCCGCACTAACATTTAATTGCTGGTCAATAATATATATTTGTTATTACTCACACTTCAAAGTACCTATTTATTTCGCTATTTGAACTTTGTTTCCTGAAACAACAATGATGAAGTTAAGCTTTAGTTTTCGTTTATAGAACTACTTTCAGTTGAAATAAAGCTCCTAACAAGTGATTGTTAAATGGAAGCAGATTATATTTCATTGTTAAACAAGTTCCACGTGTATTCATGGCTATTGTTCTCAGTGTGACAGAGGTGGATGTTTTAGAAACGGCTCTATGTTCACTAATAATTTTAGGAATTCGTCTCCCAGTGAAGGGTCCTATCAGTAGCAAGTATTCCGACAGGGGTTGGGGTGTAATTGTTTTTCCGCATTCCTCTGCTCAGTCAAGGCCACAGTCGGAGAGCGACGATAATTACCTTCCGTACAATGTTACACAATTTGATAGCAACATTAAAGGTTTATGTTAACAAATTCAACGTTGCGATGCTTTGTTTCCACGAACTGTTATTTCCGCGAGCCTATTTTATTCAGGGCTTGTTGTTTTGAAAAATATTTGTAAGGAGGAGTACAATTTCAAGATAAATGTTTAAGGTATGTATTAAATATGTTTTTAAAAACAAATAATAAAAACAAAGAGGCAGGTAGGATCACATCAGGTAAAACCACTTTCATGATTTTGGCAATAATTTTAGTGAATTAGAAATTATGTGAGATTTTGAATAAAACAGTTATCTATCGATGTTTATTGTTCATTATTAATAAGGACTGTGACTGAATGAGTTCATCCAATATATGTATACAGGGTGAAATGTTAGTCACCAGCCAAATTTTTTCTAGGCATTAGGTATCATTCACTAACACCAATTTTGAAAAAAAAACGATACCTAAAATTTTCATAATCTGGGGGCACGGCAGTGCCCCCCCCAAGTCGAGTAAGAAAAAAAAAAAAAAAAAAAAAAAAAGGTGCACGGCCGTACCTATCTTTTCTCGAAGCAACTCAGCCGATTTTCGACCCTCTATAACTTCGTTGTGGATGAAGATAGGAGCCTGAAATTTCAGAACCTAAGCAGGCTTTGTAAAACTACAGCATATTTCAAATTTCATTCAATTTGAACCAGTACTTTAAGAATTATAACTACTCAAAGTTCGGTAATTTCGGTAATTTTGTCACTCGCTCACACGTGATTGACCGATCATCAAAATGTTTAGGCACTTCTAGCAGACGTAGAAGCTTCAAATTTTGAGTACTAGTAGAGTTTAGTGTAAAACTCATGGGAAAATTCCAACATTTTGCAATTTCGGTCCAGTTGTTCAGTTTCATCAACTGCATTAATAACTTTGTTATTTCTTATAAATGTATAGGATTACAAAGTTACATTTGCAGTCAGTGAATCAGTGTAAATGAATATGTATGATTTAATGGAAGAATAGGTGTAGATAGGGACCTAGATGCGATTATGTTGAAAGGTGGTGGCTAAGTGGTTACGTTACTTGCTCCAGAGACCTGGTTTTCTGCGTTCGATTCCCACCCGGGACAATTATTCGTCTGAAATTAAAACAGTTGTATTGAGTCAGGGGGTGCTTTGTTTTCGTTAATCTATCGAGCGGTGCGACCTTCGCGACACAGGGGTTAATTTAACAAATAAAAAAAAAATCGAAGGAAAAAAAAAAAAAAACTCAATGAAATGTAAAAGCAACTGTGCTATGAACGATAGTATACTAACAGGCCGCGGCCCCTTGAGAAGTAGGGACCCCGTGTACTCTGGTATCCCTGAAACTGGTTATTTGGACCCAGGAGAGCCCGCAACACCATTTGAGTCGCGGACGCTGCCATAGGGTATCCCAGATAGGCAACAGTTCCTGGGCCCCTCACCAATTGTGGTCAGAGGAGTAACCGGGGGTTTAAGTGTTTTTCTCTCAAGGTATGATTTGCATTCCACTGCTATGGAGAGGGCGAGTCCCACATACCACACCGCTCGTGCGGGAACGCCGCAGTGTCGGAGGAGATGCGTAAAATTCTTGCATTCCCCCCGGACAAACACTACGGCTTCCACGCTTCCCGTTCGTCACAGAAAGACGGTCACTTTCTTTCAAGTAATTAACAAGTCTTACTGCGATGTCGCAGGTATACACACACACCACGTTTTATTTATCTGACACAAACTGTATTTGCATATTCATTTTATCAAATATTTTTTACACAGTTTGATGTTAACTAGGTAGCTTTAAATTTACTTATGTACATATTAGCTTGTGGCCGCGACTTTGTCTCTGTGGAAAAGTTACTTTGACCCGCGACATAGATAATAATTTCCCTAGTGCGGGAGCTGTCTCAAAAAAAGCCAAAATCGAACATGTGCCAAAGTTCCATTAAAAACAGTTTAGTAATTTCTTTATTTAAAAACCTTTGACAGTGAGGCCTTGAGTGTTGTAGTTTTCGATTAGGTACATTGACAATATTTATAATGAATGAGAGATAACAATTTTAAATAAGGATTAATTTTAAATGACGTTTGACGAGTGCGACGAATATCAATAAACCATAAAAAAGTACACGACGCAGCTGCTCTTGTTACGTATGGTGAGTGTTGCCATGCCAGCTAGGTACGTGGGTATTCATATATTCGTAAGTTAAGTTATTTTGTAAATAAAGGCACCGAGTTACGAGTCTGGACGGTTTACATTTAATTTAAGTCTACTTTGGAACGATTAAAGCGCAGGAATCCTCCATTTGTGCATACAATAGACTAAAACCGGCCAAGTGCGAGTTGGACTCGCGCACTAAGGTTTCCGTACCATTTTCAAGTGCCTACCTATTGCCTACCTATTGCCGTTATAGATATCGAGCAAAAAAGGCCGCAAAAAAGTTTGTTGTATTGGAGCCCCCCTTAATTATTTAATTTATGTTTAGTTTGTTAATATAACAACAGAAATACATAATTTGTGAAAATGTCAACTGTTTAGCTATCGCGGTTCTTGAGATACAGCCTAAATCCGTTGTAGGTATTCGAAAAAATTATGTAAATTGTAAAGCAAAGGAAAAAAGGTACAACTATCTACAAAAAGAAATGAGATGCCATCAAAAACATACTTGTAAAAAAACCCAAGTCTCGTAACGCAGTTCTTTTACCGTTAAAAGTTGTGAGATCTATGTAATACCAAGTCGGTTAATTTATTCAGTCCCTACTTAACGGACCTTCTGTCTTAAGCTATTACGTAACTATCTCACCTAACAGACTCTTAAAATGATCTTATCAAAATTCAGAACTTTTATGTTATGAATATTAGATTGACTTGGCCATCGCAATAAACACTTGTGAGACACATTCTAATAGTATCCGATGGCCAAGTTAATTTATTATTTAAAACTTAAAAGTTTCGAATTTTGATAAGATCATTTTAAGAGTCTGTTAGGTGAGATAGTTACGTAATAGCTTAAGACAGAAGGTCCCTTAAGTAGGGACTGAATAAATTAACCGACTTGGTATTACATAGATCTCACAACTTTTAACGGTAAAAGAACTGCGTTACGAGACTTGGGTTTTTTTACAAGTATGTTTTTGATGGCATTTATAATTTACTCGAAGGAATTATCCGCTCTGCGTGGTCACCAAGTAAAATGTTAATAATACTACGTGCCGCGCGAACATCAATGAGAGCGCACGTCGTTACCCCCGCCCCCACTACCCCTGAGCGGCACTACCTATGATCTAGTCGGCCACGCGCACCCCTTCGCGGGCCTTTGTGACGTGATTTCTCAATATTTTTGTATTGAGTGATACTAAATGAAAAAACACGTATTCAATGATTTTTACTAAAGATTAACATATCAAAATTTGGCTGGTGATTAAAATTTCACCCTGTATAATGGATGCATCTCATTCAGTCACATTCCTTCAAGGTTTGTATGCTGCAAAACTTTTCTTGTCGTAGTTGATAACTTCACGTGGTGTACATTTCATGAAACCACTTCGGTATTTTTTTTTTTGAGTATTAACCAAATGGTTGTAAAGATAACTGAGCAGCACAGACTTATTTTTAAACCAAACATGTGCGTATACTACTGTATCAAATAAGCGGCGCATTGTACGTGTTGCAGAGTTCGCGATTGAAAATTTGATATTCCTGGACTTTTAGGTCGGAAAATATGCCGAGAGCTCGCAATCCGGGATCATCCACTTTGCCGCGAGAAATCATATGATAGTTACTATTAGAAAGAGTATACTTTGAAGCTGACGCTACAAACGCGGAGATTCGGTCGGTTTAAGTTCAAAGGAATAAAATATGCCATCAAAAACATACTTGTAAAAAAACCCAAGTCTCGTAACGCAGTTCTTTTACCGTAAAACGTTGTGAGATCTATGTAATACCAAGTCGGTTAATTTATTCAGTCCCTACTTAAGGGACCTTCTATCTTAAGCTATTACGTAATTATCTCACCTTACAGAATCTTATTTTGACCTTATCAAAATTCGAAACTTTAAAGTTTTAAATAATAGATTAACTTGGCCATCGGATATAATTAGAATGTATCTCACAAGTGTTTATTGCGATGGCCAAGTCAATCTAATATTCATAACATAAAAGTTTTGAACTTTGAAAAGGTCAAAATAAGATTCTGTAAGGTGAGATAATTACATAATAGCTTAAGATAGAAGGTCCCTTAAGTAGGGACTGAATAAATTAACCGACTTGGTATTACATAGATCTCACAACGTTTTACGGTAAAAGAACTGCGTTACGAGACTTGGGTTTTTTTACAAGTGTGTTTTTGATGGCATCTCATTTCTTTTTGTAGATAGTTGTACTTTTTTCCTTTGCTTTACAATTTACATTATTTTTTAAAATACCAACAATGGATTTTACCACTCTCTCACTTGATGATGAGCTTTCCAATTTTTGTAGGTTGTGTTCCTCTTTTTCTTTACCGGTACTACTTCTTGAACTTCAGCTACAGTTTTTCTCAAAGCCCACTCCATTTCTCTATGGGTTTTTCTCGATATCTTTGATGCAACAATATTAAGCATGTCTAGACATTAAATGCTTGGGTTCCGTACCCAAAGGGTAAAAACGGGACCCTATTACTAAGACTTAGCTGTCTGTCTGTCTATCACCAGGCTCTATCTCAAGAACCGCGATACCTAAACAGTTGAAAAATTCACAAATTATGTATTTCTGTTGCTATAATAACAAAGTAATCATAAAATAAGTATTAAGGGTGGGCTCCCATACAACAACTATTTTTTGGCCTTTTTTGCTCGATATCTATAACGGCAACAGGTAGGCACTTGAAAATGGTACGGAACCCTTAGTACGCGAGTCCGACTCGCACTTGGCCGGTTTTAGTCTATTGTATTCACAAATGGATTATTCCTGCGCTTTAATAGTTCCAAAGTAGACTTAAATTTGATGTAAACCATCCAGACTAGTAACTCTGTGCCCTTATTTACAAAATAACTTAACTTACGCACATATGAATATCCACATACCTAGCTGGCATGGCAACACTCACCATATGAAACAAGAACAGATGCGTCGTATACTTTTTTATGCTTTATTGATATTCGTCGCACTCGTCAAACGTCATTTAAAATTAATCCGTATGTAAAATTGTTATCTCTCATTGGTTATAAATATTGTCAATGTACCTAATCGAAAACTACAACATCAAGCTTAACAGAGGATTAACATGAACTTATGTATGGCACTCACGGCCTTCTGGCTTCCGGCCTGTCAAAGGTTTTTAAAATTACGAAATTGATGAACTGTTCTTGATGGAATTTTGGTACAACTACATAATACATGACCGATTATGGCCTTTTTTAAGACAGCTCCCGCACTAGGGAACAAGCTAATATGTACATAAGTAAATTTAAAGCTACCTAGTTAACATCAAACTGTGTGTAAAAATATTTGATTAAATGATTATATAAATATAGTTTGTGTCAGATTAATAAAACGTGGTTTGTGTGTCGATATCACAGTAAGATTTGTTAGTTGCTTGGAAGAAAGTGACCGTCTTTCTGTGTTTCGAACGGGAAGCGTGAAAGCCGTGATGTAAGTTTGTCCAGGGGAATGCAAGAATGTTTCGCATCTCCTCCGCCACCGCGGTGTTCCGGCACGGGCAGTGGGGTATGTGGGACTCGCCCTCTTCATAGCAGTGGAATGCTAATCATTACATGAGACTAAAACCCCTGGTTACTCCTCCGACCACAATTGGTGAGGGGCCCAGGTACTGTTGCCTATCTGGGATACCCTCTGGCAGCGTCCGCGACTCAATTGGTGTTGCGGGCTCTCCTGCGCCCAAATAACCAGTTTCAGGGACGCCCAGATTACACGGGGTCCCTACTTCTCAAGGGACCGCAGCCTCCTGCTGAGACATGGCTCAAGCGGGCAAGCCATCTCCATCAGACGCTGTTATGATTGTTAGTATCCTATCGTTCATAGCACAACTTATGTACTATCTTACTTTTACAATCCATTGTTTTTTTTTTTTTTTCCTACGACTTTTTTTTTTTTTTTTATTACTTGTTAAATTAATCCCTGTGTCGCGAAGGTCTCACCGCTCAATAGATTCACGAAAACAAAGCACCCCCTGACTCATTACAACTGTTTGAATTTCAGACGAATAATTGTCCCGGGTGGGAATCGAACGCAGAAAACCAGGTCTCTGAAACAACTAACCTAACCACTTAGACACCACCTTTCAACATAATTCCATCTAGGTCCCTATCTACACCTATTCCTCCATTAAATCAAACATATTCATGTACACTGATTCACTGACTGCAAATGTAACTTTGTAATCCTATACATTTATAAGAAATAACAAAGTTATTAATGCAGTTGATGAAACTGAACAACTGGACCGAAATTGCAAAATGTTGGAATTTTCCCATGAGTTTTACACTAAACTCTCCTAATACTCAAAATTTGAAGCTTCTACGTCTGCTAGAAGTGCCTAAACATTTTGATGATCGGTCAGTCAGCAGTGAGCGAGTGAGAAAATTACCGAAAATACCAAACTTTGACTAGTTATAATTCGTAAAGTACTGGTTCAAATTGAATGAAATTTGAAATATACTGTAGTTTTACAAAGCTTGTTTAGTAACTGAAAATTCAGGCTCCTATCTTTATCCACAACGAAGTTATAGGGGGTCGAAAATCGGCTGAGTTGCTTCGAGAAAAGATAGGTACGGCCGTGCACCTTTTTTTTTTTTTTTTTTTTTTTTTCTTACTCGACTTGGGGGGGCACTGCCGTGCCATTCCACTTTTTTTTATTGTAATTGGCTCTGTAATTTAATTTAGACCATAACGTATTCTTCTATATGTTGAAACAATAACTCTTAATAAGTTGCTTGAATGAAGAAATGCTTTGCGTTCGTAGGCAACGGTAAACGCTTATCAGCTGGCGGTTATCATAATTGATGACGTCTCATGATTTAAAACGAAAATCATTAAAAAATGTCTCATACTTCAACATATTTCTTTTGCTAACATATTTGATTGACATCATCAAAGGTGGTAAGGCCAATACCGTGCCTTATCTCTAGTAATGACAAACATAACGAGTCGATAGTATTCGTATCAATGAATTTGAGAGGCTCATGAGCGCGGATATGTATAAAAACACCATCACACCAAGTCTGTGATAAATGTCCTGCGAATCAAATCGGAACCGCCGTTGACCTTCCGATGGAAAACATTTGTTACCAATTCGATTCATACGGTATTTTATGAGGTTCAATTTGTTCTGTTTCAAATATTATTTTATTTTATTTTAATATCTTCTTGATTGTAAAATTGCGAAGTTTTTATATTGAAAGGTTGTGATTAAGTAAGGTTGAGGCAATTTTGAGCAACAAGCAACACCAAGGACATGGTCAAACCTATTAGATAACATAGTTGCTTAGTTGTTAACAAGTCACATAACAATAAAATACCGTAGTTTATTTTTATTATTATTAATGAGTTTAAAAATCTATATAGATATATAAAAATGAATCCCGATTTCCCTTGGTCACGGCATCACGCGTGAATGGCGGGATAGATTTTGCTAATTATTTTTTGTTGTGTTTATTATTGTCAGGAGAAGGTTTTTATAAAATAAAAAATAATAAAGTTGCACGAAAAATTAGAAAATTTAAGAAAACTTAACCACCACATTTTTTTTCATGTAACCTAATCTTATGGCGTTTGACATAACATTGACAGAATGCGTGCTGCTCTTAGTGCTCATCACGGTTAGTTGAGAGCTATCACAGCTTATATTAAAAGTTCAATTTAATAAAGAGTTTTAGTTAAGTTAGTACAACGTCTGTCGGGACAGCTAGTAAGATTATAAAAATAGTTTTAGTTTAACGTATTGTGTTATGGCGATTTGTATGAATAGATACACATATAGTTAACTTATACTATCTACTGAATACTTTCTGTATATACCTAATATCAGAAACATAGTTCTTAATTAAGTAATTGTACCTGCTCAAAACCTTGCAATTATGTGCCTTTACCGCACACCGACTTCAAACGCACTACTATTTTTAAGAATGTTGACTAATATGTTACTAAGATTTAATCATAAGAAATTTAAAAAAATTGTTTTGACTGGGGACTTTAACATAAATACATTAAAGGATAGCATTGAGTCAATGGAACTCAAAGATATTGCAAAAAACTTTAATTTGCGTTTTCACATAACGGAGCCTACTCGAAATAACAACTGCATTGACCACATACTAAGTAATGTAGAAAGCGCATCTGGCGAACTGCGCCATTTCTATCTTTCTGACCATAATACAGCTCAAATATTAAATATACCTAACTTAAAAATAGAAACTAATGCAAAAGATTATTATGTATTCAAAAGATGTTACAGTTCTGAAAATATCAGTAAATTTAAGAGTTATCTAAAGAGTTTTACTTACTATGACATATATAATGAATCCGACGTAAATGTAGCTTTTGGACTATTTCATGATAGATTAAAAATGTTGTATGACTTGTGTTTTCCTAAACTAAAAATTAAAATCAAATGCAGAAATTTCTCACCTAAGTGGATAACTAAAGGTCTTAAAGTTAGCTGTAGCGTAAAAAAGAAATCTTCGGTTTAAGTGGTACTTAGATAAATCAGAAACAACTAAAAATAAATATAAAACTTATTCCAGATTGCTACGTCGTTGTTTCGATATAGCTCAAAAACAAAGTAATGACAAAATTGTCAGTTCAGCGAAAAATAAATGCAAAGCTGCATGGAATATAATAAGGAACGAAACAGAACAAAAAGGATGTATTAATTTTATAGACAGAGTAGATGACAAAGAAAATGAAATAACTGACCCTATTGACATAGCTAATGCTTTTAATAATTATTATTTAGGACTCACGAATAACTGCCCAAAAAGTAATATAATAAATACCAATAATAACTGTACACTAAACAGTATATTCCTAAGGCCATTTAACCCTAGAGAAATAGTTAATATCATTAATAGCCTTAATAATACATCTGCTGTAGGATACGATGAAATTTCTAGTACAGTAATAAAGGCATGCAGTAGTGAACTAGCTGAAATACTCACTTATTTGATTAATCTTTCAATTGAAAAAGGGTGTTTCCCTGACTTACTAAAAATGTCAGTAATAAAGCCTTTATTTAAAAAGGGAGATAAAAAAAAGCTAGACAACTATCGTCCAATTACACTGACACCTATCATAGCAAAAATTTTTGAAAAAGCTATGCAAATAAGGATACTTGACTACTTAAACAAATTTAAAATAATTAATAGCCATCAATATGCATTTCAAAAAAATAAGTCTACAACAATGGCATGTTATAATCTAGTATCGAAAATTATAAACAGTATAGACAAAAATCATATAACCTATGCTGTATTCTTCGATATGACAAAAGCATTTGACTTTGTGTCACATGAATTGTTATTGCAAAAATTAAATGACTATGGTATTAGAGGACCAGCTTTAAAATGGATTGAATCATATCTGGAACACAGAACACAATGTATAGAAATAACAAACTTAAATGATAAACATGAATTGACACAGTACAGATCTAAATTTCAAATAAATAAATGTGGAGTCCCTCAAGGGAGTGTACTAGGACCTCTTTTATTCTTATTTTATATCAATGACCTTCCTAAAATAACTGAATATGAATGTACATTGTTTGCTGATGATATTTCAATCATAGTAACGTGTAAAAACCTAATTGAGGCGGAACACAAAATTAATGAGGTAATTCGATCGGTAATATTGTGGTTAACTGATAACAATCTCCAAATAAATATTAGCAAAACTAATTACATTAACTTTACCTGTAATAATAGAGCAAATAGTATTATTAACGTACAATTTAATAATGAAATAATAAAGGAAACGCCTACAACTAACTTCCTCGGTATTCTAGTTGATAGAAACTGTAATTGGAAAGCACATGTTGAGAAAGTGTGTGATAAATTGAATAGGTTTGTGTATGTTTTATACAGATTAAAAAACACTACTGAACGCAAGACATTGCTTGCCGCCTACCACGGATATGTAGCCTCAGTCCTGAGATATGGACTATTAATTTGGGGTAATGCTACTAATATGAGCAAAGCTTTTATTGTGCAAAAAAAATGCGTACGTGCTATGTTTGGAATTCCACCGTTTCAGTCGTGTAAGCCAGCTTTTAAAGAATTGGGAATACTTACTCTTCCTGGCATGTACGTCTTGGAAATATGTAGTTATGTCAAACAGAACCAAAACTGGTTTAAAAAAGCCTCCGATGTATACCCAAGAAATACGAGAAATCCTGATAGACTTGTATTAGAAACCGCTCCCAGGACAACTCTATTTACAAAAAATTGCTATGCAATGTGTGTAAAAATTTACAATAGAATTCCGAATGACATAAAACAATTACCCTTTCAACGATTTAATAGTGAATTACGGAAATGGCTTTTAAATAAAATATTATATTCAGTTGATGAACTTTAAATTTGCAAAGAATGAAATCAATAAATAAATGTTAATACAATTTTAAATAAATAATGCTAATAATAATGTTTAAATAATAATAATAATTGGACAATGTTATTCAATCTTAACTAACTGCTGTATGTCACGTCATGATATTGACAAAGTGTATTGGATCATATAATTTAATGCAAACATCACATCTTTTGTACCACACTTTATGACAATAAAATATTTCTATTTCTATTTCTATTTCTATTTCTATTCTATAAAAAAATAACGTTTTTAAATGTGTGAATGCGTTGTAAATGGCGTAAGCGCGAATTTTTCGTTACGTCAAACGTCAGAGTTTATTTTAATTTGAGATTTTATTGACAGTGGAAAGTAAGTGATATGGATTCAAGAATTATATTATAAATCTCAATTTTTAATATATTATTCTTATCGGTAATGTTTGTTGATTTCACGACAATTGATTGGAAAAGTTTGTAGGTGCAATTTGTTATAATCGTAACATCGGTAAAAAGTCGCGAAGGCTATGATAACTTCGCCGTGTAGCTAAATTCTTTTTGCGAAGAATTCACAACTAGATGCTGCTGGTAAAAGTCCACCCAGGCTAACTCACTGCACTTCCACTATGCCTGAGGTACACATTCGGCAAAAAGTGGTACTTGAAATTCTTAGCACTCTAGATGTGAATAAGGCTAGTGGGACTGACGGCATTCCTGCCATTGTCTTGCGGTCATGTGCGCCTGAGTCTGTCTCCTGTTTTGACTCGCCTCTATCGTTTATCCCTGAAGACTGGTCTAGTTCCAGCATCCTCGAAGATTGCCAATGTTCAACCGGTCCCCAAGAAAGGTAGTCGTGCCGACCCTGCCAACTACCGACCAATCGCAATCACCTCCATACTCTGTAAGGTTATGGAGCGTGTTTTAAATAACCGTCTCCTAGCATACCTGGAAGACAACGACCTCCTCAGTGACCGTCAATTCGGATTCTGTCGAGGCCGGTCTACTGGGGATCTTCTTGTTTATGCTACTCACCTCTGGAGCGAAGCCATCGAGAGACACGGTGAGGCTCTTGCCGTGTCTCTTGATATCTCTAAGGCTTTTGACAAGGTTTGGCACGCAAGTCTTATTGGTAAGCTTCCGGTTTACGGTATTGCTCCCGGACTTTGTACCTGGGTTCAGTATTTCTTGAGGGGGAGGTCGATTCGAGTTGTCATTGATGGCGCCTCATCCGATCTTCTGGGTATTAATGCCGGTGTCCCTCAGGGATCTCTTCGCGACTCTTTTTTTGCTGCACATCAACGACCTGCTACTTACTCCCGGTATCTTTGGGTATGCAGACGACAGCACAGTCTCGGTGAGATACTTGGCTGATGCAAAGTCTGGGTTAAATGTCCAGTCGTTCAGGAAATCGATGATGGAGGGGGTGGACTCGACCTTGGAGGCTGTCTCCTTATGGGGTGATGCCAACCTGGTTGGGTATAACCCCTCTAAAACACAGGCGTGTCTTTTTTCGGCGAAACGGAGTCCATTCCAACTGACTCCGACTTTCTGTAATGTTTCCGTTCCGATCAGCGACCATCTTGAGCTCTTAGGGCTTGATCTCTCTTCTAACCTAAACTTCGGTCGCTACATCGAGTCCATTGCAAACGCTGCAGCCAAAAAACTTGGCAATATCTCCAAGGTGAGGCGGTACTTCACATCGGAGCAGCTCTTAAGTCTTTACAGAGCTCAAGTTCACTCCTCAATGGAATACTGTTCTCATCTTTGGGATGGGTCTGCTAGATATCAGCTGGATGCTCTGGACTCATTGGAGCGTCGAACGAAGAGAGTCAAGAAAAAAAGAACTCACTTGTGGAGGCAAGTCTTCAGAGCCTCGAACACCGTAGACGAGTAGCCTGCCCATCGGTTTTTTATCGGCTACATTTCGGGGAGTGTGCGGAGGTTCTGCATAACCTGATACCATCACCGGACGACTAGGTGCGGCGAGCGATTTCACCCCTTTGTTGTAGACATTCCTTCAATACGCACGAAGCGATTTGCCTCTTCTTTCATAATGCGGACGGCTAAGGAGTGGAATTCACTGCCGGGGTCAGTTTTTCCGGAACGCTATAATCTGGACATCTTTAAAACTAAAGTGGACAGACACTTTCTAGGCAAGCGTGTATCATCTTAGGCCTTATCATCGCCTTCCATCAAGCGAGATTAGGGTCAAACGTAAGCCTAGAATTAGTAAAAAAAAAAAAAAAAAAATTGTCACAGCCTGTTGTAGCTTTGGCAATAACTGAAATCTCGACGATTGTAACAGTACGACTATATCAAATAGAAAACACCCCTTATTTTGAATTTACAAATATTTTTTAATAAACTTTTTTGCTTCATTGCACGGGTGATATTATATTGAAAAATCTGACTTTAATATTTAAGGCTCAAACTTTCAATTGATAACTATATTGGAAACCATTGTATGGATGAATAAATTTAACTAAAGTTATAGAACATTTATTACATTTCATTTTAAGTGGAAAATAATTGAAATGTTTTTTTTTTGTTTTAATGATTTCGCACACTTTTCTTGTTAACCCCTCGTGCTATGCTAAAATGCGTATGTTACGAGTGTGCAATGGGTGGGGATAAAACCGGCGACTACGTGATTACAATTCTGACAGCCCTAGCCATTCAACCATTCAAGTGGAAATGTGGAAAAAAGCATTAAAAAAAATATACCTTTATTAATTGTAAGTGTGTATAACTTTTTTTTATAAAAAAGACACACCTTCAAAATAAAATTTCATATTATTGTAGACAACTAAATACACTCGGCAACATACAGATTGGATTAGTTAGTGCGCACTCCATCTCCGGTTCGCTAAAGGCTTCAAGCCGGGCTCCGCTGGGAAATCAGCGCTGTAAGACGTCGGGCGCAGGTAAACGGGAACTTTGCGCTTATAATACATGGTCATTTGATCATTTTTGCTTTCATATTTTATAAACCTGACGCACTCATTATACTTCTACGTATGCATACTTTACGCATTCAGGATTACGGATACGATACGATACTACGGATACGAGTTCTCATTACTTGTTGGTGCAGCAACGATCATCTCTGCGGTTAATAACTTATTTTCTTCAATCAATATACAAGATAGATGTGACATGATTTCACTCGTTGGTCTAGCGGTAATGTTTCACCGTAACTAGCGAGGTTCCAGGTTCAATACCTGAAGTCTGAAAGTTTGTAATATTTTATCTGCACATTAAAATCTGGTCGTGTCAGAAGAACCGTCCCACCGGTGAGAGCTTTTAAGAGTAAAGAAATACAGAGTGCAGTACGCAGTATATGTCCTTCGCAAATGGGTAATCTCCTTAGAGATTGGCCTATGTAGTCAGTGGGAGGAATATACTATCGCGATATTCCGCGCGATTTCACCCGCGTATGTCCCGTTCCCGTGGTTCTATTGGTAAAAGAATTAGCAAAATCAGTTCAGTAGATCCAGAGATTGCCCTCTACAACCTCACCAACAATTCACAAATATTACCTCTTAGTTTAGATAGATGTGACATTATCGATGATGATCATATACATACATGTACTGTTTGTTGACTATCGCAACACTCCACCTGAAGATGGCATATGTATGAGTACATTATCTATTATAATGTACTCCATCAATACATTATTATATTAATTTAATCTTGTCGCCGTATGGTTTCTGGCTTAAAATAGACCACCCCATATCTTCCTATAGGTATCGTAAGATTCCCATCGTTATACACCTGGTGGATGGGCACCAGCGTCTATCAGCTCAAAAATACTCATCCCAAGGTCTGTTAAAGTAAAAAAAGTAAAGTAACATTGTATGGTCACAACAGTAACTCTCCTAGTAATCTATAAAAAAAAGAAAAGAAAGAAGGAAAGTATTAAGAATTTATCAGAATGTATTCATTAATGTCTTAACTTGAAGAAACTTCAAAACCCTCAGGGGTTCTTAGCTGGGTATGTTTTGGAAAATAACACTCGGGTAACAGGTACACATTATCATTTCATTAAGAATTACAATGATTACAAAAAGGCTAAGTTCAGATGAACGCGCGGTCATGTACACAACAACATTGATTTCTTACAATCTTAAACCACGCGCCGAGCCAACCGCGCGCCTACGCGCGTTCATCTGAACTTAGCCTAAGTCTCTATAGATAGCGACTTACAGATCAATTGATCACCGCTATCTAGTGTTAATATACAAAATTAATTAACTGTCAAACATTAAATTGGCCAAAACTGCTGTGTGTTAAAAGTTGTTAAATTAATTTGAATTTAAATGTAAGCTACCTTAGCTGGTTAAACACAATATTTACATAAATGACATTCCCAATGAACTTTGCGGTAGTCTACTCGTATTTAACTTTGTAGTTTGTCAACGTTAACAAACTTTAATTCCTTCAGTTCGTCGTTGAAAGTTAAATAGTGTAAAACTATATTCTCGTAAAGTTTCCTAACGTCATGCAGGTGACTCGTTCATACTAATATTATCTCGTCTTTAGTATGCAAGTTAGTGACACTGCTTTGTCATGGAGTTCTTACAATTGTCGCACTATTCTTATATTTATCTTATACTTTAGAGCGTTTTTCACTGAAATATATTAAAGGAATCTAGTAGATATTGGAATCGTATTGGAATGAGATAAAATATAGTGTGCATCTACTGAGCAGACTGTATAGCTTTATAATATGACTAGCTTCCCGTGCGAGGTTTCACTCGCGTGACTCTTGTTCCCGTGGGAATATCATGATTAAATATAGTCTATAGCCTTTCTCGATAAAAAGACGTTCAAACAAACAAACAAACTCTTTAGCTTTATACATATATTAGTATAGATAGTTTAATTGAATAAATGATCTTAAATACATAATTAGGAAATACCTTGTTGCTTGTAGTAGCTGTTGATATATATTTCTGTCGCGGAATCCGGATCGGAGCCGCCCAGCGCTTGCTGACGTGGAATATTTTTATGACAAAATTATGACCTGTAATTCTTATGTAAATGTTTGTACTAAGACATCTATAACGTCCACTGCTTAGCATGGGCCTACTCCAACTGTTTTTTTTTGCCATAGTCACAACGATTGGCAGGGAACAGTTTTTTTTGGCAAAAGACGACTCCCGCACTTGGGAAATAAATTCCTTTGTCGCGAGGGACTTTATAAATACAATTCACGGATACAAAGTCCATACAATAAAATCCAGATTCAGAACAACTATTCGTGGTTCACACAAATAATTATCCCAGTGGAAATCGAACCCAGAACACCAGGTCTCAGAAGTGTCGTAACCACTGAGCCACCGGTGCAGTCATAAATTGCGATTCTGTTGTAACACACAAAAAAGCTCTGCTGCCCGTTTCCTGGTAAATAATAATTATTAAAGATAATGTTATATTGAAACCAACGGCTTAACATGCTTATTGATGCTGGAGGGTAATTCCTCAACCAACCAGATCCGGAAAGTATTCAAATATTTGTACCTCTCAAATAAAAAGGAGTATCTTTCGAAACTTATTTTTTTGTGTCGTCGGTGTAGCCTGCACTGCGCGTCCCTTGTTTAAATTTACCACACTGTACACTACCAGTAATTAACGCCTGTAATTCCCCTATAAACAACTACAGCTTCTATGTCTTAGCCAACAGAGTTGTTAATAGCTTGCGTACCGGTGAAGTAACAAATATAAAGGGTTGCCAACCCGCGGGGTAATGTTTGCGTCGGCCAGGTATTATCCTCACAAAGTTATGCCGCAACTAATTTCGTTGTTCCGGCCCACAGTTATTTGTTGGGAACCTTTTAGTATCTAAAATTAGAGATTACATTAGTTTATTCCCCCAAAGTGAAAATTTGTTTGCTATCTAGGGCATTCGTGTTAGAATTATTTGAATAGAAAATTATTTGACGTGTAACAAGCCTGATAAGCGAGGTCGTCAGTTAAACCTTATTGTGGTTTATTATATTACTAGCAGTGACCGTGACTTTGTTCGCGTGGAATAGTGACTTGGAGAAGGATTTTTAATTATCTAAAGCTAATTCGTATTTATAATATTAGTTAGTATATTTATATCTAATAATCAACAGGCTAGAAAATAAAACTTAACCTTCTAGCTAAAAAAACGATACTTTCATACAACTTTAGGGGTTAAAGGGTAGCCTTAAAAACGCTTTAAAACGTAACCTTTGTTCTACTTTTTTGAGATCTACACGGTTGAGTACAAAATTGCATTTAAATAAGTTCTGTAATTTTGTCGTGAAAGAGTGACAGACAGATAGACAGACACATTTGTTCAATGTAGCGAATTTTGCAACCAGCAGTTTTTAAGGTACTAGCTTCTCGGACTCACCCGCGTGATACCTCGAGATATGGGCGATATAACACTGAACGAATTTTTCAAACCGGACCAGTAGTTCCTGCGATTTATACGTACAAATGAACAAACAATCTCTTCAGCTTTATATATTAATATTTAAATCCGCAATACGTAATTTGTATCGCGTATGAGTATTTATGTTTTCCATATATGTACAACAAATTTGCCGTTATATTTTATATTTCCAATTATTTACTCAAAAGTGTAATCTTTTATGTTACTTAATAAATTTAGCTTATCTTTAACTAAGCTTCTTATTTGGGTATGGTTGACTGATATTTATATAAAAATAATAATAATGAAAATCCTTAAAGATAATTTAAATATAGCTCGAGGTTACATCGGCGATTGGATTACAAACATTTTCCAGGACGCGAGTGTTTTTTTGTATTTAATTTATTTGGAAAACATTAGTTTAAGATAAAATTAATCATAAAAATGATCGGTGTAAAACCTTCGATGTAATAACATGTTACATAATAATTAAAGAGTATTTATTTAAAGAATGTAATTAAGAAACATAACAGTTTTGTTTGAAAGTCTCTTAGAAAGATTGATGTAGAATACTTACAGGGAACGGCGAGCTAATTTGTAACATGAAGTTTGGCTGTTATGCGGAAGCGGTGAGCGGTGAGGTACGTAGAGAGGAGGGGGCGAGGCTCATCAACGAAAGACAAACGTATGCTAATAAGGGCCGATGAATATTGGGGACGGCACCACGTCTCACTGAACGTCACGCACAACCACCAAACCACGAACTCATAACATACATAAAGCGGCATTAGCATATTTTCTGCAAGTAGCGAATCATTCTCGAAATAAATTCAAATGTGGTATAAGCGCAAGTTTGAGATATTGAACAGAGTGAGTGACGTCAGCATGAGATAACGGCGCGCACATCCCGCACACAACTTATTCCAACTTTCTTCGCTTCCAACATTATTGTTGGAGTCAGCTTCAGCTCGGACAATAGCTATAACTTTAACGCTTATTGTGTTCTACACGTCAGGTGTTACCCAACTTTATTCTATTTCCGAAGCCTGGGATAAATTTGTACAATTCAAAATCTCTAACTTCTGATACCGATTTGATAAAATTCATCATAAAGTTAAATTCGACTGCGTATTTCTATGTTCCAATTAGTCCGTCCCTCTGATTGGAATTAAAATAAAAAATAAAATCCAATAATTGGGAAGAAAAAGCCAAATGTCCGCAATCAAATCAAATCATATCGGAGGGTTTACCAGGAGCCAGAATGATTTCATCTCAACGGCGGCTCTACAGGACCGCAGTTAGAGCCATCACAGTGCCAACAAATTGCGAAGGTAATTTTCCTTTGTAGATTTTTTTCATCCATCACATAAAATATTATAGACAATCCATTGCCTTTCCCTCGAGTAATCATAAGTGAGTGATGCCTTGTGGTTGGTATGGGAATTCATAATACAAAAAAAAAATGGTTTTATAAAATTTATTGACTCGGATTGAAGGATTCTTTCTATTCTCTTAGGAAAAAGGTGATTCACCAATTTTAGAATACCTTAGTAACTTAAAACTAGAAGAGTTTCTCAGACGGAACGAGATTAAGTATATTTTTAAGCTTATTGAGAAAGTAAGAAGACAGTGGTTAACCTCATTTTGAAGAAACATCTTTAAAGTTGAAGAAGAACTTCAATTTTATATTTCTTCAACAATAAGTAACTTATAAACTTATCCAGATGTCGCGTACTGACTACCAATAGAAGTAAATCATACCATTTTTATTCACATGGTGTTTTTCAACTGTGTAAGCGCTTGGTCTTATTTTACTGCAATCAATTCAAATTATCGATTCGTGTAGTGTAATGGGGATAGGTTCGACTGAATAAACGGTGTTTGGCACAATGATAATCGATATTGAACGATCGAATGATTGTGGTGTATACTTATTATTATGTAGACATACGTATAACTGCACTACCTCCCTGTCACGTCAGATTGTGACGCAATCATTGTAAAATCAGTGCGGCAAGCATTAGGCGCACTATATTATCAGGATGGGGAATTTAACGTCAACTTATAACCATTTCATAAGTTTATATTAATTTGAATATTGTCATACAAAATATGGAACGCAGTAAAGTTTAATATTTGATGATTGTATGCATTGCATGCGCACTAGTAAGATTGATTGGTTTAATAAGTTATCTTTTTTTAAAAACGATTCCCATTTGTTTCATAAATTAATATATTTTGTCCGCTAATTGACTCATTGTTTTTAGACCGCGTGGAACAATTAAGTCCAGTGTGTGTGATAATATCTTGTTGTGTCATGATGCTGCGCTGAATGATCTATTCACGCCTCTTTCCTATAGGGGTAGGGAGAGACCGCTTCGTCCCACTTGCTACGATCTTGACATACCTCGTTCACCTCCTCCACATTAATTAATCTACTCATGCGTGTCCTTCGGTTTAGGGTACTTTTAACCTGGCCGTTTTTAAGGACGTCCTCGATTGGAATGGGCACGTTCGCCTCGGTCTTCACCTTCCAATATTTCCATGACATGATGCTAACGTAGTATATTTTCCCGTTTCAACGTTTATTAATTGGCAATTTTCCCTCAACCAAGTAATTTTTGATTTTACGCAAAGACTGCTTGTCCGGAATCCAATCCATGACCTTTGAGATAAGGTGTTAGCGCACACCTTTTGTTAAATGAAATGCATTAGGTACTATACCTACCGAAATATTAATTATGGAGCCGGCAGATGTACTAAAATAATTGCATCAATTTTACAATAATTGTTAGGAGAATATAGGGAAATACTATATGTATTACCAATACTATATAATACTATACAT
This sequence comes from Nycteola revayana, assembly GCA_947037095.2. Classification (NCBI taxonomy): domain Eukaryota; kingdom Metazoa; phylum Arthropoda; class Insecta; order Lepidoptera; family Nolidae; genus Nycteola; species Nycteola revayana. The sequence goes on along the minus strand of OX344857.2, from coordinate 371,399 downwards.
AAATAAACATATATAACTATATAATATAATAAATATATATAAAAAATATAGTTGGGACAATTCTAATTATGTATTTTGCGAAAGTGTTCATATTGTTTCTTCTTAAATACGAAGCGGTTTTTGTGCATCCTAATTTCTGGAGGAAGCTCATTTCAAAGAAAGGTAGATTTTATAGGAAAGGGGAGTGAGTAAAATCAGAACGATGACTTGGACATTCCAATAGACGATTATGTGAAGAGCGAAGAATTTTATTATGGTTGTCACAAAGATATTTACATTGACAAGATAGATAAGAAGGAGATGAAGGAGAGTCAAGAATAGAGAAAAGGGTTCATAGTGCTCTATGAAATCTCCGCTGGCGAATTGGGAACCACCGTAATTGAGTGCGAAAAGCAGTGACATGATCGTACTTACGGAGATTAAAAACGAATCTAATGCAATCATTAATCAAGCCTTTCGTAGAAATAGTCAGAGAGCCGTTATTTCCACTCATTACCGTTACAGATATGTTGATTATCTGCCGCTACAGAGAAAGGATCAGGAGGAATAACTTGTAAATAGACTTTCCTTATTAGCCGCTAACTGAGACGCAGCGTCGGCTGAATTATTTGGTACTTATTGGTTTCTTGTTACCATTGAATACTCATTATATTATTTCCTATCAATACAAATAAATAAAAATGTAGTGTCGGTTTGTAATATTAAAATAACCGCTTTTTACTATATGAACAGGAATATACATATATATGGTACATATACCAAAATAACATTTTTTAATTTTGTCTATTCCACGCGGGCGAAGTTGCGAGCACAGCTAATCTACACTAATATTATAAAGAGGAAAGATTTGTACCTATTTTTGTATGTTTGTAATGAATAGGCTCAAAAAGTACTGGGTCGATTTAAAAAATTCTTTCACCAATAGAATGCTACATTTTTCCAATTTGACATAGGCTACATTTCATTTTGAAAAAAATTAGGGATCCTTGGTAAAATTTGAACAATGTAACCGAAGGTGTAGAAAAATGAGTCTTAAAATGTCTTTCGTCGAATGCGCTGCCGAAACTATTAGCGATAGAACAAAATAATGTACAACAATATTGAAGAACATCATAATGTCTACAAAAAACTCCGCGGTAGCATATGTCCAACTATTGTAGTTATGTCACTACAACAACTTTTTTCATTTTAAACATTAATGAAAATGCTAACCAAATTCAAACCATGCTATTTATGTGTTTATATTAATCCTTATCCAAATAAATTATTTTATGGTCAAGACCATTTAACTACCTATAAAAAAGTTTTTAAATTATTTAAATTGGACTTTCCATTCAAAAGATATTACGAATTAAAAAATATCTATATATATAAAACAAAGACGGGTTTGTTACAAAACTTATAACTCGAGATCGTCTAGAACAATTTTCATGGTTTTTGTTTCGTTGGATTTGTCTACGCCCTGAATAGCAGAATACATTTTAAAAACAACAGAAAGTCGTGTTAGTTACACTATTTATAACTCAAGAACGGCTGAACCGATTTGGCTGAAAATTGGTAGGGAGGTAGCTAAGAACTGCGAGAAGGACATAGGATACTTTTGGGTAGGGGTAGGGTAGGGTAGGGTAGGGGTAGGGTAGGGGTAGGGTAGGGGTAGGGTAGGGTAGGGGTAGGGTAGGGGTAGGGTAGGGGTAGGGTAGGGGTAGGGTAGGGGTATGGTAGGGGTAGGGTAGGATAGGGGTAGGGGTAGGGTAGCGGTAGGGTAGCGGTAGGGGTAGGGTAGGGGTAGGGGTAGGGTAGGGTAGGGGTAGGGTAGGGTTAGGGTAGGGGTAGGGTAGGGCAGGGGTAGGGTATAAAAGTCCACCCGTGCGAAGCCGGGGCGGGCCGCTAGTATACAATATACACAAAGCCATGGTTTTTATTTCGTTTCTTAACGAAAACTTAATCATATTTCCTCGTTATATTAATTTAGATTATTATTCGAGTGGAAATTACTTACGAGCCAAACAACACAGATAATATTTAGATTAGTTTCTAAGTATTTCATTATAAAAATAACGAATAAAACTTAGTATACGACATTAATAACATGATCATGAGTAAAATCGATCAAATTTTGTTTTGATGTGCCACGTGACAAATCGACATACAAATGCCCGTGCGAAAAGCACTATGTGTTTAAGACAACTCCCGCAACTTTTAATGTTTCACGTAACATAAGGACATATGCCATCACGGACTTTTCTGTAGAATACTTCCGCGCACGGTTTTACCCGCGTTACTGATTCCCGTAGGAATATCACAGTTAAATATAGCCAATAGCCTTTATCGATAAATGGGCATATTTAGATTTTATTCTGCATATATCAGACAGATTTTTTCATCAGGATCAGTAAGTAGGTCCTGAGATTATCGTTCAAGCAAACAAGCTAACAAACGAACTTTTCTGCTTAAATATTAGTATAGTTACACACTTACACCATACATTGCTACACTATTAAGCGTCTGTAGACCAATGGCTAGGCGTCGGACTTGTGATCTTGAGGTCGCGGGGTCGAACCCAACCCATTGCACTACCGACGTAAACCCACTCGTAACACAAGCATTTAAGTTTAGCCCGAGGGGTAAACAAGAATAACTATAACTAGTAGATATTTCAGTTTGGATAAAGTTAAGGAGAAATAAAGCTACAATTTACTTATATGAACATTGCATACAAGCGGAAAAGCCAGTTTTTTGGTACATATTCATTTGATTTGCTTATGAAAAACCTCATCTTAATTAAAACAAAATTAATTAAAAGTAAAACGTTACAACATTAAACTGAATGAAGTATATCTATTCCCGCTTTTAAAATATGATTTCGCAATATGTGCTTATTTGTGCAGAACATTGATAATATTTTAACAAGCAATTGTTCATCGTTGAATACCTACGGAATATTGAAAGCTTTCCAATATATTCGTCGGTCGTGTATATGTAAGAAGTAGTGATGTGCCGGATATCCGTATCCGTATTCGCGGATATCCGAGGCAGAAGAAAGATCCGTGTCCGTATCCGTTACTTTTTGGCGGATCTTTTACGGATCTATTTACCTTATTAATTTTAAATTTATAGATAAAATTCTTTGAGGCGAAGGGTAAGGTGCACTAGCGACGCTAATTTCCGAGATTCAGACGGTCCACAATTATTTAAAATCCGGTTTAGTAGCTAACAATTTAAACCAATTGGCGTCGCTAGTGTGCCTTACTCTTCGCCTTAAATATGTGATTAGGTAGCAATAAGAAACTATTAAATTCAATACAGATATTCTTTTATTTCTTAAAATCAAATATTTGTCTCCTTTATGTTGGAAACTTTGCCGTAGTTAGTTGTCATACCAATACTATATAACTCCAAGATGCTAATGCTAAATCAACTAGCTTTTTAATGAGATCAATATTAAAAAAAGTTATAAGATCACTTTATATTAAGAAAACAAAATTTTGATCATCATAATATTTTAAATTCGAATTAAATGATTTTTTAATCAAGTATACTAGTACTGCGTGACACATACAGTGTTAATGTTAGATTAAAATCACAACGACACCGATTGTGTAAGAAAGTTGAGATCCGTATCCGTATCCGTATCTGCGGATCTTGACACCAAATATCCGTATTCAGATCCGTATCCGCGGATCTACATTTTTGACGATCCGGCACATCACTAGTAAGAAGTAGACAGTACATTTCAAATTGATTACGTTATTGATTTTTTTTTAATGAGGATCTGGAAATACATACCTGTCGTATGTATTTCCAGATTCAGATTTTGAGCTGTTACAAAGTATTCCTCGTTGGAAAAATTTTGCCGAACTGGGTATCGATCCTGACACGTCAAGTGCCACGGTCCAACTTACTCGCAGTGTCACCCGAGCAGATTAAGTAATGTACGTGTGGCAGTAGCTGACTCTGATAGATATACACAGACATCAATCCATCTGTATGTATATACGTGAACGTTCATTTTTGGCATGTTTCTACATTTGGATGTGTTATCATAAATCTTGCAAAAATATTGAACGGATTTTTGAAAAATAGAATAGAATCCTAGCTAACATAAAAACATCGAAGGACGCTATAATATTTTGGGGTAGACTTTTTATGACTAGAATTATCAGGCACTAGCTTCCCGCGCGCAGTTTACCCACATAGCTCCCGTTGGCGTGGGAACTACATAATTAAATATAACATAATTATTTTACTCAGGGATAATGTAGCATTCTAATTGTGAAGAAGATTCATAATATTTTATTTGGCATGTAGAAAGATATTCATTTTGATTGTAAAGATTGTTTCATCATCAGCTCGTACAACGTCCACTGCTGAACATGGGCCTCCACCCGAGGGAGGGTTTTGCCATAGTCACCACGCTTGGCAGGCGGATTGGTAACCGCAGTAGTATGTTGTAATACACAGGGAAACGCTGCTGCCCGTTCCCTGATATACGCTTGTTATAGATGATGTTATAACAATCGGGACCAACGGCTTAACGTGCTTTCCGAGGCACGGAGGGTAGTCACTCAACCAACCAGACCCGGAAATAAATTTTAAAATTTACACAGAGATTTCTTATCCGGTGTAGGGATCGAACCCACGACCTCCAAGGCTTAAAGCGAGCCAAATACCGCTACGCTACGGATGTGGTCTATGCTGTATGCTATGACATAATATCGAAATAATTGAAAATATCATGGTATTTTAGGTCCAATCTGGAATACTATTAAAAGTTTTGGGAACTTCATTATATGACAAAATATGTCGGTTTTCACCTCATCTCTAACATAGTAACAGGGATCCGCCACATTTCCAATAACTCTGTATATAACTGAGACGGTATTGTTATCATACCGTCGGTACGCCTCGCCACGACATCGCATGTTCCCAACAGCCTAATATTTTTTGTTTCCGAATCGATACCGCTTTTGTCCGTAAGCCTCGTATCAGCTAAACAGCTTCAGTGCCGGAAATACCTCGACCTATTTCTGGATCCTCCATGAGCTTTAGTGATTTCCATTACAGTGGCATAGTGTACCTAGCATTGTACCTATTTTGTGTCTGAGCTGTTTATTTGTGGAGCTACGCTGTACGTACATTTCACAATCCGTTTGGTTTGCGGTTTTTAAGAATTATGTGACGTTTACTTACTTACAAACATTTTATAGAGTGAAAACTAATAATTTATACTTTTTATGGTTAAGGCCGCGGGATCACGGTGGATGCAGGCCGCTTCTAACAACAACAACTGGAGATCTATGAGGGAAGCCTATGTCCAGCAGTGGACGTCCTACGGCTGAAATGATGGTGGTCACACAAAGTGTGTTTTTCTGTTCCCCGGCGGTGACAAATAATACTTGCTTTAACTTTATTGTGATGGTAATTGTGAAGCTCAATTGTTGTAATAACATTTGAGTAAGGAAGTTACAATTTCGAATAATCTTATGACTTCTAGTTACTCAGATTATATTGATTTTGATTATTAGCTTTAAAACTATCTCAAATGTATATTTGTTAAGTAAAAACCGGCCAAGTGCGAGTCGGACTCGCGCACGAAGGGTTCCGTTTCAGTAACAAGTGCGTACCTATTTTTGATATCAAGAATAAATAAAAAAGCGTATGTTTATGAAATGAAATGTTATTTTATATTTTTATATTCGAGTTGATTGAATGAAAGCCAAATTGCGGTTTACGATTTTTGACGTATTAAAAAAAAACTACTCACTTGATCTCGTTCAAACCAATTTTCGGTGGAAGTTTGCATGGTTATGTACATCTTATAATTTTTTTAGTTTTATCATTCTCTTATTTTAGAAGTTACAGGGGGGGGGACACACATTTTACCACTTTGGAAGTGTCTCTCGCGCAAACTATTCAGTTTAGAAAAAAATTACATTAGAAACCTCAACATCATTTTTGAAGACCTATTCATAGATACCCCACACGTATGGGTTCGATGAAAAAAATTTTTTTTGAGTTTCAATTCTATGTATGGGGATCCCCAAAATTTATTGTTTTTTTTTCTATTTTTGTGTGAAAATCTTAATGCGGTTCACAACATACATCTACTTGCCAAGTTTCAACATTATAGTTCTTATAGTTTCGTAAAAAAGTGGCTGTGACATACGGACGGACAGACAGACAGACAGACAGACATGACGAATCTATAAGGGTTCCGTTTTTTGCCATTTGGCTACGGAACCCTAAAAAGCGTATGTTTATGAAATGAAATGTTATTTTATATTTTTATATTCGAGTTGATTCAATGAAAGGTAAATTGCAGTTTACGATTTATGACGTATTAAAAAAAAACTACTTACAAGATCTCGTTCAAACCAATTTTCGGTGGAAGTTTGCATGGTAATGTACATCATATATTTTTTTTAGATTTATCAATCTCTTATTTTAGAAGTTACAGGGGGGGGGACACACATTGTGGGAGGACGGCTAAGAATAAAATACTTCCTCCCCGCACGTTGGGAAAAAACGCGTGGCGTAAAAGTCGACAAAACCCAGCACGCTTGATGGTAGGATTTAATTATCCGCCTGGCTAGCAACCACCCTCACATGTAAGGCCTGCGCCAAACAGTTTTACTGTGTTTCGTAGTGAGTATGTGAGAGCCAGAGCCCGAAAGGGTGTCACTTGAATTGCGTGTTCCATCTAGGACCCTGTCTGTGCTTACCATCAGGCAAGACTAGGGTCAAACGCAATCAAGAAAATAATAATAAAAAAAAAAAATCATTTTACCACTTTGGAAGTGTCTCTCGCGCAAATTATTCAGTTTAGAAAAAAAATACATTAGAAACCTCAACATCATTTTTGAAGACCTATTCATTGATACCCCACACGTATGGGTTCGATGAAAAAAATTTTTTTGAGTTTCAGTTCTATGTATGAGGAACCCCAAAATTTATTGTTTTTTTTCTATTTTTGTGTGAAAATCTTAATGCGGTTCACAACATACATCTACTTGCCAAGTTTCAACATTATAGTTCTTATAGTTTCGGAAAAAAGTGGCTGTGACATACGGACGGACAGACAGACAGACAGACAGACAGACAGACAGACAGACACACAGACAGACAGACAGACAGACATGACGAATCTATAAGGGTTCCGTTTTTTGCCATTTGGCTACGGAACCCTAAAAAGTATCACCTAAAGATGTACAAATTTCAACCTAGCCTAGTAACCTAGTATAACTCAAATGGGTGTAATTCTTTTATGTGGTGTTTCACCTTAACGTGATATTTTGTAAGATACAGCGGCTGGTATTTTCTCTAAAGTAAGCTTTATTGCTCACATGGTGTTTTAGCTACCAGAATAAGATGAATATAGCGATGATTTTGATGGTATTAACAATTTAAGGCTACGTAAGTCAAACTTTTCCGGTTTAGAATAGAGCTCCTCGCTTTTTCCAGAGGAATGTTTTTTTGCTTTAGCGCGGCAGTCTCTAACGGACATACGACTGATGGGCTGGCACCATTATCTATCACCTCAATAACCATCTTAGTCCAATTATCAATCAATATATTCAATAGTCACCACGCTTGGCAGACGGATTAGTGACCGCAGTGTTATGTTGTTATACACAGGGGAAACGCTGCTGCCCGTTCCCTGGTTCATTTGTTTTAGATGATATTATAACAATCGGGACCAACGTGCTTTCCGAGGCACAGAGCGTAGACAACCAACCAGACCCGGAAATAAATCTTAGAATTTACAAAAAGATTTCTTGTCCGGTGTGGGGATCAAACCCACGACCTCCGAGATTTAAAGCGAGCCAATTACCGCTACGCTACGGAGGTTGTCACGGAACAACAGTTCCAACACAAAGACGTGTTCGTCAATACATCGTTAAGGTATAGACGGTGCGTTTGATAGCCGACTCATCGAGTATGCATGGAGCCAGGAGCCTCTCCTCCAGCCCTCGGCGTGAGGCGCAGTTAACGAGATTTACTGCGAGGAGCCTTAATGTTTACTGCGCACTATTTATGACCACCGCATGCACTTAACATACGTTTATTGTTAGTGGATTTTGTTCAAATATTTTCTTTGGTTATCTAACAATTTATGTGAGAACATTCTAGCACGTACGGTTTAGGTGAATGAGGTTTTATAGCCTGCTAACTGTTCTAGCCCGGCGTCGCCCGTACCCGTCAGTCGTACTGACATTTGTAATTTATTTTTCAACATTTTCTATCATACCAACCTTGTCCCCATAACAAAATAATGAAATTTATTCAGCACTTAGGTATTAACATACATTTGTACTTGTCAAAATTACACTTTATAAGACTCAATCTAAGAAAAGTATCACTTTAGTAGCTAAAAACATTGTTAAAATTATTCGACAAATGTACACATTATAATAAGATGCTTTAAATGCACTTAACAGGTCTTAAATTAACTTCTAAGAATCCAGCCAAAGTCTAAGCGACATCCACCTGAGGGCACCCTTAATTAAAGGGGTTAGGACCAACGCTCAGGGTGCCACTGAAGTAAAGAGTAGATTTACGAACAGTGGTGATGATCGCTGGCACGAGATTACAGTTCTGGGAATAAGAAACAACGCGGTCCTCGGCCATGCCGTCGAGGATCCTACCCTAGCTAACCTGCAACCAGTTACCTAAGTGGATTACCCTGAAAAGAAAGGAAGAAATAAACTCCGAGATTATTTTTTTCGTCTCTTTTGCTCCGTTTCTTTTTTTCATGTCTCTTTTATCACAATCATAATAATAATTACGAATGCTAAACGTTATCAAGTTTATACATCGATTTTTATTTATATAAATCATTGCAAACTTAAGTATAATTTACTAGTAACTAGTAAATTATACTTAAGTCACCCAGTACGTAACTCCAGTGTCCGTGGGAACTTCATAATTAAATATAGCCTATGTCGCGGATAGTTTAACTTTCCAACGGTGAGAGAATTTTTCAAATTGGTCCAGTAGTTTCGGAGCCTATTCAATACATACAATCAAATCCTTTCTTTGTATAATATTAGTATAGTTTGATGGTACAACGTCTGATTGCTAGTTTTTCAGTGATAGAGTTATAAATCTATCCATGTATCTACAGCGATCTCCTGGGAACTTTCGTTTATATAATACTAGCGGTATTTCGCTTAGCTCCTGTTCTCGTGGGAACTTCATAGTAATATAGCATTCCTCGATGAAGGGCTATCTAAAAATGTTTTTTTTTTAATTCTAACAAATAGTTTTTAATTATCGCTTTCAAGTGAACAAACTATTAAACAAACTCTAAATAATAAATTAGTATAGATAAATAGATTTACTCTCTTGTTTCTGTTGTAATTAATACCAGGAGCTAACGACGTCCCAGTTTGGGAAAATAGAATTGTGTTACCGTGATTTCCTCACAGGAAAAATCTGAGTGGTACTCCGAAGTTAGCAAGTTTGTGGAAATTATCACGTGATTCGTAGACAACCTGTGTTCTAAATATAGAAAAGAATATTTGTGAATTGCAAGATTGTCTAAAGTATGAGATTGTTATGATATATTATAACTAGCTTCCCGAACGAATTTTTACTCGTGTGAACTTCATAATTAAATATAGCCTATAGCCTTCCCCTATAGACTATCTAACACTTAAATAATTTTTCAAATTGAAACAGTAGTTTCTGAGATTAGCGTGTTCAAGTAAACAAACAAGCTTTTCAGCTTTATCTATTAATATTATAGACACACATCAAAAACACAGCTTCTTATAGATAAAGCCAGTAATATTTATTTTTGTAGTATTCGAATGTAAGTATGTTTTATTTTAGTTACATTTATTATATAATGTTAATAAAATTTATCTCATTTAATAATTCTATGGTAAATTGATAGAAAATGCCACCGGCATTAATTCCTCCAAGTACTTTTTAGTTCTAAGTGTAAATAAATAAGCACTTGTAGTAGTCTACAATACAACTGTCCGCTGTTTGTTGCATTTGTGTTCGTTTAGAAACTTTTCCAAGTCACCTGAATAATACATTATTGTCATTCCAAAGCGTTCGTTAGTTGTAACTACTACACGACTGCCAGTTGGGTAGAAACTGTTTGTCGCGGCAACTTGCTTATACAAGTTGTATAGTGAATAGTAAGAATTACTGTCATTTAGTTCTTTAATCTTTAATGTTAAGTACTGTATCATTCTTCTAGGTTCTATCTAGGTTTATCATTTGGTATATAAATAAATGTCAATAGTAGCACACACAGAGGTTTATCCACTAAGGATTTATTAATAGTAAAGGTAACGGGTCCCCACCAGGTTTTTCGAAAATCATGTATGTTGGTTTTGAATACAATATGACGAGGAAGGTCGAGAATCGTTGTTTTTTAAAAAGTGTGACGTCATCATTGCTGACGTCACATTCTTCATGATGGTTCTTTATCGAGGGTTGTTGTTCCATAGTAACAGCAAAACTCCAAAAGATGGTCTTCAAGTTTATTCCAGTAAATTGAGGAGCTTTGTACGGTCCGGCGGCTCGAAGTGCTCGAACTAGAATGAATTGCAATCGGTCCGCCGGCCGTTTTTATACTAAACGAGCGGCTCACAGACGGTAAACAATTTAGTTTGAGAATTTTAGGACTATGTGAACAGATAATTTATTCTACAAATATTTCAACGATTTACAAATCATAATTGGATCCTGAATACTTATTTATTATTCTATTCTAGTAATAAAAATGTTTATGAACTTATTTGTGTTTCTATCAAATCATGCATTGATTCACAATTTATTTATTTTGATGAGACGAGTAATTGTATTAATGTGTTTATCATTAATTACGTGTTGTTGCTATGCTTATTTTATGTGGTTGCGCCGATAATTCTACTTATTCATAGAAAAGTTCTATACTCTTAAATATTCAAAATATTAATTTATAAAAAATCATTACATAGTATAAAACAAAGTCGCTTCCCGCTGTCAGTCTGTACCTATGTATGCTTAGATCTTTAAAACTACGCAACGGATTTTGATGCGGTTTTTTTAGTAGATTAAGTGATTCACGAGGAAGGTTTATATGTATCATACATCAGTATTACACCCGTGTGAAGCAGGGGCGGGTCGCTAGTATATAATAAATCGAAATCACATGATTTTAGGAAATAATGTTTTTTTTTAGCACGCATGAATCACTAAGTAGCTAAGAACTAATTAAACATGATTTGATCTTAACAGATTTTATGTCCGTCCGTTTGTCCGGCGATATAATGAAAAATGTACAGTAAGGTACACATTATCGTAAGATGCCTTAGAGGTAACAAGTACAAAATTAACTTCTAAAACAAGTCCGGCCCAAGTCTAAGAAGAAACCTGGCGGCGTCCTATGTTAAGAAGACAGGACTCACCAGGTATCCTATAATCGCCTTCCTACGGGTTTTGGTCATTGACTCACTTATATTAAGTTTACTTCTGACGGAGATTTGTTGTTTACGAGGCTATTAACATAATATAATGAAATACTTTGTTATTGTACCAGTCACAAGAGCGAGTTGAAGTATTATCCTTATTGAATAGTTTAAGCTGCGCAAGTGGGCCCTGGGGGCTCGGACCCCGGTTTAAGGCGGGAGTTTTTAAGTGAGTTAGTTTTATGCAGCTGTCGTTCTATGGAACAGTTTGCGGGCCTCTCGGACTTAGCGTGTACTAGTATTAGAAGGTTAATTGTAAACTAAGGACTGGGAGGTTTCGTTCCGAGAATTTTGTGTATTATAAAATGAAAACCAAAGGCAAGTCGCTTCAAAATAGCTTTGTATTTTGATAACTTAAAGATTTTTTTAATATAACCTTAAATTATTTTTCATCTATGTACATAATGTATATAAAGCAGAAGAGAGTATGTTTGTTTGCTTGAACGCGCTAATCTCAAATGTTAGATAGCCCATTTATTGTGAAAGGCTATAGGCTACATATAATTATGAAAAGTCCACGGGAATGGGAGGGTGCTAGTTACTATATAATAACAAAAGCAATCTCTTCAAAAGCTGAAACGGGGTCGTCTATTTATAAGGTAATTAATTAGCAGGTCTGTAACGAAACGCGCGCCTGTGCGTGACGTCGCTGCCGCGCAATCAAACTTGCGACCGCGGCTGTGCATACACTTAGTTACTTAACGAGCCTTTGATTACGCGTCGACCTGCGCCACCGCTAACCACTCACTCACACATTATAACTTAGATTAATTTCAAGTTTTATTTCTATAGCCTATAAAATTGTTAACGATAAACGATGGAAATTAACCTCGCCATTGTATAAAACGTTTTAATATTTAACGGCCACTTGCTGGTTATTTGGTTATAGTAATTCATCATTTTTAATTTAATAAAGTTAACGGCTTATGGAAGTTTTTCTAGCCATAAAATATACTGATAATACGATAAAAAAATTCTGTCTGTCTGTCTGTCTGTCCGTCCGTATGTCACAGCCACTTTTTTCCGAAACTATAAAAACTATAATGTTGAAACTTCGCAAGTAGATGTATGTTGTGAACCGCATTAAGATTTTCACACAAAAATAGAAAAAACAAAAAAGAAATGGGTATGGTAATGGTACTTAGAACTGAAACTCAAAATTTTTTTTTTCTTCTAACCCATACGTATGGAGTATCTATGGATAGGTCTTTAAAAATGATATTGAGGTTTCTAATGTCATTTTTTTCTTAACTGAATAGTTTGCGCGAGAGACACTTCCAAAGTAGTAAAATGAGTGCCCCCCCCCCCTGTAACTTCTAAAATAAGAGAATGATAAAACTAAAAAAAATATATGATGTACATAACCATGCAAACTTCCACCGAAAATTTGTTTGAACGAGATCAAGTAAGTAGTTTTTATTTAATGCGTCATAAACCGTAAACCGCAATTTACCTTTCATTCAATCAACTATTATTAACATCGATCAAAGTTGCAACTAGTACGGAACCTTTCGTACGAGAGTCCGACTCGCACTTGGCCGGTTTTTAATTAATTGATTATTATTTGTAAATTACTTGCTTTATACGATAAGACCGATAATACTGTTTTTGTTTTTTTTGTATTCTGTATATGTTTATATGTGTGTGCCTGTATAACGTGCACTGCTGAACATGGGCCTCCTCCCGGGGGAGTGTATTGGCCATAGTCACCACGCTTGGCAAGCGGGTTCGTGGCCGCAGTATTTTGTTGTACCACACAAGGAAACGCTGCTGCCCGTTCCTTGAAAAGCAATTATTATAGATGATGTTATAACTATCGACACCAACGGCTTAACGTGCTTTCCGAGGCACGGAGGGTAGTCTCTCAACCAACCAGACCCGGAAAGAAATCTTAGAATTTACACAAAGATTTCCTGTCCAGCGTGGGGTTCTTTAATGAAAGCCAAATACTGCTACGCTACGCAGGATGTCAAAGAATTATTATTTATTTATACTTTATTGCACACAGAAAATTACATGAAATAAATTGGAAACAACATGTACAAAGGCGAGCTTAATTCAATTATGAATTCTCTTCCAGCTAACCTTTAGGAAAGAGATACATGATGATGAGTGCATATTATTTTTTAATATTTAACAAAATACATAATATGGAGAAATTTTAATTGATATCTAATTTTTTTGTACCTGTGTATATTTGCAATAAATGATTGATTGATTTATTTAAACAATTTTGACACCTATTAAACTATTTTAAAGAATTAAGTTGAGGCAGTTTTAGGCACTAAAAAAATAAATATATACATAAATATTGTACATAATAAATAAGAAAAATGATCACGATTTCTGCCCATTAATCTTAGTTTCGATTTACAAAAAACATTTAGATTAGGTGTTGAACGTAGGCGATTTAACTCCGCTCAGGTAATCATTATTACACGATTAAACTGAAAAGTTATTTTCCAAATAGTCGAAGGTCACAGGTACGGAGACTCGAACATTTATGGTAAATACCGAGCAACTATCGCCAGGTGTCCCCGCGGACTATCGCCGGTGTCCCCGCGGACTATCGCCAGGTGTCCCCGCGGACTATCGCCAGGTGTCCCCGCAGACTCAAACTACTTCCAACAACTTCCACAAATAATTTAGCGTCAAATTGCCGAAACTTTATTTAGAAATGAAACACCGTTATGAAAGAAGCGTAGATATGATATCAGAGGGCGGCTCGAGGGCACGTCAATTAATTCTTAAATACACACTCGGCTGAATATTGCCGACTCCTGGGGGTCATAACTAAGTTGATTTAACTTTATAAGTAACAATTAAAATGTAAATTACTGAATTGGCTCCACTGATGAGATGTTCTTCTGCTGCAGACTTCCTGTATCTCGTCGTTTAGTTGATTGGTCATGTAAAACCGTCAACATTTCCGTTAATTAACCGTCCACTGATATGAATTTTTAGAAATATAACAAAATAGTAATCTACTGTTGAATTGATTCATCATCACCATCATATCAAAAATTCATCAAAAAAAATTCAGTGTTAGATTATCGAGAAAGGCTATAGGCTATATTTAATTGAAACCGCGAGTGGGAAGCTAGTTTATATGGATAGTAAACATACTTTCTTTGGAGGCAATATTTTACAAAAGGAAGCCTTTTTGCGTGACTCGTGCTTCACCGGTTTAATGATAATATTTTATATTCCAGATTAATTACAATACAAGTAGCATAATTGAGTTATTCGACAATATTTAACAATTCAATTTATCATCGAGCTTAATATAACACGCAGTTGAGCGAGCAAATATTTTGGCTTCATGCAATGGCTTTTCTATAGCAACGGTACTCGGATTAATAGTTCCGAGTGGTAACGTTCAACCAATTGACTCAGCGGATCATATCCGAATATTCCTATCATTGAAATTATCGTTATTTTGTGCCATTGACGGAGCTTATTTCATGAGAAATTGACAATAACGTTTACCGTTATTATTGTATTTCATAGTCACTAGTCAAAACAGTAAATATTACTACGAGATTTTTAGTACTTACTTAATGTTTGGATTGTTTATTTCTTATGTTGAAAGATTTTTCATATCAGAATATGTTCAAATCTTATAATTATATAGTATCGGCACGTCTATTGAATTTATATTGTCTTTGCCGGTTTCGGCGGGAAATATGATCGTCTTTTGTTATTTTTCTTCTACATTATCTACAAAAACTCTGTCAATATTAGCTGCTTGAGATACAAAAATTAATAACAATTGTGTGGATTACCGTATGAGAAAGGACACACCACTTGCGTGTGCACGCGCACGTCTACGTTACGCAAGCGGTGTGTCCTGTCTCTTACGGTTCCATACATTACAACTCAGTGGTACGTGCACGTCTACGCTTACGTGTACGCATACGCATCCGGTATGCTGGAGCCTTTAATCATCTGATAATCCCCAACAGAATAGTTTTTGAGATTAGCGCGTTCAAGCGAACAAAGAAATCAACTGATGATGTAATCTATTTGACATATCCTTGAAAACTGTACGCTCAGACTCCTGACATAACATTGGAAAGAATAAATACTGAAGGGACAAACTTAAACATGTTTTAAATGAAATCGATTACTATAACCTACATATAAACTAATCATTGTTTACATTTATGTTAGAACTTGGTGCCTGGCGTCGCCCGCCGATTCGAACTGAAAACAGTGGATTTTCCAAAGATATATTTCCTACGAACCAATAATATAATAATATAAAAAATAATTTACAACATGTGTTCCATTTCTATTAATATAGATGACTTTTGAAGAATACTTACAATACTTTCCAAATCATAAAGTAAAAGTAAATAACTGCGTTTTATTTAAAATAACTCATGCCTATATTCAACACCTCACCTTGCGTTTTTACTCCGCGAATAAAACCTCAAAAAGGTTATATAAAATCACCCGCGTATCTCCCGTCCCCATAGGAACTTCATAGTTTAATATAGCTTATGTAACTCCTGGATGTCGTAGCCTCCTATTAAAGAAATATTTAATGAAATCTGTCCAATAATTTCACAGCCCACTCAATGCAAACAAACAATCAAATATTTTCTCTTTATAATTTCAGTATAGAAGTATTATACAAGAATATATGTCAGACTTATTCACATTATTAAATAGTAAATTGATACAATATCGATTATTACAATATTAAAATGGTATTCATAATTAAATAAGTGTAATATGATAGTTAACTAGGGCACTAGGGCATTTCGAGCAGCGATCAGAGCTTACAAAGCTAAGATCGTTAGGGTTGGTACTCTTAACGAAAGCTTCTCTACTCCAGTGCACCACAACGTGATGCTGTATAATGTATTGATATAGGTTAAACTATCTCATTACCAAAACTGTTATAAGCCTATTTAGTTTCGAGATTATGTGCGTTAGAATAACAAACATATATCCGTCTCTTTAAAAACAAAGAATGGCTTTCATAATTTAACTAGCTTCCTGTGCGCGGTTTTACCCACGTAGCTCCTGTTTTTGTTGTACCGTCATAGTAAAATATAACCTAAAACTTTCCTCGATTAATCGATAATGTGTTATCTAAAACTGAAAGAATTTTTTAAACCGGAGCAATTGTTCCTGACATAAGTATAGATTTATTCAGTATTAACAGAAATTGGAAATAGATTATTCGTAACTCAGTTTGAGCCCCAAATAGTTTCATTTGTAGTTCGGATACAGAAACCATCGGTCAATCAATTTAAATTCTATTTCCGCTTTACAAGTTTTAGCCCTTTATACCGTCCACCTCAACTCGATTTGTTTCCTGAAACGAAATCGAGTATTTTCGCAAACATAATGTGTAGGGTTCGATACTCATTTAACCATAAACAAATTGGGTCAAACTTCAGATGGAGACGGAGCCGGTAACTTCAAAATTTCCCGACGTCGGTTTAAATGGATTCAAACTAAGCGCGATAATTGAAAATCTGATAGTCAATGTTCCACAATTTCTGCTGAAACGACTCGTTAAAGCAAATGAGATTGGCGCTCGACAATAATTACAAATGTCTTAATTAACCTATCTGCTAAATTAATTAGAGGCCTTCAGTAGCACTTCAAATGTTCAAAAGAAGTATTTCGTGTCCCCATTTTTAAATGGGTAACATTTATTAAAAATTCAGACGACTGACGATTGTGCTAAGCATTTATAAATATCTTTACTCTTTCAACTCTTTTAATTTGAAAAATGTGATTAAGCCAAGTTGTTTGGAGGCTGCTGTAAGAGGCGACTATGTACGAATTGAAGTTTAAAGTATTTTTAAGGGTTAATGAAGTTTATTCAGCACTTGGCTATTTACATACACTTGTACTTGTCATAATCAAGATGTTTAAGACTAAAACTAACAAAGCATCACTCAAGTAGCAAATCACAATGAATAAATTACATGTTTTACGGATTCTTATAATTCGTCCGTTTGTCTGTCCTACAAGTTCTTATCTATTATACTACTATTATATCTTAGTTATTTCTTTAATATTTATTAATTACTTGAACAATAACATAAAATGCTTGGTATCAAATTAACTTAAAAAAAGACAGACAGACCCATAAAACAAATCAAGTTTTTTGTATGGGAGCCCCCTTTAAATATTTATTTTATTTTGTTTTTAGTATTTGTTGTTGTAGGGCGACAGAAAAACATCATTCGGCTGTCTAGCTATCGGGGTTCTTGAGATACAGCCTGGTGACAGCAGACACACAGACAGCTAAGTCTTAGAAAAAAGGGCCCGTTTTGTTCCCTTCGGGTACGGAACCCTAAAAACTGGCCAAAGTGATGTATAAATATATGTCACCGGAAAATAATACGAATCGTAAGTTGATCAACTTTCATCGTTCGTTTAATTTAGTTGCCAGTTTTAGTAAACGCGCATAATTATCATATTATTTACTTCATTATTATGACACTTCTGTGTGTCTGTGTGTGTTTCTGGTGTCCTGAAATACAAGCCCCAAGCCTAGTTTAGGCACCAGTCTCCCGCAATATACTTACTGTATCCAACAGTTCCCTAAAAATATGTACTCAATGTGTATTGTGGCGAGTAAATAAATAAATAATAATTATTATTATTATTTGACCTAACCTTACCAAACGAGACTATGCTGTTGTAACTTTAACTTAAATAAGTCCTATTTTAACCACCCAAAACCTCGTTATTTTATCATCTAACTAGAAAGTTGATCAACTTACGATTCTCATTGTTTTTTGGTGAAATATATTAATATATATATACACACACACATATACATATTATTATATATATTTAGATTATAAATGACACCCTTAAATGGTTAAGACCACGGCTCTAGGTGTCCTTAATTTGAGTACTACAAATGCAGTAATGTTACGAATGTCCCCGACGCTAGTCCCCGGCGGTAGTCCCCGGCCACTCCGCTCGGTCACGCGATGACGAACGTTTCCCGATGATTTATTCCGTCACGGAACGATTATTGAACTCATAAAGTCGCAAACTTTCTCCTGTTACTTAGCGATCTTTTCCGCACTGTAAATTATAGGTTATTTTCTTTTCTTTGGTCGGTAACTTTCCTCTAGTTGGTGAACATTTTTGCTTTATTCCCAAGTTCCAATGGAACGATCGCATGTGGATTATATTGTGTGTTCCTATAAGATATTGCAATGTATTTGTGTAGTAAGGCCAAAGAAATATATTTTCCTTCAATAAATTCCAATACTAAAATATACAACTGAATAGTTTGTTTGAGTGCTTGAAGGCGCAAATCTCAGGAAGTACAGGTCCGAGATAAAAAAAAAAGTTTACCCTTTTATCAGGAAGAGGAAGGCTATATTTAATAATGAAGTTCCCACGGGAACGGAAGAAATAACAGCTTCTGTGCGTGGTGTCACCCGCGCAACTGCCGTTCCCGTATTAGTACATAACGAGAAGTATAAGTATACATAAGGATAAATATATCGTCAATGTTAATTAATATTTGTAAAGACTTGGTCAGCAAATATTTTAATTCTTAATTGTCAAGAAGAATTACTGCGGCTTATGCGGATATACATGTAATACGGTACAATCCAACTCGTTGTTGGGTCGAGACATAAACCATAGGGAGTAAACCTTTTTCTTCAAAAGGAAGACTTAATGTGAGCGCCCGGGGGACAACTACAGACCGTCGTTGCAATATTTTTATAGTCAAGTTAACAAACAGTTCAACTTATTGCATTCATTTTCTCCTAACTGCAACCCGCAACTTCATCAGCGTATGAAAATGTTTAATGAAAATCGGTCCAAGATGGCCGCTGCCACAAAATGGCAGAATATATTATATTTTTAACAACTACCTCAATAAGGATATCAAATGAAAGATCATAGTGGAATAATGTACACTATACTGAAAGGGAATGAGTTGTATTAACTAACGAAATCAAATCTTAATCCTTGAAAAATATTCGTTTATTTCTTTGGTGTTTTTTTTAAATTTTATTATTTTCCATTACAAACATACACTTGCATTTAATTTGTTTGTTATCATTTAAATACCATAATTTAATGTTGTAATGAAATTTTCTCAGCTCTTGAATACTTACTTGGTATAAATAAATAATTACAAAACGTATCAGCACTAAGCTTAATTTCAATTCCATAAACATTAGCATAAATAAACACGTTCAGTTTACTAAGAGCTACATTTCACCTGGAGCGGCTAAATTATTTGCAACGCAGCGCTTAAATCTCAACTGTACACTGTAGGTACACAAATTTAATCGGCCGGCAGGTGCTTGAGCCGTTAAGCTAAGCTCGTAATACACTGACACACGATATTTATGGGCACCCCTTTTATAAAACCGAAGGGGTAATGGTATCGTTGACATGTTCTCTGAAAAAACATGGCTGATTGATGCGTGTTTCAATATACGTTCGGAAAATCGAATAACGTTAAGCAAATGTAGAAGAAATTCAGATTTAACTACAAACGATTTAATATAGTATAGTTTCTACCCAATGCATATAATTGGATTAGCTTCCTCGAGGTTTTACCAACATTTCTCCCGTTCCCATGGGAACTTTATAATTAAACAACCATATATGTAATAGAAGAATATTATAACATATCAGCTTTAAACAGCAGCATCCGCGTGAAATAATTACTGTATACAACCAACAGTATTATTTAATGTAACTATCAAACAATAATTTATGAAGTACCTAAATATAATGTTTATCACAATATAAGAAATACCTTTGTCATTGTACATGGCAACTCTATGAGCAACTCTTTGGAGGTCTAGTGACTTGCCATACAAGATAATCGAGTTTCAAAAACGTCATGTTTAATGGTATTGAAAAAATTTACATAGATCGAATGTACTACCAATATTAAATCATTTTAGAATGTACTAGCGACCCATCCTGGCTTCACCCGGGAGCAATGCTAATATATACATAATTTATCCTGAAATACAGGCTAACGTTTACTTTAGGCATCAGACTCCCACAAATAAGTTGTGCCATGTCATAATATAATTTATCATGTAAATGTTTGTTTGTGGTAAGAAAAAAAATGATTATTATTATTTTATACACCTTTCTTCTTCATCTTGAATTACTCTATATATTTAAAAATGCAGCATCAACATTTGTTGCGTAGTTTAAAAGATCTAAGCATACATAAGGACACACAAACAGCGGGAAGCGACATTGTTTTAAACTATGTAGTGATTACCAACAACTGAAAATCAAGGTGTATATGTATTAAAGTACCTACATCATCATCAGCCACAGCTGAACATGGGCCTCCTCCTGAGGGAGGGTTTTTGCCATAGTCACCACGCTTGGCAGGCGGATTGGTGACCACAGTATTATGTTCTAATACACTGGGAAACGCTGCTGCCCGTTCCCTGGTATACGCTAGTTATAGATGATGTTATAACAATCAGGACCAACGGCTTAACTTGCATTCCAAGGCACGGAGGGAAGTCCCTCAACCAACCAGACCCGGAAATAAATCTTAGAATTTCCACAAAGATTTCTTGTTCGGTGTGGGGATCGAACCCACGACCTCCAAGACCTAAAGCGAGCCTAATACCGCTACGCAACGGAGGTTGTCCTACAAAAGTACCAACACACCACATCAATCACTAACCAAACTCGAACAGCACTTTATCGAATAAAAATTGTGCCTATTTCCGTAGTTCTTCATATCTAGAGGTGAATTCAAATGAGCGTGTTTTTCTTAGCCTTGTGATGTGATATGTTTCAGTGAGGTAACTACACGGCAATAAACTAGCGAGCTGCGGAACTATATCACGCAGGTTGACAACTGTGTTTGTATTCAGAGCCGTATAGTGCGTGCAGTAGCTATACCAAAAGTTTTACACGTCTTGTCTACGTATGGAGTCGTTAGCAAAATGCAAAAGCATGAAAAATTACCGGCGCGACGGTTCAAGTGAAATATTTTAAACTACATTCAATCACAGTTATTTTCATATCTTTAAGTTGTATTTATTATAACGTACGTGATATAACACAGCGATTCGACTCGACTGCTATGAGCGAACTAAAAGCAGCTTATTATTACACACTTTTTGTATTATTACACGCAGCTTGTGTAAGCAATTCTTTGCTTTAGACTTTTCTGTCAGTTAACATCAAGTGCTCCATCATCAGCCCGTTAACGTCCACTGCTAAACATACCGACCTTGGCAAGCCAGGGTCGTTGAGGGATATCGCCATAATTACCAAGCTTATCAGGAGGATTGGTGATCGCATTAAGATAGTGAGTATCCAATCATTTGCCTGCTAATACGTGTACACATCTACAACTCGTGGTTACGCTACAGAGTGGAGAATAATGTGCGTAATACGTCATTTGGTAAGATTTGTGAGGTCATGCGGGCCGCTCCGTGAGTTATACGTTACAGAAATATGCGACCCTCTGTCTCCTCACTCAACAGCAAAGAATATTTACAAGTTATCTGCGGAACAAGTTTTACACGATCAAATTAATTAAGTTTTAGTTGGAGAGTTCCAAACGATTATTCGTTATTGAAGATTGAATTACTTCTGAGAGATATCGTTTCGGTAGGAATTTAAGACGTTCAGATAATAACTTTAAGAATGTAATAAAGGGTACGGTAAGTTAATTAAATTAACAGCAGTCTTATCAACCGAATACAGACATGACAATCAAATCTGAGGATTTGGCTTGCAGAAAAAGTGCACAAGCAAACACAAAACTGTCTATTCATTTAATCTTATGATCGGGCGAGTTGGACTTAACGGGCTCGCAAAGGCACAGGTAAAACAACCTGACCGCAGCGCTGATATATAGTTTTTTCTTGACAGAAAATTTCGAGTTGGTCAACATTTGTCTACCCGGGATCTCGGAAAATACCGCCAAACTAATTACCACAAGACCAATGCAAGGTAAGGCAAGTGACAAGGTGTACCTTAAAACGTTAAAAATTAAAGACTAGGTTTAATTATGAGCTACTGTAAGTAGCTCATAATTAAACCGAGTCTTTAATTATTGATTTATACTCTGAAACAAAAGTTTTAATTAGCAAATTTTTAAATGAAATTTTAAGTAAGTGTATTGATTAAATCGTTATACTATTTAAATTTTGAATTTGCTTTAATTAGAATATTTAAGTCAAACAGGGTATTTAATAACCAAAGTGTTATGAAAATTGTATTGCAAAATTAAAGAAATTAAGATGATGAAGATTGATTAATAATTTTCAATAGTATAGCGAAGTTTCTCAGGACTCGAGTAAAAAACCAAAATAATCTTGTATGACTTGATTGATTGAGGGATTAGCACTTTAAGTATTTAGTCCTGATTTATTTACAGAGTGTAATGGTGATTAGCCCGCTACTATTATAAATATCATATAATTAGTGATATGAATTTAAAGACATGTTAAAAATAAATCCAGAAATATATTTTTTTTTGTCATATAGTAGTAGATAGGTTTTAGTATTCTTTGTTTTGTTGGTCTAGCGAATACATTTCTGTACCCTGGTCCGATCACTCAAACAGTCCTGCAAAAAGTTTTTTGACGAGAGTATTTTAACGATATCACACAAGGGTAAAA
Source organism: Nycteola revayana (assembly GCA_947037095.2). Lineage (NCBI taxonomy): Eukaryota > Metazoa > Arthropoda > Insecta > Lepidoptera > Nolidae > Nycteola > Nycteola revayana. Next base: position 348,301 of record OX344857.2, on the reverse strand, counting down.
CACTTCTAACTTTGGGATTGTACCTACTTAAAATGTTCTGGAGAATCCTTTAAAACTGTTCTCTATGCCGCAATGATAAACATTTTGATTGCTAAAGCATATATATTAGACACTCTGTTGACACTGATCACACGTGGCGTACATGTGATCGATGCCTCTCTTTTACAGACCTTGGCAAGCCTAATTCGTTTAGGGATATTGCCATAATCACCACGCTTGGCAGGTGGATTGGTATTCGCAGTAATATGGCAAGTCAACTTGAGCTGATGGTACTGCTGCCCGTCCATCAGGTGTAGGTATATCCCTTCGTCCCTAACTACACGCATTGGAAGGAGAGTGGGTGGTTCTATTCTTCGCCGAAAAGCACACTGAAAAATGTATTCTTAAAGATACCTTATGTGTATGTATTTACATTAGAATCCACAACATAGCGCTAAGGTAGTTACCGACCTTTATCTAGGGATATGAACAACTAATATCCTCTGTAAAAAAAGGTAAATTTAATTCATTCCTTTATTTACATTTGCAACTTAATAAACATGGAATACGTTTGCTAACTTACACGCGATCTGAGTTTTATATTTTAGTTTACTTTTTCCTACTAATATTATAAACGCGAAAGTTTGTAAATATGGATGGTTGGAAGGATGGATGTTTGTTACTCTTTCACGCCAAAACTACTGAACGGAATTGGTCAATTCCGTTCCGTATACGCTGGATTAACATATAGGGTGACTGGTAATTAGTGACCGATACCTAAACACATGATTGTGCTCATGATAACAAACAACTTTTACTATGGCATCAAACCTGAAATCGCGAAAAAAAAATCAGCTGCTCCCTACCATGTTGACGAGTTATGTGAACATGAATGTATGGAACAGCTGATTTTTTTTCACGATTTCAGGGTATATCACCCTATATAGGCTACAAAATATCACGCTCCGACCCACTGGAGCAGAGTAACGCGGGTAAAACCGCGGGGCGCAGCTCGTAATCTATACAAATATTTAAAGCTAAAGAATTTGTTTTTTGTTTTCAAACAAACTCTAATCGCGCTAACCTCAAGACCGATTTGAAAATTTATTTCAGTGTTGTAGTTATAGCCCATCAAGGAAGACTATAGATTATCATCATCATCATCATCGGCCCGTATAACGTCCACTGCTGAACATGGGCCTCCTCCCGAAGGAGGGTATTTGTCATAGTCACCACGCTTGGCAGGGGGGTTGGTGACCGCAGTATTATGTTGTACCATACAAGGAAACGCTGCTGCCCGTTCCTTGATATACGATCATTATAGAAAATGTTATAATAATCGGGACCAACGGCTTAACGTGCTTTCCGAGGCATGGAAGGTAGTCCCTCAACCAACCAGATCCGAAGAGAAATATTAGAATTTACACAAAAGATATACGCTACGGAGTTTGTAGGTTATATTGTATAGATTATATTTAATTATAAAGTTCCCACGGGAACGGGAGCTAAGTGAGTGAATTTATTTTATATACAAGTATTAAGAACATACTTAATTTATCCAATGGACGCGTCTAATTAGATTAACGCTCAATACAAACTTGCTTGATTAAATTGAACTAAGCTGATTAGTACATTACATGCGTCGGTGTTAGCTCATAAAACGACAGCGCTACGTCGCGGGGCGATTTAAATTAATTATAATTATCATGCACTCTACTTAACGTTATTTACGTTTAATTATAGCGGAATGTTGGCGCAGACGTTATTGCATTACGCTAATTACCTCTTTTTAGATTAGTTTTGGTATGCTCACCCGGTAGCGGCGCGCCGTGAATTTTCATGTTAAAATGGAATTTAAGTACAAAATTTAATGCTACCTTACGTGGTTTCGTTTGTTTAGGAGATTTTACCTTAAAACTTTACATTAAACGTGTATCGCTGCGGCTTTCAGTTATGGCGGCGAATCTTTGATGTAGACGGATTCTCTGTTTTTAGGTTTCCGTAGTCGTCGTTAATTTTAGTTTCGTAATATCCGTAGTCTGTCCGGGCTCGCACTCCGCCGTTACTGCACCGATTGTCACGAAACTTGGTGAAAAGATGTATTTTGAAGATCCAAAACTTGTTTTTTTAAATTATGTTTTTTTTTCATCCCCCCTCCCATACTACAAAAAGTGAATTTAAAAAAATAAAGTCTACTAACCCCATCGCGTAGGGTATCGTTGGAAAGGTCTCTTGAAATGCAACATAAACTGCCTTAAAACCATGTAGGTCAAACCCCTCAGTCTCGAGATAACCTAATACAAAGTTAAATTTAGACCGTCCCCCCATACCTTTTGAAATATTACTAAAACAATTCTGAAAAAATGTGATATATACCTCTAAGTAAGTACTTACAACAAAAACTATACACGGGCACGGTATCATACATAGTTATTTTTATACACTCGACCAACTTATGTAGTTACAGTAGTCCTAACAAAATGTATTGGGTCGACCGCAAAACGAAATTTAACTTTATTAACAAAAGAAAAAAAAATGCATTTTAGATATGTATGGCTACGGATCCCTTCCATGTGCGTGCCCGACATGCTCTTGGCCGGTTTTTTAATATTGCAAATACAATTCAAACTCACCGTCTCGGTTCCATAAAATTGGTCATAGATAATACAAGCCATTTTTTTATACGCGAAGATATATATGCGTCAATGCGATACTGTCAATAATCCATAAATTGTAATATATAGTAGCTACGATTACCTATATATTTTATTTAAAAAAATACTATATACGCCCTCTTGCGAAAGGGACATTTTGCTACATGTAATCATTTTGAGAAGTGGTAAAAAAGTAAGTGTTACAATACCAAACATATTGATGTAAATAAAAAAAAAACATCAGTGACATCAGTCAACTTTGTGCCTTTGTAAATAACTATATCACATCAAATAAAGTTTAAATTCCGACTTTTAACTTTTCGATAGTGTCACCTTTCTTGTTAATGTGCGAATATATAGTTATATGAACAGAGCGATCGGTGACACGAAACGAGCTAAGTTTAGTGAGAATTGATATCTTACTGCTCACTTGTCCGTGACTCAAACTTTGTTTTATTTGCTCAACTAAGTTTATTTTGACAAGTAAAAGCTTTAAACGGTATCTGTTACTGAGTTTCAGAAAAGAAAAGAAAAAAAAAGATGACGTTTCTAAGCGTCAGACGATGAAATATATATAAAACTGATAAAATTTTATAGTTTAGTAACTTTTAATGAGGTATCCAGCTGTGTGGTTTCCGGCTTAGAATAGACCACCCCATGTCTTCCCATGGGTGTCGTAGAAGGCGACTAAGGGACATATGGCTGATGGATGGGCAGTAGCATCTATTAGCTCAAGGTTTACATCTTACTGCGATCACCAATCCGTCTGCCAAGCGTGGTGATTATGGCAATATCCCTCTACGATCCTGGCTTGCCAAGGTCTGTTAAAAGGAGGCCCATGTTCAACACGGGGGCTGTTGACGATGATGATGAATGAGGTATCCTAGGCCCTTCCATACATGTTCTTTAATGGATTTAAATATTGAAGAAGCCTAGCAGTGAGTATGCCAGTGATAAGCAATTCTTGATACTAACTATGATACCTACTTGGAATGTCGGTTCAACTTTCGTAGACTTTATTATTACGGGAATAACAACTTGAAATATTTACATGATTATCGTAAGTAAATGCTTTGTGTAAAGTTCTACTTTCATAAAAGTTTTTAATTTTATTCTTAAGTACAACAGTAACAACATTTTCTTAAGTAGAAAATTAATATAAATAACTAATTTCATAAACGAGATATACGTAATACATATATAAAGCTGACGAGATTATTTGATCGCTCTAATCTCAGGACTGACATAATTTTTCAAATCGGACCGGTAGTTACTGGTCCGATTTGAAAAATTATGTCAGTGTTCCCGAGGGAACGGGCGTTACGAGGGTAAAACCACGAGAGGAAGTAATAAATAAGATAAAATCTATTACAAGTGACTGCTATATAAGAAAAACTTAAGCCATACATTTCTTAAAATGTAAATGATCTTATATTTCTCTTGTCTTTGAATAATGTAGTTTTTAAGCCGTATATCACAACATTTATAGCTGCAACTTGGTGTTTCCATCCGCCCCGTAAATCTGCGATTCTGTGAGTGGCTCAGTTCGCGTGGTCATTGCGGGTGCGGGGAGATTTAAACCGGCGTACTGTGCCAAATGTCTTTATTGCCCCAATACCAGTTGGAACAGCACTAGCCAGTATTTTAGCTCCAACTCATACGCTCTCAGATCTCACAATAAGACAACTAATGTTTTATTTTCTTATTAAAACGATTTATAAGAGTTTTGTTATGGTATTTGGTGAGATTTAGGATGCAGCACAAACATATATTTCAGAGGTATTTCTTAGCAAATACTATTGCATTTCTATATACCTGAATATTTCTGTAATGGCATGAATTCATACGTTCTTTATGTACTCTTGTCACTATTCCCATACAACACAAGCAGTAGTATGGATATATATTAATAATATTTTAGCAGAATACCAAATATATCGCTATAGTGATGGAATCAGGAGTGTCGTTCGTAAGTGTGACTTAAATTTGCCCTTGATCAGACTGACCCCACAACATTGGTCGTACGCGTTCCTCGAGCATGTGAACGATGTGAGCGCCGGACTCCTGACACTGTTACCAGCTAATTCCACCGTCGTCTGCATGTGACACATACTCGAGGAAAGCATACACCTAAAGTGATGTCAGTCATAGAAAATAAATAAAAAATGATCATCATATCAACAGGCTACTGTTGTCATTTACTGCTGAACATAGGCCTTCCCCATCGATTTCCAGCGGGGCCGATTGCTAGCAACCTGCATGCACTGACTCCCTGCGATCTTTATTAAGTCGTCGGTACCGAATGCTATTCAAACTACTTCATAGTGTGTTAATCATCATTTTAATAGGAATATAATTTTGGGAGCTTACCACATTACGTTAAGTTGTAATATACCCAAAGCTAAAAGCCTCCTCCTATTAGCACATAGTAAACTGCGCCATTAACCAATAATAATAGCTTGCGAGTTAATTACAGCGAGTTACTGGCGCCTACACAAACACGGGCCACAAATGAACGGACCAACCTGTGTAACTATTGTTCAAGTCAAAACAATTATCATACGAGAGGACGCAATATTGATTGGGATATCAAACAATATGTAATTAACGTAGTGTACATAGTTACGAGTAACATTCAACATTTAATAAAATCATATTTTGTCTCGTTATTTAAAAGCGGCCGTAGTTCAATGGCTAGGGCGTCGAACTTAAGATCTTGTAGTTGCCGGTTCGATCCCCACTCATTGCACTACCGACGTGAACCCACTCGTAACAAGAAGTTCAGCTAAGCACGAGGGGTTAAAAAGACTACTAGTATAGTGCAAATGCTCTGCTAGTATTCTTTTAATAAACCTATACTTGTATAACAAAGAGGTTTAACAATGTAATTATATAAGTTCATGGTTTTATGTGGGGGTATGTGGTAAAATTAAATTCCTTAGTAGTGAAGTAACTTATGAACGTGGACGAGGCAAATGGAGTGTGTAAGGATCGTAGCAGGTGGCGTTCTGTAGTTTCGTCCTACCCCCATGGGAGAAAGGCGTGATTATATGTATGTATGTATGTGAAGTGACTTATGTACTAGCTTCAATCGCGTAGCTCCCGCTCCCGTGGGAACTTTATAATGAAATATCCTTTGTCTATGTTATCCGGGGATAGTATAAATTCCTAACGATGAAAGAACAGTTCAAATCGGTCAAGTAGTCTCGGAGTCTATTCTATACAAACAAACAATCAAATTTTTCCTCTTTTTAATATTATTGTAGATATAATACATAAGCACGTATGTACTACTTACATAACGTAATATCTTTCAGAAGTTGGTGTTGTTGGGTGCCTGTGAAGTATAAATTACTTGTGCGCCCAAATTCCCTTACCGTCGGCATTCCTTGCGTGCTCGCCCTGTGTTCCGGGACATTTATAATATATGCGTAAACTAAAGCCTTTACTTACATGATTATACTTGTTAGTAACAAATAATTAAGTTTATTTATCAATATAAATATTAAAATCAAAGTAATTTTCTATTTTAGGCGACAGCGACATCATTCGGCTGGCTCATTATAATTTTAATTAATGTGTAGTCTACAGTAATAGCCGCACGAAACCCACAAGGAAAAGCAGTGCCATCATCCTGTATCGCACAAAACAAGTTCGCAAACAAATTCAAACATATAAGTGACACGGTCGCACTGTACCTAGCCCGGAAAATAAGATCTTCATATTCTGTGAAGGAATACTACCTACCGAACCTGTAAAAAAACTAAGAGGATACTCCTTTAATTTTAATACTATCTGTTCTTGTCTGGCGTTGCTCGTCACACAATTGTTTCAAACTCGAAGATTTTTGGAAAGTTTTCTTGTATAAAAACCTTAGTTTCATATTTGCATTTACTACATATAAAAATCGGTTAATTCTTTCTGTAATTATTGCGTGACCAGGGGTATAAAAGGGATTCGTTTTTATAAACTTTTCGCGGAAACCGCTTTGACCTGAACTGTAAATATTAAAGTTTCATTACATTGAACCATCATGTTTACATAACAGATTAAATGTAACCCTTTACAGAACCATTACATGTTTCATATATAACGTCACTCCAGTATGTGTAGCGTGTGCTTTTGAACGACCAACTCTCCGAAGTCACTTGATTCATGGACCCTGCAGTATTTCACTGGATGTCAACATTACATCTCTCACTTTACAATTATATGAGTTTGCTCTTTCTACTAGTCAATACAAACATTGTTTTGGCTCTTGAATAAAACTCCGTCAGCTTACCTATTTCCATTTACATGTTTCGTATCTTACAAGAACTGGCTTTGAAGGTTATCCAGACAAAAAACTCTTTGTAGCATTCTCTAAGTAATTCCTTTCATGTGAACACTTCAATAGTTCTTATATATCCCTATCAATAGTATTATATTTTTTTCAGAATGTCCATTAAATTGTCCTTAACATAGTTCTATTGTAGTTTATCCCATGTATTTACATAACGTTCGCAAATAGTCCCTCAAGTATTCATTTAGGGGACACCGACTTGTGTACGTGTCTGTAATATTATGATAAGTGTTCTGCCCACAAATAAAAACTGCGAACAACTATCGTGTAACTGGAATCTACATAGTTTTGACAAACACATTAATAAACAAGGTGATGTTATTACTATTTCAGTTGAGGCATACTTTACTAGTTAACTGAGAGAAAACACTTTGTGAATACTAAGCATTTGTTTTTGTACCGGGAAGTTTTCGGCAAATAGTTTATTGAATTTTACTTAATAAAGTCATTAATCTAAAGTGTTGCTACGCATTACAAGGGGTACCTCCAATTAATATACAAGGATACAGATCTCCCAATAGTTCAGTACGGTACTATTGGGAGAGCCGTATGCTTGGTAGCCGACCTCATGAACTAACACACATAGTGTGACACACACTGTAACACTGACAGTTAATGTCACTAGTAAACCAAAGGCGATAACAAAGAAAAATGGCAATGATTGAGGTACCGGGAACGGGAAATATTTTTTCCGTGCAAAGAATTCCTAGTAACAGTATATATCTTACCAATTTATAGCAACAGTTGGTAAGATCTATTATGCACTTTTGCTCTTCGATTCTGAGAAAAAGTAATATGTAATATTATGTAAGTTAAACGGACTAGTTTCTAAGTTGCCGTGCAAACTCATGGTTTAATTAAAGCAGTTAGTAAGTAATCAGAAGTTGGCGCACTCTTTGAGTCGATGATTATGTACACGATTGAGGCGGAGTGTAGCGACAGACTTACACCAGACTGGTTGGGATGAGGCTCGATATTATACTCTGGATAAGAACTTCATACTTACAGGAGAACATATGTAAATACAAATGTACAATCGAAAAGGTTTAAATATTGTGTAACGCATTTAATTTTTTTTTAATATTGGTTTTTTATATAAATACCAGCATATTATTTACACATAAAGAATTACTTCTTACCGGCTGTCGAGCGAATAGTAACATATTTATTGACATCAATTGATACAACAGGTGAAAACTTTCTGTTTAGTCTGTCAACTTTACATATACAAGGTGTAACGGAAAGGGTATATACATAGAAAGAGCAAGGCTTCTTTGGATCATAACAAACGATATAGCAAGGGTTATTTAATCCTATCTCTACAAGTCCGGAAGTAATTATTTTTTTAAATTCATAGATACCAGAAACCAAACTTTCTAAATTGAAATAAATACATCACTAGCACTCAATCAGCTGATCGATATCAACGAACTATTTGCAAGTAAAAATCCAAAGAAGCCTTGCTCTTTCTATGTTTATACCCTTTCCGTTACACCTTGTATAGGCTCCTAATATCTACTCCATCTTTTCGGTTTTGGTGTCGGGTAATAAATATACAATCCTCTCGATAGCATGGCACACTCTTAACCGCAACGTGCCGTTTGGTGCCCGCAGCGCTCCGCTCCACTGCGCCTGCGTCCTACACACCTACACACACATTACTCTTCGTACGGGGGACTCTGAATGCTGAACTAGTTTGTATACTAGTATAAAACTATAACTTATATGTTATTCAATAACGTAATGTGATTGGTGCGTGGGAGACTTTTGCGAAATATATAGATTCAATCACACAGGTCTGACTGACTATATTGATATGCAAATAAATGTGTGTTCAATTAAATCCTACATGTATTACTGCTTCTACTTCGTGTTAATTTGTGTACGGTAGTAGATTGAAATGCTCTAGTCAGCATAGTATAGTGATCAATATTATCTAAAACTAGCCAATGTCTGCTACTTGGTACGCGTGGATTTCGTTATCTCGTAACAAACTTTGGTCCTTTGGGTGGTAATTTTTCAAAAAGCATTTCGTTATGGTAGCAATAATAACTACACTTTCAACAAGTTGCGTGAGATAATTGCGTAAATCATCATCAGCCAATACAACGTCCGCTTCTAGACGTGGTCTCCGTAAGTCAGCAATAGTCTCCACACTAGGCAGGTAGGTTTGCGACTGTAGTATTATGTCGGTGTTACGACATAAAACTGCAGTTGCTTATGTTAAGAGCAGGTAAACGCTGCTGCCCGTCTTCTAATCTGACAATAGAAATCAACAGCTTATCTTGCTTTCCGTGGCACTGAGGATAATCCCGGAAACCCGTTAAGAAACCTTAGGTTTCACAGAAATTTTGGCTAACAAGAATAGGTTGCAAGAGTTTGCCAAGATTTTGAAAATATTCGACTTAAACTTAGATTATAGTATATACTATACTCCAGACTCTTATAAAAAGCCTTAGGTTTATTAACCAGTGAATATGTGTATGAGGAAAGGCAATCAGAGAAGTCACGACGGCAGACAAATGAGGTTGTTACGTCGATGTAACGTATTAATATGTACTCCGACTGGCTCGGGGCTCGGCGACATTTGCATACGGAAGCGACGCACAGCAACACGTAGCAACGGTCGAGCGCACGTCGTCAGCGCTGCGCTGCATGACGTTACGTGTTATAATAATGAAAGTGTAAATTAGACTAGTGAATTTATATTTTATGAATTTGTAACGTTCTCAACTAGGTACTGCAATTCAAGCTTGTAAACATTAACATTTTATAATATTTCACGTGTGTACTACGGAATAAGTCATAGTAATTTCACGCTAATTCTATTATTAAACTGAAATCATACAAAGTTTATTCATTGTGATCGTCCTCTATGACTTATACGATATATAAGTATATTCTTCATATCTCCATAAAGATTTGATGATTACTAAAAATTATATCGATTCCTATTCTAGTGCGTGCATTAGCACACATGCTGTAATTTCACAATATACTTTTAATGTAAAATTGTAAAAAAAATATATTAAAAAAAATGGCCCTACTGTGATACAAAAGATGAAGAAAAAAAGAAGCCTGGAGTTTCTTTCTCCCTTTCTTCTCCGGGTCGTCCACCTAGGTAGCTAGTGAAAGGTTCCAGGTTAGCTAGGGTAGGATTCTCGCCGGCGAGGACCGCGTTGTGCCCCTACCCCTGCCCTGTGATCCAGCGCCTGTAGACCGTGCCAGCGACCACTTCCTCTTATATCCATAAATCTGACTTATATATCAGTGGCACCTCTGGGTTGTGGTCCTTACCCCATAAGGGTACCCCCAGGTGTGTGTCACTTAATTGTATGCTCTTATAAATTTTCAATTTATACCTATGATAATTAATGTAAATATGAACTTATTATGAGTAGAGAAATTAATGACACACGGACAGACGGAATAAATTGTCTGTAATGTCCTACAATTAGCAGCACTCACAGGTTGCACTTGCTAGTTATAGTTACCTAAGTAGTTTTATTCATAGAATAAGAATAATAACCTATTAATTACAGTTGTTTTTCATTTATTTATTATTTTATTTATTTATTTTATTAGGTCAACCAACAACTGTTTACACCAATACATTTTACAAATACATAAAATTAAACCAAACAGTGACCAGTGCAACAGTTACTTAAAGGTTAACACCACATGCATAATCGATTGAGAGCAACAAATAATTTAATTAGGTCTAGTTAATAACAATATAAATTAGAAAAATTAACACATTATTAGTATGAAAAATTAAATTGAGTAATAAAATTTTATAAAAATAAGGTTGAATACTTAATAGAATTGAATTGAATAGAATTGAAATAATAATTTAATGAATTAAATTACGGTAATTATATCATAACATAATAAATTTTAATGTTTTCAATTATTATTAATAATAATACCCGATATTATTTTATTAATGCCATCAAAGTGTATGTCGAATAAGTCACTGCATCCATTAATTACTTTGCTCATTCTAGATATGGGAGAGTTTGTCCCAAGCACCGTTCTTCTCAGCGGAGTGCACAGTGGTGTTATTGTATTTCTAGGATACCTAGATGGGGCGCAGAATCTCAAAAGACCCAGCAACTTAGGACAGTCAATTTTGTTGCGAATTAGTTTGTAGGCAAATGTACCGTCAGCTATGTTCCTGCGTAATGATAGAGGATGCATCTTAAAATACTGCAGCCGTGCATTATATGTGGGTAATTGTTTAGCTTTCCTTTTTGCAAATGCAAGGTGCCAAAGAAATCGCTTTTGAACACGCTCCAAACGCAACATATGTACTGCATAGTGGGGTCTCCATACGACACTGCAATATTCCAAGATGCTTCTTACTAGGCTGTTGTACAACATGATCTTTGTGTGGCTGTCGTGAAACTCTTTAGAATTCCGCAGTACAAAACCTAACATTTTTGATGCCTTCGTGATAACATTGTCTATATGCGATACAAAGGTTAGTTTCTTGTCAAATAGCACTCCCAGGTCCCGGGTTGTTTCGACTTCACTGATTGTCTGATCATTGATAACATACTGAGAGCCTATAGTTTGGTGTTTCCTAGAAAATTTTAGATGGTAACATTTTTTTACATTTAATTCCATTTTGTTAATGTTACACCACTCAACAACACGGTCTAAGTCTTCCTGTAAGAGCTCACTATCCTGCACCGACTCAATGCTCCTTGCAAATTTCAGATCGTCGGCATACAAGTAATATTCAGAATGTCGGAAACATTCTGCGATGTCGTTGATAAATAAATTAAACAGGGTTGGAGCTAAATGAGAGCCCTGTGGGGTACCCGACGTAGTGTTACAACACCCGGATCTGAAACCATTTACCACTACGTAAAACTCGCGTTCCGACAGGTATGATCTAAACCATTTAAGTAGAGGACCGGTAATGCCATATGCCGACAGCTTAGATAGTAATATAGAATGAGAAATCCGGTCAAAGGCTTTGCTTAGGTCGGTAAAGATAACATCATACTGCTTATTCGAATCCAAAACTTGTGAAGCAGATTCCGTGAATTCAACCAAATTAGTAGCTGTGGACCTTGAAGTAACGAAACCGTGTTGGTGCTGATTGATAAACTGTTTGAAATGACGCTGAATGTATGGACATATCATTGACTCAAAGATTTTAGCGAAAGTTGATAGTATTGATATCGGTCTGTAATTAGAGATAACATCTTTTCTGTCAGATTTATATACTGGCACTACTTTAGCCTTTTTCCATTCAAGTGGGAAAATACCAGAAGCCAACGAAGTATTATAAATCAACAACAATGGGCAAACTATAGCTGGAGCGCATGCTTGAATAAAAAGTGGTGGTATGTCATCAGGACCAGCTCCTTTATTAATGTCTAAGGATTGCAATGTTTTAAGTAAATTTTCATGATCTAATATAGGGTAGGTTAGAGATTGGCTGTTATTTTGTAGATATTTGAAAGAGGTGGTTGGGTAAATGTTAGAGTCCGATATATCTTGGCGGTAAACGGATGAAAAATACTTCGCAAAGAGTTCGCAAGTTATTGAACCAATGGATGTCGTGACTTCTCCGTCAGTCATAGAAGGTGGATAGGCGCTACGGCCACCACGTCTCGCTTTTACATGCGACCAAAACAGTTTCGGATTATTTTTTATTTCTGATTCTAATTTTATTAAATAATTATTGTGTAAATCCCTAGCCAATTTTTGACATCTTTTAGCAACTAATTTTAATTCTAATTCATCCATAGGATTCTTATATTTTTTATAACGCAGTCTAATCGTATTCTTTTCTTTTAAAGATCTAATAATTGATTTATTGAACCATACTGGATAACTATTTTTGTTGGTATTACAAACTGGTACATATTTATTAATTATTATTTTGAGAATATCATAGAATATACTCAACATTTCATTAACACTCTTGCCCTCGAAGAGTTTAATCCAATCCTGTTCATACAAATACTTTCTTATCTGATCATAATCCGCTTTACGAAAGTTCCACCGTGTATTGTACATGTTATAGGGCAAATATGCAGTATTTAAAAGAGAAATTGTAAAAATCAGAGGAGGATGCAGTTTGTCCACAATGGTCAAAGAACTACATGATTCAGACACGGAGCACGAAGTTATTGTAGATAAGATTAAATCTAACCTACGTCCGGAACAGTTGTTTACATTATTGTGCTGAACAAGATTATTTACGTGCATAAAATCTAAGAAGCATTGGTATGTGCCTGACAGTGAACTATTATCAGCATCCTTATTCCAGTCTATCTTACCCAAGTTGAAGTCCCCTATGATACAAATGGGCATATACAGTTTCGAAAACATAGTTGCAGTGTTCAGTAAAGTGTTCTAGGACGGAAAGGCACACCGGAGGTGGTAAATATACTGCGCAAAGAGCCATTTGACGAGGTGGGAATGGGATTTCGATGGTGACCCAAAGGTCTTCGCAGTTACTTTGCCATTTATCTATGCGCATTGATTTAAATATTTTTGATACAGCTATAAGTTCACCTCCTCCCTCTTTATTGCATTGAGAAATTGACGTTTCTCTGTCCCTTCTGTATACAATATACCTATCATCAAATAGCTCACTGCTAAGCACGCTACTATTTAACCACGTCTCTGATAACACGACAATATCATAGTTTTCACCGGATAAATTACAATAAAAATTGATAGTTTTTGTTCGTAAGCCTCTACAATTCTGATAGTAAATTTTTAGATTGTTGAATTGTATATATATTTTAACACAGTGACATGCATTACATAACGTACTATCCGAATTATATCGGCCTCATACAATTTTCTTCAAACAGTCCTTATTCTTAATTAAAATGTATTCGGTGTCATCAGTTTTCCTTGTAAAAATTTTGCCGTTTCTTACCCATACATATTTATAATTATTTTCTTTTGCCTTTATTCTTGTCGCTGCGTGCAGAGCTTTATTCGCCGGTGAAAGATGTTCCGCAACGTAAATGGGAGACTTTTGCCCAGCGTAGCCCAAATGGCCACAATTCAGCTTGTCCTGCGGATTATTTCTGTTATATTTTATAACAGATGCGAGAAGTTGATCGCGTATTCTTGGTGAAGACAGTTGGATAACTACAGATCGTGGGCGTGCGCTCGATGAATTAACCTTAGCAATGCGTGTACAATGTAAAATGTCTGTTTCTTTTATGTCACAATCTACCACTCGTCCAAGTTGCGTTACGACAGTGTATAGATTTTCGTTCTTGTTATCAGGTAAGCACTGTAGTTCTAAATTATTTGAACGCGATTGCTGTTCCACATGGTTGATGCGTACCAAAAGATCTCCTACAGTTTTCTTAAGTTCAGTGTTTTCTGATTCCAATCTCTGTATAATTCCACTCGAAGATATTTGTTGTTTCTCGAACTCTTCAAATTTATCATTGATGAATGACATCGAATCCTTAAAATCTCTTAACTCTTTCTTGATTGGGTCCAGTTCTTTGTTGATAGCAGTAATCATGCTTATGTTAAATTGCTTTAACATCTCGTTAAATTCACTTTTGATAATCTCCCGAATAATGGAACAAAGCTCGGAGTTATCATATAAAGAAGCAGGAGGCGATGGTGAATCCATGGCTGGTCTTTTATTACCTCTAGTCGTGGAGACATTTCGAACGGGTGTTGAGTCTGTGTTGGAACTTTTAGGGCCAGAATTTATGCATGTCGGACACTTCCAAGGTGTTTGTACTGCCGATTTCCCCGGAGAAACGTCGATGCATAAACATGCGTAATGAAAATTCTTTTCACAAATAAAGCATTTTAAAAACTTTCCCCTTGTCTCAGCATTATTACCGCAACATCCCCACTGTTGAGTTTTACTTGCCATGATTATAAAAATAATAAAAAATATCAAAAAGCTAATTTTAGTTTCGGGCGGATTTGAACTCGGTACCACAAGAGCACTAAGTCCACCACTGTTTCCAATGCGCTGCGTTCACTGCTATCGCAAGTGGTAAAATTGGGAACCGTACTGGTCAGTTGTCTTTTAATAAAACGGCCACTTCGACGTCTTTTGTGTTCGCTAATGAGTCCAAAGTTCAGGTTTGTATAAAAATTTAAAATCTTGCTGTCCGTTTTTATTTTAAAATCGTTATAACTCAAGTTTTAGATTATTGATCACTATTGTTTTTACACTATTTTTTCACTTTTTCACCATAGTGACCAGCTGACGGACGGTCTACTTTGTCTGTAATATCCTACAATTTGCTACCGGTTAATTAAGTATCTAGTTTAATTCATAGAATAAGAATAATTGTGTAACATTGTGATTCTGACAAGTACAAGTGTATGTAAATACCTAAGTGCTGAATAAATTCATTATTTCATTATTTCATTAGTTTAATTACCTTTGATTATTATTATCCGAAAAGCACTTTTTCTACAAGATTTTGATTTATAAATACGGAGAGAATTTACAACACGTCTGCTCTCAGTGGTGCCACTGCGGGTGTTCATTGTGATTATGACAAGTAAAAGTGTATGTAAATACCTAAGTGCTGAATAAATTCATTATTTCATTATTAATTTTGAGGGCAAGATATGATCAAATTCTACATTCAAAACGAAAAAAAACTTAAATTTTGTTATAATTTCGTTTACAATGACTGGTAAATGAAACGTACCTAATGTAATTGATGATTATATATCAAACATAACTTGTCATTTCAATTCACTCTTCTATTTAAATTTGTTGAAATATTGTTTGACTTTTAAGCCTTCTTAGAAATTACATTTATATGGAAATATTCATCGTCTATATATTTTAAGCAAAGTTTCAAAACTTTATAAAATATATAAATCAGTGATTCTATTGATTGTATGTCTTTTACATTTATTTAAATTAATGAAATCGTATTTTATATTTGAACACGTTTGACATCGAGCAAGAATATATTAATAAACTTTATTAGAAACAATTTATTACCTCTGCATATATGATTTATATGTTCAAAACTTTCCACAAATGAAACAATGTAAATGTTACGCCACTGTTAGCTGATATCTTTTTGTGTTCGCGCGCTACAACAACAGTTACAATGATTTATCATTCGCATTGTGTGCTCAAATAAAAACAATTTGAGTTTAAAATTCAATTTTGTTAACCTCAATAATTTATCCATTCATGTTGTCCGCTGATGTGTGTCGACACACAACAACAAAGCGAAACCTCAACTCGATTTCTTTTTGTAAATTAATTGCACATTACAATTTAACAGATGGCCGTTGGGGCCGAAATACCCTCGAATGGAGACCGCGGATTGACAAGCGTAGCGTAGGACGTCCACGAACTAGGTGGACTACAGTGGATAAAGGTCGCTTCCAACCGCAATAATTTAGATCTATGAAGTAGGTTTATGTCAGGCAGTGGACGTGCTACGGTTGAAAAGATGTTGATGGAATGAATGACATTAATGTATAGTAACGCTGCACCACCGCGACGTGTTACAGCGTGATGTTTTATAGACTATATCTTCATCCAGGCTGTGTAGTATATGTTAGCTAGATAATATTAAACTGTGTAGCAAACGAATACACACACAAATTTACATAGTTTTTTCGTAGCAACAATCTATCCGTGACCACGATCAGTAACACAAACTTAAAAATGATATTTGAAACGACAGTAAAAAATAACAAAAGGTACAATTTGTCAAGTTAATACCCGATAATAACATCGTTTAATGTTGTTAGATCGCAACACACGAGTAACTCTCACTAGTACTTGATTGGCGCAAAGTCCATGTAGTCACGTGACCCGGCCGGTTGGACCCGCGCCAAGCCGCACTTGAATACAACTTAAAAATCCTTTTATTATTTCCCGTCCTCATTATTTTGAGAAGAATATATAATTTAATAATAATTTTTTCATAAGGATTTTAATATTCACGCAGAATATTTTTCAAGCTACGTTTTGTTAAATATCAATAACACGTTAAAAGCTCGAAAAGTGTCATCATTTACAAATATAGAAAATATGGGAGTTACTAGTTTAACATAATAATATAAGCGTCTTTAAAGAAATCAATTAAATTTTATAACAAATAAACCGCGATTCTGATTTATACTAGGTATTCATAGTTAGAGTCTGCAGTCGGTGCAATAAATTTTGTAGCTCATCGTAGCGCCGTAGCATCGGAGCGGCGAGGCGGCGTAGCGCCGTAGCAGTCACGTAGCACTGAAACAATTAAGTTGGAAACTATTAAATTGCGTTGAAATATATTTAAACGGATCTTTTCTTATCTTTTGCTAACGAAAAGAAATGGCATTTTTGTCTTTTCTTTTCTCCGTCAACAGAAATTGAATAACTTGAACATAATGTTAAATATCTAGGTTTATATGTTCATATATATATGCAGGTCAGATGTAAATATGTAAAAATCTGCGAAAAGTAAGTAATTTCAACATCGTTATTAGTCCTTGATCCTTTTTTTAGATTTCACTGATACATTGAAACTCTGTCAAGAACAAGTGTATGTAAATATTCTAGAGCTAAATAAATTATATTATTCAACTAGCTGACCCGGCAGACTTCGTACTGCCTCAATCGATACATAAAAGACCTAAACATTTGTATAAAATAAACTGGGCCGTAGAGACTTCGTTTATGCGGTACTCCTACCCCTACACTACCAATACCCTACACTACCCCTACCCTACACTACCCCTACCCTACACTACCCCTACCGTACACTACCCCTACCCTACACTACCCCTACCCTACACTACCCCTACCCTACACTACCCTACACTACCCCTACCCTACACTACCCCTACCCTACACTATCCCTACCCTACACTACCCCTACCCTACACTACCCCTACCCTACACTACCCCTAACTTACCTCTACCCTACCCCTACCCTACACCTACCCCTAATCTACCCCTACCCTACCCTACCCTACACCTACCCTAAAAAATCTTGGCAAAAAAATTCAAGTTTTTAATTAACAAAATAAAGCTCAAATTGACTCTACATTTTAGTTAGAAAACGTTTGTATGGGAAAAAGAAAAAGGCGGTTTTAAGGGGTTTTCAGGCAATTATTCGAATTTTTCTCGCCGTAAAAACCATCCTTGAACTTCCACGAACATTAAAAAAAAGAATTGGACAAATTGGTCCAGGCTTTGTAGAGTTATGCGCTTAGCAACACATTTTGCGATTCATTTTTATATTATAGATTAGCTCAACAAATTATTTATAATTAATTAATTATAACTAGATATTTTCTCATGTAGCCTTCCCCGATATATAGGCTATCTAACGTTGAATTTTTTTTTCAAAACAGACCAGTACTTCTTGATGTTTGCGCATTCAAGCAAACAATCAAACTCTTTAGCTTTATATATTACTAAAGATTATTACAAATACTTCTGAGGAATGAAGATGGCTGAAAGTGAAAGCGATGTTTTGAATGACCCTCGATAATTAATTATCAGATGGAAGAATAACCATTGAAGAAGGCTACTTGTATTCGAGAACAGTACAATGAACGGAATCGAACGAATAATGATGGAATACAACGAGCGCGACTCATTCATACCCAAAACAATACAATGACGGTTTGTGTACTCAACAACAATACTTCCACTCACTTTTATGATATTTGATAAAAAAATTGGTCATCGTGATTCTTAATCGTTGCTATTAATTGGCATTAGGGATGGACTATAACATTGCGGAGCCCAGGACTAAGACGACTTAGAGACCTACCTACTAATTCGTTAATTTTAAAATTTACCACTCTTTATCTTTAAAGTAGGACTTAGAGCTATTCCTATAAAGTCAGTTATCAATGTGTCTAACATTGGCTCGTGACAGCATAACCATTACGTTAGAGAGAGGGAATCCCTCATTTTCCACAGCTGCGAGGAGAGGAGATGAATAATGCATTTTCCCCTTGAAAACGGGGCCCAATTATTTCGTCAGGGCCCTTACCTACAGCCCAAAAATTCTTTATGGAGATCCACCCCTGATTGGCAGAACGATTTACCATCAGCATTAATATCGAAATGTAACGTTCAAATGTTGAAACATACATAATTATATGTTTTTTTTTTAAGTTTCATTATAGGTAACAGTAATGGATACTGTACATTCATACATGAAGTAAAATAAAGAGTCAAGCGGTTCGTACGAGGAAGCAGTTAGTTCATTGTTATAAGTTGAAGAATGAAGACACGTCGCGGTGTCGTTACACTTCACGTCCTCATTGTACCAACTCTAACGTCTGCGGTAACAACTGCATCGCGAAGTACGTCATGCAATTTAACCTTATTATTTACTTTGTCTTTATAAACGAGTTAATCGTATACAACTTGGTTTTAATTTACTGATCTTACAGGCTTCATCGACAAAATTGATATTTACTAGGTGCACGTGTCAAACCGAATGTTTTACTGCATTGAGAAGTTAACTGTACTATTACGACCGTAACAAGCAATGTGCCGAGTTTTAGACCGGGCTCGGGCAAAAATTGTGCAATATGAAAGTTTATCTTGAGAAAAATTTGAACTTGAAGTGCTTACCCGAAGTCCGGAAATTGGCGGAGTTTTAGTTGTGCCTCACAGAGTATGTTAAGTTGTCGGTCTAGCGTCAAGTTGTAGCAAGTTGTATCAGTGATTCCGTCCGACGGATTGTGACGTAGAAACTTAGTTATGCACTGTATTATGTCTTGAGCAGTTGGACTATCCCCTTTAGAGTTTTAACTGTTGTAGCTAACTGTTGTAGCGTAAAAAGATCTGGTTTTAGAATTGCATATATATAATAAACAATAGTCTGTGTCAACTGTTGCCAACTGTGGAAGAAATATCGTAAAAATATTAATAATTGTAAACTGTAATGTAAATATTAGTATCGGAAATGATTTGACAAACAGACCTTTTCAAATTCAGATTATCATATTAATATAGGCTCGATAAAGTCAAGTTCCATGAATGCATTTCAACGCAGGACAGTTGGAATTCTAATCAAAACAAATCTTGCACACACCGACAACATAATAACAAGCAAAAGTAGAATGATCAGCTACAAAGAGCGAGTGTTGGTGGAGCGCCGCGAGGTCAATCTCATTAATGATTGGTTTCCGCAAGTAATGTGCGATGCTATTAATTATATTTTGCTTAGTGGTTGCCCTAATGATGTGTTTGTTTGTATCTCGTATATAATATTAAGCCAATGCAACTTTTGTGACGTAGCTGTATATTATCTTGCCTTAAGATTAGGTACTGTGCCGGGAAAATAATATTTACATAATATACTTAAATACGAGTATCTAAAAAGATGGACTTTAAACATAGTTATACCCCGTTAGGGTATCTAGCAGAATAAAGATGTAATAAAGATTATCATATCAGCCTGTTGTCGTCTGCTGGTGAACATTGGCCTCCCCCATCGATTTCCAGTGGGAACGATCGCCAGCGGCCGGCATCCACTGTCTCCCTGCGATCTTTATGAGGTTGTCGGTCCATCGTGCAGGTGTCCGTCCCACGCTGTGCTGACTGAGGCTAGTGAAGTCGCAGTAAGTTAGTTTATACAAAGTTACGGACGCCCCCCCCCCCCGCGGCGATACCAACAGTTTGTTCGCGCTCTGTTGCTTACACTGCAACATGTGGCAAACTAAGGCTGTGATAAATGTATTTGTAGACAAGAGAGAAGTATCGAGCTCTTTTTTCGGATGGACATTGTGTAGTAAGCCACAAGGCTTTTGCTACGTCACCGCGTATAAAAGCGCAGAGCTCCAGCCTAAATAAGTGGTTTAAAATCTACAAATTAAGCAACATGCGCAAGCGGTCGTCCCCTGTGGGCATTGGACCTCGGCTGAGGGCGGTCGCTGGCGGGGGGATTGACACATACAGCTGCGCTAGTTCATGTAATCGAAATCGCTAAGAGAGCCATGGAGCGATCTATGCTTTCTTATCTTATCTTCAGAAAGATAAACATAGCCCACAGAATAAAGAAGTTGGAGCAGACGCTTCTTATAGTGGACACTGTACCTCTGTAAACGTAAGGTAGGACGCAAGATGGACCGATGACTTAAGACAAATAGCCAGTGTAAAACGTATTCATAAAAAAGACTATATTTGTAAATTTGTACAGAAAGACAAAAATTGGTGAGTAATTCATACTACACAGTCCCAACACCTTTTTTTTTATATAGAACTTTATCAAAGCCAAGATTAAATTAAAACTAGCAGTAGATTAATATCATTCTTCCACTTAACACACATCTCAAACTAGACAAAATGTATTTAAAAAAATATCAACTTAATACGGTTCAGCTTAGAACTTTCCCAAAACTTGAACATTTTGAAAGCGTCACAATTTTTGTTAGTTTTCCTCAGAGACCGGGAGCAGTTAGTTTACGAGCGAATAAAACAAGTTCTCTCCCCGGACGAGTAATGGCGCGATCTCTGCTCCCACCGCGAGGGAAATAGATTTCAATTGCCCCCGCTAGTGGGACACACATTCAGTTCGGTTGTTGTGCCACGCTTTAGCGGCAATTTATCTTAAAATTGTTATGGAAATTAAGACTATTATTTAACTTTTTATGATTGATCTGCTTAATAATTATGCACGCATTTTTATGTACAGCAGCTAAGACAACGAAAGTGGCATTGGGAATCTGACTGGGAAGGCTAGTTTGTGATTAATCAAATAAGGTTGTTTTATCACGGGGGAGGCTTACACATAGCTAGCCCGTCCCTAGATAGCGGACAAGGGTAAGGTCTGTAGATGTGCAAAATAGGAGGCAAATAAATACCTCCTCAGAACCAATCAAGCCAGAGAGAAAACTCAATCATTAAATGCGACCACTGAGCTTCTTCCTCGTAAACGGAGTAGAGATATTTGGTTGTAATTAGCATTAAGATCCGGCTCATCTGGAGTTGGTGGCGAAAGAACCCAAGAAGGCCAACGGTGATGCTCAGGTCCTCCTGAAAGCCAACGATCTTGGTGTCAGGTATCAACTGCCGATTGCTAATAGGGAAAGCTAATAAAATAAACGAAACCTGTGTATGATATGTGTACGCGATGTAATGAAAGCTTTGACGAGAATATCAAATAACGAATAGTGTACAGGCACAACTATCAGTGTCATTCAGGTTTGTACAGTATTCGTTATTTTATATTTTGACAAACCCTTTTACATATGAATGAAATATCCTTTATTTCACAGAAAATACAATTTCAAGATCGTGTTCATTCTGCGACTTTGATTGAAAAGTCGCGAATATGAACATTTTTGTTTTTTCGTGTCTGTATATAATTTCTTGTCTTTTTTGTTTCAGCGATAAAAATAGTAATGAAATACATTTACATATTCCTATTTGACACGAAGTAAAAAGCAGCAAATTATCTGTAATAGTTTACTTGGACGAATCTTAAACTACTTTTCTTATATTTCCTTGGAGAAACCGTCACCGATTGTTTGACTTCCTCCCTTTTATTTTTAAAAAGCGAATTTAAAAGCAAATTCAAAAACATACAGCCAATTTTAATTATGTATATATACAGTGAAAATTTATTTTTATTTTTGTTTTATTTTACTGTGTTAAATGAAATTTTATTTTTGTCATTAAAAATAATAGTAGGTACACATAAATTAGTTTGATTGTCTAAATATCACGCCGTGAAAAATGTAAAGCCAAATAACTAAAATATAACGATCAACTAAAAAATGAGGTTTTAAATGGAATATAAATTAAAGGTAAAAACCTATTCCACTGTATTTTTAAAATAGATAGAGGACTGTCCGAATATAACTAATGACCGAATTTTATGGAACATATTTGATAACGAAAGTCAAAATTTGATGTTTGAAAAAAACAGTGTTTATTATAACTTTAACATATATTTAACTTTAAATTTAAATGCTTGTATGTTAAAGTAGGTATTTGTTATGATGCTCAATATATTTTATAGAGTTTCTACCATTTTATTGATATAACATAGGTATGCACGTTAGTTACTTATAAATAAAGTTTGAATCCTGATTTATAATATTTAATTAGTTATTTATAAGTATTTTTGTTACGTAAAAGTTGTCCTATCCATCTATCATTGGTTTATTTATATATAGATAAGACTGTTTTTATAAAGTGTAACGTCTCAAAACAAATATCAACATTTACTAAACATACATATCACGCTTACAGAAATGTTAGTTTAAAATATCGCTTTATTTAGCGCAAGGATTGGAAGCGATCCTCTTACAAGTTTAAAAATCTTTTTGATACACGACACAATCGTGAGAATTCTGCACAAAGTCTCCTACGAGTTGCCACTTGCTGAAAATACACGTTCTATTTTTGTAGACTCATCTTGTGCACACGAGGCTATCTTACAATTTTTATTAATCTATTTTTTCCTATAAAAGGGTTAAATTATATAAATGCACATTTACATAAAATAAATATAGGTTTTATAAGTTTGATGTGTATCTGTGTGGTTTGCACAGCTCGTTAAGCAAGAATTAACCGAATTGATACTTAAATTAATGAACATAATTAAAGTTCAAGCACATGATGATTACTTCCAACTTGTTAAATAAAGTATAATTTGATATTCTGGTTTGTCGGAGATATTCAAACATTCTGGGGCTCCTAGGAATAGTCTCACTGAGAAGTTAAGATAAATAAGATCACATAATAAGCTAATTAAATGTTACTACGACACACATCTATAGTAATATTATGAAAAGGAAATATTTGATTATTTGCATTGAATAGGTTTCGGACTGGACGTCTTTCACCATGAATAAGCTACATTATCCAGAAGTAACATAACCTAGTTACGCAGGTATATAAAGATACATAATAATACTACGTTTTTAATTAAGCTCTTAGTATTTACTAAACATGTACGTGTTGTAGTCGTATGTACATAGCCACACACGTTGTATTGTACTAATTCTTTCACAAAAGTTGGGTTATTTTATACACATTTACATTCCGCTTATTATTCGGGCCTGTAACAACGAAGTTTAAACTCTGTCCCGCTCTCGCGCAGAGAAAATATATATTACAGTTTGTACTTCTGTAAAATAAGATAGCATTCAGTGAGATACATAATCCAGTATTCTGCAGTACAGCACTTATGAATGTACTTAATAATAAAATTCTGCTCTGCAAAAAAAGTGTATTTATTTGTCTCAAGGAACTGAGTGTATTTCCTCAGAATACCGTCTGCGACCAACTTTTTAAATTATTC
Source organism: Nycteola revayana (assembly GCA_947037095.2). NCBI lineage: Eukaryota > Metazoa > Arthropoda > Insecta > Lepidoptera > Nolidae > Nycteola > Nycteola revayana. Next base: position 324,065 of record OX344857.2, on the reverse strand, counting down.
ATATTTTTCCTTGAAATATAAAATGTTTTCCACAACTTGGTTCCCCTCAAAAAGTTAGCATAATGTTGGTGAAAATTTTACATTCAGTATTAGCTAAAATTTTATGTAGTTTGTGAGTAAAGTTTTGCTATGGAGTAAGTTATGTGCGCGACGAAAACAAACAGAGGGGAACGTGAGCTTCCGTCCGTCGCGGCTCGTTTGTTTCACGAAGATAAAAATGTTTAATTACAATGCTCGCGGGGTATTTAATGTGTGAGCTATTGTGTTTAATGAATAGGCAATATATTCTGATGCGACGAATTTTGACCAACAGTTTGCGATGTGGTGCGACGCGAAGCGTATCGTCGGGTGGAGTGTGAGCGATGGGATTGCGTCGCGTTATAAATCACTGGAATCAATCGCATTGCGACTGCTCATACACATAACACCGCTTTTATCTGCTGATGCAGCGCGTGTACATGAACAAACATGTCGCTAGTTCTATTGTATTTGGCAACCAGCGACATGTTTGGATATGAATATTATAAGAGAGTTATACCGTTATGACAGCCACCGTGGCGTAGTAGTATAAGTCGCGTTTTATGTCTCAGAGGTCGTGGGTACACCCGCCGGACAAAACATCGTTGTCTAAAATCTGAAATTTCTTTCCGGGTCTGGTTAGAAGCGTGGTGACTATAGCAAGATCCATTTTCAGCTGTAGATGTTTTCCGGGCTAACAATGATGATGATATCTGCAAATATCATATTATACATATAAGAATGCCCGGTATTACGTGTATTATTTAGGTATTATGTACGTTCATTCGACAAGCCCGCATTGAAATATTTTTTTAGATAAATATAAGTAAATAATATTCGCATGAAAGAAAAGCAAATATAAAACTGTTTTTTTTTATTTGCGACGTAATTTTCACAAACGACATTTATTAACAATCAACCAAAAGAACTGGAATCAAATTAATTCTGAGAAAGTTAATAATTTATTAAAGAAATTATAAGTTGTTTTGTGCCTTCCCTGAATCTCGGTGTTTATCGCGAGATGATTTAAAATTAACGTCAGATAACTCTGTTTGAAGGTTCCCACAGTTAAAAAGTTGGATTTTATAATATAAATGGTCGATAATAAATACAATCATTAATCATTCATATCGAAATAACAATTTGGTAACTAAGTTTTGTTCGGTATGAACCGAATTAAAAATTGTTGTTTATTTTAACGTAAGTACTTCTATTAATTTTCCATTTCTAAATGTATATTTTGTAAATAAGATAACATATTTAGTTTAGCACAATTTTTTCACACTTTTCCATAAGATAGTTCCTGAAATTAAAAGTTACAACGTACTTAAACGATTGCTTAAAGATAAAATGTTAGTCATTGCGACATTGACAAAAGTTTTAAATAAATAGACTTAACAAAATATGAAGTTATTTTACCATTATCATAAATTACCATCATGTATTATATTCATAATATTTTGACATTAACATCGTAAATAAAAATATTTTAGAAGGTGGAACTTACAGAGCGTATCGTGAGCCCATCCATCATCCTTCCCAAGGGCACTGGAACTGAGATTATAACTCATACACCGAGTATAAGCTGTCATTTTAATCAAACCCGTAATATTTATGTTATAGAATTGCAAATTACAGATGATAATAATCATCATCATCATCATAATCACCCCGTTTAATGTCCACTTCTGAACAAGGGCCTCTTCCTGGAAGGAGGGTTTTTGCCTTAGTCACCACGTTAGGCAGGCGGGTTGGTGACGTCCCCTGGTATACGCTTGTTATAGATGATGTATTAAGAATCAAGACCAACGGCTTAACGTGCTTTCCGAGGCACGGAGGATAGTCCCTCAACCAACCAGGCCCGGTAAGAAATCTTAGGATTTACACAAAGATTCTTGACCGGCATGGGGATCGAACCCACGACCTCCGAGACTCAAAGCGAGACTTAAACCGCTACTCTACGGAGGTTGTCCAGCTAATAATTGCTTTATATAACTAGCGGCCGGCCCTGGCTTTGCACAGATGTACTTTTATAGCCTATGTTACTCAGGGATAATGTGGCATTTAAACAGTGAAAGAATTATCGAAATCCGTTCAGTAGTTTTTGAGTTTATTCGAGACAAACTTACAAAAATGTAAAAAATCTTTCCTCTTTATTATATTAAATTATTATAGATAAAAATAAGGTTTACTAGTAGTGTTAAAACACTATTCTATCAGCTTAATGTATGCAAAGAGAAACAACAAAACTAAAGCGGAGATCACTTTCCTTACAAATTAGAAGGTTTCGTTGCCAGAAAATAAATTCTTTCTACAAAAATGCTCTCCGTAAATTTTCTTGTACAAATTATACTCGTGATACTGCGCGTTGCACTTTTTCTTTTGTACAGACGTATTCATTTACAAAGTGTTTCTGTGTCTTTGAGTATAGAATTATTTCAGATTGTTATCCATATATTTTAATTCATAGTATTTATGTGCGAGTGCATCGTGGCACTCAAATGAAACATATTTACAATTTATTAGTTTAATTTTACACAACACAAACAAATGTACGTACTGAATGATACCTTTACAGTAGCCATGGACGGATTGGTGGTCCATCATAGAAAGTCGTTATACAATTACCTAGGCATCATATATATATTCCTAGGTCGCATTGATCGCATGGATCATTATTTTTAGGAGTAAATCTTTATTTTCAGAAAAAAGTGTTTTTCATACAAAAATTTAAGCGATGGCACTTACTTCTAAACTTTATAATTTCACGAATGACCCAGTACATCGTAAGTGAACACATGTTTACTTAAAGTAAAAGGAATAAATTAGCGAGTAACAAAAACGTTTACCTGCGAGTACTAAATCCTACTTAGTGCTCGGTATTTAGTGGCTCGGCTTTTACTGTGTTTCTTGCTACACTGTGGCTTAAGCAGTGCTTCTTGCTACACTGTGGTTGTGTGTTAGTGCTAATGCACTCACTGCACTGCTAATACAGGCAGTGAGACATTTAAGATGGCCTCGAGGACGCGTCGAGGCGCGCGGCGGCTTTCCTTCGCCTCGACGCGTCTAGAATGGTTTATGTCGCTTTGTTGTGTACAGTTTCACTTGATAATAGATGCAACATTAAATGAAATTTCGCTATAAAGTAATGGACACCATAACACCGTCGATAATAAAATAATCAAAGCACAAAACTTAGACTATTCAATCATAGATATAAATATTATGTATTTTTATACCTGTCAGCTTTTAGACTAAAGCTATTAAACTACCTATTATAACAGCGGCAACAAGCAACCTAACTATTAATTTGACATACTTTATTTGTACCTAAGCCAAAATATGTTTTGACTATTTCTAAATAACTTTAATATGTTTATGTGAATAAAAACTGCGTCTGTTTGTTCTAAATGCTGTGTTGAATCGACTAAACACAAACAAGAGATTTTAAATTACAAACATTTTACAATTAAACATTCTGGGAAATTAAACTTAAATCGACGCTCTTATGGCAAGCAGCGACAGTAGGGGATCTCATATTTTAAAAAGGTTAACTCGATAAAGAATTAACTAATAGTATCATTTAAAATAGTCCAAGAAAGAAATATTTTACAGTCCGTACGTTACGAGTATGAACAAAAAGGAGGCAGTTTTTTAAACTCCCTTAGGATATGATGTAAAGAGGAAATTTGCTGTTAAGTATTATTATTATATCATAACCTATTAATCCGATGTTCCGAAAATATTATACGAGACTTAAAATCTGCCAACAATTTCCAGTACTTTGCGACATTCCCGCGGGACACAACAAAAGCGGTACATTAAAATTATAATGCCGTACTTTGGCCATTTTATTTATTATTTACTACATACAGCTAAACAAAATCTGTGGTTTGTTTTATGGTTGATTATTATACAGTATAATATATTTTTCCTTATAAGTAGATAGTACGCGGGGTGTCATCCGCGTAGCTCCAGATACAAGTAATGTAAGTATACGAAATCTATAAGCAAATACATCTGACAAACTAAGTAGCGGTTTACTATTAGAAATCGTTTGATCGTCACTAAGAACGAGATCTACCTGTTTATTTTCTTTCGAACAGGAAGAAATTCAAACATAGTTAGCACTAATGCCAAACCTTTTTGTAAATAATAAATATTCACAAAAAGGTAAATATTATAAAAGAATAGAATATAATATATTATATAAGAATATAAATATGATATAAGAATATTTATTATTTACAAAAAGATTTGGCATTAGTGCTAACTATGTTTTGAATTTCTTCCTGTTACTAAATAAATAACTAAATAAGTACCTAAATATGTACGTATTTTTATCGTTACGATTTTCACTCTTAGTCAGTAAAAAAAAGACATCTATTTTATACACATATCAGCCACTATATTTTCAAGACGGTAAAAAAAGTCACCCAGTATTAAGAAACGGTTCGCAAAACGACGATATGTTTTTCAGCGTTCTGTTTATGTGAACGGGACGGGTAATGTTAATGTTGGTAGTTTAATAAACTCAAATTAGGCCCGATTTTTCAATCGTCAGTTAAAAGTTGTCAGATGAATAAATTTAAAATTTTATATTGACGTTCTGTCAAAATTAAAATTTATTCCTCTGACAACTTTCAACTGACGATTGAAAAACCGGCCCTAACAGGAATGGCTGATTTGACTAGATGGCTTCCATTTATATATCATTTGCTAAACTCATAGCGACGCGAAGCGGGCATATTTTTTTTGATGCCTTCCTTTTTATATCACTACCTCTTTTTTTACTTACAATGTTTACGGACTAATAAGTTAAATATTTATATTTACATAATAAAAAAAATTTGGTACATTATGTGAGTACAATAATATGAACGAATGTTGATTAATTTCGTATTTTGTTTTGTGTTTATGTTATCATTTTGCGCTACAGCTTTTGCGTACTGTATACAAAAGTTTGTAGTAATTAATGATCCTCGACAATGGTAACGGCTTGTGGTCTATCGAACCAATGACCTCTAAGATCGAAGGCGAGCTTTATACCGCTACGTCACCGAGGTTGTCATAGCAATATATATAGGCGCAGAAACATGAAATAATAATGTTGTTTGGTTCTGGTTTTGTGTGTCATATTGACCTATTCAACTAACTCATTGTACGCACAAACTTTTTGTTCTCATTTATGGTTTCAAATTACCCTACAGAAATGCTTGGTCACTATTGTAAACACTTAAACAATGCACAATTCAGCGATGTAAATAAACTTATAAAGTAAAAGTGGGTCGTAACAACTACTAGCATTTACTAGATCGCTCGTAATGATCGAATTAAAGTTTAATATTATTTGCTGCCGGCGCCGTAACGAGCTGTTAACGACTATTTCATAAACGCGATCGATCGAATCGAAGGCTTCGTTCATTTCGCTCACAATTTGAATCGTTCGTTGGCTTCAATAAAACTACAAATCCAATTTATTTAGGTTCACCTTTCATTTGGAGCCATTGAAGCGTTTTGTAAGAAATTTTATATAATTTTTTGTTCGTAACAAAAGTACAATTTGATTAATGGAATAAGTGAGTTATAGGGCTCGACAGTGCACGTCAAATTGTGAATATAAAACTTTATTTATACATAGAGGTATCGAAAATCTATTCAAGGAATATTTTTGAAATTGCCTGCACTGGGGATTAATTTCCAGAGAGCAGAAATTCTCTTTAAAAAATAAAAATAAAAGTTGTCAGACATAGACCTACATGCAGACGTGATATTGCTAGGAATATGCGTGGAGGGAGTCGCCGTATATATGGCGAACACATTTCTATATGTCGATCATACATTCAGACGTTGGACTATAGATATTTGACAGAAAACCCATTAACATTACTTTGCGTTAACATATCCACCACACATCTGCACTTCTGTAACAGTGCCACACACTGGAAATGGCAAAGAGCCCCGAGGCCCACCAAGTCTCTGGAAAAACTAAATATGCTATGTTATATCAGCTACTAGTGACCTATATATATAAACCTTTCCCTTGAATCACCTGTGATTCAAGGGATGCTTATTTTTTGCTCAAAAAAGTGCGCTCGCCCCGTGAAGTAGCAAAAGCCTGGTTTACTAAACAATGCCGTGGAAAAAAAAAAAAGTCGCTCGGAGGCTTCCTCTAATATCGTCGTCGTCGCGCGGGTACAATCCTGCATTTTCCTGTATGTTACGATACAATACTGCAGTCACATACGCGGACTATGGTAAAAGTCCTCCTTGGGACTTAGTATTGTCATTCAGCGCAGCGCATTGCTGCGCTTTGTGCCAATCTTCTAGGCACTTTACCGGCGAACATCGATGCGGACACTTATCTCGACGCCCAAGGTGATATTTATTTATCTCTTCTTTTTGAATTAATATTTTGTTTATCTCTCTAGTTAGTGTTTTAGCAGATAGGTTAGGTTTACATTGGCTACTTTTAGTTTATATATGTATTATTTCTGAAATGATGATGTAAATAATTACCAAATATTAAATTAAATTAAGTTAACCTTATATAATCCATGCTGGTTGATCTAATTTCTCAAACTACGTGACTTATTATTATTATTATTTTGTGTATACTCGTTTTGCTCGCGACAATTTTTCAATTTTTCTTTTAATTTTATTGATAAAATATCTATAACAATATATTTTATTGATCTTTAGAATAACATTATAATAGAAGTATGTGACCATATAAAAATATTGTTCATAATTAAGTATCAAAAAATGCTTTAATGTGTTATGCTTTGTAAATAACGTATAACAAGCGCAAATTATTCGTCTACGTTACTAATAAACTATTTCTATTTCATAATAATATATACTCATACATTTTATGATTTAAATTATGTTTAACAAAAAAGTTTATAAAAAAATACCAAAATATTTACACTCATTTTTATTAAAGTAATCAGCTATATCACGAAGGTTATTCAATCAGATGCAGCACGTTGACCACACAAACACGTAGCCCCTCAAAAACATTTAAAACATTGCGCCGCTTACATTAGCAACTCATTAAAAATTCTCATTATACTGCAACGTAAAAGTGATACATTAAAAAGTGCTCTTCGAACAAACCGGATTTTTTCAACTATGAGCCGTCGTAGTTTTTTAATCACGTTACAAAGTTCCAGAGCTAACTAACTAACTAACTAGGCAACTGAAATTGGAAAAATAATAAGCTGGTGAAGGAGGGCGATAGAATGTACCAGCGATACAGAGCGAAGCGTGGGGTAGACGTGCCAGCGGGTACACAATTATTATTATTAAGGGATGATTTATCAATACTCCGATAATTATTATCAAAGGAGCAAATTTTAATTGTAGCAGAATTTTTATACAAACCTGTAAAAATAATTAAATGTATATTCTTCTGATTTGATAGCGTTTAATTTAGATAATGAAGTAAGGACTCTGTGTGCCTTTTTCGATCTTAAAAAAAATAATGCTATTCAATAAATAATAATTAAATATGTCCAAAATGTCGCATAAACTGCTGCTTAATATATTTGTATAACAAGAAATTTTCTCTCAAAATATACGGTTGTTGATCCTCCGTTGAAAACTAAAAGTTTGCTAACAATTTTTGTGAAAAAGTTGCGAAAACTCCACCATTTATCTCATAACGTTAAGCAGCTTACCGTTTGCAGTTTGAACGTGATAAGTTACGAATGAACCCTACAGTACTTGATATATTATACTAAAGTTTATGTACCTACTTGAAAGTAAAAAATAAAGAGCTAATGTAAACGTTTACTTGTATTGGCTATAATAATAAGAAATGGTCAAAAGATTGTTGTCGAAGATGATTTTTGATGCGGTCAGCCATGTTGGTTCATGAATAGGCGTATTGTATGTAACGATAAAAAAATCCGTTCCAATTATGACTATTCCATGACCATGAAGACACTGAATCTGGGTGCACGGCCGCGGCAGTGCCGTTCCAAGTCAAGTAAGAAAAAAAAAAGTTGCACGGCCGTACCATTTTTTTCTCGAAGCAACTCAGGCCATTTTCGCCTCCCTATAACTTCGTTGTGGATAAAGGCCTGAATTTGAATAACCAAGCACTTCGCTATTAAAATAATCATTTTAATTTAATATAATGTGTATTATTGTGAGATACATTCTGTTTTTATCCGATGGCCAAGTTAATATATTATTTAAAACTTAAAAATTAAAAACTTTGATATGGTCATAATAAGATTCTTTTAGGTCAGCGAATTACTTAATATCTTAAGACAGAAGGTCCCTTAAAAATAGACTGAATAAATTAACCGACTTGGAATTACATAGATCCCACAACTTTTTACGGTAAAATAACTGCGTTACGAGACTTGTGGTTTTTCACAAGTATGTTTTTGATGGCAAATTTTTGTCCAGATCAATGGATAATCAACTTATAACATATGAAGGATTAAACACACAACTACATCATCATATGATTAAAATTGTGAAATAGTTATATTATAAATTAAAAACGCTTTTTGTGTGGATTTAGCGGCGGAAAATTAGTTTTTATAGCACAATGATACGCCAATTAAAAATACAACTCACGTTAAATACTTAAAAGATAAATATATGAGTGACTTTTTTAATTGAGATTCAAAATTAAGACCAACGGCAGGATTCGAACCTGCATCCTAGGTATAGCCCCTAATGCCTTAAAGATTCGGCCATGGTGAAACCCAACTGGTCATAGAAATTTATCAATCTCTTCTATACATCATCATCATCATACAAAGTATAACCAAAGTCGCTCCCCGCTGTCGATAACGATATAAGAAATCGATACAGTGACTCAAGAAAAAGCATTATATGTTTAATACATGCATAATATAGTAGAGGAACACTGAAAATTTTAGAGGTTTCTAATTTGATGTCGTAAATAAACACTTTTTTTTCGCTTACATTGCAAACGAGATAGATCAAAATAATGTACTACAGTATTGTACACCTTAAAGTGGTCTACACAAAAGTCCGCAATGGTATATGTCTATCCCTGAGGAAAAGGGATTTGGAACCAAAATTTACTGTTTACGAGAAATAATGGCTTATTTACGAAGTGATTTTAAGCAATTCAGAATTGATCCTTAACTCATGAAGTACCTTCAATACATTTTGCATTTAATACGAATCAATATGGCCCTTTACAACATGCAATTATAATGAATATTTTCGAAGATATTACAGATTTCAAATGCAGGAACATAACTGGATATAGCGGTTACGGCACCAGTACCCGCAAGGGTGTCGGGGCGAAGCCGGAACGGGTCGTTTATAATAACAAGTCTCTAAGGGCGCGTAGTAAATTTTTCAGTTAAGTATTATATTTCAGTAAATAAGTAAATATTCTATGCGTAATTAATAAATAATTTATTATATAAGAATAATAGCAGAACTTAAAAATATTGTAAGGGGTAAATGGCCCTTCACTCCTCAATGTCTCTTGCTTCTATATAAAATCTCTTTCTTTTCATAGCTGTTAATGCACTCCGTGATTACGTACAAGCATAATTAATTAATCTTTCCTTACACAAGGAATAATAAATTAACTACGTATATTAATACTGGAGTAATCTTAAGTGCTTTATCTTACATTAGACACAAGATACATATATATGTGTTATACTATGAACTATGAGTTATTACTTCGACTGAGTTATATTCCGATAAGTTTGTTTGGTAAATTAGACATGGTAGGATATATAGCGTCTAGTTGGAGAACAATATACTACAAATACCTCGGTACTGTGACAGTTGTCGTAGTGGAGTGCTATATAATACTATTATATGTTTAACGGCGCTGTTTTGTACACTTCAGTACTGCTCAGAACTTTGTCCTTTGTGATTGGAAATGGTGCTAAATGAAACTATCTAATGTTTTTTTTGTACAATATAGAAAGTAATACGTTCAATATAACACATTTCCGATTTCAATAACATTCAACCCGCGATATATTGCCGCATCACGGAGACTCGTAGCGTTATGTTTAGTAAAACTGTTGTTGAACCTTTGTTAAAATGGTTTTGTGATATTTTACTATAGAATTAATTCATTCCAAATAAAGCATGTTATTATATAATTTTATTGCTGTTTATAGACTTCCGTTTCACTTTAAATTTGGTAAAGGTTTAGTAAAGGTTTAAAAACTTTTTTTTTACTAGCTCAGTTTCGCACTGACGCAGACGAAAACAAAGCTGGACTGTATATTTTTGCCGTATTCACCTGATGTATTTTTTCGCACTGGTTCATCCTTTCTCCACATATAGCACATGAGCATATCAAGTAATTTGTTAATCTTCCACGCAATATTAATTAAATGGATTGTATATAACAGATACGTAGCGGGAACAAAGGAGCAGTCCAACGTGAATAAAAGCAAAGAGCGCGAGTAGTTTATGACCTGGTTTAAAACAGAGGAATAAAACTTGTTCCGCAGGGGTCAAACAGATATCTACTGCGAGCGTAACGTTGGAGCTGAGTTAGTCTTTACTTATATTGCAAGGCTTTATTTTTTACGGTCACATGGACGTATTGGTACAACCGTCCCGTTCCTTTTGACTATAAAGTAAGTTAGTGCACCTGTGTTTCAGCACACGGTTAGCGGTTTTAGCCGCGTTACTCGGCTCCAGTGGGTCGGATCGCGATGTTTTGAAGCCCTTATATAAATCCAGTTATAAACTATCAGCGTGAAAACTTTTAGCAAAAGTCGTTCAGTAGTATATGTGTAAAAGTCGTTCAGTAGTATTTTTGTAAAATAGTTACTTTCGCGTTTATAATATTAGTAATAATAATACGTTCTACGCAAATCTTCTCAGAGTTGTCGCCATGGTGGAAAGCGGTCGGGAGGATTATCATTTTTTTAATATTGCTATGAAATGTCTTATTGCTACTTTTTACCGCTGGAAAGAATTCGAACTATTTCGCAATTACAAAGCTATGTTTTACTGATGTAATATTGTTTTATGTTTATACGAGCACGGGAGATACCTTCATCTTCATCTTAAAACATTGAAATGAAGATGACCTTGCTCAGCTGGTTTATTGAACATAGCCGAAAGTTTAATCCCCTCACTTACTTTTGACAATAAAGTAATGAAGTAGATATATTAGATGTCTCGTCGACATCATTAATTTGGGTTCTTAACCTTTACACGACGGCCTCGATTAACACTGTAAATTGGCTTTATATATTTTAACATTTTATTTTTGTTTCTAATTAATACCTTTGTCTAGCGCGTCCTCATAATTGCATACAAACGTTATCGTACAGATTTATATTTAAATTTATAGACAATTTTACTTGTTTTATTTGTTTATATCTGACCTGGCAAATGACCCCTACTACCTAATATTAATTGGAGCATCACGGTTTAAATACAATGACAGCCTGTGTCAGTATAGTAAATGTACAGCCCTAGTCGCTCTCATCCTGCCAGCCCTTAGTATATAAAGAAGTGCGGTGTCCGCCTTAAAATATACCACCGCATATTTTACCATAGGTTTCGTAAGAGAAAACTAAGGGACATACAGCTGATGGATCGGTAGCAGCATCTCCAAGCTACTTACCACGTAATTGCGATCGTCAATCCGCCTGCCAAGCGTGGTGATGATCGCAATATCCCTCAATGACCCTAGCTCACTAAGGTCCATTGAAGAGGAGGCCCATGTTCAGCAGTGGATGTAAACGGACAGATACAGCAATATATTATTATTTAGTTCCTATGCATTGCTTATTATAACCTCATCACCCAGTTAGTATACAATTATTAGTGAAAATGTGCAAGTCCATGTAGATTTCTATCACAATATCTGGTTGGAGTATCCCAGTGAATGGATGAGTCCAAATGTAGGTAGGTTTCCGACGGGTGGCAGGCGGGTTCTCGATCGCATTATATCGTAATACTCAGGAAAATTGCTTCTGGTTGAAGGTTAACGTTTTTCGACCAACCACACTCTGTATTGAATCGTGATTTTACCCAAGGATTTGTTGTCTGATGCGGGAATCGAACAATACGACCTCATAATGAGACTTATACCACTAGGCAACAGAGATAGTAAACAATAGGAAATCACAATGAAATAATGGCTGATATTCGTTCAGAAACACAATAAAGTAATCTTAAAAAAAAAGTAATAGTTTAGTAGCTGATTGCACAACAATATTACATGAAAATCAATTTTAATTTATCATCAGCCCGTATAACATCCACTATTGTACATTGACCGCCTCCTGAGGGAAGGGTTTGCCATAGTTACCTACGCTTGGCAGGCGGTCTAGTGACCGCAGTATTATGTTGTATCAAACAAAAAAACGTGCTTCCTGAGGCACGGAGAGTACCTAATCCCTTAACCAACCAGCCCAGAAAAGAATTCTTAGGTTTGTCACAACATTATACATAAAGTTAAGCCATGAAGTTTGCCTTATGCAATTTAATTTTACATCTCAGAAGCATAAGAATGGATGAACTTATACTGCGGAAGCATTTGGTCGTAAATGCCAGTTTACGATTAAGGCAAATACGAATATTGGCACATCTGACCTTAGGTTTCTGAACTCTAGAATTGTATCCGTTAAATATTCGTCCAACTAGCACTATTCTTCATTTGAACCGGTTCTTGACAACGGGTCGGTGTCGCAGTTCCGTGCAATAATTACAGCGGGAGATTATTTCAGTAACGAGGACATTTAAATTACACCACCGGAGATCGCGCACCTGCACTCATGTGTCTCAAATATATACTTGTAGCACAACAAGCTGCAAAAAGTACATGTTTACAAAAAATAAAGGATATGTAGTTGCATAGATCTCCTCAGTAGTATAGCGTTGAGAGTTCCTCGTAGATCAGTTAGGATTCAATATCCTCTTCACATAGCGCTCAGTACTACCAATTATAGGAAGAACTCCTTCTTTCTTAGATCTGCGAACTTTATTAACAAACTCGATTTACCGGAATTAGACGTATTCAATACGAGCCCAGCTTCTTGTAGACATGGTCTCAAAACAGTAGCATAAATCGTTGTTAAATAGCTATAATAACTGTTTGTTTTCCAATAAAAAAAAAAATTAGGTCCGATGAAAAGCACCTTAAACACGTATTGCTTATTTATGATATCTCTGCTATTAGTTTCTGTGGATATTGCAGTATTTATCATATTCAAATTCTATGTAATTAAACCATTAACATAACATTAATGTAGTTGCATGTGTACTTTTTGCAAATATCCATTAAAATAGTCTTACCAAATCATCAGCAACAGCCCGTTCACGTCCACTGTTGAACATGGGCCTCCTCTTAACCGACCTTGGCAAGCCAGGGTCGTAGAGGGATATTGCCATAATCACCACGCTTGGCAGACGGATTGGTGATCGCAGTAAGATGTAAACCTTGAGCTAATAGATGCTGCTGCCCATCCATCAGCCATATGTCCCTTAGTCGCCTTTTACGACACCCATTGGAAGACATGGGGTGGTCTATTCTAAGCCGGAAATCACACGGTAATACATCACTACACTTACCAAATAATACATCACTATTTTAGTGCTCAGATTTATTCTGACTAACGGACCAACGCACAGCCTTAACAACGGTAAATATTACCGTCGAACCTGAAACTTGAGGGGTGTATTTACTCACATCCGATAATACAGGATTTAAATAAAATCTTCTTCTTAGAGTATGAAAAGGTGAGGCCGCGGCTCGTTATAATGAATATTGAAGACGCTGGTGTCCGCAGTAATCAACCATTATTTTGTAACATATTTAAATGTTTCCAGTTACTAGTGTTATATCTTAGTATAATGAAATGACGTCATGAAAACTGCACTCCCGTTTTATAATCTAAGTTTGTTGGCTATATAACGGATTATGACTATTAACTAAGTAGATTTAGTTATTAAGAATGTTGCAGAAAGTTTACTTGGAGCTGCTTCGGTATAGTCTTTCAATGTTGTATGATAATCACAAACACTCTTAGTACTTTGTTTACTTTAACTGGAAGCAATTGTCACTTAGATTTCAGATTGTGTATTGACAAAGTTGACCGATGTCCTGAAGATTGCAGCTAGAGTATTGGAGACAGCGCACACTGAGATCCTATGTCCAGCATTGAACTCCGATAGGTTTATCTGAGTCCACCACTGAACATAGCAATGATGAAATGATGAAATGCAAATGTATTTTCCTGAAATAAGAATAAGTATTAAACTTTCAAAAAGGACAAAACATCATCCCGAAGTTCCTTAGTCTTTCCTCTCCGGGTGTCACAACCACGTAGGTAGATATAGTGAGTCTCGTAGGAAGCTAGGATAAGGTCCGGTCGGCCTCACGAGGCCAGGTAAACGACGCGTTCTATGCTTCCGAGAACCGATCCCTGCCCGTGCTGGTTGATTTTAATTCTTTATATTTAATTCACGACATTTTAACTATCGTATGATATAGGAGCGTTGGTACATATTTTAATTAATAATAATATAAAATGAATATATATACGAATATATAATAAAACGAAATTTCAATGTAATCTAATTTATTAGTCAAGATTTTTTGACATTATCATTTTGTTTGACTTATAATAAACGTTTTAATTTTATTTTCTACAAAGTGGTTTTAATTAAACCGATTGTTCCCGTAAGCGTTGGTCAATCGCCGTTTGAACTGATCACCCAGTAGGCTGATACACTAAACTTATCGATACTACGAATGTTTCCAGATGCGGACACATTGAGAAATAATATGCAAATGTAGATATAGACCAGTTGGCCGAGTCCATTGTATTTTTAAACACGAGAAAGTACGCTACCATATTTTTCTCAGATACAGGTTTTTTTAGGCTAAGAAATAGGGTTCAAGTAGGTGTACTTTGTTTAGTACCTATGTCAATAAATATCACGAGACAAATATTTTGATTTGATGTATTTTATGTATTTCATAAATAATATAATAGTATTTCGAGAAATCTGTGCGTCTTTAACATAACGGCTGACGGAGACGGGTAAGTAAATGCTCTCTTCCTCTATACCCAGTGCTCAAGTAACAGGCGACTTCTCCAACGTCAAATTTTAAGGCCACTTGACTTGGTTGAGTGCTCGTCAAATATACGACAAACGACTGCTCCGACAGTTTACGAGAACTAACTTTCATTGACGTTCCAATATTCGTTTGGAGGAATATTACCCAAGTTAATGTACCCACAACTATATACTAAAAGTTATAGCGCCGATTTCACTTCGATCGAATGACTTTCCTTCAATGGCACATTTCGTAAATATCTGTACACTACATTAGCGACAAATGGCTTGTTTTATGTGCTAATGTGCTCGCATGTGGAGGATTTTATGATTGTCAGAGAATAAGAGTTTTTCTTAATGTTACCTTTACAATGCGTTCATTGTCGGTCTCCCTGTGAAGCGATTCTTCGTACCAGAGTGTTCGGTCAGTCCATATAAGATTAACTCCCGAAACACATTATTAAACTTTCTTTGCAAATAGTTTTTAAGGTTCTGAACAAACAAAATGTTAAAAACCTTAAATCAGTTGTCATATCTTTTTTCAAAGAGTTTTAATTATTTATTCATGTGGACGGTGAAGAGCTAAAATATTGCGTGCTTTGTACAACCCAAGGTCTACCATTGAGTACGTGTTGAAATTCTGTTTCTGTTTCACCCTAGGTTCGGATTTGATTCCCAGGAGGTAGTTAGTAATGTGTCACCCGTACCTGTTAAACGGTAATCAAAGCCTGATATAACGCGTTGCCCTCATTATATACTATAGCCTAATAATTTTATTAGGCTGTAGTATTCTGCACCGACTGTTATGAAGGCATTCCTGGTGCCTCATTACCAGTGTTCAGAACAGCCCCCGAGGGGTTTTAGTAGATAGTTGCTCTCCTCGCATGATTATCATTTTCAATGGAGAGGGAAGTCTTAGATACCCCGCTCCTAAGCCAGTGGAGATAACTAATGTCGGGGGACATTAGTCCCCCCCTGCCGAAAAATAAAAATGTTGTGGCATTCTGTGAAGTTCTCCTTACGAGTAGATCATAGACCATACTAGCGCTATGCTATCCCTCTTATTACATATGCGATGACGCATTGATGTTTTCTGTCCTAACAATATAATATTCAACAACAGTTTCATACCAAATATAAGTTTGACACGACCCTAAATAAGTTAGAAAGTATAAGCGGAAGTGTGTGACAAAGCGTCCCCAGTACAAAGGCACAAGTCGCATCGCCACTGAATTAGACAATCACTTCTCACGGCAACTTCGATAGCTGTAATGAAAGCATATCGAATGAAACTATATCCATTTAACTTGCCGCCAACTTGAGGTAGGCGAAGGAAATTCATTAATACTAACGCTTTAATACTTAATGCTATGAGCAAAAACCGACTTCATCCCCTAGATAACAGAGTTCATGCAACGCGTAAAACTTTTCTCGAACCGATGCAGTATGAACGATAAAACTCAAGGGAAATTAAACTGTGTAACTTTGAGTACAAGATATATTTTACGGTGAGGTTTTCATCAGCAGATGTGCATTGCACGCAATAACTCGTGGGTAGACGTCGGGGCCGCACTAAGTGCACAAAGAGTAATTTTATGAGAACATAAAAACGTTCGCTATGGAACTACCGGACTTTACGTTTTGTTCAATCGAAACTTTTGTTGTGGGGTTAGTTTTTCCGTTGAAATCTGCGGGAATGTTTTAGCTGAGTTCTTTTCTCGAAATATTTTCGTGTAAACGTAGAAGCTGCGCGTGGATGGTACCGGCGGATTAGTGGTAACGGCTTCTAAGACCGGTGTGGTGTCCTGGATTTGATTCTCACCTGGAACAATTATTTGTGTGAATCGCGATTAGGTGTACTGAGTCTGGGTATGCGTGTATCCGTGAATTAAGTGTTAACAAAGTGCAGGAGTTGTCAATAAAAATAATATGTCCAACCCTTTTTACCCCCGTAATATTTGTATTTCGCAAATCACTTACGTGCTACCCCGGTACAAAATTAAAGAATAGCACTAGCACCTAGCACCTCATCATTAAGTATAGACTTCCTCGATAAATGAGCTGTCTATGACTGAAATACTTTTTCAAATCGGACCAGTAGTTCCTGAGATTAGCCCATTCAAGCAGACAGATAAACAAACTCTTCATCTTTATCTATATTAGTATAGATATAGATATAAGTAGTTATTAACAACGTCAATACGTTACCTCGACAAACATCCACATAATATAGAACTAATATGTTATTGGCTTCAGATATTGTTCGTACATTCTGAACTCATTTACTTGCTCATTTCCGGAAGCTATTGAGGAAACCACTTATTCTATTGAGTAAACCAACATATCTCGGATCGATACATAATACATGAATAATGCGTTAATAATGAAGTAGGATAACTGATTGTAATAATATACCTATACTTTTATTACAGGAGACAGAGCCTCGTGGTGTAGCAGTATAAGCCCCGCTTTAAATCATGGAGGTTATCTTTCCGGGTCTGATTGGTTGAGGGACTACTCTCCGTGCCTCGGGCATCGGTAAAAACGCTAAGCCGTTGGTCCCGTTTGTTATAATATTGACTATAACAATCGTATACCAAGGAACGGGCAGCAGTGTTTCTTTGTTTACTACGACATAATACTGCGGTTACCAACCCGCCTGCCAAGTGTGGTGACTAGATCAGATACCCTCCCTCGGAACAATGCTCAAGTTCAGCAGTGGACGTTATAGAGGTTGATGATTATAATGATGATTTTTTTCATTTAAATATATAAAGAATGTAGATGCCTCTGTCTAGCTCCTCTGTGTAAAAGTCGTGATGCTATATAGCTACTTGCCACACAGTGGCGCATTGCATTGGAATTGGTTCATCTAATGAGCAGCTGCATAACCACAACTTGGCTTAATTGGATTATTGCAGATGATGTTACACGTACATTGAAAACTGCGGCAGATCTTACGATGCCAATAACATACATTCACGCATATTTCCCATAGGCAGAGACAACCTTGCACCTCTTCTACATTTATTAATCTCCTCATGTCCTTCGGTTTAGAGTACATTAAACCCGATCTTCCTTAAGACCGACCTCGATTTGAACGTGGAACGTATTCGTTGGTCTTCCTCTTCTGACACTTCCGTTCACATTTACTTTCTTTAAATAAAAAAACTAAAACCTTTAAAGAACAATTTGATAAACCAAAAATAGTTTGTTTAAGTCTCAGAACTACTAATAATAAAATAATAATATTTTAGCCAGTACGAACAAAACTTACTTTACTTTACCTTCAGCCCATTTACGTCCACTGCTGAACATAGGCGAGGCATGGTCGTTGAGGGATAATGCCGTTATCATCATTCTTGTCAGGCGGATTGGTGATCGCAGTAAGATGGGAGTATCTTTGAGCTGATATATGCTGCTGCCCATCCATCAGATGAATGCCCCGTAGTTGCCTTTAACGACACCCATAGAAATACATGGAGTGGTCTATTCGAAGCCGGAAACCACACGGCGTAAAAGAGAAGTATTGCTTAGGGATATCATAAAATGTATTTTTCATAGATATTTGCTTGTGAATCTTCCATTCCTTACATTGAATATTTTAAGTCAAAAAGTACTGATATGATCTCAAATAGAAGTAAGTTATTCAATAGCTGTGTTATTCACAGTGGTAACGTAGTTTTGATATATATTTCGTACGCGAATAAAACCACGCGGAAGAACTCGTAGTTGCTGCGGTAAGTCTCCTATTGTACCCCGGTGGCTTAATGGTTACGTAGTGGCTTCTGAGACCTGGTGTTCTGAGTGTGGGTGTGCTTAATGATGTGTTTGTAAACTTTCTCGTGACACAGGGATATAATTCCCTAGTGAGGGAGTTGTCTTCAAAAAAAAGAACGATAAGAAAAAATATATTCATTCCCACCTTAAGCCTTAATGAGGCCTGTGTTAGTAACTGCACCCTTCATGTTATTGTTAGAGAGATTCCAATAGGACGCCGACATATCTTTATATAAGTTAAAGGGATTTCTCTTCCAATCACGGTAATTAAAAGCGGCATTGTCTGCGAGTCAAAGGGTGAAGGGCCAGGCCTGGCGCCATAATTACCGGGCGCCCTCTAGCGGAATAATGTGTCAACCCTGTTTGTTAGTATCTTACCTGTTAGAAGAGTATCGAGAACGGAAGATAACAAGGGTCAATTATGAATGGTGATTGATAAAATATTTGAAGTGACCATTATTGAACACGATTTAGTATAATTCATGAATTCTAAAGAATTCGATTTGACTTCTCTTCGAGACAAAATAAAATGGTTAAAAGATTAGCACTTAGGTATTAACATACATATTTTGTACTTGTCAATTATATACAATGAAAAAATATTAATATAATTAAATACAAAATATGGTAACTAAAATTATTGAGGATTAATTAATTTAGTCTAGCATCACGTCATAGATATAGTAATAACAATAATTAATTTTATAATTGAATCTTAATTTAATTTAGCTGTATAGAAAGGAGGCACGTTTCTAAACAATATTTGTATATATACGCGACACACGTGAGGGCACCCTTAATGGGTTAAGACCACGGCTCAGGGCATGCAAGGCACTTCGCGTTGTTGCTTCTTATTTTATATTATAGCGATGTTTCTAACATTGATTTTATAATAGTCAATAACATACTTATATTCTTTTATTGACACTCTTCTTCCAAAGCTAGTACTTGTGTATTTTTCTAAAAACAATGCTTTTGCTGTTTCTTGGATAGGCCTAATAATAAAAGACCAGATTCAAAACAGTACAATGTCAAATATAAAATTATAAATATTGTGTGCTTAATTATTTCAGTTAATGAGGGCATCTCACTGAAATAAAAATCTAAAACGATTTTACAAAAATCGTTGTTACACGAAAGTAAAGCGACACATAAAATCTTATATCATAAATCGTCGTCAAATTTGAAACAAACAAACAAACCGATAAAGTGAACAATATCATTGTGAGCAACATCACTGTAACATCCGCGCAGTTACCAAATCAGCTCAACTTGTAACAAAACAAATTGCTCGTCAACAGAAAGCTTAACCCGGGTTACAAACAAGGTTCTCTTACTTTGGGGTAATAAAGCTGCTACTAGCGGGACAGCGCTGTCCTGTAACACTAATGACACAGTGCGGGATTGAAGCTGAAACAGTAACTCAACTATGCTAACGTTATTTCAAAGTTGTGTTTATAAACTTGGTATAAGACGGATCTGTCCGAGATTAGATTAGTGTAGAAGTTACAGTGCCTTAGAAGTGAAACAGTAACTTAACTCAAAATAAAATAGTAATATTTTCTAAGTTAGTTTTATGTTAGTTACATTAGCTACTTTTATTTTTATATATGAAAAATTCAAGAGATAATTCGAAATTGGGAAATAATGATATTGAACTCATTATACATTAAGAGTGGTCATATAATAAGTAAAGTCATATGAAAAAGTGACGTTTATTGTCACATAGATCAGGAGATACCCTGGAGATCTAAGAGACTCCGAAGGTGTTTTCAATCAATGTGACTTTGCGAGAAGGAAGTCACTTGTTAAATTCACGACCTTTAAAAGAAGACGGCAAAAAGTGTACGATGAGCTGGCACTAAAACTGATAATCAGTGACATAATTCTTGCTGTTTTATGATCACATGATAATGATGATAAGCTGATCGACAGACGGTGCCATCTCCATTATATGAACTGCGTGTATTTGCTACTTTAGCTGTACAACTGCAGGGTTGAGTCACTGCGCACCAATGCTCCCCAGTACTTATTGCGCTAGCGGCGACTGTGTCCACGCGAACTTTACAGACGCTTGCGGTGCGGAGATAACTTAGCTATAAACTATATAAATTATAGTTTGTGTACAAAATATATTACAATTTTCAATGCAACTCCATTCTTTGCGTAATAGCTCGAGTTTGAGATTGTTTGTCTTTGTGACGTCATCGTCTAAATTAACTCGTATGACATAGAATTGGTTCTAAGTAGTGTATCTATGAATAAACTTAGTCCGTGTCCTTTGATCCTTGATATAAAGGTTGTTGCACTTTAAACTTTAGAATGTGAATTGTATTTAAGTGAGTTCATGTTTTACAGTTATTTTGAAGTAAGATGCTTTTGATATATCATCACGTATCATTATGTAAAAAAGGCAATAGCAATAACGATCTAACGATTCATCGCTAAACGTAATCAAACATCGACATTGGATGTTTACGTAGCATTGTGAGAAACATTCGATCGATAAAACATAAAGCATTTCAATTTATATTTAATAAAATATGATTTTATTATATTGTTTGTGTATGTGATTAGATATTTCATTATTATAGTAATATAATATAAGTAACATTGTTTATTACATAAAACATATTAGTCTTCAATATTTCTATTAACCACAAATATATTTTTGTGTGAAATGTGTACTAATTAATTAGTCAAGATTTTTTTTTCTTTGTATCTTTTTGTCATTGTATTTGACTTATAATAAGTACGATCGATTCGTCTACATTATCAATAAATAGACTAGTGCCGAAGCCTTTGAAAATAGTTAAAAATGAAAAAAAATATATAGTTGTATGAAACCCATTGCAAGAAGAAGAGAATATAACAAAAATTAAAGAAAAAATAAATTACGGGCGATCTGATGTTGAGAAGTGGTAAAGGGTTAGTTTTTAAGGGTAAAAAAAGTTACTCTCGATTTCCGACAAAACTACAAGTCCTATGGAAAAAAGTTAAATAGCAAAGTTGTAGGTAATAAAAAGATCTACAACTTTCATATTTACACTTTTTACCTTAACCTCCAAAATCATGTGAATCAAATCATGGTTTTTTATTATTATCTTTTACAAATCTTGATTTTTTTTCACGAAATTTGCTGAAAACTTTCCTGAGTATGTCCTAAACATACAAAATTTTTTTTCATTTAAGAATTATTATTTTTCTCCTTATTTTGACTCAAAAATCGAAAAATGACCCTAATTTTCAATCGAAAATTCTCACGTCAAAATATCTGCTTTTTTTAAAAAGTCGGTATGCTTTTTGTTCTTTGACATCTCTACTTTTTAATGGTATAAAAAATGTACATTACTCCTGTAAATTTTTTCATAAAATGCAAAAAACAAAAAATACTCGAATCGTTTTTTTTTTTACTTTATGTACAATTATGACCTATTTGTTAAAATGTATACTTTAATTAC
Organism: Nycteola revayana; assembly: GCA_947037095.2. Classification (NCBI taxonomy): domain Eukaryota; kingdom Metazoa; phylum Arthropoda; class Insecta; order Lepidoptera; family Nolidae; genus Nycteola; species Nycteola revayana. Next base: position 301,752 of record OX344857.2, on the reverse strand, counting down.
TCGAATAACGTAAGATTTCACGATATTTCGATGAATACTATTCATATTACTATAATTTTGTTTGGTTTCATAAAATACCCTGGTCTAAAACGTTTTCATTTCATTTCATTTAACGTGCATAAAAAGTCAAAATAAATTATTTTCTTTAATCTGAGATTTAAAGTATCCCACAATATATTTTCAAAAATAAACATGTTAGATTAGGGAACAAAAGGTTTTATTAACGTCGCGTCGGGTACAAAATCAGCAACCTTCGAGTCAGGTCGCTATTGTTCTGGCGAGCCTCGTAGACTCGCGGCAGTCGCCAGTACATCACACTATTGTACTAGTCCGGTTAAGCACAGCACAGACCGTACAGACGACCGACCGACCTCGCTCCTACCGGGGGCTGGGGAACTACATAAAACAAATAAGAAGACCATTGCAATAATTGTTGAAGTTTGACAACTTCATGTTTCGTTATTTTACTATAAAACAACAACAGTATGCAGTTACATTAACATCAATGTTAGCAGATTTAATTTAGGAACTGCATTATTAAACTTTATTTTATAAGTGATACCTATACATTTTAAGTCATGATACAAAAGTCTAAAAGACTATTACGTCTCAACTGGAGTAGGGTCCAATGAAGATCTATGTCAAATGTCATACCATGTCCAACACCACGGTTTATACCGCTAGGTTAAAGCGGTGTTCATATAACCCTTTAATATTAGATTCAAATTAGCTTCAGAGATTTGTCTAAAGCTTCCTAAACCCGGCCGGCCCCCATATATAATTTCACGGGCGACGGCTTCAGAAATTCAGCAAATTTACTGGCTGCCCTCCCCACCAGATATATTAGTTTGTGAGCTTCGGGGTTGTGTGCTCCTCTCCGCACCAGTTCACTTATTGAATCTTTAGTTATGGACTCGCGACCCAAACAGGAACCTTGCTATGTTCAGCGGCTTGCTCGTTACAAATAACTCATACCGATTACTATTTGGAAAGCTAAATCTGTTGGAAAATATTAGTTTCAGAATAAAATGTAGGCGATAGTCATTTCACACATGAACACTTAATGTAATCAGAATATAAGTGTGACATATGTGTTAATTGGCTGCTATTATGAATGAAAATATGTTTTATTTTTTATACCTAGTCTTATTTAAGAGTATCTTGCACAGGCGTGAAGATCATAAGGCGGACTTGCATTCTTTCGGTTTTGTTACTACAGGATTAGTAGGCACTAGTCTTATGTTGGAGGGTAAGTGCAAGTAGTTTATACAAGCTTCCGCGCGCGGTTTCACTCTCGTAATTCCTGCTCCCATATGAACTTGATAATTAAATATATATAGCCTTTAGCATGCCTCGATAAATGGGCTATCTAACACTGAAATTATGCTCCAAATCGAACCACTATTCCTGAGATTTACTCTTTCACGCAAATAAACAAACAAAGAAGCCCTTAAGCTTACCTATATTAGTAAATGTTAAAACAAACATGTCTAGAACTGCAGGAACACACATAAGTATAAATGTTATGATATACTAAACACTTTTCCTTCCTGTGCAAAGAACGGTGCAGGAAACAAAAAGCTAATTCTATTTTGGAAATAATATGCTAAAACGTCGCATATTGTACGAGTTGGAACATTATTTTATACGATAATGACTTACAAACACCGAAATAATCCCAACAAAGGCAATATGCAGTTACCTCTACTTTACTATTACTCTATTGCGTCGTCTACTTTGTTAATAGCCTTTCCACTGTTCCAAATGCATTCTATTTTGATTCTTACCAAAATGATTATAAGGCTTATTTTTTGTTTTAACTGGAGATGAAGATATGCGGGTTTGTGATTAAGGATGCCGATTAAATATGAAAACTTTTTTCATATAGTTTTATAGCTTAGTTATAAAAGACGTCGTATCTGGTATTAAAGTGAATTATCTAGTTACTTTATGAATTATAGAGACAATTAGGTAATAGTTAAATTATCGTCCTAGTTACAGAATATAACAAATCTAACACTTTTTAATGTGAAAAAGATATAAATCATATGTAGTATCAAACAAAGTCGCTTTCCGCTTTCTCGCATCTTAAAACTACGCAACTGATTTTGATGCGATTTTTAAATAGATAGAGAGGAAGGCGTGCGTATATATTATAATACATCAGCATTGCACCCGTGCCAAGACGGGACGGGTCGTTATATTAAACAAAGTATCATTGTATTCGGAACAGCGACGAAGATAATTTTCGATTGTTATTCTATATTCTATGAAATTATAGTGTAAAAGCCTTGTATAACAGTAATTAATATTCAAAATCTGAGTTCTTGCTGCCAGAATACAAATGAACTACGCTAGAGAAGTATTTGATCACAAAGACTTGTTCAAAGCCTTGTCTAGTTCGTCTTTAATCTGAGCGAAATGATTATTGTTACCACAATATGTCTCGTAAACACGGCGCCGACGTACGGACAGATTGCAACATTTTCAATAAGATTACGTTCGTAGTGTCACGTAATCGGAATGTTGATATGACGACAAATGTCGCCTCGCTGTGTTTGAGTTGGCAATTCTATGGCATTTGTAAATTATTTAATATTCCATCAGTATAAGACATGTACATAAAGTCGGTTTGAATCACTTGCATTAGTATTTCTTTCATAATTTAAGAAGTCCATCTGCGGTAACAACGAACTTTACTCACTGTACTCATACAGTGCAATCAAATATAATTATAGATGAAGGGTAAATTATTTAATCTTCAGATTAAAAAAAACCGGCTAAGTACGAGACGGACTTGCGTGCGAAGGGATCCGTAACAATATTTGGAAAAATAGCTGGTTTTTAAGATTCCAAACCCCACTTGTGGTTGTAATTTCTAAAAACAATATTTTCTTATTGTTATGCGCAAAAATTTAAACTGTCTAGCTATCTTGAGATATCGTCTGGTAGCAGACAGATGGACGGATGAACAGACAGACATACGGACAGCGGAGTCTTAGTAATAGGTTCCGGTCTTTAATTTCGGGACGGACAAAAAAAAATTCAAGGAATTAATTTTAAATTTGACAGATTTTGTATGAAGTTTCTTGAAACATTAAAATGTATTCGTTTGATAATTTTCTAGAAATATATTTTACTATCAAAAGGCACAAGATATTCAAACTAAATAAGTAACTACTCAACGTCGAAGGCTGTGTGAAAACTTAAATATATATTGAAACTGATTAATACCAAACTTACAAAATACGTTCACAATTATTATCGTTTCAAAGTGTCGACGGCAACCATATCATTACAATATATCAAACGCAAACTATTAGATTATGATACTAACATAATAATTTCAAACACAATAATCGTATTACCACGGGCTTCTTATTTAATAAGAGAAGACTTTAATATCAAGCGGAGGAACTTTACGAATGAATAATTCTATACAGTTGGTACAGTAATGTAATTAAATTACGTGAGCCGACGGTACAACGTACTGTATTACGTGTGAAGATTGTGAAGACATTGTCTTACGAGGGTCTTAGGAGCACCATTAAATACTGTCGCGATACAACTCACAACATTAGTACTGCGCTCTAGAACAACCCCGCTCTACGCTCGTTACGGCTTCATATCACAATAGGTTTTATTGCGTACGTGGTACGGTTGACAATGACTCCGTTATTTACTATTGATACGCGTGAGAGCCGTACGTGCGAAACGCGCAACAAACCAATTTAGCCGCTACAGGGACTGCAAACACAGTGCCCATTAAAAAATCTATTTGGAGCGATCCCCGAGGTCCTCGCTTGGAGCCCCGGAAGTAAAGGGACCATATGTCTCGTTTGAAAGAGGACTGTATAGATACTGACTGTGCTAAATCCGAAAAAGGTTATCGCTAGAAATTTAAACATCTTTTAAATGTTGCTAAAACAATATGTAATGATCTAGCTACACGGGATAAATTATTATATTACAAACTCCAGTGCTGAAATATTTCGAAATCCTTAAAGTCTTTGTCCTCCAGTGTCGCAGTACGAGTAAACCTTTAACTTAACTTTTTATTCATAAAATATACTTTTAATCTTTCTCGAAAAAGTATCTCCGGACGGAAAAAACTCTTGAAACAAAACTGATTAAAATTACTTCTTTTTGGAACAAGTAATCATTAGATTAGATTGCAGAGTTTTATGTTTCAAAGTAAATTTATAATACAAGTACGTAACACTAATGTTTCGAATTAAAATTAACCGTTTTCACTCTATAAATTTTATTCAAATAATATAGGTACTTCAGAAAATACTAGGATAAAACAAAATTTCTTAAATATAATTAAAATGAAAATCAATATCCCCATTATGATAAACAATAACATTAAGATTTACTTTCCCCCTATATCCTTCCTACTAATATTATAAGGGCGTAGTTTGTACGGATGGACATTTGTTACTTTTTCACGCAAAAATTACTATACAAATTTGCTAAAACTTTGAACAAGCATCGTTTATAAAGGTGATTGACAATATGCTCTTAAATAAATGTTACACTACGATACACTGGAGCCGAGTATCAATCGACCGCGTTTAAACCCACGGGGCGCAGCTAGTATCAGTATCGCGAGTTTGAAATAGTGGTCACCTTACTGACAGGCTCCCAGACAAATATTGTGAATTGGAGGTCGCAGTTGATTGTTTGGTTTTTGTCCTTTGGTCTTAGCCCTGTACACAATAGAACGGGAGCAGTAGTCCCAATTGCCATATCTTATTTCTAATCTATAAAGAGAATAAACCATAGTTACTATTATGATAATTTTATTTTTGTAAATGTTAAAGCCACTATTTGTTAGAATTACTAATGGTTATTACCTGTTAGAGTATAAAATGTAAAGCGAGTCTCGTTTCTAGTTCTATGCAGCTAATACCTAGCTGCTTTGCTGGACATTACCACTGAGATTAATGGCTTTTGTTCCTGATATATTAACCATTCTGTAGCTATAGATCCTTATTTCAAGCCGTAATTGTGAAGAGGAAACGTATTTACATCGTCCGTATTATTTTATAGACTATGATTATGTTGATTACATCAGGTTTTCCAAAATATAAAACATCGTTTTAACAGTATGTAAGGTTGTAACGTAATTAAAACACGACACGTAAATTACGACTATTACACTTTAAATATAAATATTCCATACTGAAAGGTTAAAGGTAGCTGAAGCTGAAAGGTTCTCGAGTGAAGACCGCCAACTGGCAAGTGCAGCGTCGGACGACCGCCTGCACGTTGAACCGACGACGTTTTCATAAAGGGGGAGTCAGTGGATGCAGGCCGCTAGCAATCGACGACAATAGGCTTATATGATGATGATGATACTATGTGTTTTTAGGGTTCCTTAGCCAAATGGCAAAAAACGGAACCCTTAGAGATTCGTCATGTCCGTCTGTCTGTCTGTCTGTCCGTCCGTCCGTATGTCACAGCCACTGTTTTCCAAAACTATAAAAACAATAATGTTGAAACTTAGTAAGTAGATGTATTTTGTGAACCGCATTAAGATTTTCACACCAAAATAGAAATAAAAACAATAAATTTTGGGGTTCCCCATACTTAGAACTGAAACTCAAATTTTTTTTTTTCATTAGACCCACACCTGTAGGATATCTATGGATAGGTCTTTAAAAATGACATTGAGGTTTCTAATATCATATTTTTCTAAGATGAATAGTTTGCGCGAGAGACACTTCCAAAGAAGTAAAATATGTGTCCTCCCCTGTAACTTCTAAAATAAGAGAATGATAAAACTAAAAAAAATATATGATGTACATAACCATGCAAACTTCCACCGAAAATTAGTTTGAACGAGATCAAGTAAGTAGTTTTTTTAATACGTCATAAACCGTAAACCGCAATTTACCTTTAATTCAATCAACTATTATTAACATCGATCAAAGTTACAACGAACTACAAGAACTTTTATACTATGTTACTTGTTGTATTCTTGATATCAAAAATAGGTAGGCACTTGCAACTAGTACGGAACCCTTCGTGCGAGAGTGCGACTCGCACTTGGCCGGTTTTTTAATAAAGTCGTGTACTGTGAAGTGGGCTTCCGTGTTGTGTTTGTATTTATATCTATACTAATATTATAAAGAGGAAAGATTTGTATGTAAGTATGTTTGTAACGAATTGGCTCAAAAAGTACTGGACCGATTTTAATCTTTTACCATTTGAATGCTACATTATCACTCATTAATATGTTTATATTTTTTATTAATTATGAATTCCCACGGGAACGGGAGTTACGCGGGTGAAACCGCGCGTGGGCTAGCTTTAGTGTGCAATATTTTACAATAATTTCATTTTTTCGTGTGGACTATAATACTAAAATGTGTACAGTAACGTAAACACAACATATATATTACTATATACTGTGAAGAAGGCATATATTTCAGTATCACATTATATATCTCAATGTTAGATACATAGTTAAACCCGGATAAACGATCTTATAACGGAAAAACACGAATCCAACATGGCAGTTTCCATCTGCAATTAAAGTCTAGCCTGTAAATAATCTTGTACAACAACATAATAATGTTCAATATCATAATAATATGGTTTCAGAAGCTAAAGCTGGCAACGTGTTTGTAAATGTTTGTTATATAAGTATGGAGTGTGCCGCGGCTTCGTTGCCGTTGAAACCGATTCACCTCAAACAACTACTTAATAGATTTGGGAATAATATAATAGTTGTTACGTAAATTACAATTAGCTTCGGGTCTCAATAAGAAGCCGAGCTCAAACAATGCTAATTTTGTACCATTAAGTATGGAAGGGTGCGAGGGGGGTGGGAGGGGGTGTATAAGCCTGTAACAATGTGAGTACTAATATATAAATGTTCTTTAGAACGCCAACATCTACTTCGTATTTAAATTTGACTTGTTATTTGTGTAAAGCCTCTGATTATTTACAGCTTAAAATGTATTTATATTTCTATTTCCCACGTAAAAAATATGTATTTATATGTCTCCTTGAATAGCTACCTATAATAGAACGAACAAACTTCATTCAAATATTATCGAATGTGTGTCTCAAATCTTCAACTACTTACAATTTATTAACTGAAACCACATTTTGTCGTAGTTATTTAATAGTTACAATGAGTAAAAAGCTTTATGAACATTGGTTAGAAAGAAAATACAATCTGGGGGCACGGCAGTGCCCCCCCAAGTCGAGTAAGAAAAAAAAAAAAAAAAAAAAAGTGCACGGCCGTACCTATCTTTTCTCGAAGCAACTCAGCCGATTTTCGACCCCCTATAACTTCGTTGTGGATAAAGATAGGAGCCTGAATTTTCAGTAACTAAACAAGCTTTGTAAAACTACAGTATATTTCAAATTTCATTCAATTTGAACCAGTACTTTACGAATTATAACTAGTCAAAGTTTGGTATTTTCGGTAATTTTGTCACTCGCTCACTGCTGACTGACCGATCATCAAAATGTTTAGGCACTTCTAGCAGACGTAGAAGCTTCAAATTTTGAGTATTAGGAGAGTTTAGTGTAAAACTCATGGGAAAATTCCAACATTTTGCAATTTCGGTCCAGTTGTTCAGTTTCATCAACTGCATTAATAACTTTGTTATTTCTTATAAATGTATAGGATTACAAAGTTACATTTGCAGTCAGTGAATTAGTGTACATGAATATGTTTGATTTAATGGAGGAATAGGTGTAGATAGGGACCTAGATGGAATTATGTTGAAAGGTGGTGTCTAAGTGGTTAGGTTAGTTGTTTCAGAGACCTGGTTTTCTGCGTTCGATTCCCACCCGGGACAATTATTCGTCTGAAATTCAAACAGTTGTACTGAGTCAGGGGGTGCTTTGTTTTCGTGAATCTATTGAGCGGTGAGACCTTCGCGACACAGGGATTAATTTAACAAGTAATAAAAAAAAAAAAAAAAGTCGTAGGAAAAAAAAAAAAACAATGAATTGTAAAAGTAAGATAGTACATAAGTTGTGCTATGAACGATAGGATACTAACAATCATAACAGCGTCTGATGGATGTGGCTTGCCCGCTTGAGCCATGTCTCAGCAGGAGGCTGCGGTCCCTTGGGAAGTAGGGACCCCGTGTAATCTGGGCGTCCCTGAAACTGGTTATTTGGGCGCAGGAGAGCCCGCAACACCAATTGAGTCGCGGACGTTGCCAGAGGGTATCCTAGATAGGCAACAGTACCTGGGCCCCTCACCAATTGTGGTCGGAGGAGTAACCAGGGGTTTTACTCTCATGTTATGATTAGCATTCCACTGCTATGAAGAGGGCGAGTCCCACATACCCTACTGCCCGTGCCGGAACACCGCAGTGGCGGAGGAGATGCGTAACATTCTTGCATTCCCCTGGACAAACTTACACCAATGCTTTCACGCTTCCCGTTCGAAACACAGAAAGACGGTCACATTCTTCCAAGCAACTAGCAAATCTTACTGTGATATCGAAGATATACACACAAATCACGTTTTATTAATCTGACACAAACTATATTTATATAATCATTTTATCAAATATTTTTATACACAGTTTGATGTTAACTAGGTAGCTTTAAATTTACTTATGTACATATTAGCTTGTTCCCTAGTGCGGGAGCTGTCTTAAAAAAAGGCCATAATCGGACATGTATTATGTAGTTGTACCAAAATTCCATCAAAAACAGTTCATCAATTTCGTAATTTTAAAAACCTTTGACAGGCCGGAAGCCAGAAGGCCGTGAGTGCCTCTGTCCTCTAATCTAATCCTCTGTTAAGCTTGATGTTGTAGTTTTCGATTTGGTACATTGACAATATTTATAACCAATGAGAGATAACAATTTTACATACGGATTAATTTTAAATGACGTTTGACGAGTCCGCCGAATATCAATAAAGCATAAAAAAGTATACGACGCATCTGTTCTTGTTTCATGTGGTGAGTGTTGCCATGCCAGCTAGGTACGTGGATATTCATATGTGCGTAAGTTAAGTTATTTTGTAAATAAGGGCACAGAGTTACTAGTCTAGATGATTTACATCAAATTTAAGTCTACTTTGGAACTATTAAAGCGCAGGAATAATCCATTTGTGAATACAATAGACTAAAACCGGCCAATTGCGAGTCGGACTCGCGTACTAAGGGTTCCGTACCATTTTCAAGTGCCTACCTGTTGCCGTTATAGATATCGAGCAAAAAAGGCCAAAAAATAGTTGTTGTATGGGAGCCCCCCCTTAATACTTATTTTATGTTTAGTTTGTTATTATAGCAACAGAAATACATAATTTGTGAATTTTTCAACTGTTTAGGTATCGCGGTTCTTGAGATAGAGCCTGGTGATAGACAGACAGACAGCTAAGTCTTAGTAATAGGGTCCCGTTTTTACCCTTTGGGTACGGAACCCAAGCATTTAATGTCTAGACATGCTTAATAATGTTGCATCAAAGATATCGAGAAAAACCCATAGAGAAATGGAGTGGGCTTTGAGAAAAACTGTAGCTGAAGTTCAAGAAGTAGTACCGGTAAAGAAAAAGAGGAACACAACCTACAAAAATTGGAAAGCTCATCATCAAGTGACAGAGTGGTAAAATTCATTGTTGGTATTTAAAAAAATAATGTTAATTGTAAAGCAAAGGAAAAAAGTACAACTATCTACAAAAAGAAATGAGATGCCATCAAAAACATACTTGTAAAAAAACCCAAGTCTCGTAACGCAGTTCTTTTACCGTAAAACGTTGTGAGATCTATGTAATACCAAGTCGGTTAATTTATTCAGTCCCTACTTAAGGGACCTTCTATCTTAAGCTATTATGTAATTATCTCACCTTACAGAATCTTATTTTGACCTTATCAAAGTTCAAAACTTTTATGTTATGAATATTAGATTGACTTGGCCATCGCAATAAACACTTGTGAGATACATTCTAATTATATCCGATGGCCAAGTTAATCTATTATTTAAAACTTTAAAGTTTTGAACTTTGATAAGGTCAAAATAAGATTCTGTAAGGTGAGATAATTACGTAATAGCTTAAGATAGAAGGTCCCTTAAGTAGGGACTGAATAAATTAACCGACAACGTTTTACGGTAAAAGAACTGCGTTACGAGACTTGGGTTTTTTTACAAGTATGTTTTTGATGGCATTTATATTTCACAAAAATATTCCAAATGTAAATGTATTTATGTTTAGAACTATATTGTCTATTTTATTACTTTGGAGCGTTTATATTAAAATGCCTATTTTACGATGCTGTTTACTTAATATTTACGGCATTGGGTGACCTTCTTATTTGATCTATCCCGAGACTAATACAAGTAAAATTATCCTTATTAATATGTACATAGAGCAGTTTTTAGAATTCAGTCTACACTAGGCTTTTCATAAAAGACATCGTTTCAGTTTTACATCTTCGTCATTGAGTTGTGATCAAAGAAAATTCCACGAGGACTGAAAGTGGTTAGATTTGTTATTGATTCAAGTAATGTAAAAGCGAGAGTAGTTTTTATAGCACTAAATGTAATACTTGAATTAGTGTGCTTCATAAATATTAATTTGTCCTAGTCTTGTTTTGTAAGTCTCGTGTATTAGTCTGGAAAACCATATCGAATCGATAATTAATCGATTATTATCAAGTCTAAACCTTAACATGTTGCATGTTTATCTGTCTGTACGCGTGCATATTTACTTCTGGCTGTCCCGCGCGGTTTCACCCGCATACTTGCCATTCCCCTGAAAAACTTGACTTAAAATATGGTCTATGACACTCACAAATAATGTAGTAATGTGGTTTTCTACTGGTAAAAGAATTTGGAAAATCAGTTCCGGAGATCCAGAGTTTACCCACTACAACTCACAAACAATACACAAACTTGATAATATTATTAATATGCATAGATTATTATTCATGTAAATCGTATGATATTAAATAAGCATTTTGAGTTTTGTTTTTTCTCATTACACAAATACTTACATTTCAATAGATGGTTCTATAGTGTGCAATGCTCCGTGATGTATCGGTTCGCAGCTGGACGCGCGGGGGCGCGGGGGGCGAGGGGGCGCGGGGGCGCTCACTGCACCGTGTGTAATTGCCTTCCGATCATCACATTGTCGGTGAGCAAGTGTTCTTCAATCAACGCTCATTCAGGAAGGTATTCATTTTCTACTTCATTATCAGCAATGAACCCTTTCATATTAAATAATGTATTTTATATTGTGTTAGTTTGTGTGGGTCAATGTTGGAAGATTGCATTATTATTATTGCATTAGTCCATTTAAAAAAAATCGATGAAGCAGTAGCTATGTGTACTTTAAAATAATTAGTAGACAGAAATAAAGATTTGATTGAGTTATTAAACTTTTAGTTAAAATTTATAAGTCAAGTATTTTTTTCGAAACTGAAACTACCTTCATCTGAATGCGTTTTGCCGATAAGAGCATATCGTGCAGAAACATCGAACTATTCGCATTCAGCTCGATCCTCGGTTGATTAGCGTTAGTTGTGTCGCTTTCACGATTCATTACAAATCCATTTAAAAGTTTAAATACAAACCAGGAAACTCACTGGCAACGATACTAACTTCATTCAATTAAATCAAATGATTGGTCCTTTTTATGCCACAGAATAAAACAAAACACTTTTATTTATATCTTCAATATGTACTTAGTTACGTAATTGCTTGCTTCACCATTTGCAAAATAACATTTTCAAATAACTTTTTCTTACTATTGAAAAATACAGAAAAGCGTAAACATGATTAATATTTTCGCTCTCCAAGCAAAATATATTCCACTATCATCAAGCGGAATAAGCTTTCTATTCCGCTTAGTAACACAGATGATGTTCTAGTTTTCTTTTATTTATTTCAACATAATCTATATAATTAAATAGTATTTTAACTGTATTATTACTATTAGCATTTATTTTTGACATATTTTAAGGCCCCTTGATAACTTGGCTTTGGTTGAATGTTCATATTAGCTGCATTTAGATATAATTTTAGGTTTAAATATCTTTATTATCACAAATGACAAGTTGCCACTTACGTGATAACATGGTAACATAAGAACATTATCTGTCGTCACCTGTCATCTTAATCTAATTTTTAATTACATACATAGGTATACAAAATTAAATTGAAAAGAACAGATAACAATCACAATATCGTAATCTTAATAACATTTTATCCTAATTCCGTAAGGAAAAATACAAATAATACTTTACATTAAGGTACGCTATATATATTATAAAGAGGAAAAGTATTTATTTTTGAATGTTTGTTTCGAATAAGCTCAAAAACGCTTACATTGATCATTTACTGTTTTCTCAACTTTAATCTACGACTGAATATATTAGATTTTTACTAAGTTATTATATTGTTGTCTATATATTTAACTCGTCTCAAAAGATGATTCAATATAGTGCTGTATCAAATATAAAAAAATATTCCAATAAGACTTGATAACACATCCCTCGGTTACTGTTTCGCTAAACAATAAAAAATACCAATATTTTCTTCAAAGTTCAATCTATGTATTGATAGTATTTTGTCACGAATAGGTAACAGACAAACAAATCTACTTACATTTGTGATATTAGTCATGGATTAACTAGACAGCTTAAGGTTTAACACTATTACGAACAGAAGTATCATCAAAGTGAACTGTAATTTAGATGTTGAAACTTACTGATCCGACGGATTAGCTCCAGTAGTAGATTTAGCCTCAGTTTCTGTATTGGTGGGTTGTGAGCGTTTAATGACTGTTTCCTCCTCAGGGCCCGCACTCAACAATTCAGAATCGAATTCCAAAGTTGGGGAAGTCAGGTGTCAAACTTGTAATTGATACCATGGCTTTTAGCAGCCGTTCAATAATTTAGCAGAAATGCCTCACCTCAGACCTATCGGGTGCTGGGATCAGACACGGAATTACTGAATACACAATTGATTTTGACCACCAAGTTATAATTGCCATCCTAATTGGGAACTTCAATGTGACTGCCGAACCACTAGAGGAGGTGGCGGAGTATGTATCCTCTTACAAAAAGACATAGAGCATGAAGAAATAAACTATATTGCAAATATGTCCGTCGAATATATAATAGAAGTATGCGCAATATTGTTATGTAAAGAAAAAATTGTATTAGTTGTAATCTACTGGAATAGGAGAGATGAAGACATCTTCTATTCTCAGTTAAAACAAATATTAAATTACCTAAATAAAAAATATAATAAATATAGTATAATAATAGGCGGAGATTTTAATATAAATATATTCGAAAACAACACAAAAACAAACCATTTTTTGAACCTTATGCTAGAATACAAACTCAAACAACACATAGATCAACCTACACGCATTACACCAACCACTTCAACATGTCTTGATTTAATATTTACAAATATACACAACAGTACATTATACACTACAGTGGAGGAATTTGGGTTCTCAGACCACAATGGAACAATAATACACATGAAACAGCCTCAGCATATTATTCCTGAGGTTTGGTACATATATAAAAGACTATTCAACACTGCAAACATAGACAAATTTAAGAATGCCCTAAAACAACAAAATTGGACGGATATAATTACAGAAAATAAAAATATAAATGATAACTATACATCTTTTAATACTACAATGAATAATTTACTTAATAAATATATACCAAAACGTAAAATAAAATTAAAACCACAAAATAGAAAACACTGGTTAACTGTTGGAATAAAGCTCTCTTGTAAAAATAAGAGATTGCTTAAAATATTAACCCTAAAAACAAAAAACCCTATACTAACCCTTTATTATAAAAGATATGAGAAATTATTAAAAAAGTCCGTAACAACCGCCAAAAAACTACACAATATAAATAGAATGAAAACCTCTAAAAACCGAATAAAAACCATGTGGAGAATAATTAATGAACACACAAAAAAACATAATATGAAAGAATTCTCAAATATTAAATTACAAATAAACAACAACATAATTTTAGAACCAAGTGAAATTGCCAATACATTCAACGACTTCTTTGCTTCAATTGGGGAGGAAAGCCAATTTAAAAAAGATGGCAAAAGCAAAATTACTTCTACACCCAACTCCATAAAAAATACCATGTTCTTAAGCCCCGTAGAACCTTATGAAGTAAATAAGATTCTAAAAAAATTAAAAAGCAAAATAAGCCACGGAATTGACGAAATTCCACCGATTTTAATGAAACAATGCGCTGACGAGCTAACCTTACCCTTTTATCAATTAATCAATCAATCTTTCAACGAAGGCACCTTTCCCGACCAATTAAAAGTATCTCTAGTAAAACCAATCCATAAAAAAAAATCCAAAACAGATCCAAATAATTACCGCCCGATAGCCCTGTTACCTACTGCGTCCAAGGTTTTTGAGAAAGCGATGTGCAACAGAGTTTATTCTTTTTGTGAGAAATTCAAAATATTCAGTGAGAGTCAGAATGGTTTCCGCCAGAACAGATCCACGGTTTTAGCGGTGTTCAAATATATCCAAGAGGCTCTAAATATTATTAATAATAAAAAATATGCAATCGGTGTATTACTCGACATGACTAAGGCATATGATAGGGTACAATACGATATTTTACTACATAAATTATACACCATAGGGATTCGTGGTATAACACACGACTGGTTTTCATCATACCTACGTAATAGAAAACAAATGGTAGAGATAGAACACTACGACTATCAGAAAAAGATAATTAAAAAAATTACATCTACCACTAAAGATATAAATGCTTCAATCCCCCAAGGTAGCGTGATCAGCTGTCTTCTGTTTCTCATCTATATAAATGACCTCCCCAAAATTATCGAAGGGCCGTGCGTATTGTTTGCAGATGACATATCAATACTCATTCCTTGTCACAACAATATAAATATGAATGAAAATTTAAACTCAACATTACAACACACAACAAACTGGATGAACAATCACAACCTAGAAATAAATTTTACAAAAACAAAAATAATTACTTTCCACCCCTATCAAAAGACACCCCTAGATATAAATTTTTCCTTCAACAATATAAAATTAGAGACTGTTAACGAATTCAATTTACTAGGTTTAGCAATAGATACTAACATAAATTGGAAATGTCATATCCAAAAAATACAAAAGAAATTATCAAAATTTACTTACGCTTTTCGTGAATTAAAAAAAAACACTAATCAACAAACTGCACTTGCTACATATTACGCCTACGCTTACTCCTGGCTAAGCTACGGTATCATTCTATGGGGAAACAGTACAGACGCACCAACCTTATTCACACTCCAAAAGAAACTTATCAGAATTCTAGCAAATATACAAGAAACAGATAGCTGTAAACCCTACTTCCAAAAACTTGAAATACTAACCCTACCTTGCATCTACATTTTAGAAGTAAGTAAATTTGTCCGAAAGCACCCAGAATTGTATAGTAAAAGAGAAGATCTACAAAGTAATTATTCCCTTAGAGAACGACATAAAAACAAACTTAACTTACCAACCTCCCGACTAAAACTACACTCATCAAGTCCTTTAGTCATGTCAATAAAAATATATAATAAATTACCCGCTTCCATAAGAAAAGAAGAAAAATATAATACATTTGCACAAACATTAAAGGTACATCTACTTAATAAATCGTACTATAAAGTATCCGAATATCTTGATGAAAAATAAACATTAGCCATTCATTACTCATTACAGACACACCTACACTTATACCTCACCATCAAAACACACAACACATAGACACAAAATATAATGTATCATGTATATTTTATATATAATATAAAAAATATCATATGTATGGATGTAGGCCTATGGTAACAAATTATTTATTATAATACAAATTAATTATATCTACTGCGTAATTCAGAAAAATTACGTAGTAGATAATCAAAATGACTGTAGTAAGCTTCCTCTCTCCTAAATTGCTGTGCCCAACAGGGTCCATGATTGTATCATAACTTACTAATACCTAACACCTTTCATAACATTGTGGAAATGCAATAAATGAATATGAATATGAATGAATATGACTTGAAACATCGGATTAAGATTCTTCATCAGTGCGTTACTTCGTCTTGTGTTATTTTTAACAGAATGGAAGCAAGGAGTCAAATTGCAATAATAACACGTTTTATATTAAATTAAGCTTGTTACGTTCCAGTAGTCTGGAAACATTAATTAATAAGATAAAAATGCTATTTATATAATTTAAAAAAAAACAGAACTAAATATCTATACTAATATCTATATAAAGCTGAATAGTTTATTTGTTTGCGTGAACGCGCTCAATCTCAGGACCTACTTACTGATCCAATTTGAAATATTCTTTCAGTGTTAGATAGCCCATTTATCAAGGAAGGCTATAGGCGATGCTATGATGATAATAATGCAAAAGACATATGATGTTGAAGACATATTTATTTTTATGAATCGATTAAAATTGTTGATGACCCATAAAATATGACAGCTATCTAAACGTTCACTTTTATAATTAGATCAAGTTTTAAAGATGTTAATAAAGCAGCTTCATTACAAATTATGAAACACGTAAAACCACTTTTGTACACCGACGCCGGTGTAAAACTCTCGCAGTACATTTTGTCTGCAGCTCGTAGCACGTAGCACGTAGCTCGTAGCTCGTAGCACTATAACAAATAAGTCTTTCTCGCGCTTCTATTGTGCCGACAACTTTAGCTCTGACCTCATATTAAACAACTGTTAAGTTATTCTTGTATGAAGTTTTATATACGTACAGAAGATAAAAAAAAATAAAAAAAGTATCGATCAAAATGTTTTATTTGTATAAAGAATATTATACAAATAAAACATTTTAATCGATAATTTTTTTTTTATTGAAGTCTTTAAATTTAGACAAACAGACAGATTCGGACCTGCATCTCTTAGGTCAGGGTTTGTCAAACTTTCGGCTCCACGAACCCCTGTTAAAATTTCCAGGTGAAAGCGAACCCCTAACTAACTAATTAAATCCCCCCCCCCCCCCCCCAAGAAAATAATAAAATTGACTGTTGAAGAGAATAAGGTTTTTATTTGAAAACCTTTTAGGTAACAAATAAAGTGCTAAAAGAAACATCTTTTTAATATTAATGTGATAGATGTGCTTGTTTATTTTCGCAAATGGATTCAATTTTAGGAGTAATTTTGGACCGCGTATTGAATTTTCAAGCCGCCATTACGTAAATCTTGTCGCGAACCCCCTGCCGTCGAATGGCGAACCCCTAGGGGTTCGCGTACCCCACTTTGTGAAACCCTGTCTTAGGTATACCCTAAGTGCTTAGATTATTCGGCCACGGCGATCCCCAACCGGTTGTCTAAATTTATCAATCACATAATGAGATTGATAAATTCAGACAATTCTCATTATAACATGTCTTAATGATAATAATTGTACTTATATTATAAACGCGAAAGTTTGTAAGAATTCAGTATTCAGAAAAGACATCCAATAGTTTTTGCGTGAGGTGGTATGTATGTATGCATGCGGATAGTTTATAAGCAGTGACACATAGGCTACAAGGCATCACTCGCTTCGACCCACTGGAGCAGAGTAACGCGGGTCAAACCGCGGGGCGCACTTTGTTTTTTTTTTGAAACTCATTACAAAAATGCTATTTAATAAAGATATTCCAAGGGAAAGGAGCTACGTGGATGAAACCTCACTAGCTTGTAGATTCAGTGAGCTGTATTGCATTAGCGGTTTGATATATAATTCGTAACAATTTTATTTATTTAAAGATTACTAGCAGAGTTTTCGCATTACTAGTATTCTTTTGAAACACTCGTGCTCAGCTAAAATGCTTGTGTTACGAGTGGGTTCACGCCGGTAGTGTTATGGGTGGGAATCGAACCGGCGACCACATTATCACAAGTCCGACGCTATTGGTATTACGGCCCTTCTGTTTCGAAGAAATGTGATGTTAGATAAACAGGATGGTGAGATAAGAGCTTCTTTCTTTTTCAGCCGTGGGTAAAAGCTGGTACAGACAATATTAACCACACCAAAGTCCAACATATTCCTTCCACGTCAAAATGATGTTTCTAAACTAGTTGTCACTTTGAGCTAACGAGGGCAATTGCAGTTATCGGATGGTGGCAGCGGGCGACGCGGCGCCGACACGACCTACTCGTAATATAATGATGCCTGCGATCCGGTTAACGCGAGCCTAACGTGGTTATCGATATAACCTTACTGCATAGTTTGTAGCATTAACATGAAGGTGTGAAAGTTGGTCTATGTAAGGTAGTTACACTTCTACACGAAGAAACAGATTTCAATGAACAGTGGCCAATCTTTAATGACGTTAACACAGACGCAGGTCACCTTAAAATACTCAAGGGTGCGTTTCTTTAAAATCCGATAAAACAAAAATCAGAGCAATCTTCCGTTGTATATATGTGCCATAACCAAGTAAAATATATAATAGTTTTTAGTTCGAGTCGCAGTTCTAACCTACCCTAGTCAAGTACAAAAGAATTCGATTCTAGTTCGTCGACCACTGCCGCGGCACAATACAACGGTTAACAATACTTCCACGTAGTCAGTGTTAGGTCAAAAGAAAGAGTCCTCGTAGACCCGAAGTCCGAGAGGCCCGAACTTTAAAGTAGAGCAACAGTTGCACCAAACCCTCCTATAAAAAAGTAAAAGTCTGCCACCATCCTGAGCCGAGGTCCATGCCCCATAAGGGATGCCCTCTTGCGCAGGTTGCTTAATTTGTAGTTTTTAAACCATTTATTAAGGCTCAAGCTCCGCTGTCTTTTATGCCTGGTGAAGTAGCAAAAGCCTCGTGGCCGACTATGTATTTCCGTCCGAAAAGAAAACTTCATATGCTAGTACATCATTTTGTTTGATTTTGTTTTAATTTGAGTGTAAAAATTCTTATAAATCTATCTAAAATAAAATTTCGCCATAATCATTGTACCTCTGCCAAGTGAAATTATTTTAATTCGTAACTAATTGTCGCTTTAAACATACGTTATGCTAAACGAAATTATGCAGAAAGTTAACGCTGCCAAAGGTAATAATGCCAAATAAAATTCTGCCATCATAAAAGTATGCCATTATAAATTCGGATGTATAAACATTGGATGTACAAATATTGTATAAACATTCGGTGTAACTAAATAATATTTTCTCTATTTTTACTCTACTTGTTTCAACATTAGTTACTCATAATATTAATTTGCCATAACTTTTAACAATATTTTTAAAAATCATAACTTCTATAAATATAATAATAAATAAGTATACTATCCCAAAGCATAAATTTACTTACGCATAATGACGTATAAGCATAACTATTATTAGCATAACAACTATACTCTGAAAAATTAACTTTACTTACTTTGAAATGCATAAAGTTATAAAGCATAATATTGTTTATTCATCTAATGGTTATTTGGCGGTATAGTTCGCCATGTCACACTTCTATTAAACTATATTTTACCCAGTAAAGTGAGTTGATACTACCAACATTTCTGAGTTTACTTTCTCACCGAACCGACCTCGCGCATCACAGTAATCACTAAACATCATACTACCACTGTTAAAGGGATAGCATATCATTCGGAAGCACAGAACATAAGCTATCAAATACTGGTTTCAATCGACTGCACGATACAAACCACAAAATCAATTATAAGTTCTACAAACCCTCTCGCATGATCACTTATCCAAGCTAATGAATATATTAATTCGAAATTAACGTCGTAAATAACTAAGATATTGTAAACACTTGCAATTGCGGGTTCCTTCCTCCCATTAGCAGTACACACAGTGGGGAGATAGGTTTGTGTAGCTACTCACTCGAGTCAGACTTGCGGCTTCAGGTAATTGGACGCCACCCGAATGTATCAAATGAGCTCGTTCAGACGTATCTTATTCCGTTTGTCTATCGTCAGAGCTCTGAGAACTGTTACCACGTACTGTCACTTTACCTTTTATTGATTTTTATTGTTGACTAGTCCCGCACGGTTTCACCCGCGTAACTCCCGTTCCCATTGGGAATCTATAATAAAATATAGCTTATAACCTTCCTAGATAAATGGGCTATCTAACACTTAAATAATTTTTCAAATCGAACCAATAGTTCTTATGATTTGAGCGTTCTGTTACATGTTATATTGCTGATCTGCTTAAATGTGTAGCACTTCTGAAATGGCTTGTCATTGAACCTACTTAATCGTTTCAAAGCAATATATGTTACTGACAATAAAAAATCATCGTCCTTCTTCAAATGAGTGGGTTAGTTAACTATTTCAGATAGCAACTCTGCTCTTCAGTAGCCAAGATACTGAACTTACTGCGCATTGAAACATCGTCGATATCTTCAACTTTATGAGAGCGTAATTTCCAGTACATTACGCCCTCGCAAAATTGAAGCTATTTCCTTTTGCTATAAGCTAGTGAATATAACGTATAAAGCTAAGATTATGTTACTATCTCCACAATTTATGATAAAACAATGTAACGGCCGCTTCTGTACACAAAATGGACGCATTTTGTGTACAGTAGCGGCCGTGTTCATACAAGAAGCTTAATATTCCCGTTACAAGTTTTCCAATAAAGCCGTCTGTAATATCTGTCATTACGCTGAAATATAGGTCAATTATATTTGTATAAAACCGCTTGAGCCACAAAGCCGCCGCTATCTAATTAAAGAGTTCTCTTTTGTTTGTTCGTATTCAAAGCTCCTTGTTATTTGTTTGCCGAAGCGAATCTCCTGTGATTTATGTGTTCGCAATCGGCGCAAATAACTCCATACATTACCGCGCCGGTGTTCCCCTGTTTATAATATACGTAAATTACTCAACGCTCGCTAAATTGCCGACGGAAACAGAAGTAACTGTTGAAAAAATATCTTCGCGTTAAAAGTTGCCTCTGAATAATTTAGTATCTCTACGGATATAATAGGACGACGTTTGTTGGAAGTTTATTTTGTGGGAGTTTTATTACCGCTAGATGATGTTACTTAGTTTGCGACCGAAAGACTGAGACGGCGCTGAGCCAAATATTCAACACTAATTTCTGAAAAGTATACCGCTTTTGTTTTTGAAAGACGCGAAAATATCCTGCGAAAACCTATTTTGCAGGATATTATTAGATCATAAAGATAAGCTACACAGTAAAGATGAGTATTTAGTATAACTTTATTGTGTACCTTTAATGTGGGAACTATATTGGTTGTTTTAGCAAACTTCACAAAATCTAAAAATGAGTAGTTACCATGTAGACTATAAATATGAACCGACACACTAAAATATAACTAAAATATATCAGCAGACAAACTAGTAACGAAATCAGATCAGAATTATATTTTATTGTTGCAATTCAGTCAAATCATTTAATCATGCTGTTCTCTCATCACCTTATTTTTCAGACAGTTTGTGCTCTTTTTAACACATTTTCTATGTAGAAAGAGTCAGCAAAGCTCACTATGGAACACATCCATGTTGTTACTTATTTGTATTTTATCATGAACATGAAAAATAACGTTAAAAACTTAAATATCGTAGCCATATAATAATCGTTAACATGTTCCTAGATGCTTCTGTACTGTGTAGGTAGCAAAATTGTAATCTATAAATAGATTACGTTTCATTAAAAAAATACAATAATCGGACTACATCTATCTATTATTATCGACAAATCTAAATACATTGTCCAAGAGTATAGGTAACTTTATTCTCATTATTTTTCGTATGTAGATATTAAATCTAGTCGCGGACACGACACGACAGATATCGGATTGCAGTTGTCACTACATATTGGAAACGCTGCTGTCGCTGTGTCGTGTATCCGATCACATTTATAATTACAATAAAGATACTGTGAAACGATAGATATGCAGAAATATTTGCAAAAAGGAAAACTTTTTTTTCGCTTTATGATGTCATTAGAAGCTGAAAATGAGAAACACTGACATTTTGGCAATTCGAGACCTTAACAATGTCAGTCTCCTTGATCTTTAATTGAATTTAAACCTTGCTACACTATGAATATTGCCTACGGAACCCTTAAACTATTAGAAACCCAAATAACATTTGTATATAACGATATAAAAACTATGCGGTGTCTTGGATTTAGTCAAAATAGATCACTAAGTACTATGCTTTAACCCTATGTGATGTTAGTTAGTAGAAAATACAGTGATTTACATTGTAAGTACGAAACTAACAAACTAAATTTGCCAATTTGTACGGTTTCTAAATATTAACTTTAAAATGTTTATCAAGTGCATTCCGTACTAACAATATAAATGATGTTTTCTGTAGGTATCTTTACTGCCATCTCTCGTGGCGGGAGTATTTAATTCCGGTTAATGTATGTGCTATTAACGCGTGATCTGATCGTTGCATTCACCACCGGCTAGTTGGCTCACAGTAACAACGCAGAGAGGAACATTTCAACCTTTAATGTATAACAGTAAAAATTTACTGAACATGCATTTATTTCAATTTAAGTTGGATTCAGGTTACTATTAGCCTTTCCATTCTACTCCAAGTTAAATGTTATAAAAGACCCCTAACATTAAGATCTGCCGCCGTTTGTACGAGAAGTCATAAATAAATAAAGGGGTGGAGACCTGTTGTCCTGAAACACAGGCCTCGAGCCTGGCTTAGGCACCAGTCTCCCACAATATAATATTGAGGCTCACATGTACTTTTAAATGTAATGTTACTATATTGTGGTGAGAAAATAAATCACTATTATTATTATTAAAAAAAAAATGTATTACCTATAAGTTGTAGTGAGGAACATCTCACTGAAAATGTTGATAAAATTGAGATGTTGATGACATTGGGCGCATTAGACTACAAATTATAAAAAAAGTTAATTCTCTCTTCACGTATTCTTCACCTTTACTTTCCTTTATATAAGTTGTTTTTTTATTATATATAATAAGAACAATATCAAGTAGGTCAAAATATGTAGTAAGGTCGTAACGGTGGATTATAATAAATTTAGATTTATATTTTTTATTAATTATTCCGCAAGGTTTAGCGCAATGTTATTGATTGTACTAGGAAAAATTAGGAAATTGTGTAAGGGAAAATTAGGACTTAAATTAGAACATAAATAAATATATGATTTCACCCGGGAGTAGTGTTATGGAGATTTTTATTGTTCTTATAACTAATATGAAAATATTTTCAAAAGAACATTATTTATCCACAAAATTGCCCTCAATAATCGAATTTATATCTCGTTTCTTTATGCTAAGATCATAGCTTTATAAATTCAAATCACTTTTCTTTATTGACTGAACTAAATTGACTTGTATTCATGTATTTTAAGCAGCAATAGCAAGCTTATTGAGATTGTATAGTGAAAATAAATTCGTAAAGATTTTTCCCAAAGTGCTAGAACATTTTGATTATAAAGATACTAGCTTCCCGCGCGCGGTTTCACCCGCGTAACTCCCGTTCCCGTGGGAAATTCATAATAAAATATAGCATATGTCCTTTTTCAGGCTCTAGACTATATCTGTACCAAATTTCATTTAAATCGCTTCAGAAGTTAAGGCGTGATTGCGTAACAGACAGACAGACAGACAGACAGAGTTACTTTCACATTTATAATATTATATAGTAAGGATTGTAACATTAATATAGAAATAGCTAACCATAATAGTGCTCATGTGGGTGTGGGCTCTCATTTATCAGACGCATGTACACGTTAGTACGAACACGTATGTCATTACAAGTAGTATATCTTCTGTATGGTTCTTAATTCTCAATCTCTATAAATAAAAGACCTGAGAAGTTAAGCTCTATGTAAGTGAAATTATATTTAGAATTGGAGCAATCAGCCACAAGCTCACCGAGGCTCGGACAAAGTTGAAAACAATCAACTGCCAGACTTTGGGTGCCTGACATTTTTACCGTTAGTGAAAGCCAGCAACGTATTCTGTTTTTTTTTAAATAATGTTTTGCAATCTTTCTTTGTAACACATTATAGAGCTACGACACAGTTTAAAAGTAAATATGTCGTAAGTTGTGTATCCCGCGCGTGTGACGAGTGTGTGACGAGTGTGTGCACAAACAAACATCAATTAGAGAATTTGCAAGTTTCATGAGGGCCAGCAAACACTCATTATGGCGTTCGAGTACATTCTTCATCGACTATTATATATACTAGGTTAATTACGTACATTGGTTAGTCGTTTAGTTACAAGTTTATTTATATACGTATTTAAGAGTGCACGGAAAAAGATTTATACTGTGCTCGCTATTTACATTAATATAATATTTACAGAAGGCGAAATGAATAAATAGTACAGTGAGATAATCATTATACATTTTTTTATCAACGTGAAAATTTGTACTGCAAAAACAGAAGACTAAGCCTCCGCTTCCACGCAGTGCGCGATGCACAAGTATTTATACCGATTAATCAAAATAAAATTTACAATCAATATCGAGAAAGTTATAGTTTTAGTTTCGTAAAGTTGTAGTTAAATTAAGATTTTGTATAAAAAAAAAATTAATACTTGTAGGTGTTTTGAATTAGGATCTTATGAAGTCTGCTCTGCTCTTACAACAGTAGCGCTGGTCACACAACAGGTCGCTGAAGTTTTAGTAAGTATTATACTAAATGACCTTAAGTAGTTTAAAATTCAAGTCTGAAGTAGATTACTTAAGTCCAGCGACTGTGGTTAAGCGTGTTACGGAGCTCAATAAATTACTCGCTGCGATGGTTTAATTCCAAACTTAGACGTATATCGAGCGCTTTAAGCGCTTGCACACTTGAATGGGCTTTGGGATTGCACTGAAAAAGTAATGGAGTGATCTTAAGTGTCATTAATGGAGTGGATTATTTACAAAAGATAAATGTTTGTTGTTGTTAATCGAAGTTCGAATTCGAGAGTTCGAGAACTGTCTCTATAACGGCCTTTAAGGACGAAGCATTTAACGTGGCGAAATTGTCTCCCAACTTAAAAAAATCCTGACTTTAGAGTTCACGAACGTATCTAAGTAAATATTATGCTTGCATACTTCATGTACACATTATTTTCGCCTTATGTTTAAATACGTCAGGAAAAAAGAAGAAACATTTATTGAACACACGTAGCAAATACAAAACAATAATAAAAATCATAGTAAGGAAAGTTAGTCAGTCTACTCTTAATTCAAAATAGTCTGGGTGGATAGAATGAAAATCATGCATGCCTTTTTTCAATTAAATGGTATACAAGCGACATATTTCATGGATAAATATGAGCAGTTTATGTGGAGATGACTCAATCAATCCGAACATTAAGCGTCGAAATACAAAATAAAACGATCGCCGCACTCGCACCAATCACTCGACCAACCTAACGCGTTGAACAATGTCGGTTATCGACTATCGATAATTCGCGGCGTCGCATCGATACATCGGTATCGGATATAACTAATGAATCGCTTAACGTTGGCTTTCAATTGCGCGGTTGTGGTGGAACGGTTTAAAAAACAGCTCACTTTATTCATGTGTATTGCGTTCACAGCGCGGTGGAGCGCACACACGCCCACGCCATACTACTCGCATTAGGCGGCAATGTTTATTCGCGCCCGCTTTCATTTATTTATATTTGATTTGGTATTTATTTAATGTTTGTCAGTCAAACGTAATTTCATTAATAAGCATTAAATACTGGCATTTACTTAATATGTGGCTTTGTTGGATGAACTTCCTCGATATTACGTCACACGCAAGCAGTAAGTGAGTAGCAACAGCTCGAATGCTGGATGCTTTGATATTGTATGATTAAAATAATATTGTATTATATATCATTTTGGATTTGCTCTCAGACAATAAAACAATTCTTAAATGTCATCAAGACAATACTGCCAAATTATGGAATGCCAGCATTACGATGTTTCAGTCTTTTTCAGATCAATAGTTCAAGAGATAAATAAGTAGGTAGTACAAAAAGTATTATCGAATCAACGTATGAAAACAACTTTGTATACATAAAGGTAAGTAGGTCAGGTAGATGAATACCCAATAATCAGTAAGTGAATTAACTAGTTGAATACGGCTCATTGAATATGATTAGCTATTGCCTCGTGGCTCGACTCTAACGTGCCATTCTAATGCGATTCTTAGCGCGAGCGAGGAGGGCGCGCCGGCAAACTGCCGAGCGTATTAACACTAATAGCGTCACCGCGGCGCTGCTTCTGTTGCTCTGCTAGCACCGTATGTGTTCCTAATGAGATAAGTAACACTTCCAATGTCAATGTCTATTATTTCTATTTATATTTCTAAAGTTTAATTAGTTTAAGAACATGAACATCGAGCACTCGCAAGCAGACTTTATTAAAAGATTAGCTACACGCGCGCGGTTTCATCCGCGTAACTCCCGTTCCCGTGGGAACTTCATAATTAAATATAGCCTATGTTTACCGGAGACAGTGTAGCTTTCCAACAGTGAATTTTTTTTTCAAATCGGTCAAATAGTTTCGGCTTCTATTCAATGCAAACAAACAAACAAACAAAAAAAAAACAATCAAATCTTTCCTCTTTATAATATTATTATAATATTATATATTAGCATGAATAGGTTCCCGCGCGCGGTTTCACTCGCGTAGCTCCCATTTCCATAGATACTTTATAATAAAACGCAGTTTAAAGTCTCGCTAGATAAATGCTATCTTACATTACAAAAAATCAAATCCGATCTGGATATTAGTGCGTTCAAGCAAAGAAACTCTTCAGCTTCATATCTTTTTAAATATATATAATTTTACTGTACGTGTATATCAGTGAATTCCTTCTAAACGGCTGGACCGGTTTGCTTGTTTTTTTTTTGTATGCGTTTGGGTGGCGCCCTGGATTGTTTAGATTCACAGATCATATAAAAAATAAAATAAATAAATATATTATCATGCAGGTCGGATCCGCTAGCATTAGTATAGATTTTAGTGTATATTTAACTAAACTCCACAATAAAATAAATTAAATTACACTAAATTCCAATTCAACCTCACACCTTCGTAGCGTAGCGGTATTTGGCTCGCCTTGAATCTCAGAGGTCGTGGGTTCGATCCCCACACCGGACAGCAAAATCTTTGTGTAAATTCTAAGATTTCTTTCCGGGTCTGGTTGGTTGAGGGACTACCCTCCGTGCCTCGGAAAGCACGTTAAGCCGTTGGTCCCGATTGTTATAATATCATCTATAATAATCGTATGTCAAGGAACGGGCAGCAGCGTTTCCTTGTGTGGTACAGCATAATACTGCGGTCACCAACCCGCCTGCCAAGCGTGGTGACTATGGCAAATACCCTCCCTCTCGGGAGGAGGCCCATGTTCAGCAGTGGACGGTGTACGGGCTGATGATGATGATGATGAAATTCCAATTCACGGTGGATGCAGGCCGCTTCTAACCGCAACAACTGGAGATCTATGAGGGAGGCCTATGTCCAGCAGTGGACGTCCTACGGCTGAAATGATGATGATGATGATGAAATTCCAATTTGATATTTTCAATAATGAAATCCGAAAAGAAAGTTTCTTTATTGAAATATCAAATCGGAGTAATTTGATTACACATTAAACAAGTTATGTTACAATTCAAAAAGAAAATTTTCTTTTGTAACGGAAATTTTCTCGATTCCTGAATTTTCGTCCGTCCTATATAAAGAATCGTCTTTTTCAATCAAACCGGAGTCGCTGAACAAACACTAATCTAAATCAACGGAATAACTCGACTCTTCGTTTACTTCTCTTGTGGCCAACGAACCAAATTAAATGCGTTTAAAATTATTTCATATTTTCATTAAGTTAAGACTCAATTTATATATGAATTGTGACTGTCAACTGAATGTTTAAGCAACGAGTTTGGCACGAAGCTCAGATGATAGATTTGACGTTTCCAATTAATTTGGTTGACGTGGATGGAGATTGAGTGACGTCACGGTTCCCTGATACACTAACTTTTGACTATTGCGTATTGGAGGTGGTCGCGGAGCATTCATAGCTCTAGTGTTTTTAGTTATAACGTAGTATTGAGTGAGAACGATTCGAAAAAAATGGCTTCTGTGTTTCAAAATTGAGATTATTAAATTTAGGCAACCTGCAGGATTCGAACCTACGTCTTAGGTACAGGCCCTAATGGCCTTAACCATTCGGTCACGGTGGATAACAACCAAACGTGTAAATTGATGTGTCTCAACAGAATAAGTACTATATACCTATACACTCTGTACCTATTCTTCTAACTAAGCTATAAATATATTATTTATCTTACTATTCTTTAAAATATTTGCACTCTTAGACTTTTGTTAGCTTCTTTCTATTTTTCTGTCCGTTCCATTTTCATTTTCCAGTTCAACCTCACATCTTGTCACTATGCAAACCCGTAAGGCTGCAGCTCAAGCAGCCCAGGAGATGGCCGAACTAAAACTGAGAGCTACTGAACAAAAGTTAAAATTGGCTCTCAAGGATCTTCAAAAACAAAAAGATCAATGCCAACAACTGCTGAGTGAACAAGAAGAGAATGAGGTTGAAGTAAAAAAGGTCATAGACATGAACACATTGCTCAAGAGAGAATTAGTTGATCTTCACATGAAATTTGAATCGACAGTGGAGGATCGTGACCGGCTTACTTTACAAACTGAAAACTTTTCTTATTGTAGCTCATTATATGAACAAGCACTAAATAGGATTAGGGAATTAGAACTAGAATTAAACAGTGCTTTTACAAAATTAAAATCATTAGAAAGTCATAGGGAATGTTCTTTGATAGCGGTGAACCAAAGTCTGCATGAGGAACTTATTCAATCTTGTGGTTATAGTGAGTCAGAGCACCTTAGTATAAATTCTACATTGACAAATGCTCTGCCTAGAAATGATTTAATTACTAATTATTCTAATATTAATTACTTAAGCCATAATAAATTAAAAAAATACATAAAAACTAAGAAATTATTAAAAAAATACAAAACATTGAACATTAAACATAAATATTTTGTTAAAAGCTTAGGGTGGATATCTCTAGATAAATTAAAAAATGAACGCTGTGCACTTTTAAGTAAATTAAATAATTATGCAATTAAACTTGAGGACAGTAAAAAAAATTATGAATTTGACACACAAAAGTTACTTTTAAATATAAAGAACCTTGAGGCAGACTTAGGGTGTATATATAATAAATATAAAGTGTCAAAATGTAAAATTCAAGATTTATTAAGAGAATCAGTTCAACAGAACTGTTTACAAAATATATCTACAAACAATATTGAAGTAAACAATAAAACAATAACCTGCAACTTACCTCAACCAGTGGATACTTGTATAACATCATTATCAAGTACCTCTTACAGTGATAATATAAATATTAATAATAATAACACCCTACAAAGACATAATATCATATTCACAGATAAGATGGGTAAGGGTTTTGGTTCGCTGCTAGGAAACAACCCTAGCTACAGACCGAGTAATTTCTGTTTCCCAGGAGCAAACTATAGGGACATAGTACATAGACTAATAAATAAAAGTTATTGTAATAAAACTTATATAACTTTACTTGTAGGAAATTGTCAAAACTTGAATAAGAAATATATAACTGATTGTTTTACTTCCATGTTGCAGTTGAACTGTGGAGGTATAATATTGTGTGCCTTCCCATACTTAAGTAATGTACCAAAAGAGGTTAATAAACACATACATAAATTGAATAGCCACATACAGTTCCTAACAAGTCATTATAATGACAAATTCATATTTTTTGACACAAACTGTTTCACTAACAGTTACATATGTAAGTTGACTAGAGATAGTGTAGTTATCTCAAAATTATTTTTACATGACTTTGCTACACAGTTAGCATATTGTATATACACAGTCATATGTAATATGACAAATTTTACAATTAGTAATAATACTAAGATCAATTTAGTCAGTAATTTAAACCAATAAGTGTGACAAAAGAGAAGCATATTAGGTATTTAACCTTAACACACCAAAATATAAACCGCTTCTCTGGCAAATTATTAGATATTGAACTTTTTTGTGAGAAATATAACCCAGACTTTATGTGTTTTACTGAGACATGGTTGAAGGCACACAAGATGGGGTTCGGTGTGAATGGTTTTAGGGTTGCCAGCTCGTTCAATAGGGTATCAGCAGAGGGTGGGGGGGCACTGATACTAGTTAGAGACAATATTATTTTTAAAGAACGTAAAGATATATCTCAACTATCCGTTGAAAGAGTGTGTGAAGCTGCATGCATAGAAACTAAAATGTATGTAATACTTTGTGTGTATAGACCCCCATCATCTGAGTTATTGTTATTCTTGTCCACAATGGAAGACATTCTTAAGAAGTTTAAAAGTAATAAAAAAAATGTTATCTGTGGGGATTTTAATATTAATATATTGGGTCAATCAAATGAAAAAATTAGTTTTATATCTTTGTTTACTTCTTTTAATTTATATTGTTTATTTGATGAACCAACTAGGATTACTCCATCAACAGCCACTTGCATAGATAACATAATTACTAATTTTGAAGTAGAGGAAAAGTCCTTAATTACTGGGGTCCGCTCTGATCATAAATGCCAATTGGTAAAATTTTGTGATTCTATTGTAAAAGAAAATATTAAAATTAAGATAAGACCTTTGACCCAAAATAATTTAGAAAAGTTTAGTAAAAATGTGAATGCTGCACTATATTCATTAAACTATAGTTATGAAAATCCAAATGATATGTACAGCATGTTGCTTCATAAACTTTGTGAAGAATTCAATAAAGAATGCAAAGTAAAATATAGAAATGTAGATTTTAAAATTAAATTTAGTATGTGGGCAACTAATAGTATTCGCAAATGTAGGGACAAGTTATATGAGTTATATGACATGAGGTCCTTTACACCTGATCCCAATTTTAGAAATTATGTCAGTAAATACTCAAAAATATTTAGAAACGTGTGTGCTCAAGCTAGAGCTGCCTACATTAGCGAAAAAATTTCTACTTCTGATAATAAAATAAAAGCAACCTGGCAAATATAAATAAGGAAACTGGTAAAAATAGGACTAACGATGGATCAGTAACATTAAATATAAATAATAAATTAGTTTCGGATAAACTCACTGTCGCTGACTTTTTCAATAAATACTTTACAGATATACCCCTAGAAACGACTAAATGTCTCTCCTCATCAACGAAAATGGCCGAAGAACTGTTGAGGAAAAATGTTACTTTAGATGTATCTCAGTTTTGCTTTAAATTTATAGATCCGGTAGATATTATAAAAGTCTTTAAAACCATCAAACAAAAAAGCACTGAAGATATATGGGGACTGTCAACCAAAGCAATAAACTCAATAATTGACAGTATTGCTCCAATCCTAGCAGATATTTTTAATACTTGTTTAAGAGATGGAATATTTCCAGACCTAATGAAAATAAGCAAGGTTGTTCCCATTTTTAAAGCAGGCTGTTCAAATAATGCTTCAAACTATAGGCCAATTTCCATACTACCAGCGCTAAGTAAAATATTTGAAAAAATAATGTTGAATCAAATGCTGGCATACTTTAACTTACATAATTTTTTGAACAACAAACAATTTGGGTTCACGAAAGGCCAATCTACTCAAGATGCCGGTTCCAGTCTAATAGAATCTGTATTTAAAGCTTGGGAGAAATCGCAGGATGCATTAGGTATTTTCTGCGACCTTTCTAAGGCTTTTGATTGCGTTGATCATAACACGCTTATTATGAAACTAAAATACTACGGATTCACTGACTCAGCACTTGATCTTGTAACATCGTATTTAACAGATAGAGAACAGAAAGTATCTATTGATAATGTAACTTCTGAAAGTTCTACCGTCAAAATAGGAGTTCCACAGGGGTCTGTCCTAGGTCCATTTTTATTCCTAATCTATGTTAATGATCTTCCAAATGTGGTCAAGAATGAGTGCGATATCGTTTTATTTGCAGATGACACGTCTCTTATATTTAATGTAAACAGAAAAGATAAAAGTGTTACTGAGTTAAATCGCACACTTACCTTAATATCGGAATGGTTCTCCGCCAATAATCTTCTTCTTAATGCAAGTAAAACTAAATGTATTAAATTTTCATTACCAAATGTGTCAAATAGCATTCCTAATGTTGAACTAAATGGGGAGCTATTAAACTTAACTCCATCAACAATATTTTTAGGAATTACTCTGGACTCCAAGTTGCAATGGGGACCACACATTGAAAGATTAGCTGACAAACTTAGCTCTGCATCTTATGCAGTCTGGAAAATCCGACAAATGACTGATGTAGAAACAGCTAGGTTAGTTTACTTTGCTTACTTTCATAGCGTAATGTCATATGGGATCCTATTATGGGGATCGGCCGCCGATATTCAAACTATTTTTATATTACAAAAAAGAGCAATCCGAGGTATTTATAAAAAAGGAAGCCGCGATTCTCTTCGTAGTCTTTTTAAAGAAATAAATATACCTACTGTGCCTTCTGAATATATATATCAAAATATAGTTTACGCCCGTAAAAATATGAATAAATTCAGCAAGAGGAAGGACGTACATAATTTTAATACTAGAAACAAAGATAAGCTCATTACACCTTTTTTCAGAGTATCTAAGACAAGTAAATCGTTTCTTGGAAATTGTATAAGATTCTATAATAAACTTCCTCTAAATGTAACAGCTTTGCCGGATCATAAATTCAAAAAATATGTTAAAAAGGTCCTTATGACTCGCGGTTATTACAATATCAAAGAATACATGGAGGATAGAGATGTTTGGCGGATGAGTCCATCGGTTACATTGCGGCAGACTGGCACCTTTTAGCTATCACACCGAATTTGCAACTAAATTAAAAGTCTATTCTATGTAATTTATAAATTAGTAATTGTTAATCTATATGTAAGACAACTGATCAGACTGTAGGTATGTTCCAATTGTAAAAAAAAAAGAAATGTAAATCTGGAGGAGCGCTCCCTATACTCGATACTTACTTAAAGGTTTCATGGTTTCCGTCACAATATCCTGCTGCGAGTACCTACATATCGATGTATGGGGATCACTAACCTAGATACTAAAATGTTTTTAAAAAGATGTACAAATGATTAATCAAAGACTTTAAAAGATGACAAAAGAATGATCTCGGAGTTTCTTATAGTCTTTCTTCTCCGGGTGTCACAACGTAGGTAGATAGAGAAAGACTCGTAGGAAGCTAGGATAGGGTCCGGTCGTCCTTGCAAGGCGAGGCTCGCGACGCGTTCTATGCTTCTGACCGAATCCCAGCCCACGCTGGTTGATTCTAATTATATTTATAGTACGCGACTATCACATGCCACATTGGTAGATTTAAATTATATTTAATAACATGACTGTTGAAATGTATACTAATGAATTAGTCAAGATTTTTTTTTTTCCTCTTTTTATATTTGTATCATTGTATTTGACTTATAATAAGTACGATCGATTCGTCTACATTATCAATAAACGTTTTCATTTCATTTCATTTCAAACGGGAACCAAACGGACGACCAAACGGTCGTCAAAATTTATCAATATTTTTTTATACGTCTCTAAGGAGGACTCTTATGTCATTTATCGGTAATATCTCCAAAGTTGCATTTGGAATTAAGTAGTTAAACGATGACACCACCCGAATTTATATTATATTTGAAAATGGCTTCTATAATCTTTAAATGCATATACCGTAGAAATTATTACCTTTTTTTAAATTTAAAAACATCACGAAAAGCAACGCGCCGATATGATAAGATTACACCTTATCTCCAAAAATAGCCGTTTTCCGTGTGAAGCCCGGGCGAGTTCCTAGTTTAGATATAAACTGAAAACCGCAGAGTTCTGTGGCGACAGGTTTGGGTCGACCAAGCTTGAGACTTATTGATGACTGAGTATTTTATTAAAACCTGATGATTTTTAACAATTATAGAAAATTCCTCTTATTGTGAGTTTAAAGCGATTGTTTAGCTCACTATTGATCGACCTGGATCTGAAGAGGATCGCAAACTATTAAAAAATAAGACTTAAGTATGCAAAAGATTCGGCACGACTTCGTATTTTATCGTCTGTGATATGAGATATCGTACTTTAGTACATTTTTATGACGGTTTAGAACACATGTGATGTTACATCCCACGGCTGTAATAAAAACGGACCTCCGTAAAAGACCTCTGAGATATTCAATGTTTTATAAATAGTATAAATTTATTTTTAATTTTACACACAGTTTGTCCTCGCTTTTTTTTTTCAAATTCAAAATACTTGACTTGACTACAATATTAATATTTTTTTTTCTGAGTACGATTGATAAATATTTCATAACGTATAATTATTTTTCTTAATGTTTTGTATATTACAACGAGGTGATATTAAAATGAATTGTATATTAATGTCACTAACAACCGAAAAGCATGCTGGCTGTACATATAGTATGATTGTTTATTTTAAGGGATTATGTGCTTTGTGATATTGTTCGCCGACTGTTCAGCGCATTTTGCTAATATTTATTATTTTCAATCAATGAGATATCCCCAGTTACGTACTATGTCCATTATTGCGTTATAGTCGGTATAATTTTATCGCCCATTTGATGCTCAACGGTAAAAATATACGATAGAAAATATGAGTTTACGACAATAAATAAACATAATAAAAGGACTTGCTTTTGATTTCAATACGGCTTACTGAAAAAGATGTACACAGATCAAAATATGTTCATAAAAATCACAGTTAGACACTTGAATTATTAACTTTGATCATTGTCATATTCAAAATAGATAGTTGAATCGTCTACGTCACACAACTAAAATTCAATCTACACATTCTCTTTGAATGTTATTCATACAATGTGATAGCAGTATCTATCAGCTTTTTTCCAAACATTACTAATCTATTTTGACATCGGAGTACATTTTCTTATAAATCCAATCATGAGCGGCTGTCGAAATTCAAATTAATTCAATTTATTATTGAAACCGACACCTGTGACTACAAATATCTTAAAATATACAAGCGCAGATTCATCATTCAGATAGGACAAAGGACTTTTGTATAGTCACTTCGCTTATCACGCGAATATTTGACGGCAGTTGATCTTAATACGCAAGTTTGTGATCACAGCGCCAGTCGCCACTTGCGCCATGCAAACCGAGTGATGAAGGCAATTCCTACAACGACAACCAACGTGACACCTCATGTCATACACAACCTGCATTCACTGAGCTTCAACCTCGGATTATGTTACGCGGCTACGAAATGTTAAAGGATCTACCTTTATCTGGGGGCACGGCAGTGCCCCCCAAGTCGAGTAAGAAAAAAAAAAAAAAAAAGGTGCACGGCCGTACCTATCTTTTCTCGAAGCAACTCAGCCGATTTTCGACCCTCTATAACTTCGTTGTGGATGAAGATAGGAGCCTGAAATTTCAGAACCTAAGCAGGCTTTGTAAAACTACAGCATATTTCAAATTTCATTCAATTTGAACCAGTACTTTAAGAATTATAACTACTCAAAGTTCGGTAATTTCGGTAATTTTGTCACTCGCTCACACGTGATTGACCGATCATCAAAATGTTTAGGCACTTCTAGCAGACGTAGAAGCTTCAAATTTTGAGTACTAGTAGAGTTTAGTGTAAAACTCATGGGAAAATTCCAACTTTTTGCAATTTCGGTCCAGTTGTTAAGTTTCATCAACTGCATTAATAACTTTGTTATTTCTTATAAATGTATAGGATTACAAAGTTACATTTGCAGTCAGTGAATCAGTGTAAATGAATATGTATGATTTAATGGAAGAATAGGTGTAGATAGGGACCTAGATGCGATTATGTTGAAAGGTGGTGGCTAAGTGGTTACGTTAGTTGCTCCAGAGACCTGGTTTTCTGCGTTCGATTCCCACCCGGGACAATTATTCGTCTGAAATTAAAACAGTTGTATTGAGTCAGGGGGTGCTTTGTTTTCGTTAATCTATCGAGCGGTGCGACCTTCGCGACACAGGGATTAATTTAACAAATAAAAAAAAAATCGAAGGAAAAAAATAAAAACTCAATGGAATGTAAAAGCAACTGTGCTATGAACGATAGTATACTAACAGGCCGCGGCCCCTTGAGAAGTAGGGACCCCGTGTACTCTGGCATCCCTGAAACTGGGTATTTGGACCCAGGAGAGCCCGCAACACCATTTGAGTCGCGGACGCTGCCATAGGGTATCCCAGATAGGCAACAGTTCCTGGGCCCCTCACCAATTGTGGTCAGAGGAGTAACCGGGGGTTTAAGTGTTTTTCTCTCAAGGTATGATTTGCATTCCACTGCTATGGAGAGGGCGAGTCCCACATACCACACCGCTCGTGCGGGAACGCCGCAGTGTCGGAGGAGATGCGTAAAATTCTTGCATTCCTCCCGGACAAACACTACGGCTTCCACGCTTCCCGTTCGTCACAGAAAGACGGTCACTTTCTTTCAAGTAATTAACAAGTCTTACTGCGATATCGCAGGTATACACACACACCACGTTTTATTTATCTGACACAAACTGTATTTGCTTATTCATTTTATCAAATATTTTTTACACAGTTTGATGTTAACTAGATAGCTTTAAATTTACTTATGTACATATTAGCTTGTGGCCGCGACTTTGTCTCTGTGGAAAAGTTACTTTGACCCGCGACATAGATAATAATTTCCCTAGTGCGGGAGCTGTCTCAAAAAAAGCCAGAATCGGACATGTGCCAAAGTTCCATTACAAACAGTTTAGTAATTTCTTTATTTAAAAATCTTTGACAGTGAGGCCTTGAGTGTTGTAGTTTTCGATTAGATACATTGACAATATTTATAATGAATGAGAGATAACAATTTTAAATAAGGATTAATTTTAAATGACGTTTGACGAGTGCGACGAATATCAATAAACCATAAAAAAGTACACGACGCAGCTGCTCTTGTTACGTATGGTGAGTGTTGCCATGCCAGCTAGGCACGTGGGTATTCATATATTCGTAAGTTAAGTTATTTTGTAAATAAAGGCACCGAGTTACGAGTCTGGACGGTTTACATTTAATTTAAGTCTACTTTGGAACGATTAAAGCGCAGGAATCCTCCATTTGTGCATACAATAGACTAAAACCGGCCAAGTGCGAGTTGGACTCGCGCACTAAGGTTTCCGTACCATTTTCAAGTGCCTACCTATTGCCGTTATAGATATCGAGCAAAAAAGGCCGCAAAAAAGTTTGTTGTATTGGAGCACCCCTTAATTATTTAATTTATGTTTAGTTTGTTAATATAGCAACAGAAATACATAATTTGTGAAAATGTCAACTGTTTAGCTATCGCGGTTCTTGAGATACAGCCTAAATCCGTTGTAGGTATTCAAAAAAATGATGTAAATTGTAAAGCAAAGGAAAAAAGGTACAACTATCTACAAAAAGAAATGAGATGCCATCAAAAACATACTTGTAAAAAAACCCAAGTCTCGTAACGCAGTTCTTTTACCGTTAAAAGTTGTGAGATCTATGTAATACCAAGTCGGTTAATTTATTCAGTCCCTACTTAAGGGACCTTCTGTCTTAAGCTATTACGTAACTATCTCACCTAACAGACTCTTAAAATGATCTTATCAAAATTCAAAACTTTTATGTTATGAATATTAGATTGACTTGGCCATCGCAATAAACACTTGTGAGACACATTCTAATAGTATCCGATGGCCAAGTTAATTTATTATTTAAAACTTAAAAGTTTCGAATTTTCATAAGATCATTTTAAGAGTCTGTTAGGTGAGATAGTTACGTAATAGCTTAAGACAGAAGGTCCCTTAAGTAGGGACTGAATAAATTAACCGACTTGGTATTACATAGATCTCACAACTTTTAACGGTAAAAGAACTGCGTTACGAGACTTGGGTTTTTTTACAAGTATGTTTTTGATGGCATATACATTTACATACAACTACAATCTTTAGAGAACAGCTAATAACCAACAAAGGGCCTGATTCATGGTTGTTTAATAAGAGCTTTCCACATCTCTCTCTCTTCTTTTAAACATCTTGAACTGAAAATCCTCAACGATTTTATTTAAAAGCAATCTGTTGGCAAGTCACGTGAGTGTCAGCGACAGTTCGTTTTTAAATGAAGACTCACAGATGTGTAATAAAGTTTGACATTGTATACTTTGCAGGCGTATTGTAATCACAAATAGTTTCTATTCTGGCGCTGGGAGTGACAGCTCCGCGTGAGCCGACGGGCGATGTGCGCGGAGCATTGCTACGGGGTCACTCGATGACATAGGTATTGGAAGGATGGGGAGAACTGAGAGATATGATGAAGTCATTTTTGTATTCATCATCAGCCCGTACAACGTCCACTGCTGAACATGGGCCTCCTCCCGAGGGAGGGTATTTGCCATAGTCACCACGCTTGGCAGGCGGATTGGTGACCGCAGTATTTTGTTGTTATACACAGGGAAACGCTGCTGCCCGTTCCCTGGTATACGCTTGTTATGGATGATGTTATAACAATCGGGACCAACGGCTTAACGTGCTTTCCGAGGCACGGAGTGTAGTCCCTCAACCAACGAGACCCAGAAAGAAATCTTAGAATTTACACAAAGATTTCTTATCCGGTGTGGGGATCGAACCCACGACCTCCGAGACTTAAAGCGAGCCAAATACCGCTACGCTACGGAGGTTGTCAAAATAATCTAAATAATACTGTAGTACAAGTGTCTAAAGTAACAACGGTAAAACATAAACGAGTCTAGGGATTTACTGACCATATAATCTTAAATGTTTATAACATATAAAAGGCTATTCTAACTAAGCTCCACTATGTTTTCATAAAATAATACACAATCAGTTTTTAACTATAGAAAACCTTAATTGAATACTAAACCTTAACATAAAACCTTATAATAATTGTAAATGTACGATGTCTCCGACACATAACATCGTTTACTTGTCTCATGAGTCCAAAAGTAGTATAAACTTTATGATTAAGATGTTTTATATATCTTATCATATAGATATTATTTAAATCCTATCATATGAAAATGTTTACGCGCCGCAATGATATTGTTTCATGTTCAGTTTTCAAAGCAAACTGATGAAGTGCTAATGACTTGCTCACGGAGCTTGCTCACTTGCTCACGGAAGCCATCGTTTCGACAAAAACACCTACTATTTAGTTTTTCCTCTTCTAGTTAACTTCGGCAACGTGATTCTGTGACCTTGACTCACTCTTCACCCTGTTTCCTTAAATAGTCACATAGTATGTCCAAACTAAAAATACTCCAGGCAGAGTCTAGTGTCGTACAGGTCATTTATGATATTGTACGATCGAATTGTGAAGAATCATCAAGCGCGTTCGTCGATAAATTTATGGTCCGTCTAAATAATAACATACTCAAAAGACAGAACTTAAACTATTCAATCATAGATATAAAAATAATATTGTATTTTCATACCTTACAGCTTTTAGGCTATTATAATAAGTAGCAATAATCAAATAAACTTAATTAATTTAACATTGATAAGCCAAACTATGTTTTAACTATATACAAATAGCTGTTTACGTAATTTCTTTTTTTTATAAAAACGAAAACCTGACTGCTGTTGTTATAGCGTGATCTTAACGTGTAGCTAACATAAATATTTTAATGTGTGATGATGAACACAGGTGCTCTCTTTGTTTACTCTCGAAATCCCTTGGGACGGCTCTGCCAACACTCGCAATATCAAGACCGACAGCTTAACGTTCTCTCCGAGGAGTCAAACACCACTTCCTGACTTTCAGCTGATTCTTAATTCGTTTCCAAGAGAAAGAATTTAGTTTTACGTATCTGTCGCTAGTTGCGATCGAACATAGTAATACGACCGCTAGATCAATGAGCTTTTTTTTCAGACGGACATGCGTATTTAGCCGTGAGGCTTTTGCTACTTCACCGGGCATAAAGGCGAGTAGAGCTCCTTAATAAAACTAAGTAACCTGCGCAAGAGGCCGCCCCCTGTGGGGCTTAGATCTCGGCATAGGGTGGTCGCTGGCGTTGAGATTGAGGGGTTATGACTTTTAGTATTTAGGGGAGTTTTGTGCAACTGTCGCTCTACCTAACAGTTCGCGGGCCTCTCGGACTTCAGGTCTACGAGGGCATCGGATGGTTCTTTGCAAACCAAGGGTCGGGAGGACGAGGGGAAACGCGTCGTGCTCGGGGGCGCACTCTTCTCCGGCTGATCGGATAGAAATCAATGAGCCAGTAACTAAATAAAAATTGGTAGAAAACTAAATGTAAAGGTTAGCATATTATTTATAACTAGACTAGCTGTCTCGCGTGGTTTCACCCACATAAATCCCGTTCCTTCGGGAACCTTGTTCTAAACTATAACCTAAGGCACTCACAATAATATTAATGTAGCTTAATCCTTGACAGATATTTCAAACAATTATGTCAATAACATTAGACAACAAATATTAGTTAGTTAAGTTTCTTAAAACTTCTAATGTTCCGCTCAACTTTTTTTTTCTTTGATTCGTACTTCTACTAGCAATAATAACACAGCTAAAAAGCACCCATTCACGTGTGATGTGATGACCAAGGGAAATAGGGATCTATTTTCATATATTAAGATTTCTCTTATTATCTTAGTATAGGCATATTCTGGTTAGATATAAATAAATCGGCCTATAATTCGACGGACAACCGATCACTGATTGGTAGTGAAAAAATAACAGACTCGTATAATATTTCATAACATTATATTGCCAATATCGACGGAATTTATGTATAATGGTCGGATTCAGGTTATAATTAAAGTATCCTACCTATTCCTTCATGTCACCGGCTACGTTCGTGTACCGCGTTATACTTGCGTTGGACATCTACGGCGGAAATATATATATCTAAATGTGCTAATATTTTAATATCTTAGACTTCAGGAATTTGAAGAATAATTAGTATTTTTAGTAAATGAGATACGCCAAGGCGTCACATCTATATCTTTACTAATATATAAAGCTAAAGAAATTGTTTGTTTGCTTAAACGCGCTAATCTCAGAAACTACTAATCCGATTTAAAAAAATCTTCAGATAATATATTTATTCGGCAAGGCTATATTTTATTATAAAGTTTCCACGGGAGCCACGTAGTTGAAACCGCGTGCAGGAAGGTAGTTCACAATAAGATAAACTTTCTGAAAGTTTATGTTAGTGTAAATTAGTTAA
The DNA here is from genome assembly GCA_947037095.2 of Nycteola revayana. Lineage (NCBI taxonomy): Eukaryota > Metazoa > Arthropoda > Insecta > Lepidoptera > Nolidae > Nycteola > Nycteola revayana. Next base: position 260,520 of record OX344857.2, on the reverse strand, counting down.
GTCACATTGGCGTCTGTCCGTGACCACAGTCAATGTGATTTGACGGAAAACATAGGCGAAATAATAAAAGTCTAAGTAGTCGCGTTATTATCCGCAAGTTTATCACTACATAGCATATAACAAACATCAGATTTCAATGTGTTTTTTTTTCAATAGATAAAGTGATTCAAGAAGAAGGTTTATATATATAATATATCAGCATTGCACCCGTGCAACCCGTGCAATTAGTATACACAGCAAGATACTTAACATCAGATACCAGGAGTAGATGCACGGATTTAATGAACTATAGATTTACAAACACAACATTATTTACATTTTTTTCTTATACACTACTTAGTATCTACAATTGACATAAAGCATTGTTGAGCTGCACAGATGAAGTCCCGACGAGATTACAAACTAAACTGTCTTGTTTCCCTCAAAGAATTTAATCAACGTAATATACGAGTTGGAGGAACTTTTTCATAAATGCGATAAATGACCTCGGGTATTGTGTCTTTTTTTTGACAATATATGTGCAAGAGTGAGGACAATATGTGAGGACACAATACATGAACCCGCCCCGCATTCGCATCATACCAATGATGCCTCACTGTCTTGATAAAATTACTTGATATTTGACCGAACGCTGCGTCAGAGCACAAACCACCGCAGTCCGATTACATAAAAATCGCGACCGTGTAGTTACAATAGGTGTTCTATAATTGCTATCGTTTTTTTACGTAATCGCAATATGGACCAAGAGATTTGTTTAAATTATTAATTTTAGGTGCTAGCGGTGTTTGAACGTTTTTCTTTGATAAAAATATTCACTCGCAAAAAAGAAACGATACGAATCCTTAAGTGAAGTGAATTACTACTGAAAGCAATGTAATGATAAATTCCACTGGAGCTGGACTCCAGTGGACCAACAAGGTACGTTTATTGACCATTCATTGTTAATTGCACCATGTCCCTGTGTGTTACCGAACTTGTAATGCTGTTGTACCACGGACTTGCCTCACTATTCATATGCGACAGAGCTAAGAAAATGATTAGAGGTGATTAATTAGTATTATGATAGTTCGTAGTACAAACGCGTACTTATTGTTTTTTTTTTATTTTGTTATTACTCCAGTCGGGGTCACGGACAGATTGATGTTTTGATATCACAGATAAACCGTGGTTAGTAAATCAAACACGTAAAAGCCATTTTTACGGCAGTTAACTATCATCAGCCAAGCCGTATGCGTGTGGGCTAACCTTTTAAAAGTCAGTTTCCTGGGTAGGCAACTAAAATTCAGTGTAAAATATAGTAAAAATGACCAAATGCTTTCTATAAAAATGAAATATGATAGGTATTTATTTGAAAAAACTAAACTAACAGTAATATAAAAGTCATGTTCTGGATAGACGCACACGCCTGAAGCTCATAAAATATATCATTTTAATTCACTATTCATATACAATGGACTTTTTCATGTAAATAGCTGAACATTAATTCTTCAGTTACACAACCAGAACATTTCAATAAAATACAAAATTGAATTTGGAACATAATACATTTAATTTAGTAGCATTTAGTTCCATTTCTATTATTTCTTTTGTCTTCACACAATGCTTGTAAGGTTGCTACGAAGTACTACGAGGTACTACGAGTGAGCTACAAACACTGCTACGATCGCCTTAGGGACCGCGGTTCTCAAAGTAATAACGCCGGTACAGTAATGACGTGTAACACTGTGCACTGTAATGTCGAGTGCTATCGCTATTCGACTTGTAGCCGGGGGTTACTAACGTTTATTGTTGTGTTATAACATAACTACTAAACTAAGCACGTGCCAGTATTTACTGTGTTATAAGGCCAACGTCATTGCGCATACGTATTCCTTTATTATTAAGAATACTAGCAGAGTTTTTGCACATATAGGTGGGGATGGAACCGGCGACCACAAGATCGCAAGTCGGACGCTCTATCTATTGGGCTATGGCCGTTTTTTTATAATAAGGACCATATGAATAATTTACTTTTTGGTGAATGTCCTTAATTTAAAGGAATCATCGACACGACGAGGAAGAAGAAGAAGAAAAAAGTGAATGTTGATTTGCCTTCATTTTATTTTTTTCGGTTATACATGTGAAGATCAGCTGGTGCTCCGTAGACTTTGTTACTCTTACAGAACTTCGAAGCGGCTGTAGCCCAATGGCTAGGGCGTCGGACTTGTGATCTTATGTTCGCCGGTTTGATCCCCACTCATTGCACTTCCGACGTGAACCTACTCGTTTCAAAAGGATTTTAGCTTAGCATGAGCGGTTAACAAGAATACTTGTAGACTGCAAAACTCCGCTAGTAAATATTTTTACAAAAAAAATATTTACGAAATACGATACAATATTAAAATATCCTGTAGTGATTAGTGTACCAACTCAGGTGTTGACATCATAAGAATGTCTCCGAGGCACGGGTAAAACACCGGTGCTACATTGAAAATATAACTTTACAAAATTTCTAAAAATATAACTTTTCTCGGGAATCATTACCGCTTCACCAACCAGCAGTCCGCGAACCATAGTAATTAGACCCTGTTCTTGACAAAAACATCAGCGTCAGCAGATAGGACGCGGAAGGTGCAGGGGGCACCGTTCATTACTCCCGCTACACTATCTTGTGTCCCATCTCAACGGGTACTCGTGGTTTAGTGCTATGTATGCAGCTAAATGTCGTGATACTCATAATGGATGTAATTCATATGTTAGGATATGTATTACAAAATAGTTATTGAAGTAATATAACATCTGTCTATACTAATATTAAAAGTCGAAGAGTTTGTTTGTTTGCATGAACGCGATAATCTCAGGACCTACTGGTCTAATTTAAAAATATCTTTAAGTGTTAGATAGCCGATTTATCGATTATGAATTACCTACGGGAACGGGAGTTAGGCGGGGAAAACCATGCGCGGTTTTCTTAAACTTAAACCTAACTTCTTACATAGTCAAAGTATGCCACAGTGAAATAATTCTCTGCCATTGGTATGTAGATACATACAATTTTATATTTAGTTTGATCTTTGATTTCGACTTTCATTGTAATGCTGGAAACATCACATCATAAACGTTTAACTTCTGGAATTTCATAACATTAGATGAACGAAAGTTTCTCAGTATTCGTTGCGAGTTTCCTAATTGGAATAGCTTACATCCTCATTCAGCCATCTGTTGTACGTGCCATGTTAAGTTGTTAGGATATTTTGCGGTTGTCCGTTACATCCTATTAACTTAATAATATTTTATAAAATATTTTACTACCATAGTTTTGTTAATACAGTAGCTGTCAGGGCGGTTCCAGAGATATCTCACATCTCTAATATATAGTTACTTTTTATTATAAGGTATCGTTGTTTTTAACATAAACAGAGCAAAAAATAATAAAAAGGAGAATTATTGCTATAAGCCATCTCTCTTGCCGCATTGAATAAAGTCTATCTGAAAGATAAAAGTACCATGAATGTATATAAATCGGCCACTTTTATCTAAATCATATTTTAATCTCTCTTTGCGGGTGCTTTATATAACAATGGTTTCAGAAATGTTGTCGTAATGTTACAATGGGAATTGGTTTTAAATATAGACTCACGTTATATACATTTGGGTTAAGCATAAATAATTAAAATTATGATTACTAATATTATAATAAAAAATAAAAATTATAGTAAATATTTGTATAGTAAAATTATTACTAATATTATTTGTTAAAATAACTCCGTTGATCACCTTTTTATTTACTACTAGCTTCTCGCGCGCGGTTGCACCCGCGTTGTAACTTTCTTATTTAAATATAACCTTTGTCATCCGGGGACAGTGTACTGTAACTTCCCAAAGATAAAAGATTATTTCTAATCGGTCAAGTAGTTTCGGAGCCTTTTCAATACAAACAATCAAAGCTTTATGACCTTAGTATAGTTTTTCATTCATGTGACAGCCTTTTATGACTTATTTATTATTATTAACTTTTATATTTTATATTTGTTTGTTCTGTATGCACGCAGCAATTACTTAACATAAAGTTTATACAACGGAAACAACATGTACAAAGGCGATCTTAATTCAATAATGAATTTTCATTTTGATTAAAAATGCATAGCTAGTGTACATTGGATGAATCTAATAATAGTTAATTTATACCAAATCTATACATATAATAAAACTGTAGAGGCCGAATGACTGCACATAGAAAAAAACGCTAAAGACCGATTCAGGGGATAAAATAGAACAATCCCTGATTTTTTTTGTTTCTCTATCAGTTTGTACGGGCTAATTTTCGAAACTGTTGCATCGATTTAATGAAATTTTGCATGGTTGTACCTTACATCCCCTATCAACATTTAAATCACAGAAAATTAATGAGTTCCCGTAAAAAAGTTAAGAAACCGAAGGAATAGCAAACACCACGCGGACAAAGTCATCAGCTAGTTGGTGAATAAATATAACTATGTTTACCTATAAACATTCAAAATAAAAAAATGCACGTTCCATATTATCTAACGATAGTTACCCCAGTCGTGGCCATTGATCAACTCAGTCGAAACCTTACTTATTGAATACTATTAATGTTTGAATAGTAAACCAACAGTTAGTAGAGTGGTGCGCGAGGCTTACGAGACTAAGGCTCCGCGCTAACGGGCCACCGACCACGGCCACAAAACGCCGCCACCAGCATATTTCCTGTAGTTTTCATACATTTTATATGGAATCGCCGCACACGGTTGACGCCGCGCCGGTGGCGGCCACACGCTACAATCGTCGCTGCTCGCTTCTTATGGCCCACACCGGCCAGTGAACGCCGGCACAAAACGCCGCCACACGCCACTCGCCAGATTCCGCACCCCTCTCTCCCTCAGTAAACCTGTTAAAGTCGACAGTAATGATGATACTGCATGCATTGGTTAAAAAAAGTAGCAGCCAACGACCGCAAGTGTCGACCACCGGCCACAAATGGCTGTCACGCGCTTCAGCTACCTCTGTAGCCGCCTCTAGCTTCTCGTGGCGGCGTTTGTGGATGTCGTGAGTGGCTCGTGTGCGGCGACACTTACGAAACCTGTTGACGACAAACATAAGTCCTCAGCAGTCAACAGGTAGCAGGTTCGATTTAATTATGTAATGTGGTTGTGTAAATCTAAACACTATGTTATTCCCCTTTCAAGTTGTCGACTGAGCTAACAGAGTTGCACAGATTCAATAATCTGATTTTGACTCCGAACACGCAATCGTAGTTTCACTACAGTTTTAAATTATATTAAAGTTACAAGGTGAAAACTTCTAATGTTAACCAGCGACGGGTGTGTTTGGTTAAGTATACGAGGGAATGATTATAAGATTGACATGCGTATGGGTGTTCTAGTTTATGATATTTTAAATGCAAAACAATGCATTTATAACGCCAAACGAATATTATACTAGCTTCCTGTGTGTGATTTTACCGGCGTTACTCTCGTTACCACAGGCATTTCAAAATCAAATATAGCTTATAGCCTTTCTTAAAAAATGGGCTATGTAACACTGATTCAGTGGTCGACAAAAATTTTGCCACAGAAAAAGAAATACATTTATCTGGCTTGTAAAATAAGGAGAATATTATTAAATCATTGAAAATATTCTATCATGTCTAATTTTAGAGACATTTGAGAATAAACATTACAAAAATGGCGTATAAGCCTTTTTTCAATTTAGGTAAAAAATCAATAAATCTATTAGTAAAATTGTATTTCGACCGTTTTGGCAAGTGACTATTCTATATTCCAATTAACATTTATGATTTTGTTGCCGCACTGATTCTATGTGAAAATATTAACATTTTAGTGTAATAGACAAAAACTCCATTCAAAATGACTCTATTGAAATGTATGGGAAAAATATAGTTCTACAAAATATTTAATATCATTGCATTAGAAAATCATAGAAACTATAAGTAAACTGGTTTAAAATATTTATATTTATGACTATCATTATTATATATAAAATATAATAATAAAAATATTTAACTATTCTAAATAAATTTTCAAAAATAGCCGAATCAGCATTTTGTTATAATCATATGTTTACAAGCAAATATCTCAAAAAACGTTATGTGATATATACATTCTAATTATTGCTCAGTTTTTAACTCATACTGAATTACAAAAAATCAAAATAATATTTCTAGGACATAAAGAAAGTTAAATTTTTCAAATCAGACCATTGGTTTCCGAGAGTTTGCTTTATATATGAAGTATAAGTATAGGATACATATTATAAATTATTATAGTATGCATTTTCATTTCCTTAAATATTTTGCCTGCAGGGTGAAGGTGGCACTACTTAAAATTGAGTAATTTAAAAATGTTCATAATACATTTTATGGTTGCTGGTGAAAATTCACATATTTGTTCATGCAATGTACTGCAAGTGTCTCATGTGACAAAGACGTGTAGTCGAGGGAGTTCGGTGGCTGCATTCGTGACAGGATACAACGCTCGAGTGTCCAATTATTGTTAGTTTAAGAATGCACTAGGGAACATGTATCTGTTTTTTTATTTGGTGTATCTTCTTACTTCGTAATTATTTATTAAACATTTAAATGCTGTAGCAATCTTCAAATATTTGTTCAATAATGCATGAAAGTTATACAACGATCAAAGTTATGTTCTCTTCTTCTTCTTAATCTCATATCCTTCACTGAATACAGCTGAAATCGACAGTTAAACGTGCACTCTTAAACACAAAATATGATAAGATAGATATAAAAAAACAGTAACTTAACTCGTATCGTAAACAAATTAAGAATTAGAAGAGCGTCGATGTCTGTTGCCGATAGAATTTAAATAGTTTTTCAAACCGCAATTTCAACTTAAACAGCTTGGCCTCAGAAAATCATTTTCCGAGCCATCAAAAACTTTTCTCGCATCGTTGCGGCGCCGCTTTATTTTCATTCTGTTCAAAAAATTATGTCTTCTTTATTTTTTGAACAGTTACCGTAAAAGAGATTGATTGAATATACTTTTTTATAAGAAGATGACTGTATTTAAATGGGCTATTATTTGATTGAATTCTTTTCATAATATGTTATGGAGATGTACTTTTCATTATATTTAAATAATGTAAAGTTGTAATGAAAACCTACCGATGTTTTTGGTTATTAACTTTTTTTTCAGTACATCTTCCACAATAATTGAATGTATCTTTACTATATCACAAACACGATATTCAAGGTGCACACAATTATTTGTTTCTTTTATATGATTGTGATGCATACGGAGATCGAACACAGAACTCTGGTCCCAAGAAACAATTACCTTACCGTTGTAGCTTTCTTCAGAATCACTAACACGGTCGTTATCAGGACAACATATATTTACGCTTGAGTAAGACAATAAAAAATTAGGCTAAGATTCTCATCAATATTACCCTAGAACAAGTACAAATGGTCGTACAGGTGGTGTTGAGTGCCCCATCCCGACGTAATCACCTCTCAGCTATCAGTATCGGATAGTCTCGCCGAGCTGAGTGGCGCCGTAATGAGCCCCGGCTCGCACATATCGCTTCGGACTAACTACTCTATTACAAGCTGACGTCACGTCACAATAGCTATATAGCTACGTAAGAACATTACTTTTGTTCATTTTTCAGTCTCTACTTCGTTGTGGTCATTTAATTTGTTTCAAATTTATTCCTGGATTTGTAGGATTTTAAGCCTAGATGTGTTACTTATATATGGTAGTTTTAATCCTCAATATATGAACTCTTGTATATACAAAAAATTAAAATGAATAATTGACTTGCAATGGTAACATTATTTGTTTATTCCTAAACTTCGAGTACGGCAGTCGATGTGTAAAACAACATAAAATTGCCTCAATTAAACAACGATTGTGTGTTCAATGTCAAAATATGATTATTTTATTTATTGAAAACAGCGAGTATTTAAACTATAATTTTTAAGATATGTAAGCACATACACACTCACACTCGAAGATGAAACAGCTGACACGGTAAAATATTAAATAAAGATTCAGTACATTAATTGGGGTCGCAGCCATGTGTAAATACCAACATAGTTTCTATGTGTACAAAAAATAAATGTATGTTTCCACACACAAACCAATAACTTATTTTCTTTACCGAAAAAATCTTTCATGGATGTTAGAAACCCTTTGCTGACGTAACAGCGGGCTGTGAAGTCAATAGGTAGCGCGAAGGGTCCGGCGGAGGCCATCAGTCAGGCGCCGCAACAAATGGAGCGGAGAGCCGGCGCACAGCGCGCAGTACCTATGTATTGTAGCGCCACGCCGCGGCGCCGGGGACCGCCGGTACCTTCGCAGGGTTCATAAATTAGTAAGTTTCTTTTTGTATTGCCACTACATACAAGCCGGGCTAATAGTACCCTAAACCAAAGGACACATGCATGAGGAGATTAATGAATCTAGAAGACGCGAAAGTGGCAGGTCAAGATCGTAGAAAGTGGAAGGAAGTGATCTCTGCCCATAGACATGGCTTTTTGTTACAGGTCCATCCTCAGAGAAGGCATGATATGTATATATAAAAGTCAAAGTCAAAGTCAAAAGTTCTTTATTCAAATAGACACATTTAAAATATTTTAAATCATGTTCTTATGATGCGTCCCATTCTTTTACTACCACCAGTTCTGGACGTGGCAACTCTGAGAAGAACTGGCAAGAAACTCAGAGGAATCCTTTTTTAAAATAAATTATATTTTACAATGATTAATAAAGCAGTATTGTTTCAGAGCAACTCACTCCCGAGCAGTTTTGTCATTAGATATAGCAATTATCTAGTTAAATCAGACATTTAATTGAAAGATCCCGTTAATTAAACGCATTTAATTGAATGCCTAGGCCAATCGTTGATTGAACTAACATCGCTTAACATTGAACTACAAGTTGGCTTATAGTAATCTAGCCATTTAAGTTTGGCTGTAGTAAAATCAGGCAGGTCATTTTTATTTGGTTCTTTCTTTACATCACCGACCTAATCGGAACTACGCTACTTCTTGTTGAACTCTATTGGTTTTGGTTTAGATTGTTTACCACACAAAACCTGCTGTGCGCCTAAATCGATGCAAATTATATTCAACGATATGGCTAGTTATCCTTTAGCTATTTCAATGAATGTCGGCGTTTAATGAATAGGCTAGCCCTCCCATTGAATGACTGATTTATCTATACAACTGCGACTTACATAAACCATAAACCTTATTCCTTATTCAGATACGATTACTAGTATTTAAAAATAAAAAATGCAATTGCCAACATTTTTAAACGCGGTGCCTTAAAGTTGAATACATGAATAGGACGTTGATGAATTCAAGCAACTGTCCTGAAAGTTGCGGTCGTACTAATAAATGAGCTCAGTTTTTCAGACACAAGATATAAAATTGTCTGGAATAATTGCTTTTGTTTTATTTCTGTACCAGTACTGCAACCGGCGACCCCACTGTATACGGAGCAACAAAAGAATGTATTTTGTTCGAGCGCAGACAGTTAATTAAATTAATTAATTGGTCGTGCTTGATGAACGTAAGCCAGTGTACCCCAGACGCTGGACTCCTTTCTGTAAATATATATTATTAATACTAGCTATGCCCGCGACTTCGGCCGCGTGGAATAATGACTTTGAATAGCATTTTTAATGATAGTAATTAAATTTATATCTAATCAAACAGACTTAATAATAAGTTTTGAGCTTCTAGCTTATAAATGACGATAATTCCATACAAGCTTCATCCTCTCTTTCAACCCTTTTTCGCTATAAAGAGTAGCATCTGTCCTTTCTCAGGCTCTATTTTAACTAAGGCTCTACACTATCTGTGAACCAAATTTCACTTTAATCGCTTTAGGTAAAGTTTGGGCGTGAAAGAGCGACAGACAGTCAGAGTTACTTTCAAATTTAGAATATTAGTAAGATTGATTATATGTTTGGCACTAGGTATTGAAGTATTCAATAGTTAAGTAGCAGACTATATGATCAATATTAAGTCCGTGTTTTTATTGTAGCAAATTCATAACTTCCGTCGTAAATTTGACCTACTTTAAAAATATTTCTGATAAATAAGTACTGTAACGGTCTGACTTTTTCTTACTGATATATTTTTATAAAATAACTAGCTTCCCGCGCGCGGTTTCATCCGCATAGCTCCCGTTCCCGTGGAAACTACATAAATATAGTTCATGTCATCCGAGGATAAGGTCTCCGAAGGTGAAAGAATTGTTCAAATCGGACCCGTAGAGCCTATTGAGTACAAACAAACAATCAAATATTTCCTCTTTATAATATTAGTGTAGATAATTAAGCTGCTGTGCATTAGATGAAAATATTTCCAAGAAATGTTATTCAATTGTAACTATCAATTTCGCAGAAATAAATAAAGATGTATTGTGATGTCAATGCCTGTAATTATAGTACTATGTTGTGTATACTAATACAATAATAAATAGGAAACGTTTGTTATATTGAATGTATATTTGTCAAAACTACTGGATGGATTTCAATATTAAATAATTATTTTATTATTAACTAGCTTCCCGCGCGCGGTTTCACCCGCGTAACTCTCGTTCCCGTGGGAAATTCATATTAAAATATAGCCTATGTTCTTTCTCAGGCTCTAGACTATATCTGTACCAAATTTCATTTAAATCGCTTCAGTAGTTAAGGCGTGATTGCGTAACAGACAGACAGACAGACAGAGTTACTTTCATATTTATAATATTATAAGTAAGGATTAAATAACTATTATTATTTAAATAAATATTACTAAAGCCCCACCCCTGTGGACAACGCTGTTTTTTTGCACACACGAGTACGACTAAATACGAGTAGTATGATTTTTGTAATAGAATTTCTAAACAATGCTCTTACTTTTAAGTTTAGGTTGCGATTTTCATTACGAAGTGATCCATAAATCAACAGATGATGTTTATATTTTCTCCAATTACGAATTTACAAATATTCAGAACAAACTCAACCATTTTGTAACCGCAGCAAAATGTGCCTCACCCTTTGTTGAATATTGACTGTAGACGGCAGAACGAGGTGAAAAAGTTTATATTAAAAGCCTCGCGGTCGCTGCCTACCCACCGCTGAGAGGAATACTTAATTAATACTTAAGTCGAATTCCCTCGGGATTGATCGCGGCGTTTGAACAAAACCGGAGCGAGCTCGAGCGCGGCGACGCGGGACTTGCGCCGTTTGAACTTTATGTTAATGTTACTACTAACTACTCCGAATGAGGACTAGACTTCATTTGTATGCCCATTAGTTAGCATTCTTCGCATCGCGAACACTTCAATTTCCACTTACTAAATATTTGAGTGATCATATAAATGCGTCTATGTTTACATTTCATCTATATCTATTAAAATAAATAATATGGGAGTGTGTAATTTTTATATGAAAATACATATTATATACCAAAATATATTTTATTTTTGTGTGTCTGTTCTTTTCCGGCTAAACTCTCGAACGATGTACCGATTTTGACGGGACCTTCACTGGCAAATAGTTGATGTAATAAGGAGTATAATTTAGGCTACTTTTATTTTTTAAGAAAAATGCGGATGAACTCGCGGGTACAGGTAGTATGTTATATAATGTTACTGTTGGTTTGTATGTATATGTAGCGTACACGTACTGTCGAGTAGGGTAGGGTGGAAAAACACGACCCTCCGCTGTATGGCTGGGAATAAAAGAGGCTTACGACTTAATTATGTTTGGGATAATAAACAAAATATCCAGTTTTGAGCCAAAATTTGATAATAGGACAGACCGAAGGATGTAAATGTATTTGGGTTTATATATTGGAAATTACGTTGTTTTTGGAGTTGGGTAGCGTCCGTGTGTGCATGGTAGATTGTATGATAACGAACTTGTGAAGCTACCTACTTCCTGACGTTTTTAGCGCCATAACTCAAGTATTTGTTTCATGCTGCTGAAGCGCAACGTTAAATTAAACGGAGATAAAAACTGCTATTCATGGTGTACCTAAAACCATGAATAGGATTTTTTTACTTTATATAACATCAACATAAATAATAAGTATACATAATTTAAGTGAGGTTTATTTTAGAATTTATTCTCAAACTTTAATGAGGTACTCGTTTTATCTATTGGAATACAAAATCAAACATTTTGTTTGTCTCTTTATAGTATCGTTCAGTGTCAATTTATTCCTAGAAATCTTGATTCAAGTTATGACAAAAACTATTATTTATAACTACATAAGTTTCATATATGTAAGCTTTTTTTTATAAAATAAAAAGTTTGTAGAACATTTGCATGATTCGAAGAATATGTAAATTTTGAAGTCTTTATCCGAAGTTTTTTATTTATATTTTAACCGCTTCGCCTTTCTTGCGTCCTTTAAAAGTTGAATATTGTTATATGAAGTTATGTGAATTATTGTCGGAGCCTTTAAAATTGAAGTGGAAATAAAATAAAAAGTTAGTAAACATGTAGAGAAAAGCTTTTACCAACAACGACTCATAACTGAGTTGTGAGTTGGTGAGTTGTTTAGCGACGAGTGTGTAGTGTGTGAGGAGCACGCCGCCGCCGCCGTACTTTGTTAACTTACTGTATACTTTGTAATTAGATTTATAGGCTTTTACCGTTGCGGCACAGTTGTATGTAATGTTTTATAAATAAAACGTAATTAATTAACTAGTTCTTTTATAAAATACGACGAGTAACGAAACGAAAAGTATTACGTTAATTTGGCTGTACAAATCAATGCACATAATACTGATCGAACATTTTTACATAAAATTTTAACATGCGTTTAAAACACGATTGTGCTAAGCTATTGTATTATTAAAGTAATTAGTGTAATAACACAGTTCTGCAAACGGTTCCAATAATGTTATTTTTTTTAACTTCCGCAATATCATATTTTTGAACATAGTTAATGATAAAGTATTTTTTTTTTTCATTTGCGCTTGATGTGATAATATATTCCTTTTATATACAAGATAGCGAAAAACTAATTAATAACCGCGACACAATTTTAATTCATTTAATATAGCCAGTTAAATATCCATCTAACCCGAATCCCTATTCTTTACAAATTTGTGAGAGAATTGATAATGCATACGTATCGATTACCCGTGTATTTGTTCAGTCCGGGGCGCCTCGTCATGACTTTAGTTTATTTAGGCGAGTAGAACCGGTAGTAAATACTTTAGTTTTTTTTGTTATGTACGAAGTTTATAGCAGTGCTGTTGAAGCAAACCACATGCGGGGCAGCGGTGTGTGTGGCGAGGGGGAGGTGGGGGGAGGATAACAAAAGGCGCAGGAAATAACGTCGTAAAACTCACATCAACATTTTATTTTTATCCGTCGCCGGCAGCTCAGTGATCAGATGTGTTACTAATACGATGCCTTTTTGAATATATTGCCAATAACAATCTGCGAATGAGGCAGGATTAAGGGTATTGTGTTTACTGTTGAGATGTGGTGCTTCGGCAAGCAGTTCGACGATATTTTCAGTTTCCTCAAGATTAAATATTTTGCAGCTATTGTTGTTATAGTAAAACTAGCTGCGCCCCGCGGGTTTACCTGCGTTACTCTGCTCCAGTGTGTTGGAGCGTAACTTTTTGTAGCCTATATGCTAATCGAACTTATTAACTATCCCCGTGCAAAGTTTCAGCCAAATCCTTTCTGTGGTTTTTGCGTAAAAGAGTGACAAACATACATAAATCCACACAACTATCGCATTTATGATATAAGTAGGATTCACTTGTGAGTTAAACCAATAATTCCGTGATGCGATGTGATAGATATGTATTTCAACAATTAGTATGCGAACGAACGCACTCCAATAAGTGTTTAAATTATAGGTTAATAAAATGTTGTTTAATGTTTCACAATACATTAATAACTCATTTTTGGCAGTGATCGCAGTAGTCGCCACGTCACACACTGCACGGTGGGGGGAAAATATGACAATACCAAACAAATAATATAACCATTTTTACGGAATAAATGAATGTTGAATATGAAATATCAGTAACTTTTTAATTTAACTTTAACAACACACGCAAATTTGAAGCAATCACGTTTTGCTTGATCCTTAATCCAAATACCTGAGAAAGCCCGCAATAACCGATGGAGTTTGCCCATCATTATGTCCAATGATAAAGTCAAACATAGAACGAACCGTATCCACCAGCCGAGCCAACTGTTACCATAGTACTAAGCAAATATGTACATTTCACATGAATATTGAATAGAGTACGCGACATGTGCAGACCTAGAAATGTCTATGTTTAGTTAATATTTGCAAGAGGAAGGTTCCTTTTATTATAATAACAGTCGGCGGTACCGCGACGCTCGCCCGCGCCCTATACTACGCAATTCCTCGTGTCCCGAGCACCGCCTGTGTTGTACCTCACTTGCTATCTTGTTGTATACGTGTTACGAAATTTAATGTTACATACATTATATCAATGGCTTGTTTTTTAAGCAAACAATTGTATGCTTTTGTGTTTTCATTAAATAAAACGAATGCAATATTGCACCTTTGTAAAATTTTGTGTTCTAGCTTAAAGGGGTACAAATGTAATTTCATTTATGGAATTGTTATTTTATCATTAAAATAACAATCACAAGCATGTATAATATACTCAACAAAGTAGAATATAATTTCATGAAAACCATTACAATAGTATTACTTTTTTATAAGCTTTCGTAATTTCATATTTAATAAGGCTAGAGGATTATTTATCAGTGGTCTAATGTTTGTTATTTCAATCCCCGCGAGCGAAGCCAGCTTCGTTATTAAAACTAAAAGTACTGGAGTTTAGCCTCAAGGCTCAGGGCGCGGATATTTTGTTGCGGTTTCAACAAAATGAAGCGGAAATAATTGACGTAAGCTATTTTCTCACTCGCAGTAACTGTTAGTTTAATGGTAATAGCTTCGTATGTTGCTCCAGTGCGAAAACTGATCTTATGCTAGGTTTGTTCAAATTAACAATACCATTACGAGGAAAAGGCAAACTAAAATGGGTTTTACTAAAGTAAAATAAACAATAGCTCGAAAGTTTTAGCGAAGAGTGCTTGAGAATGTTATTTTACTTTGAATTTAAGTACAGAAGAGATTTCACTACACTAAATATTAATAATTATTGAACTTGATTTTACAGCATTTCACCGTAGTATTAGCATTTTACAAAGTAACAAAATGTTCATTTATAATTTATTGATTTATATTTAGCTAGCTTCCCAAGCGCGGTTTCGCCCGCTTAGCTCCCGTTATTATGCATATACACCTTCCTCTTGAATCACTGTCTATTAAAGCATACATAGACACAGACAGACAGCGGGAAGCGACTTTGTTGTATACTAATTATTGATACAAAATCTTTTATAATGTAGCACAACAGCGTATGTCTCGTTCACAATGAAGTTCGTGCCCATATTGAGATTCCGAGTGGAAGGAACGGGCGCACGTTTCTCGTGATTGATTGTCAGCGAGAGAAGGCTGCGGGATTGAGACTGTATCGAGAACATCTCCTTCCGCCATTAGCCTTCTGCATACTTATCTGAAGTCATCCATCACTGTTCCTCCGCGTCTGCTCGCACACTTGACGCTGACACGCGCTACAAAGCGACCTGATTAATCTCAACAAGTTCGCTGAAACTTTGTTGCGAGCTACAAATTAATGACACGTGACGTCACGGCTCTTGCATCGCGCTATACTCTCCAAATACTTGGTGTATACACAAAGTCTTTACACGAACAGATGAACATTGCGGTCGCTGGGCGTTTTCTCATCCGTAACGGTATAACACTTAGGAATTTAAATTTAAATTAACCGTTTTGGGGTCCCGTACCCAAAGGTTAAAAACGGGACCCTATTGCTATCTATTCTCATGTTCGCTGAGTGAATGTGAATTCACAGGGCCATATATATATACATATTTATTTATTAATTGCATTAAAATTGTACAATTTTGTTGTCACATTATCGAATTTGATAATTAAATGGTATTTTTTTCCATTTTACTCGATATTAATAACAGCAGCAACGAAACGGTGCCTTATTTAAGAATGATAGTGTCTACTGGCATATAAACAATGGCACCCATCTTGCGCGAGTCCTTAACGTGACTTAACCGCGCTTAACTTTGTTTTAAATGAAAGTAGGAACTCTTATAATATTGCTATTTTTAAATTATTGTAAAACTTAAACCATGTAACACAGCCCTACATACATACCTACCATTGTAGGTATATCGATTAAAAACGAATTGTTCGCGTCACTGAACTTTGAGCCTAAACAAAATGTAGTTCCGCCGCTCAGGTTGCGGCCGTGGCCGGCAGTTCGGGTGTTATGTGCCCACCTAAGCCCGGCCTGACCCCCGTGGGATGACTCAGGTACCAACATTTTTTACTGGGCGCTCCGTCGCTTTTGCGTCTTTACCTAGTAAGAAAAAGAAAAGCTCTCAAACTTATTAAATGGTTTAAGTATTATAAAACTAAGCAGCGCGCGCAAGAAGGCGCGTTTTTCTTCTCACAAACGGATGCAAAAAGCTAATAATAAATTTAGGCACATACTATCTCTTCTCACCACTTACTTGAAAGTCATTTGCAATATTTGTACTTATATTATAAAGAAGGAAAAGAATATCATTGTTATTATTTCTTGTTTGCATTGAGGCTCGCGAAATATGGGATCGATTTCTAAAAAATCTTACACCATTATTACAATGTTATGTTATCCTGAAGTACGAGGAACAATGGCTATATTTAATGATGAATTTCTTACGAATACTGTAGCTACGCGGGAGAAACTGCACGCGGAAAGCTAGTGTATAATATTTTCCTAACCTGAAAAGGCAGATTACAATTTAATTTCTCACAACTAATAATAGGCAGTAAGTAGTACTTATTCAAAAATCGATTGAAAATAACCTTATCTTTCCCTTTTCATACTTTTCGAGTTAAACCTCCCCAGGAGCTACTCCAATCGCAAGTATTGGGTGCACCGGGAACTGTTTCTGAACGACATTAAGTGCAGTATAAAGAAACTTTTAGATTCAATCGATTACAAAACTGAAAGCAATTGCTCACAAAGTTGACTGTAAGTAGTAATACCTATTGATGCTGATAGTGTCCCAGGAAACCCGAGTCATCCGTCGCGAGCTCCACTAGCCGTCGATAAATTCCTGGGCACCCATAAAATCTCTATTTCTATACCGATTACGTTACGATCCACCGGTTTAGATACGTTTACTGCTAAAGTAATTTTTATTCTCTTGCCGGGATCGTATTACGTGAGCTTCCTCACGTACTTTGCTCTTTGTAATATGAAAGGTTCAGCGAAACGGACGGAGTAACAAGTTGTGTTACGTATGTGTCTCATACGCTTACAGACCTCCCGCTTGGATTGCTGCTCACGCAATGAACAAACTTTATGTTGAGGTGTACTGCGGTGGAAACCTTTGATCTCGAACAAATACGTTTGATATATTATAGAACGAGCCAGAACTGTGCGCTGTGAATTCGATTGCAGATGTAGCAATGGTGTGGTAT
The DNA here is from genome assembly GCA_947037095.2 of Nycteola revayana. Lineage (NCBI taxonomy): Eukaryota > Metazoa > Arthropoda > Insecta > Lepidoptera > Nolidae > Nycteola > Nycteola revayana. The sequence continues at coordinate 242,957 of OX344857.2, read as the reverse complement.
TATAATGTAAACTAGCGACCCGCCCCGGCTTCGCACGTCTTCTTCGTATTTTACATGGAAACCTTCCTTTTGAATTACTCTATCTCTTTCCCCACACAATCACTGCACCGGTGACTCAGTGGTTACGGCACTGGCCTCTGAGACCTGGTGTTTCTGTCTTGGGTTCGATTCCCACCCGTGCCAATTATTTGTGTTTACTTTTACTTACCTTACGTCCGTGAATTATGAATTTGTAAATTAGCTTTTTAATAAGCTTTTTATTTCTGAGGGTTTTCAATATCAATCAGTTCACCCTTTTTGTTGCACGTGTTAAAAATGACGCAACACCTAACATTACCCAACTAGAATTGGATAGACCTAGGTGAGTATGGGTAATCTTAGAACTAAAATGTAAGCCATCAAAAACATACTTGTAAAAAAACCCAAGTCTCGTAACGCAGTTCTTTTACCGTAAAACGTTGTGAGATCTATGTAATACCAAGTCGGTTAATTTATTCAGTCCCTACTTAAGGGACCTTCTATCTTAAGCTATTACGTAATTATCTCACCTTACAGAATCTTATTTTGACCTTATCAAAATTCGAAACTTTAAAGTTTTAAATAATAGATTAACTTGGCCATCGGATATAATTAGAATGTATCTCACAAGTGTTTATTGCGATGGCCAAGTCAATCTAATATTCATAACATAAAAGTTTTGAACTTTGATAAGGTCAAAATAAGATTCTGTAAGGTGAGATAATTACGTAATAGCTTAAGATAGAAGGTCCCTTAAGTAGGGACTGAATAAATTAACCTACCTGAATAAATTAACCTAAATCTGGGGGCACGGTAGTGCCCCCAGATTTGAAATGTTATTCGGACTTTACCCAAAAAGCTTGGGTAATAGGTACTAAGTAAACCCGGGTAGACCTAGGTTTACTCCATCTTCTAGCATTACCCGTAACATATACACGTGATATATTTTAAATAACTGCAATGTTATTTATGTTTTAATAAGCGGCAACGCGGCGACATTTTCTGACGTGGCATCACATCCGATGCATGAAAAATGTGTATTTCCTTTTAAATTAACATGTTATCTCGTTTAATAAAGCATAGGAAGTAGGCGCCGAGGCGAGCGACACCCGGGGGAAATATGGGATGTTGGTGTTACAATTTTGCCGCCTGCCGCCATGCCGCCACACCGCCGTGATGCAAATATCTGCCGGCACGTCACGCTGTAAGTATCGTGATGACTTTTTAATAAATATTTCCTTTGAGCCTTAAGGTTAGCTCTTTGTGTTTGATTAACATTCAAACGCAAACAGTGTCACCATTGTTTCTTCCCGTAATATTCGATTAAGTAAGAGATTTGAATAGAAAAAACTTTATTCGAAAGATACGATATCACTTACATTCATAATGATTTATATGCGTTGAATACTAATTTAAGTACAATGATAAAAAAAACTTAAATCGCAATATAATACAAACATAATTACAAAATATAGGTATAACATTTTTTACAATCAAATAATTAGTTTAGCGGTGGAGCCGCGCCCACTGGAGCAAAGTAACAAGGTCGTCACTCTGCTTCAGTGGGTTGGAGCGTGATGTTTTGCAGTTAATATGTTAATCCAGCTAATAAACTATTAGTGTGCAAACTTTCAGCCAAATCTGTTCAGTAGTTTTTGCGTAAAAGAGTAACAAACATCCATCCATCCATCCATACCCACAAACTGTATCGTTTATTATATTAACTAGCGGCCCGCCCCGGCTTCGCACGGGTGGACTTTTATACCCTACCCCTGCCCTACCCTACCCCTACCCTAACCCTACCCTACCCCTACTCTACCCCTACCCTACCCCTACCCTACCCCTACCCCTACCCTACCCTACCCCTACCCTACCCTACCCCTACCCTACCCCTACCATATCCCTACCCTACCCCTACCCTACCCCTACCCTACCCTACCCTACCCTACCCCTACCCAAAAGTATCCTATGTCCTTCTCCCAGTTCTTAGCTACCTCCCTACCAATTTTCAGCCAAATCGGTTCAGCCGTTATTGAGTTATAAATAGTGTAACTAACACGACTTTCTTTTGTTTTTAAAATGTATTCTGCTATTCGGGACGGAAACAAATCCAACAAATCAAAAACCATGGCAATCGGTCCAGCCGTTCTCGAGTTATAAGTGTTGTAACAAACACGACTTTCTTTTATATATATAGATAAGCATTATTTGCGGACTAGAACACTAGCTATTCCAGGATAATTATGAAGGATGTAGAACATTTGAAATCATGGGCAAATATGAGTAAATAATGTAGCTGGTAGTCGAGCAGTATGCCGTGACTACGTAATGTGGTATTGGAAGTTAGCTTTCATTAATGATACGATATCCCGGAGTGCGGGGCGTGGGGCCCAAGGCCCGGGGGGCGGGGGGCCACGGAGCTACGTAGCCGCTTTTACGGGTCACTTCGCTAATGTGAACAAGAGTATTTCATATCTACTGTATTTATTTTGTTTAAAATGTTTGTTGTTCGGTAATCTCCGTAGCGTAACGATATTTGGCTTGTTTTAAATCTCGGAGGTTGTGTGTTCGATCCTCATACGGGACAAAAAATTTTTATGTAAATTCTTAAATTTATTTCCGGGATGGATGAAGGACTACCCTCAGTGCCTCGGAAAGCACGTTCAGCCTACGGTCCCGATTGTTATAACATCATCTATAACAATCGTATACCAGGGAACGGGCAGCAGCGTTTCGTTGAGTGTTACAATATAAAACTGGGGTCATCCGCAAACCCGCCTGCCAAGCGTAGTGACCTAGTGAGTACGGCAAAAACCTCCCCTTGAATAGGCCCATGTTCAGCAGTGGACGTTGTATGGGCTGATGAAAATATTTGTTGAACTAAATATTTATTAACAATGGAAACAAAATATATTAATATTTCTAACTAGAACCTCGTAACTAGGGCTTAATAATGAAGTTAATCTGATGTTTAGTAGTGAAAATATTATGTTGACTGCACCGGTGGCTCAGTGGTTACGGAAGTTGCTTCTGAGACCTGGTGTTCTGGGTTCGATTCCCACCCGGGACAATTATTTGTGTGAACCACAAATAGTTGTTCTGAGTCTGGGTGTTCCTTGTGTCCATGAAATGAATGTTTGTAAAGTCCCCCGCGACACAGGGATTTATTTCCTTAATGCGGGAGTTGTCTTTTTAAAATAATAATAATATGTAGAACACACATTTAGTGCAAAGATACAACTTTTTGTTACTTTTAAACAATGTAAGCAAACAGTTTGTAACGGTCCGGTCATAATTAAATTTCATATTGTGCTACAGTTTAATTGTGTTGACCGCAAGCAATGCTGCTGGACTATTATATAATATTTAGCTGCTCAATGAATATTCAATGGAACACATAGTGAATGTACAACAATTAGTTCGTGAATTAATTTTGAGTTATACTGTTAACTAGTTGTTGCCTGTGACTTCGTTCGCATACGTGCAACATTTTCTTAATAAACTTGTGATAAAATCGTGATATAAGAAAAAGAAATATATATAGATTAAGTTTATTTTACCTTTGGACATTACAAAATATGACATTTTGTATATTGTAGCTTTTATTTACATCGGTAACAGCACATCACTAGGACGTCCCACGGCTTTATATCGGCACATCACTAGGACGTCCCATAGATGTTGTATTTATAGAAAAATTATCAATAACTGCATACATACCTTCACGCCCCATTCCGATAGGGGTAGGCAGAGACCAATCCTTGTCATTACACCTACTTTCTCTAACATTTTGTTCATAATTCTATCACTCAATTTCCCTCACGCTCCTCAGTGCTCTCATTTCATTTACCATTTCAACTTTTGATACATCACACATTATTTTTATATGCACGTAAATGTAAGCGGTATTCAGTTAGTCACTTCAGTGTGCCAGTGACAAATGCGTGAGGAGTAGTGGCGCGCGGCGCAGCTCGCCGGCTGCTCCATGACTTATGACTCAATTGTTTTCGCACTTCCGCGCCCCCTAGCTGTTGTTTATTGAGTGATTTAATGATATTCCGATAACGAACTGCCGAGATGAAAATTCACTGGGTATACTCATATATCTTATTGGGAATAATTTCTTTGACGTTTTGAATGTGCTCAACGACTTAGTACGATTTTTGGAATAAGATACCTAAAATATGATTTATATTTAGAAAAATGTATTCTGCCGTAGAGTTTGCTTATAATTTATTAATCAAGGATACATCTTGCGTGTGCGCAAATACGAATTAGTACGATTGTGTAACAGATATCCAATCTCACAAAGTTAAAACAAAAACTAGACGTTCATTCCGATTTATTAATATTTATAAATTAAATTATTATTTTTTATGCTTTTTTAATAATAACAAGTTGATTGCTTTCACTTGCCTTACTCCCTGCGGTCGTCGACGTCCAGGTCGTGTCGGTGACGTGAAATATTAAACGTTAATTTACTGACGTCGAACTAAATTGTTTTGCTATAGACTCAAGTATTTAATAGAAAACTACAAAGAGATTGTTAATTGCTAAAGTGATTTATGAATTGGACATGAAGTTCTTGAACATAAATCTTTTGTTTAGTGTTCAATATTTATTTTGACTTTAGAACAATGAATTGTGTTCTTTAGTATTATTCTGACGGAGATGTCACATTGATTATAAATTGTATATGAAGAACCCCAAAATCTTCAAAGGTGTGCTGGGATGAAATTAAATAAAACGCTCAGGTAGACAGACAGCGGATCGCTGATAACGAATTGTTTTGAGAATTTTAGTACAATAATAATTGTTATGTACTGCAATCTTAGTTTTAAATCGTGTCGAATTAAAACTGAGCTAAGCGGCCGTAGCCCAATGGATAGGGTGTCGGACTTGTGATCTTGAGGTCGCCGGTTCCAACCCCACCCATTGCACCGGTAGTGCAATGGGTGGGGTTGGAACCGGCGCGGCGACCGGCGAACGTGAACTCACTCGTAACACAAGCATTCTAGCTTAGCACGAGGTGTTAACAAGAATACTATAGACGGCAAAACTCTGCTAGTAATCTTTATAAAAAGACATTAAAAAAAAAGATTACAATGCAGTGCAATGTTGAGGAACTGAATTACATTATATGAAAGGCCGAACATCTCCATAGAGACATTACAAAGCCCTTGAGTGGCAATGACAGGCCCTTGAGAACAAAATGTATAAAGATAGGAGTAGGATCTAATGATAAACTTCAACAGTATGAATGTAACATATATATGTTAAAGTATGAAATACTTCACAAAGTGTTAACAAGAACATATTACGTTCAACAAAATGATTTTTTGAAGCGAGCAAAGTTTCCCTTTAAGTATATGTCAAGCCGTATTCAAACGTAAGCGAGTTGATCTGAAAATAAATGTCGGCGGTTATTACGTCACGATACTAGACGGGATTGCCTCCCAGGAGAATAACAACGTCTTAAGTCCCAAACGACATATCCTCCTTTCCAACAGAATGAAATATATATCCTATGTACACAGCAATACGGTCTACTTTCAAATGATAGTAATTATTGATGTGTTCTAAAGATTTAGATAACAGTAGCACGTCAAAATGTTGCAGACATAGCGCGCCGCCTCTTCGCTAAATAGTATACCTTTATCACAGATATTGGCATAAAATCAATAAACAACAAATAATAATACTTTAAAGCAAATGAAACGAAAACAGGACAAAGTAAAATATTAGGATAAGTTAACTTTAAACAAATACTTTGAACATGTTGTTAAATCCAATTTATAAACAAGTTACACTGGATCTTGTTTAAGTATTTTGAAAATATATTTACGAATTAAAATGACGGTAAGACAATCTCTGTGGCGAAGTAAGTCTCGCTTTAAACCTGGTCCTGGGTTAAATCACCACCCCGGATAAGAAATCTTTGTGCATAATGCAAGATTAATTTACGGGTCTTGTTAGTGGAGGGACTACCAACTGTGCCTCCGAAAGCACGTTTAACTATTCATAATTATATAAAGCCTCAATAAATGGGCTATCTAACACTGTAATATTTTTTCAAATCAATCCAGTAGTTGCTGAGAGCGCGTTCATGCAAACAAACAAACTCTTCATCTTTAAGATAAAGCTTTTCACGACTTTAATATATAACTAGCGACCCGCCCCTGCTTCGCACGGCTGTATAATCTGATGTATTATACATATAAACCTTCCTCGTGAATCACTCTATCTATTAAAAAAAACCGCATCAAAATCCGTTGCGTAGTCTTAAAGATCTAAGCATATGTACATACACACAGTGGGAAGCGACTTTATTTTAGACAATAGAATGATGAAATTAGTAATATGATATCATAACCCGTAAGACCCATGCCTTCTATTTACTTACAACTTACTTAGTATTGTCGCTTCATATGTCAAATTTATTTATTTAGATTTGCAATTTTAAAATCAAAAACCATAAATCTAAAAGCTTCAAAAAGGAAACCTAATTGAAAACCAATGAAAACTCTTTAATAAAATACATTACTATCATTACATTCCTATAATGTTCATAAGTTGTTTCCAAAAATTTATATTCACTTAAATTAATAAAATAAAATAAAATAATAAAATCAAATAATTTTGACCGCACTGTGTTTCAGTTGACATCGACGGGCAGCACTCAATAAATACAATTATTCAAATTTCATGTAATTGCCCACTTAACGATACGTTAACAATTTTTACTCTAGCTTTTAAAGTTTTATTCATATTTCACAACTCTCAGGGAATGTGGTTAATAAAGCAATTTAATATTTAAAACCAAATTTCCTTCACACATGGCGCCGCGCGGCTGGAGAGGTGCGGACGGAACTTCTGGAAACATTAATGGCGTCTACCAAAACGAGATGAACATATTTTAAAATCATCTCCATTATAAATATAATGAATTTCGTACATTCACCTGACCTCTGTTAGTGCAGCAACATGTTTAATATTGGTATTGCATGTTTTATTATGTATTATATGTTTGTATGTACAATGACAATAGTGCTTAGTAGTGAGTTGTTCTAAAACAATACGAACAATATTGTTTTATAGTATTTATAGTACCTATTAATAATGTTTGTAATCAAAACATTTAGTTATTTAAAAAAAAGGATTCTTTTGATTTTCTTGACAGTTCTTTTCATGTGTTGTTATAGCGTTGACGCTATAACAACATCGAAATGAACTGTCAGTTGACATTTTCACAAATGATGTGTTTTGGTTGATTTGTGAAAATGTCAACTGTCTAGCTATCGCGGTTCTTGAGATATAGCCTGGTGATAGACAGACAAACAAATTGCGAAGTCTTAATAATAGGGTCCCGTTTTAACCCTACGGAATCCGGAAATCGAACAAACTTCACTAGACTTATTACCTACCTGTAAATAAAAGTATTATATTCTCCTTCTTATTCCGTTTGGTAAAAGCGGAAAATATATAAATTGTTTCCCTGCTCAAGTGTTCTCGTACATTCCTCTGTCGAGAGTGGGAAGATATTATTGCATGTATAATATTGTACAACATGTAATAAATGTTTATTCTTTACATATTCGTATTTTAGTATCTACGAAGAAGTACATTTTTTTAAATTTAAGCTCACGCCTGTGCACCAGTAGTGTTTAATTATGTCGTTATTTACTGTTTTTCATTTTCTGTTAATTGTTAACTTTTTTATATCTTTGATGTTAAACAGACGCCTGATAAAAGAAGTATTCCAGACCACCAGAAATAATTAATTTCGGCATTCATAAAATTACTTTTAATTTTTAATATTATAAATATCTTTAAATGGTTACGGTGCCGCGGTGATTTTACAACAAATTATTTAAGTCATATAATAAAGTAGCAATACATGATTTAAACTTATTTAATATCGTGGGGTGATGACACATTTGATGTATGAACTTTATTAATATTGGAATAAAAACAATAATTGACAAAAATGTTAGTACGTCTAATAATTTTGAAACTCAATATTTGAAGATATAAGATAAAATCCTAGATGCTTTTCTCTTTTAAAAACCTTTTTGTACATTAAACAACGCAATTTTAAGAAAAAGAAACAGCTACAAACTCGCTCATTTAAGTACTTAATTAAGAGTAAGCTACATCAGCTCAATTGTTAATTAAATTTAAACTGGATAGTCTCTGCAATGTGAACTATATCTGTAACACTTTGCTCACCGTACCCGCTACCGTACGGCTTACGTCTCACAAACTCGTGTTACAAATTTGCAACGTTTATAATAATACCGTCGACAGTGCGGAGTGAATGTCATTCCATTTTACTTTTGTTAATAACGTGACTACTTTATTTGGACTCTCGGAAATGTGCGCAAAACTGTCATATACTGGTACAACAACATGTTCGCAAATATCTACATGATAATTTTGTGTAAAGGTATACGGCACATTTTGGGTCTAATGGAATTAAAAGGAAATCAATAAATCGAAAAAAAAAAATTATGACTGAGATCGATTTCATACACCATCACTAGCTTTGTATACACAGAACAGATGTGGTTGTATATATCGCATCCATCTAGTCATTTCAACCATACAATGGGACGGCTAGCCCGACAATCAAACACCGATATTTAATTGAATGCCTAGGCCAATCGTTTAACTAGTTGGCTTATAGTTGTGTTTTAGTGACATAAAATCAGGCAGGTGATTTTAACCACTTGGCGTCAACGATTTGGCTAGTTATCCTTTAGTCATTTCATTGAATGGCGGCTCCTAATTAACGGGCTAGCCGTCCCATTGAATGGCCGATCCAACTGAATGGCTGCGACATAAATATTTATGCTTGTTACCGTCAATACTGGCAAACATACCGCCATGCGACAGTACAATAGAAGATATCCTCGTTAGTCATATAACATGTACATTGTATGTATTATTTTTAATATCTGTACCAGTACAATTTTCTAGTGAAGTCTCTTAGCCACAGACAGACTACCAGAAAGGTAAGATTAAGTTGTTTATACTTCAATCTTTTTGTCATAGAAAGTTAGTAAAGTTTAATAGTAGATTGTTTATCTAGGGAGCAAACAACTATTTTAAAGGCGAGAGTGTTTTTTTTAATCTAGAGCGCAGCGAGGGATTAAAAGTATGTCACTCGAGCTTAAAATAGTGTTGCTCCCGAGATGGACACTCTACTTTTTATCACCCTCTATGAGAAAATAAGTAAGTGACACTTATGAACAAGAATTTATTTACGTACAATGAAGAACCATAAGACATAATAATTCTTTCAGTTGTGGAAGACGCACTCATTTTTTTTAATTCTAAAATCTGAATATGAATCAACTACGAACGAAAGCAGAATGCATTTAATTTCGCGCGTTGTTTATTATTCATCAACTTTTTTTAAATTTGGCGCGCTTGCAGTTTTTCACCCAGTCACATATTCAATACATTGGGTGGTTCGTGATCAGATCTAATGCTGAGATCTGGGCGAATGAAGGGAAGGCTCCGAGCCGAGGGGGCGGGAGGGGCGTAAGCTGATTAGCGCCAATCTGTGTTTAAGCACAACGAGACGTTTAACCGCATGGTTTGTGATTCACCTCTTTGCTGATTCAAAAATTATTAACAATATCCACATTCCAAATTCAAATCAATTTTGGTCCCTAAGGGATTAATGAGCTATTTTGGTCCCTGTTTACGAGGAATAAACTAGCTCTTTTTGAATAGATGTGATAAAAAATATTGTAACGCCCATGAATTAAACACCGAAAATAAAAAAGTGCCTTCACTACCATTCTACAAAACAACATGATCGTAGAAATAAGGCTGATTCGTGTTTGACGACAGCTGTCACGCGTCATAATAATTGTTCTTAATGACATCGTGCAGATAACAAGCTGCCATTGTCTGGTAGTGTCCGTGTGTAAACACACACCATCCTGTGGGAAACGCACACTGATGGCGTTACTTTTCCTTTGGATTACAATTATGTTTTCCTGTAAGCTGTAAATATCGCACGTTGCCATATAACCTAAAATGGTGATTTTATCACAATATCATTCTGGATTATTTAGTTTAATAAAATAAAATGTCAGTTATGTATTTTTCGTAGTTATTACGTTCGGTAATGGAAAAGCGCTTGTGGTTCTTTATGTCACTTAGTTCGAATTAAATAAAATTAGTTGCAAGAACTGAATCAATTGTAGAACTACTACGGGAGTCACCGCTTAGAGTTTCTTTACTGTAACACGTAAGGTGCCTTATGGTAGGTACTCAGCCTGGAAAATTCGTCCAGCCGGGAGAATTCAACCCATGAACTCTGGCACTTAAAGCGAAACTTATACGGTTAGTCTGATACTGAGTTAAGATATTTGATATCGAAAATATTTTAGCCTGCCACAAAATTCACGCCCCTTCTGTTTATCTGGGGGCACGGCAGTGCCCCCCCAAGTCGAGGAAGAAAAAAAAAAAAAAAAAAAAAAAGTTGCACGGCCGTACCTATCTTTTCTCGAAGCAACTCAGCCGATTTTCGACCCCCTATAACTTCGTTGTGGATAAAGATAGGAGCCTGAATTTTCAGTAACTAAACAAGCTTTGTAAAACTACAGTATATTTCAAATTTCATTCAATTTGAACTAGTACTTTACGAATTATAACTAGTCAAAGTTTGGTATTTTCGGTAATTTTGTCACTCGCTCACTGCTGACTGACCGATCATCAAAATGTTTAGGCACTTCTAGCAGACGTAGAAGCTTCAAATTTTGAGTATTAGGAGAGTTTAGTGTAAAACTCATGGGAAAATTCCAACATTTTGCAATTTCGGTCCAGTTGTTAAGTTTCATCAACTGCATTAATAACTTTGTTATTTCTTATAAATGTATAGGATTACAAAGTTACATTTGCAGTCAGTGAATCAGTGTACATGAATATGTTTGATTTAATGGAGGGATAGGTGTAGATAGGGACCTAGATGGAATTATGTTGAAAGGTGGTGTCTAAGTGGTTAGGTTAGTTGTTTCAGAGACCTGGTTTTCTGCGTTCGATTCCCACCCGGGACAATTATTCGTCTGAAATTCAAACAGTTGTACTGAGTCAGGGGGTGCTTTGTTTTCGTGAATCTATTGAGCGGTGAGACCTTCGCGACACAGGAATTAATTTAACAAGTAATGAAAAAAAAAAAAAAAGTCGTAGGAAAAAAAAAAACAATGGATTGTAAAAGTAAGATAGTACATAAGTTGTGCTACGAACGATAGGATACTAACAATCATAACAGCGTCTGATGGAGGTGGCTTGCCCGCTTGAGCCATGTCTCAGCAGGAGGCTGCGGTCCCTTGAGAAGTAGGGACCCCGTGTAATCTGGGCGTCCCTGAAACTGGTTATTTGGGCGCAGGAGAGCCCGCAACACCAATTGAGTCGCGGACGCTGCCAGAGGGTATCCCAGATAGGCAACAGTACCTGGGCCCCTCACCAATTGTGGTCGGAGGAGTAACCAGGGGTTTTACTCTCATGTTATGATTAGCATTCCACTGCTATGAAGAGGGCGAGTCCCACATACCCCACTGCCCGTGCCGGAACACCGCAGTGGCGGAGGAGATGCGTAACATTCTTGCATTCCCCTGGACAAACTTACACCACGGCTTTCACGCTTCCCGTTCGAAACACAGAAAGACGGTCACTTTCTTACAAGCAACTAACAAATCTTACTGTGATATCGAAGGTATACACACAAACCACGTTTTATTAATCTGACACAAACTATATTTATATATATAATCATTTTATCAAATATTTTTATACACAGTTTGATGTTAACTAGGTAGCTTTAAATTTACTTATGTACATATTAGCTTGTTCCCTAATGCGGGAGCTGTCTTAAAAAAGGCCATAATCGGACATGTATTATTTAGTTGTGCCAAAATTCCATCAAAAACAGTTCATCAATTTCGTAATTTTAAAAACCTTTGACAGGCCGGAAGCCAGAAGGCCGTGAGTGCCATACATAAGTTCATGTTAATCCTCTGTTAAGCTTAATGTTGTAGTTTTCGATTAGGTACATTGACAATATTTATAACCAATGAGAGATAACAATTTTACATACGGATTAATTTTAAATGACGTTTGACGAGTGCGACGAATATCAATAAAGCATAAAAAAAGTATACGACGCATCTGTTCTTGTTTCATATGGTGAGTGTTGCCATGCCAGCTAGGTACGTGGATATAAGTGCAATATGTGCGTAAGTTAAGTTATTTTGTAAATAAGGGCACAGAGTTACTAGTCTGGATGGTTTACATCAAATTTAAGTCTACTTTGGAACTATTAAAGCGCAGGAATAATCCATTTGTGAATACAATAGACTAAAACCGGCCAAGTGCGAGTCGGACTCGCGTACTAAGGGTTCCGTACCATTTTCAAGTGCCTACCTGTTGCCGTTATAGATATCGAGCAAAAAAGGCCAAAAAATAGTTGTTGTATGGGAGCCCCCCCTTAATACTTATTTTATGTTTAGTTTGTTATTATAGCAACAGAAATACATAATTTGTGAATTTTTCAACTGTTTAGGTATCGCGGTTCTTGAGATACAGCCTGGTGATAGACAGACAGACAGCTAAGTCTTAGTAATAGGGTCCCGTTTTCACCCTTCGGGTACGGAACCCAAGCATTTAATGTCTAGACATGCTTAATATTGCTGCATCAAAGATATCGAGAAAAACCCATAGAGAAATGGAGTGGGCTTTGAGAAAAACTGTAGCTGAAGTTCAAGAAGTAGTACCGGTAAAGAAAAAGAGGAACACAACCTACAAAAATTGGAAAGCTCATAAGACAGTGACAGAGTGGTAAAATCCATTGTTGGTATTTTAAAAAATAATGTAAATTGTAAAGCAAAGGAAAAAAGTACAACTATCTACAAAAAGAAATGAGATGCCATCAAAAACATACTTGTAAAAAAACCCAAGTCTCGTAACGCAGTTCTTTTACCGTAAAACGTTGTGAGATCTATGTAATACCAAGTCGGTTAATTTATTCAGTCCCTACTTAAGGGACCTTCTATCTTAAGCTATTACGTAATTATCTCACCTTACAGAATTTTTTTTTGACCTTATCAAAGTTCAAAACTTTTATGTTATGAATATTAGATTGACTTGGCCATCGCAATAAACACTTGTGAGATACATTCTAATTATATCCGATGGCCAAGTTAATCTATTATTTAAAACTTTAAAGTTTCGAATTTTGATAAGGTCAAAAAAAAATTCTGTAAGGTGAGATAATTACGTAATAGCTTAAGATAGAAGGTCCCTTAAGTAGGGACTGAATAAATTAACCGACTTGGTATTACATAGATCTCACAACGTTTTACGGTAAAAGAACTGCGTTACGAGACTTGGGTTTTTTTACAAGTATGTTTTTGATGGCATTTATTTTTCTGTGTCGAAGAATATTAACACTTGGGTGGTTCGTGATCAGATCTAATGCTGAGATCTGGGCGAATGAAGGGAAGGCTCCGAGCCGAGGGGGCGGGAGGGGCGTAAGCTGATTAGCGCCAATCTGTGTTTAAGCACAACGAGACGTTTAACCGCTGTTGTTGTTTCGTGGCTTACAACTACCGCGGACCGCTGACCTACTGCGAGCCTTCCCGAGCCTTTGTGTTCAAGTCGCACTCACAACTCACGGGCTGTCACGAATTTGTGCTGGCAGAAATTTCATGTTGTGTCAATATTGGCATAAATGTATTTTAATTTGCAATCATACGTGCAGAAGTATTTTAATTAATATTTGGTTACGAAATTGAGCAACATGGCGATCGAGCTGTGCGCGACGAAGCGACCACATTCACCGATTTCAATGAATAATATTAATAATATACCTTTTTATTTTCCAGTACAATATTACCTTTTTTATTATTAATATATCATTTCCTAGTTTTCCTCAACTTTTGTTTCGCTCTGCCTCGAGGCTCGGGAAAATGTTGCATGTCTTAATGTTTATTATCTTTGTGATTCTATCGAAGCCAGTTGGATATCAAAACCAGTTTTATTTTCACTGACTTAGCTAAATGTTCCGTTTGTATAGTACTGCCACTTTTGTATGTATTTTAATGTCACCAGAGAACACACAATTTTTCCAAGAAAATTCCGGAATTATCTACGAAATTCTTCTTCTTCTTAGCGTGTTGATAGCAATCTAAATGGACTCGGCCCAGAATTCGCCCACTTGTTTGGCATCGTCCATCAGTTCCTGTAACGTGCAGTTGACAGGACACGCAGGACACGATATTAACTGTCCCATCGTTTGTGGAACAGCACCACACTTACACTCCAAGGCGGAGTCGTCTATGAATTTCCACCTGAACAGGTTTTCCTTGCTTCGGCCAACCTGGGTCCGGAGTCTATTTAAAGACTTCCAGGTTGCCCAAGGCAACTCATGTCCAGGGGAGGTCTTCAGCGGGTGGGACGAAAGGATTGGGTAAGGAAGCACAGTCTCGCCACATCTTCAGTCTATCGTGCGATCGTTTGCCAGTGAGTGGGACGATACACTTCAAAAAGCGGTTTCGGCTTTTAAGTCTTTGTGACAAGGATATAGTCGTGCAAAGGGTGTCGTGTGTCGGAAACCATTTTGGCTCTTTCGCTGGAGCTTACCACCGCTCTACGAACCACTGGTGGCGCTATTCCTGCTAGTGGATACAGCATTTGTACCGGGGTCGGTTTTAGGCAACCAGATCCGGCACGTTTCATTCAAAGCCGTTTCCACAAGTTTCGCATGGGCGGAACGGCTCCACACGGGGCACGCGAATTCTCCCGCAGAAAAAGACAGCGCCAGTCCAGTAGTCCGCATAACGTCATGCGAAGCACCCCACTTCGATGAGATCAGTCGACGGAGAAGGCTGTTGCCAGTGTGCACCTTCTGCTTGATGTTTTTGCAATTTTTGCCGAATGTTAAAGACCTGTCCAGGGTAACGCCAAGATATTTAGGGGAGTGGCTGTGCTCGATGGACACGCCATCCCAAACGATTTTAAGTTTACGACGTTAAGTTTAGGATACGACGAAATTAGGATGTGGTCATTTAATCGTATATTTTATTACTCATATTACATTCCCTAATGAATAAATAACGATCAAATAATAGCAATTACGTAACTTATTACAATTTAACAAAATCAATTATACGAAAATCATAAAATTTTAAATAAATCGCAAAGCGGATACAGATATTGTAGCGGTATTTGTCTCGCTTTAAATCTCGAAGGTCGTGGGTTCGATCTCCACGCGGGACAGGAAATCTTTGTGTAAATTCTAAGATTTCTTTCCGGGTCTGATTGGTTGATGGACTACCCTCCGTGCCTCGGAATACATGTTAAGCCGTTGGTCCCGATTGTTATAACATCATCTATAATAATCGTATAACGGGCAACAGCGTTTCCTTGTGTTGCAACATACTACTGCGGTCACCAACCCGCCTGCAAAGCGTGGTGACTATGGCAAATACCCTCCCTCGGGAGGAGGCTCATGTTCAGCAGTGGACGTTATACGGTCTGATGATGATGATGAAACCCTTTATCTTTCGGCCATACATATAGGAGGTCAAATTGGTTGCAGTGGACCCCTCTCTCTCATCCTGACGTGAATACGTCGCGTGCCCAGTAACCCTCTATATATTGACCTACTTTCAGTTCGGTTCTTTGTCGGTTTCTAAGCATAAAAGTTTAGACTTTGCGTAGTTCATAAGTCAGTCAGTCAGTATCGCTACTGTTTTATGAATATGAATGAATATATTAGTAGGTAAATAAAATATGTTCTCGGAGGGATGAGAAAACCATTGGTAATATAATATCATGGGTAGAAAAGTACAATAAAAGAATATAATATAAAAGGATTATGTTCGCGGAAAGCTTAACTCATCGCGAGAAAAAATTTTAAGATAAGTAACTTATACGTAATTTATAACGCGTATTTGTAAGGAGGCAAAAGTATTGTCGGATTGTCTGTACATTATTTTCGCAAATGAGTTCTATGTATAATATACTAGCATCCCGCGCGGGAACTGCCGTTCCCGTGGGAAATTCATAATAAAATAAAATGAGCTATGTAACACTGAAATATTTTTTTAAATCAGACCATTAGTATCTGGGATAGCGCGTTTAATTAAACAAACAAAGAAACAAACTTTTCAGCTTTATATATTAGTATAGATTTAGTTCACAAATACCAAAACCCCTCGTAATGACATTCTGCAGTTAACGACACATTCAGGTTCAACTGTCATTTACTTTGGTAATGTTATTATAACAAAGGATTTAATATCCATTGTTGTATTAATAATTTTTGGGTACATGTACACGCGTTGAAGTAAATTTATCTATGAAAGTGAAGACAGCGTCGATGTCGAGCAATAACAACAGGTTTTTGTTAGCTGCCGTTCAGTTCATATAGTATGTATTTATGTCTACAGCCCAAGGTGTGCCCTGTCGGCTCAGTGGAGACGTCACTTGCTTCGGAGACACAGTATTCCTCCTGTTCCAAATTCAATTAAAATTAAGCATATTCTCATATTTTTATTGTTTAAATAATTTCGTAATCAGATGCGTTTTATGGCACTAACATAGGATTTTATTCAGTTATGTAAAAAAATACGTAACTCTCAAATAAATAATTGTCAAAACATTTTCAACTTTGCTTGAATTGAAAACCGGACTGATACTTCAATACAATTGTTAGCGGCGATATAATTAGGCGGCGCGGTGGCACCGTGACGTCACAGGTAATGATATGTGACGTCATGCGTAAACGGCGCGACCGCGACCGTCGATGAGACCGCCACAAATTATATTGTGCATTACGAGGGTTTCAGTGGGCTGCGGTGACCTCACAGAGGATACATCCCCTGCCGAACTATAACGAGCAACGAGGCAATTTCACACGACAACCTTATTCAGGAACCAATTAATAAAGCTACTTATTGCTCGGTTTACCGATGAGTGCATACAATCTGTGATGGTCTTACTTTTTTTTTTAAGATTACTAGCAGTGTTTTGCACTTCACTAGCATTCTTGTTAACCCCTCGTGCAAAGCTAAAATTGGTGCTTGTGTTACGAGTGGGTTCACGTCGGTAGTACACCAGGTGGGGATCGAACCGGCGACTACATGATTTCGACTGCCTAGCCAACTAAGGCTAGGGCCGGCTACGATCACTTCAAAGAAAAATAAAATAGAACTAAGGAAAAGCATCGGAATGAGTTATATTGAAACATACATACAATTAGAAATCACAATCAAATGTAAGTCATAATCAAAAATTAGTATATTCGTAGAACAAGCGAACCCACTGAACAGTGAACACCCACTCTCAGTGACGTTCGGACTCGTAAATCTCTTCCCTCCCATTGTTAGGGTCAGTTTTCGTCGCCATTTATCTTGAATCCTCGCGCCTCATAAATCGTGAACAAATTTAATAAGGAGCATGAAATGAGCGCCGTGCACCGCTCGGCACATCACTGCAGAAGCACAGCGATGAGCTGATGCTGTGAGTGCTCACTGGAGCTCATGTGTTACACGCGTAACATGTCTTTACTATAATTTACCCATAAGTCCTACAATTAACATGCATTTGGGTCTTGTGACATTCGTTTAAAGTACTGAGTGCAAAAGTTTACAATTTTTTTTATTTTTTTTTTATTTATTTAAACTTTATGCACTTTACAACTAAGCGTACAGTGGCGGACTTAATGCCAAAGGCATTTTCTACCAGTCAACCTTAGGGTGGTGCAGAGAAAAGAAGAATAGTAGGTGCACATTTATTCAAGACAAAGACAATTTTAAAAAAAACCTACAAATAATATACACAGATATACATACTATACATAAATAATAAATATATAGCCTATTAAATTCTACTATTTATAATATATACTACATAAATATATATATTATATAATTACCGATGTGATGAAACTGCCAGTAATCTTTTGAATATTTCACCACGAGCCTTTTTCTTAAATACGCAGCGACTTTTGGCCATCCTGATATCGAGTGGAAGCTCGTTCCATAAGAGGATAGATTGAAGGAAGAAAGAAGAATTCAAGAAATTAGATCGGTGTAATGGACACTGGAGGAGACGGTTGTTGGTAGAGCGTAGATTTTTATTGTGGTTATCACAGAGAAATTGAAAGTGAGAAGATATATAGGAAGGAGTATTAGGTGAATCAAGAAAAGTATAAAGAGTTGTAAGCGCTCGCAAGGATCGCCGTTCTCGTATTGGTAACCATTGTAGTTGGGATCGATAAGAGGACACATGGTCAAATTTACGAAGATTGAAAATGAATCGAATGCAGTTATTCAGAAGTCGGTCAAGTTTATTGAGGTGATCTGCATTCAGGTCAAAGTAGCACACGTCACCATAGTCAAATACAGGGAAAATTAGGGTCTGCACGAGCATTGTTTTCGTCCTAAGTGGCAGGAACTTTTTGTGACGATAAAAGCACCGTAAAATATTGGTTACTCTTTGACTTACACTCGCGATTTGACTTTGCCAACTAAGTGAGGTATCTAAGAGCAAACCTAGATTTTTCACGCATGGGCTGAAAGGAATAGAAGTGCAATTTAGTGTTATAGGTGGCAGACTATCAAGATCTACCTTTTTGACCATGCGAGAGCTACCGAGTACTATAGCTTGACACTTAGTTGGATTTACGGTGAAGCCAAACCTTTTAGACCAATTATTTACAATTTCTAAGTCTGAGTTCAGCTTATCGATGACCACATGAAGATCATCCGTGGTACCCTGAGCTTAAAGCTGTAGATCGTCGGCATAAAGATGGTGCGCACACTGAAGTTCATGAGTTAATAAGTTAATAAACAGAGAAAATAAAAGTGGAGATAGAATACCACCTTGCGGGACGCCAGTCTCCAGACAACGCCAGTCAGATGAAGATTCACCGACGAAAACTGATTGCTGGCGCCCGTGAAGATATGAAGAGAACCATTCCAGTGCTTCATCAGAAACCTTAAGATGGGAGAGGATGGTTAAGAGGATTTCATGACTGACGGTATTAAAGGCATTGGAAAAGTCGATTAAAACCATGACTGTAATCATGGTGTTTTCCATGCCAGCCCTTATATCGCCAGTCACTTTAAGGAGTGCGGTCGTGGTACTATGCCCTGGTCTAAACCCAGATTGGAACGGACTTAATAAGTCGTTCTTGTGAACAAAATCCGAAAGCTGTTTATGGACACAAGACTCAAGTACCTTGGATAGGAATGGAAGTATAGAGATAGGACGATAAATACGGCGAATAATTTTATTTTATTTTTGTCTACATCTGGAATAATATCATCATCATCAACAGCCCGTTTAAGTCCACTGCTGAACATGGGCCTCCTCTTAACAGACCTTGGCAAGCCAGGATCGTAGATGGATATTGCCATAATCACCACGCTTGGCAACCGGATTGGTGATCGCAGTAAGATGTTAAGCTTGAGCTAATAGATGCTGCTGCCCATCCATCAGCCATATTTCCCTTAGTCGCCTTTTACGACACCCATGGGAAGACATGGGGTGGTCTATTCTAAGCCAGAAACCACACGGAATAATATAATAATCAGTTATTTACCACATTGATGGACAGTTTACATTTTACCAGTCACCGCTGTAGCTCCAGTACTATTTTTCATACATTACCCGCGAAAAAACACTTATTATAGTACATAAAAATTTATAATGCAATAGAATATTATGCAATTATAAGAAAAAAAACCTTTGACGTCGACGAGCGTACAGTCGTATCACTTTGTACCAACTTAACTTCGAAAGACGTATCGTCCATCAACGTGTTAAATGGCGTAAAAGCTTAACAAAACAATCAAATCTAATAATAATTACAACACCCAAATGTAACAATAACTAAAACTTAACAAAAATAACAGCAAACAAATCATTCGGAATTGCATGCATGTCATGCGATTTGCAGGGTAACGGGAGGAGGATTAAGTTCAGGCCAGGTGATGACACCTTTTTTTTTTTATTGTCCTGGGGGAAATGCATTTACGCATTCCCACCGCCGCTGCAGCGTATTCGCGCGCTGGCGGTGGGATATGTGGGACACGCCCTCTCCATAGCGTGGTATGCTAAACTCATACCACGAGGGAGGACCCTAACAACCATATGGTACCGCGGGATCTCCAGGGCCACACTTACAGTGGCCCATTTGCCCAATTATAGGGTGTAGCGCCCGGAGTGTAGAGGCGTCCCTACTCCTCATGGGTCAGCCTCGAAGGGAGCGGGGCCCATGTCCCCAACTCCCCGAGGCCGAGCCTAGGGTGGTAGGCGGCGGGTTTCGGCCCGCCGCCGACGGCCAACACGCCGTCTGCGAAGCGGGTGGGCGGAGAGATCTACTTCCCTCTCCCGCTCCGCGGCCTCCTTTTGTGACATTACTTGTCTACAGAAGGAGTCAACCGCCTCCCACGACCTCTCGCTTTGGACCATCTTCGAAATGATGGTCGGCAGCGAGCGGTCGTCTCCCACCACGCCAACGAGCTCCTCCCGCTCGTTGGCCCACGCCGGACATTCCACCACCGTGTGCTGCGCCGTATCTTCGGCACAGTCACAGTGGTGACAGCGAGTGTCCGGCTCTCTCTGCGCCACGTTGCACAGGTAGTGGCCGAAGCAGCCATGGCCTGTTACTACCTGTGCAACGTGGTAGGTGACGTCGCCGTAACGGCGACCGGCCCACTTTTTTAGATGGGGCCGAATCGCCTCCATTGTACGTAATCCGCTCCGCGGCGCGGCCTCTAGCCGCTCCTGCCATTTCCGGAGGGTTTCGCGACGGACCTCAGTCCGCCACCGTGCAACACCCTCCGGTAAGAAGTTGCGGCCAGAACGCGCCCCCTCACACCTCCGCCAGTACGCGCCGGCTAAAACCTCCGCCTCCAGGTCCCACGGAGGGGACCCCGCAAGGAGGCAGGCCGCGTCAAACGTGACCGTGCGGTAGGCGCGGGACGCCCTGATGGCCATGACCCGCTGCGGACGTCGCAGCAGGGCCATGTTTCGCCTCTTCAAGGCGTCGACCCAAATGGGGGCGCCTTAGAGCGCCATGGAGCGGATCACTCCGGCGTACAGCTTGCGGCAGGTGCTCCCGGGTCTGCCAAGATTCGGCAAAAGCCGGCCAAGAGCACCCGCCGCCGCCACCAGCTTCGGGGCCAGCCGCTGGAAGTGGGCCCCGAAGCTCCATCTGCTGTCGAGGACTATGCCTAGATATCGCATATTGTCTTCGACAGCAATAGATTCGCCGCCCACTATGAGGTGGGCCTGCAGGCGGCGCTCGCCCAGGTGATTACACCTGGCTTGAACATTAACGCAATTCGAGGGAGTTATGCACAAGATTCACATAATATCGTTTACCAGACAGCCGTCTTTGACAGTCAGTTCAGGCCGACGATCATCGCTGGATGCATATTATATATGCCAAGTTGGAGTGTGTATGGTGAGGGAAAATAATATGTTACTTACTTTACTTTTACTTTAACAGCCCGTTAAAGTCCACTGCTGAACATGGGCCTCTTAACATACCTTGACAAGCCAGGGTTGTTGAGAGGTATTGCCATAAAAATACCACGCTTGGCAGCCGGATCGGTGATCACAATAAGACGGTGAGACATCTTGAGCTGATAGATAATCCTGCCATCAACAGTATGTCCCTTAGTCGCCTCTTTAGACCCATGAGAAGATATGGGGTGATCTGTGATCTGTAGCGATATCCACAGTAGCCATACAAACTACAAAAAGACGAGCAGCGCCATCCATAGATATAGTATATAGTATGTTTGACGTCACGTACGTCGGCATGTACGTAGCATCTCAACTAACTTGTATCGCGAAATACTAGTCCGCAAGCCAATTGGAACATATACAAGTTCTGGTAACAAATGGCCGTCGGCCGCCGGGCACACCGACTCGGCCGGCAAACATCGTCATGTTCTGTGGAGGAACAACCACCAACCATTCCTCTATAAGTCTAATCTAAGTAAGAAAACACTCGGTCTTTTTAAAACACTAGTGGTCTCGCGCAGGTCTACCCGCGTAGATCCCGTTCCCGTGGAAACTTTATCTAAAAATACATCTATGCCTATGACACTCACAAATGACGTGGCTTTCTATTGGTAAAAGAATTATCAAAACCGGTTCAGTAGATCCAACGATTACCTCCTACAACGTCACAAACTCACAAACTTTACCTTTTTATAATATTAGTAAAGATAATTATATAACTATAGTAAAGATATATAGGTAAATAAATATACATAAACACGCAGCATTCGTTGCGATGACTGCAAACAGCAGTCATCGCAACGAATCATAAAAATGTTTCATATGCGACCTGAAAACGCAATGAAGTGGACAAAATGCTGCAGGTATTAAATTAATATTTACGTTCTCGGTGAAAGAGAAAATATAAAATAAAGTCCGATTTTGTAGCAAACATTTTTCAAAGTGATTACCTGCTAGCTGGCAAATATTGTTCCACTTCACTGAAATATATACCTACTCATATGTAAACAACCACTGTCTATACATAATGTGTTTGATAGAAAAAACGGTGAGCGAATTCGTAAAAAAAATTATGAAAATTATATTCCATTTTATAAAAAAAACTTCCAAATTGAATATTATTATGTTTAGTGTGGGAGGTGACGGGGCCAAAGTAGGTTTACTCAAGGGCGTATATTGATAGTTTTAAGAAATAAAAGCGACACTCATAGTGAATATCATCATCATCAGCCCGTATAACGTCCACTGCTGAACATGGTCCTCCTCCCGGGTAGGGTATTTGCCGTAGTCTCCACGCTTGGCAGGCGGATTGGTGACCGCAGTATTATGTTGTACTACACAAGGAAACGCTGCTGCCCGTTTAGGATATGCGATTATTATACATGATGTTATAACAATCGGGACCAACGGCTTAACGTGCTTTCCGAGGCATGGAGGGTAGTACACGACCTCCGAGATTCAAAGCGAGTCAAATACCGCTACGCTACGGAGGTTGTCATGAATCAATGAATACTAGAACAAAGCATAATCTCGTTTTACGAGCTACACATCTCCACAAAATTAGCATCTCTTTTATGGGGCAATGCATACGCTTCTACAACAAACTTCCTAATAATGTAAGAGATCTTTCTACAAACAAGTTTCTAATTATGTCAACGACAAAACTGCTTGGGAGTGAGTAGCTCTAAAACTATACTGCTTTATTAATAATTGTAACATGAAATGTATTTCAAAAAAGGATTCCTTTGAGTGTTTTGCCAGTTCTTCTCAGAGTTGCCACGTCCATTACAGGTGGTAGTAAAAAAAGGAGCTTGCTTCATGTCAGAATTGACAATCTTTGCAATGGGAGCTTCTTTCGGGTTCACTTAACATCCCAACTGTGAATCTAACTCTTATTTGAAGGGGATTTCTTATTCTGACGATTGCAAAATATTTTTTTTCGCCTCCGTGGCGTTACGCTCAAATCTTCAGGTAATTGAAACGTATTTTTTTTGTACTTGTATCCATACGTCAGAACGCGGTCGACCTAATTCACAAAAGCCACGTTGACTCTTAAACTATTGGTGAGTTTTTTGAAACGAAATTTAAGAGAGATTTTAGCGTATCTTTTCTTTAGGAATGTTCATTAAATTTTTATCACTTTTTCACAAAAGTATAAATTAAGTGGCCCTAACAACACACGCACATTGATCCGCAATCTATACCTTCTCCCAGTAGCTGCTGAAACATTAAAGATAATAATAGCATGTTCTGCGAACTACTAAGACTAAGTCACGTAACAAAATTTAATATTTGTAATATAAGATTTATTATCAAATCTTATATAAACACTAGTTTACGCGCGCGGTTTCATCCGTGTAACTCTCGTTCCCGTGGGAACTTGGGTCTAACACTGAAATAATTTTTCAAATCGGACCAGAAGTTCCTGAGATTAGCGCTTTCAAGCAAACAAACAAACTCTTCAGCCTTATTTATTAGAATAATATGAAGTAAAAACCGAACGATCACTGTACCATAGTCCTTGAGCAGTAATTAGCTTACCACAGTGGTAGTGTTTCCCAACAGACTAGCTATTTGTCATCGGAACGAGAAGAGAAACTTACAATGAGATTTCACTCCGCGAGTCACTTTCCATCTTTAGTCGGATTTAGTTATAAGTATATCCCTGCCTCGGTTTTATAGACACGTTACATATTACAAGCCAATCATGCTGATTTTCCACCAGAGTGGCGAGACGAGGCGAGAAGAAAATTGAAATCGCACTGACCCTTTATCACTCAGATAATAACACGGTAATAAGTAGCAATGAACAACAATAAGCCTCTCGCGAGAAGCGTCTTTCTGTTGCAAAGTTAATTTATACTCTATAGCGCAAGCAATACGGTTCATTTTTACACAAACAAATATTTCAATTCACGCCTCGCCTCGTCTCGTCTCGCCACACTGTTTCCACCAAAGATGCACTGGGAGAGGATTGAAAATTTGCCATACAAATTTTAATTCTCTTCTCGCCTCGTCTTGTCTCGCCACTCTGGTGGAAAATCAGCATCATAGCACATCTACCAACCCCAGCCAAGCCTGACACTTATACTGTTAATTCATTGTACTGATGATTCAATTGCTGTGCAAACTGTTAGCCTAATGTCATTCTGACCTTAATAATATACTTTATGTATGTGTTGCCCGTCAAATATTCTGATACTTAGGTACCTAACAATTCTGTCACAATTTGACCAGAAATTGATATTTTTATTTTTTCCCCAAAAAAACAAAACAAAAAATAATACCCGATAATACTGGAACAAATAAACATTGTGTTTTTATTAGAACACCGATATAGAACTTTAACTTGCATCCTTGTACATAGCAGAACATACAAAGCTTCATTAATTACGAGCAGACAGCGGGGCGGGCGAAGTGCCCACTAATAAATGGAGGCGAGCGACGCCGCGCGATCGAGCAACTAGCTCACTATTAATAATTGTACATCGCAGGTCGTTTCCTTTCTACGCCGTAGTGATTACTACGGCGTAGAGTGGTCTACCGCATAGAAGGGAAAAAGAAGTTGGTTCAACCGGTCCATTTCGTTCCTCGACCGTGTCATTGGTTCACAATGTTTTATAAAGTTAAACAACAGTAACGTTTTAAAATTTATTGCATAATTATGTTCAGAGTGGTTGTTTAATAAGATTTTATACTACTCATTAAAATTATTGTAATTCGCTCTAAAAATATGATGTATTGTTTACACTTACAAATAAAAATGTGTAGCAAAATATAAGACGACTTGACTAGTTTAGAGTTTTTTTTCGTAGTGTGTCCAAAGATAAATATACAACGAACGTTAACGCAATGCAATGCCGGGCAAAAAAAAATGTTGTATGGTAGCCACCCTTAAATAATGACATTACTTCTTCTTTTTTTTTTGACCATATTCTCGCTTGATGGAAGGCGAAGATAAGGCCTAAGATGATACACGCTTGCCTACTTTTAGTATTTGTTGTTATAGCGGCATTAGAAAACATCATCTGTGATAATTTCAACTGACTATCTATCGCGGTTCTTGAGATACAGCCTGGTGACGACAGACAGACAGACAGCGAAGTCTTAGTAATAGGGTCCCGTGTTTACCCTTCGGATGCGGAACCCTAACAAAAGCAAATGTACAATTTTAATTGAAAATTATACTTTTAATTCAGGGCGTTAATTTAAACAAAGTACGAGGAACAAATATTTTGCGTTGTAGTTTTTATTAATATGTTTAAAATATGCATATTATTAATTGTATAACAGCCAGAAGGTTAATCACGTAACAATATGACTAAGACTTCGATAAAAATTTCTTCATTTATTTTTTCGGTTATCGTAACGAATTTACTATGTTGATGTTACTGTGTTATTGTAGCGGTTGATGTCGATAATAAATTGACTTAAAATATTGGATACATGCATAGTAGCTCTGAGTAGCGAAGACATGTTTATCGAGTCATAGTAATTAGCCTTCATTATCGTTGAGTATGTAATGATGTCCACTGCTCTTCTGAAAGTGTTGTGCACATGATTGGTGATTGTTATATGATGCTCTACTGCCATTTAATCATCATCATCAGCTCGTATAACGTCCACTGCTGAACATGGGCCTTCTCCCGAGGGAGGGTATTTGCCATAGTCACTGCGCTTGGCAGGCGGATTGGTGACCGCAGTATAATATTGTACCACACAAGGAAACGCTGCTGCCCGTTCCCTGATATACGATTATCATAGATGATGTTAAAACAATCTGCACCAACGGCTTAACGTGCTTTCCAAGACACGGAGGGGTGTCCCTCAACCAACCCAACCCTTCAGAAATCTTTAGAATTTACACAGAGATTTTCCGTCCGGCGTGCGGGTCGAACCCACGACCTCCGAGGCTTAAAGCGAGACATATACCGCTACGTTACAGAGGTGGTCACTTAATACGTAGGTAAAAGCGCTGGCCCGTTGTCTGCTATACGATTAAAATTTTACACTAGCTGTGCCCGCGACTTAATTCGAATGGAATAATGACTGAGCAGCATTTTTAATGGTTTAGGCTATATTCTCATTCATACTTTGAGTAAGGAAATTTTAACATAATCAACAGTCTCAAAAAAGAAGTTTCAAGATTTTAGCTTAAAAATGTCGATACTTCCATACAAACTTTATCCCCCTGTTAACCCTGTTTTCGCTTTAAAAAATAGCCTAAGTCCTTTTTCAGGCTCTACGCTATCTGTAGTTTTGGCATGAAATAGCGACAGACAGAGGTACGTTCGCATTTATAATATAAGTAAGGATTACGTTATGTTAGCTCACTCAAATGCTGAGACCAGACCAGAGTATACCGAGTAAGCTTGTAAGTAGGACGCAATTAATAGTAGTTAATTTAATTTACAACGTGGATAAATAACTCACACCTTGTTGAACATGCTTAAACGAAATAGAGGGCTCGTGAAATTGTTACAATAATATCAATTACACGTGTTATGTGGATTCACGGCGCGGTACAATTGTAATATCTTATCCTTACTAATATCCTTACTATCCTTACTATATAATATTATAAATGTGAAAGTAACTCTGTCTGTCTGTCTGTTACGCAATCACGCCTTAACTACTGAAGCGATTTTAATGAAATTTGGTACAGATATAATCTAGAGCCTGAGAAAGAACATAGGCTATATTTTATTATGAATGTCCCACGGGAACGGGAGTTACGCGGGTGAAACCGCGCGTGGGAAGCGAGTAATAATATAAATTATAATATGCTGAAGAGTTTGTTTATATGCTAGAACGCGCTAATCTCAGGAACTACTGGTCCGATTAGATCTGTGTTAGATAGCCCATTTATCGAGAAAATCTGAAGGCTAAAAGTTCCCACGGGCACGGGAGCCACGCGGCTGTAATCGCGCGCGGAAGGCTAGTAAAATATATTTTTTCGATGTTCGATGTTTGTGGTCGTGATCAACTTTCAACGAATTTACATTGCCTATACTGAAGAGCCCTCCAACGTAGCATCATCAGCACAAGGTTAGCATCCAACCAAGTAACAGAACACCAAATTTGAAATCAGTCAGATCTGTGAAAGTTAGTAAGACTCTTCCTCAAGTAGAAAATTAATTTATAACTACTTAACTTTTGCACTGATCTTCATAAATTTTTATTAAGAACTACTTCAACTTTTAAACAAAAATGCCGCAACGAAATATGCCCTTAAATACAAATACAATCACCTCAAACTTTGTTATACAATCATATGTTGGCATCAAGAGTCAAGAAGTAAAGTTTACAAATACCGTAATTTAACCTAACCAGAATATAAATATGCCATCAAAAACATACTTGTAAAAAAACCCAAGTCTCGTAACGCAGTTCTTTTACCGTTAAAAGTTGTGAGATCTATGTAATACCAAGTCGGTTAATTTATTCAGTCCCTACTTAAGGGACCTTCTGTCTTAAGCTATTACGTAACTATCTCACCTAACAGACTCTTAAAATGATCTTATGAAAATTCGAAACTTTTAAGTTTTAAATAATAAATTAACTTGGCCATCGGATACTATTAGAATGTGTCTCACAAGTGTTTATTGCGATGGCCAAGTCAATCTAATATTCATAACATAAAAGTTTTGAATTTTGATAAGATCATTTTAAGAGTCTGTTAGGTGAGATAGTTACGTAATAGCTTAAGACAGAAGGTCCCTTAAGTAGGGACTGAATAAATTAACCGACTTGGTATTACATAGATCTCACAACTTTTAACGGTAAAAGAACTGCGTTACGAGACTTGGGTTTTTTTACAAGTATGTTTTTGATGGCATCTCATTTCTTTTTGTAGATAGTTGTACCTTTTTTCCTTTGCTTTACAATTTACATCATTTTTTTGAATACCTACAACGGATTTAGGCTGTATCTCAAGAACCGCGATAGCTAAACAGTTGACATTTTCACAAATTATGTATTTC
Source organism: Nycteola revayana (assembly GCA_947037095.2). Lineage (NCBI taxonomy): Eukaryota > Metazoa > Arthropoda > Insecta > Lepidoptera > Nolidae > Nycteola > Nycteola revayana. The sequence goes on along the minus strand of OX344857.2, from coordinate 214,398 downwards.
TGTTGCTATATTAACAAACTAAACATAAATTAAATAATTAAGGGGGGCTCCAATACAACAAACTTATTTGCGGCCTTTTTTGCTCGATATCTATAACGGCAATAGGTAGGCACTTGAAAATGGTACGGAAACCTTAGTGCGCGAGTCCAACTCGCACTTGGCCGGTTTTAGTCTATTGTATGCACAAATGGAGGATTCCTGCGCTTTAATCGTTCCAAAGTAGACTTAAATTAAATGTAAACCGTCCAGACTCGTAACTCGGTGCCTTTATTTACAAAATAACTTAACTTACGAATATATGAATACCCACGTGCCTAGCTGGCATGGCAACACTCACCATACGTAACAAGAGCAGCTGCGTCGTGTACTTTTTTATGGTTTATTGATATTCGTCGCACTCGTCAAACGTCATTTAAAATTAATCCTTATTTAAAATTGTTATCTCTCATTCATTATAAATATTGTCAATGTATCTAATCGAAAACTACAACACTCAAGGCCTCACTGTCAAAGATTTTTAAATAAAGAAATTACTAAACTGTTTGTAATGGAACTTTGGCACATGTCCGATTCTGGCTTTTTTTGAGACAGCTCCCGCACTAGGGAAATTATTATCTATGTCGCGGGTCAAAGTAACTTTTCCACAGAGACAAAGTCGCGGCCACAAGCTAATATGTACATAAGTAAATTTAAAGCTATCTAGTTAACATCAAACTGTGTAAAAAATATTTGATAAAATGAATAAGCAAATACAGTTTGTGTCAGATAAATAAAACGTGGTGTGTGTGTATACCTGCGATATCGCAGTAAGACTTGTTAATTACTTGAAAGAAAGTGACCGTCTTTCTGTGACGAACGGGAAGCGTGGAAGCCGTAGTGTTTGTCCGGGAGGAATGCAAGAATTTTACGCATCTCCTCCGACACTGCGGCGTTCCCGCACGAGCGGTGTGGTATGTGGGACTCGCCCTCTCCATAGCAGTGGAATGCAAATCATACCTTGAGAGAAAAACACTTAAACCCCCGGTTACTCCTCTGACCACAATTGGTGAGGGGCCCAGGAACTGTTGCCTATCTGGGATACCCTATGGCAGCGTCCGCGACTCAAATGGTGTTGCGGGCTCTCCTGGGTCCAAATAACCAGTTTCAGGGATGCCAGAGTACACGGGGTCCCTACTTCTCAAGGGGCCGCGGCCTGTTAGTATACTATCGTTCATAGCACAGTTGCTTTTACATTCCATTGAGTTTTTATTTTTTTCCTTCGATTTTTTTTTTATTTGTTAAATTAATCCCTGTGTCGCGAAGGTCGCACCGCTCGATAGATTAACGAAAACAAAGCACCCCCTGACTCAATACAACTGTTTTAATTTCAGACGAATAATTGTCCCGGGTGGGAATCGAACGCAGAAAACCAGGTCTCTGGAGCAACTAACGTAACCACTTAGCCACCACCTTTCAACATAATCGCATCTAGGTCCCTATCTACACCTATTCTTCCATTAAATCATACATATTCATTTACACTGATTCACTGACTGCAAATGTAACTTTGTAATCCTATACATTTATAAGAAATAACAAAGTTATTAATGCAGTTGATGAAACTTAACAACTGGACCGAAATTGCAAAAAGTTGGAATTTTCCCATGAGTTTTACACTAAACTCTACTAGTACTCAAAATTTGAAGCTTCTACGTCTGCTAGAAGTGCCTAAACATTTTGATGATCGGTCAATCACGTGTGAGCGAGTGACAAAATTACCGAAATTACCGAACTTTGAGTAGTTATAATTCTTAAAGTACTGGTTCAAATTGAATGAAATTTGAAATATGCTGTAGTTTTACAAAGCCTGCTTAGGTTCTGAAATTTCAGGCTCCTATCTTCATCCACAACGAAGTTATAGAGGGTCGAAAATCGGCTGAGTTGCTTCGAGAAAAGATAGGTACGGCCGTGCACCTTTTTTTTTTTTTTTTTCTTACTCGACTTGGGGGGCACTGCCGTGCCCCCAGATGTTTACCACGTTATGTAAAATAAAATATGTAAGGTGGACGTGTAAGGTGATCTCTTACATTTCATCGCAATAACTCGTGTGCGCCAGTTGGCACTGAGCAGGTGTGCTCGCACCTGGCCGCGGTCCAGCGGGGGAGCGGGGGAGGGAAGTGAGGGGGGAGCCACTTGACACGGTTCCCGCGAACAAATAGTGTAAGTGCAAGAGTCCACGGCGGTGTCGATGTGCGAGTACCGTAACTGCATGTGCATTGAGAATTGTAGCTGAAATTGCTGTTTGGTTGTATTTTTATTAGATAAGGATATAAGAGTTTAGAATAAGTATCTGTTCAAAAATGAATAGACCGAATTTGTAATCACACAAATAAGCATTAACGCTAAATATCAGCTCAATCGGTAACGGGAAATGGATCCAATTTAACTTGCAAGATTTGTCGTGCACTGTAACTACGGAATGAAACAAAACGGTATATTTCGTTTCATTAATTAAAACACCGCTTGTCTTTAGTCATTTTGAGCCATCAATTCATAACAAAATGGATGACTTTTCTAGTGTAATAGTAATACAAATATATGTATATTCGTAACTATTGAAGTAGCCACGTCTTCATTTGATATTCATAACCAATTACATTTCACGAAGAAAAAATATTATATTTTCTTATAAATCGTTGTCACGGAATCAAGTAATTAATTGAGCAACTTGATAAATTATGATATTAATAATGTTGTAATTGAATCGTCACTGACTTTGATGGAGTGGCGAGTGGAACATCCGCCAAATCCTGACGAATGGCGCCGACCTCCGGCTCGAAGGACCGAGGGACCGACTGACCGAATGGCGGACCCATCCATCAACTATATGACAAGAAAATGCCGTAGAGTATGTTATGATTATGAAGTACGCTAACGATGTAACGACGGCAACAGATTACGGCCAGATTTGTTCAATCTCTTCTAATTGATAAAATACGAACAAAATATACCTAAATGATAAAGTGACGTTAGTGCACTTATCAAAAACGGAAAAAAGAAAAAAGAATCTTCGTAAGTATTAGATTAAGTATATTATATTTATACTAATATTAGAAGAAAATTTGGTATGTTTGTTTAATAAACTCAAAAACTACTAGACGGATGTCGATAGTTCTTTTCCCATTAGAATGCTACATTATCTTGAGTAACGTGGGCTATATTTTTTAATAGATGTGTGCGAACAGGCCGCTACTTATAAAGAGAAAACATTTGATTGTTTGTTTGTATCGAATAGGCTTCGAAACTACATGACCGATTCGAAAAATTCTTTCACCGTTGGGAAGCTACAGTATCCCCAAATGACGTGGGCTATATTTAATTATGAAGTTTCTACATAAACGGGAGCTACGCGGGTGACTTCGCGCGCGGGAATCTAGTATATTTTATGTACAATTAACGACCTCCTACTTAATTAGTCCTATACAACAGAAGTGCAATAATTAATATCATGCTACAGAATAAATAGGTACTCAAAAATATCAATCAGTATATTGCTCATTAAAACCAATTTTAAAATGACGCATAAAATGAAATGTAAACATGAGTGAGTAATTAAAAACGATGAGAGTTCAGCGTCCGACTAGTGGCTGGCAGGGTTTTTTTATTTATTTATTTCAGAAGGACATTATGTAGTTTGCTACTTCACCGGGCATAAAGGCGAGTAAAGCTCCAGCTTAAATAAATGGTTTATATACCACGGACTAAGCAATCTACGTAAGAGGGCGGCTGTGGGACTTGGACCTCGGCTCAGAGCGGTCGCTGGCGGGAGGATTGTGGGATTATGACTTTTAGTTGTGTTAACGGAGTAAGACTGTTGTGTGTAACTTTGTGGTCTACGAGGGCATCGGAGGCATCGTTCTTTGCAAACTAAAGGTCGGGAGAGAGCCGGTAGTGCTGCAAATTGTGTGTGTGCACTACGCACGGTCTCTTGGTCACCTATTAACACTAACAGTTCCAGTAACGCACTTATTGATTAGATCAAAACGCTGCCGACAGCAACAAAGTGCAGCTCAACTGGAACAGCCACTCGTGCAAATGCTACATATGTGGGAGAAGCTTCTGACTGTGGCGTGCCAGTTATATTTGTTAGTTTTTAATAATTTACTGGAATCTTAGATAAAGCTCTTGAACAAGTCAAAAGGTCGAGTAATGAGAAGCTTAGCCCAAGATGCAGTTTAAAGCTCTGCTGGTGGGCCAGTGGGCTAAATACTGTAGATTTGAATTGTAAATTTACTTTTGAACATTTAAAATTGGAGTACTATATAGGTACGGTTAGGTTTTCATAATCTGATAAAACCTAACCTTACCTAATAGCTAATAGTAAGTAGCCCACCATCAGCCCGTATGACGTCCACTGCATATCGTGGACATTCCTTGAAGAGAGTGTTACCAAAGTCACCAAGCTTAGAGGCGGGTTGGTGACGTATACAGAAATTGACCTCATAAGAGGCCACGAGGTCAATTTCTATATAGGTACTTATAATAACTTACACCAATACTCTAAAAAAGTGTTGTTCATCACAATTATCTCACCGATTATTTTGTGTAAATGTGCAAGAACCTATCACGATATTTACGCTTGGAAAATCTTTTTGGTGATCGAATTATTTCAATTATAATTTTTGGTGACATATCATGAACATACAAACAACTCAATGAAAAACTCTCGTTCATTCTTGTCCAAGTCATTCCAAAGAGATCATTATTTCCGCCGTAGGACGTCCACTGTTGGACATAGGCCTCCCTCATAGATCTCCAGTTGTTGCGGTAAGAAGCGGCCTGCATCCACCGTGATCCTGCGGCCTTAACCAGATCGTTCGTCCATCCTACGCTACGCTTGCCGATCCGCGGTCTCCATTCGAGAACTTTTCGGCCCCAACGGCCATCTGTTCTCCGTGCTAGAAGGCCTGCCCATTGGTACTTCAACGAACTAATCCGTTGGGCTATGTCGGTAACCCGCGTTCTTCTACGTATCTCCTCATTTCTAATTCGAACTCGTAGAGAAACCCCGAGCATAGCCCTCTCCATAGCTCGTTGAGCGACTCTGAGCCTGTTCATAAGGCCTATAGTGAAGCACCACGTTTCGGATCCACAGGTCATTACTGACAACACACACTGGTTGAAGACTTTCGTCTTTCCGAAGAGATGAGTACAAATAAATTAACCTGATTTTTTGAAGAGGGTAACTTAAGAGAGTTACTTCATTTTTCTCAAGTTTTCGCTAATGTATAATCTCTGTAAAATAAAAATAAAATCTTTTCCTTATATTTGTTTTTTAAGAAAGTCGCTTAGTAGCGCAGTAGGATAAACAATGAGAGGGTTTTCATCCCCGAGGGTTTGATTGGGGAGTGGGTGATATTGTGCAAATTGTATAAACTGAATTATCTATAGAAGAGTTCCTAGTTACAGCCGCACTACGAACTGAATTACAAATATAATTGAGTGCGGCGGCGCTTTGCTCCTCCGTTGTTATCCGAATGCCATACCGCGATGTTTCGCTCGAGGGCTTTTAGTTAAATTGTTCGGAAAATATTTAACAGTTGCGCCATAATAACGCTTAAAGTGGTGTTTCAATTTTACTTGTAGAACATTCAGTAAGTTGTTAATGAAGCCGGAACTCACCAACTTTAATTAGAAATCAATCTATACCATCAAGCTAAAGCATAAAGTTCAATCTGGTTCAAGTAATAATCGAACTGCAGTTAATAGTAATAAACGGCATCGGGACAACCCCATTGTCCACTGGTGGGTACTTCCAGTGCCAAGAGTCACCGCAGGGCAGTTTATGGCGAGTAGTTGTGAAATAGCATCCCCACGGACCCGAGTACTCCCGGGGGAAGGCCTTGTTCTTCATCTCCGGCTTGCTTCCGATGGCTGAGATGTCCCACCTCCTATATGCCTTGATTGGTCGGTGTATTCCTTACACCGACCGACGAGTCGCAAAAACATTGCTCGGAGGAGGAAATAATCGCTAAGTGGTTAGTGGGCACGTGAAGCTGGACCCTCAGGGAGCAAGTAGAAAGATTAAGTGAAATGCCCAGGGACACTGCTACAAGTTGGCGGCCGTTTTTCGTACCCATCTTTTGAGTGAGCGAGTCACCCACTGCCATTATATCCTATCTTCATCACTAATATTATAAAGAGGAAAGATTTGTACCTATTTTTGTATGTTTGTATGTTTGTAATGAATAGGCTCAAAAAGTACTGGGCCGATTTAAAATATTCTTTCACCAATAGAATGCTACATTTTTCCAATTTGACATAGGCTACATTTCATTTTGAAAAAAATTAGGGATCCTTGGTAAAATTTGAACAATGTAACCGAAGGTGTAGAAAAATGAGTCTTAAAATGTCTTTCGTCGAATGCGCTGCCGAAACTATTAGCGATAGATCAAAATAATGTACAACAATATTGAAGAACATCATAATGTCTACAAAAAACTCCGCGGTAGCATATGTCCAACTATTGTAGTTATGTCACTACAACAACTTTTTTCATTTTAAACATTAATGAAAATGCTAACCAAATTCAAACCATGCTATTTATGTGTTTATATTAATCCTTATCCAAATAAATTATTTTATGGTCAAGACCATTTAACTACCTATAAAATAGTTTTTAATCTTAAAACAAAGACGGGTTTGTTACAACACTTATAACTCGAGATCGGCTGGATAAATTTTCATGGTTTTTGTTTCGTTGGATTTGTCTACGCCCTGAATAGCAGAATACATTTTAAAAACAAAAGAAAGTCGTGTTAGTTACACTATTTATAACTCAAGAACGGCTGAACCGATTTGGCTGAAAATTGGTAGGGAGGTAGCTAAGAACTGGGAGAAGGACATAGGATATTTTGGGTAGGGGTAGGGTAGGGTAGGGTAGGGTAGGGTAGGGTAGGGTAGGGGTAGGGTAGGGGTATGGTAGGGGTAGGGTAGGGGTAGGGTAGGGTAGGGTAGGGGTAGGGTAGGGGTAGGGTAGGGGTAGGGTAGGGGTAGGGTAGGGGTAGGGTAGAAGTAGGGTAGGGGTAGGGTAGGGTAGGGTAGGGGTAGGGTAGGGTTAGGGTATGGGTAGGGTAGGGCAGGGGTAGGGTATAAAAGTCCACCCGTGCGAAGCCGGGGCGGGCCGCTAGTATATGATATTTTCGTTGGACTGCCACAGATATTTCCATTGATCAGCATTAAATAAAACATATTATGTAATAGCCTTACACTAACTGGTAATGTAGGTTGCACAACTCGAAGTTTATTCATACGGTTTCTCTATTGTCATGTCAATAGAAAGCAACACAGAATATATTGTATTCAATAAAAAGTAGTAAAAAGCCACAGTTTTCCTCTCGTAGAAATTTGATATAATAAGGACTTTATCTCAAATTTCCGCTTGAGGAAAAACACGGGCCGAGGTCACTGAAATGAAACTCAACGAAACTCACCTACTTTTCGTGAATTTACGAGCTTCAAGTCCAGTTTCGAGAGGTGTTTTATTTTAAAACAGAAGAACAGCGCAGTAATAGGCACGAATCGTATTTGTCTCTAGTGAATATGTTAGGTTTATAAATTGGTTTGCAGCTCATCTTAGTAGTTGACAAAGAGTAGTGGCACAAAGCAGTGTGTCAGCCCGCGGCGCCGCCTGGAGAGCGGCCGACAGCCTCGTTGAGACTGGCGACGCCGAGAAACGTCGCCGTCCAACACAGAGCAGACATTTTCATCGCATAATTCAGTGTAAAGTCTAGAGTACTCTTAAGATTTAAAATGTTGAGTTTGTTTTGATGGACAAGAAAGTGGTATATCAAACAAAACATCATGTTTATTACGTTTAGTTTTCGTTACTGATATAAACGGTGATTAAGTAAAGTAATTCAGAAAACCTTCTCTAAATTGAGTTCCCAATTTTTGTCAGTAATGAGTACAGTCGTTTTTAGGTTCAATCTTAAGAAAATTATAATTGCTTTATGATCCTGTCTTGGTGACAGTGCAGGCACTTACTTGAAAAATAATTAAAAAAAAGACGTCTAGCCCAGCGTCGAATATTAGAATTAACTCATCAATACACAGGCAAACCCTGACCCTACGGTTGATCTAATTTTAGATATATAGAATAAATTGGATGATCTGTGTGACATTGACCCTAGATATTATTATATTATTATTATTATTAATTATCCGAAATTATTATAAATTCAAGTAAACTATTACCTCTGCTCTGTGGCCCGGTGACATTTGCACAAAGTGCCCACTTATACTGATATTATTCTTTGAGATTCTCCATTTAGCCTGAGAGCGTGACGTCACATAAAACCTACCTACGCTTGTCACGGACGGAGCGGAGCGAGTCTATATCTATCTACACGCAGCCGGGAACTCGGCTGTGCTGCGGTTTACTTTGAATAAGTTCTTAAATTCAGATTGATTGAATAAAGCTTTATAGAAAACTAGCTTATACCCGCGCCTTCTCTCGGATTGAAGCCAATTTCCCTATGTTACTTCTAAACATCTAAGAATGATGAAAATTTGTACACATAGTGTGTATCATGTTTTTGTTATGACGATCGGTTAAGCAGTTTTTGTGTAAAAACGTAACAAATAAACTTACATTTACATTTATAATATTAATAGGGATGCAATTTAGTTTACAAGGTTTGTTACTCAATCACACCAGAATGTACGAATACACCTAGATACAATTTAGTCAAACTATGATCTGGAATAGCACAATTACTTTTTATACCGCACGGTTTCGGCGGGTGGAAGAAAAACTTGCTTACGCGAATAAAAATGATCTGTCTTATAATATTATTGTATCTTTGGTACCGACTCGTCGTATCCTCACCTATTTGCTCACGTATGCCGCCGGGGGGAGGTGGCTATTAAGCGACTGGTGGTCCAGGGAAAGGTTGAGGGCCACGAGAATGACCAGATACAAGCGGTAGTAAATGGCACATCCTCACTACATGAATGTACGAGGAAGGCATCAGAGAAGAATGGCGGCGTGCTGTGAAGCTTGCCACCAACACCTGAAGTGATGATCACGATCACTCTGTCAACAGTGATGCCGACAAAGAACAAGAAGCACCGACGTTCCCTAGACACAGTGTATATTCAGTTGAAGAAACGTTTAATCGACATGTTATATAAACGCCATTGTCCCGCTCGTCGCGCCATCTGCATCTAATTGAGACGATTAGTGATTCAAATAACTCGCTATGATTCTACAACTGCGTCACTAAACGGAATTGTTAATTCCAGTATGAACGGAATTCTTAATTCTTGGGAGATTAACAGAGACGACTTGTTGTTAAACCGTCATTTGCAAAATGTTTTAAGGTGGTTTATCCTTATTTAATAGGTACAAAATATTTTTGATAAACAACATTTTAAAATTAAAATAAAAGCCTGTGTCACAGTAATTCTCAGTGACACAGGATTTTACTTTAATTTAAAAACACATAGTTCATAGACACAAAGTGTAAATCCATAATGATACAAGAAACATATATACGGTAATGGTCAGTAAGTCAAAACCCTTAGCTATCGAAACCATCTGTCAATGTATTCAATTGATGGTCTAATCTAAAAGCAGACCACCTACAACACTATCGTTTATCACCAACACACAGGCAGCATCGGCTTGTGGCGAGCGGTAATTGTACCGAGTTCGAGAGCAGGCCTCATGTCGTGTCGCCATTACTGCAGATACTCACAAGCCACAAAACAATTAGGCTCATGTCGGCTCATCACTAACTGGCACACAACTACTTATATATACCTACTCGTGTTGGCCACACAGTTTGTGTCTTAATACATGTGTATTACTCTAAAGGTATATGTTCTAACCACCAACATTACGGTGAATTAACCTGAGTTGCCCTTTTCACACGTAAGCCACTTTACTAAATTTAAGTGACGTTATTACTTCCTCCTAATAGAAATTAGAGCTGACATGATCGCAAAAACTTTTACAATACGTAATACAATTAATATTATAATAGTTTATTACATTGTGGTGTTAATGAGGTATTGATTACATGTCAATAATAAAGTATGGCGCTGTAAAATATCACTTACTTGTTTAAAATATATAATTATATAACAACTAGCTTCCTCCGCGTGGTTTTACACGCGTACTGTTCCCGAGAGAACCTCATAATTAAATAAAGCCTTTAGCCATTCTCGATAAATGAGCTAACTAACACTGAAATATTTTTTTTAAATCAGACCTTTAGTTCCAGAGTTTGGAGCGTTCAAGTTAATAAACTCTCTAACTTTATATATTCGTATAATATAAGATGAAAGTTATATATTCATCCATATTCTCACTTGTCTTCAACATGCTCCAATGTTTAACCTAACACTGCGTCTATAGCACCAAACTTAATATAATATTGCTAAACTAATACTTGTTCTGAGGCAACTAGTAATACTCTGTGAACAACTACGTAGTGTGTGGTGCCGGGAGCGAGAGCAGGAGGTCGAGGCGCTTCATATACGTGGCGTCTCCCGAGGATACATTATTCATTGCTTCGGTTTTCTTATATCTCCGCCTCAGAAACTTCCGAGATAAAGAGAGTGGGCGGAATTATCTCTGTTTGTTTCTTCAGAAGTCTAAGTTAGTTTTGTCATGTAGGAAGGTATAAGAAAAATAAAAATAGAAGTTTAATAAAGTCCAACGAAGTTTTATAAATAAACTTGTGTTCTTGGCTGACATTACTCGTCCAAATTTCAGATGTTCATTGTGGATTTACACTTTTGGTCACGATCACGAGCTAGTACAAGTGACCGCAGTATCGTAATATACTAAGAGATATGTTAGTGCAAAATTTATCTAGATTTTGTAAAATATCTTTTATTCTATACTTTCAATATCTGGGGGCACGGCAGTGCCCCCCCAAGTCGAGTAAGAAAAAAAAAAAAAAAGAAAAAAAAAAGGTGCACGGCCGTACCTATCTTTTCTCGAAGCAACTCAGCCGATTTTCGACCCCCTATAACTTCGTTGTGGATAAAGATAGGAGCCTGAATTTTCAGTAACTAAACAAGCTTTGTAAAACTACAGTATATTTCAAATTTCATTCAATTTAAACCAGTACTTTACGAATTATAACTAGTCAAAGTTTGGTATTTTCGGTAATTTTGTCACTCGCTCACTGCTGACTGACCGATCATCAAAATGTTTAGGCACTTCTAGCAGACGTAGAAGCTTCAAATTTTGAGTATTAGGAGAGTTTAGTGTAAAACTCATGGGAAAATTCCAACATTTTGCAATTTCGGTCCAGTTGTTCAGTTTCATCAACTGCATTAATAACTTTGTTATTTCTTATAAATGTATAGGATTACAAAGTTACATTTGCAGTCACTGAATCAGTGTACATGAATATGTTTGATTTAATGGAGGAATAGGTGTAGATAGGGACCTAGATGGAATTATGTTGAAAGGTGGTGTCTAAGTGGTTAGGTTAGTTGTTTCAGAGACCTGGTTTTCTGCGTTCGATTCCCACCCGGGACAATTATTCGTCTGAAATTCAAACAGTTGTACTGAGTCAGGGGGTGCTTTGTTTTCGTGAATCTATTGAGCGGTGAGACCTTCGCGACACAGGGATTAATTTAACAAGTAGTAAAAAAAAAAAAAAAAGTCGTAGGAAAAAAAAAAAAAAACAATGGATTGTAAAAGTAAGATAGTACATAAGTTGTGCTATGAACGATAGGATACTAACAATCATAACAGCGTCTGATGGAGGTGGCTTGCCCGCTTGAGCCATGTCTCAGCAGGAGGCTGCGGTCCCTTGAGAAGTAGGGACCCCGTGTAATCTGGGCGTCCCTGAAACTGGTTATTTGGGCGCAGGAGAGCCCGCAACACCAATTGAGTCGCGGACGCTGCCAGAGGGTATCCCAGATAGGCAACAGTACCTGGGCCCCTCACCAATTGTGGTCGGAGGAGTAACCAGGGGTTTTACTCTCATGTTATGATTAGCATTCCACTGCTATGAAGAGGGCGAGTCCCACATACCCCACTGCCCGTGCCGGAACACCGCAGTGGCGGAGGAGATGCGTAACATTCTTGCATTCCCCTGGACAAACTTACACCACGGCTTTCACGCTTCCCGTTCGAAACACAGAAAGACGGTCACTTTCTTCCAAGCAACTAACAAATCTTACTGTGATATCGAAGGTATACACACAAACCACGTTTTATTAATCTGACACAAACTATATTTATATAATCATTTTATCATATATTTTTATACACAGTTTGATGTTAACTAGGTAGCATTAAATTTACTTATGTACATATTCGCTTGTTCCCTAGTGCGGGAGCTGTCTTAAAAAAAGGCCATAATCGGACATGTATTATGTAGTTGTACCAAAATTCCATCAAAAACAGTTCATCAATTTCGTAATTTTAAAAACCTTTGACAAGCCGGAAGCCAGAAGGCCGTGAGTGCCATACTTGCCATGTTAATCCTCTGTTAAGCTTGATGTTGTAGTTTTCGATTAGGTACATTGACAATATTTATAACCAATGAGAGATAACAATTTTACATACGGATTAATTTTAAATGACGTTTGACGAGTGCGACGAATATCAATAAAGCATAAAAAAGTATACGACGCATCTGTTCTTGTTTCATATGGTGAGTGATGCCATGCCAGCTAGGTACGTGGATATTCATATGTGCGTAAGTTAAGTTATTTTGTAAATAAGGGCACAGAGTTACTAGTCTGGATGGTTTACATCAAATTTAAGTCTACTTTGGAACTATTAAAGCGCAGGAATAATCCATTTGTGAATACAATAGACTAAAACCGGCCAAGTGCGAGTCGGACTCGCGTACTAAGGGTTCCGTACCATTTTCAAGTGCCTACCTGTTGCCGTTATAGATATCGAGCAAAAAAGGCCAAAAAATAGTTGTTGTATGGGAGCCCCTTAATTCTTATTTTATGTTTAGTTTGTTATTATAGCAACAGAAATACATAATTTGTAAATTTTTCAACTGTTTAGGTATCGCGGTTCTTGAGATAGAGCCTGGTGATAGACAGACAGACAGCTAAGTCTTAGTAATAGGGTCCCGTTTTTACCCTTTGGGTACGGAACCCAAGCATTTAATGTCTAGACATGCTTAATATTGTTGCATCAAAGATATCGAGAAAAACCCATAGAGACATGGAGTGGGCTTTGAGAAAAACTGTAGCTGAAGTTCAAGAAGTAGTACCGGTAAAGAAAAAGAGGAACACAACCTACACAAATTGGAAAGCTCATCATCAAGTGACAGAGTGGTAAAATCCATTGTTGGTATTTTAAAAAATAATGTAAATTGTAAAGCAAAGGAAAAAAGTACAACTATATACAAAAAGAAATGAGATGCCATCAAAAACATACTTGTAAAAAAACCCAAGTCTCGTAACGCAGTTCTTTTACCGTAAAACGTTGTGAGATCTATGTAATACCAAGTCGGTTAATTTATTCAGTCCCTACTTAAGGGACCTTCTGTCTTAAGCTATTACGTAATTATCTCACCTTACAGAATCTTATTTTGACCTTATCAAAGTTCAAAACTTTTATGTTATGAATATTAGATTGACTTGGCCATCGCAATAAACACTTGTGAGATACATTCTAATTATATCCGATGGCCAAGTTAATCTATTATTTAAAACATAAAAGTTTTGAACTTTGATAAGGTCAAAATAAGATTCTGTAAGGTGAGATAATTACGTAATAGCTTAAGACAGAAGGTCCCTTAAGTAGGGACTGAATAAATTAACCGACTTGGTATTACATAGATCTCACAACGTTTTACGGTAAAAGAACTGCGTTACGAGACTTGGGTTTTTTTACAAGTATGTTTTTGATGGCATTATATTTGTCAGCTATCTTTTATCTTCTATCTGAAGATACTCGTGTAGATAACGTTTACTAATATGCCTATGTAATAATATACCTACTCCTGTCTATAGGTCTATACCCTACTTAATCTATTGTTTATACTTTTGTTGTTTCTTTATGATTTATATAGAGATGATTCAATAAAAATACACTTTCAAATATTTCTTGTAAAAAGCCTACAACTGAACACTCCATTAATTACTATTAATACATAATTAATAGTAATTAATGGAGTGTTCAGTTGTAGGCTTTTTACAAGGTAAAAGGATTTGTACAAATAGAGAGGAGCTCGCCTCCGCAGCGGATTAACTGTCGACTAAACGTTGAGAAAAATGAGTGAGATTACGTCGCCCGGGCGCGTGACGGACGCTCGTTACAGCTCGCGACGGACGCGACACACGCACTCATGCTACTGGAATATGGACTCACATCCGTTTACTTAAACGGCACTTAAGCTTTGTTGTGCCTCTAAGAACATTATACTAACTTCTTAGGCTTTATATACATACATAGTTAACTTGTTTCTACTATGAATGAGAGTCCTGAGTACAAAGTACTTCCCGAATATATCCTCTCCTCCAGCATTGTAATATCGAGATTTACGAATTGGTTGTTACTTTTCGGAGCAAACCCTACTGAAGATTCGAAAGGATTATATTACTTAGTTTTTACCAAAGTATCTCTTGTAATATGTTCTGGATTTCTTTAATGAAAATTTTTGGTAATTGACTGACACACACTTAACAACTTAATCACTATAATGACACTGTCTCCTGTTAAAAGTGTGTGAATGCTTTGACTATAAACAAAAAAGTGGTCATATTACAAGTTAATACTATTTACTGAAAATACGCCTTTAACGCTCCAGGCATCTCTGTTCTGTGCTCCAGGCCGCCAGATATGTATTTCTACTGATTATGAACATTGATGATATCTGTCTGTTCTCCTCCTAAATGTTTCAAATTTGATTCGCAATTTTGTCCTCCAATATTTTTCATCCTCCAACAATCCAATCATATTATCTGGGGGCACGGTAGTGCCCCCCACAAGACGAGTAAGAAAAGAAAAAAAAAAAAGTGCACGGCCGTACCAATTTTTTCTCGAAGCAACTTCGTTGTGGATAAAGATAGGAGCCTGAAATGTCAGTAACTAAGCAGGCTTTGTAAAACTTCAGCATATTTCAAATTTCATTCAATTTGAACCAGTACTTTAAGAATTATAACAAGTCAAAGTTTGCTAATTTTGCTAATTTTGTCACTCGCTCACTGCCTGACTGACCGATCATCAAAATGTTAAGGCACTTCTAGCAGACGTAGAAGCTTCAAATTTTGAATACTAGTAGTGTTTAGTGTAAAACTCATAGGAAAATTCCAACATTTAGCAATTTCGGTCCAGTTCTTAAGTTCCACCAACTGCATAAATAACTTTGTATTTCTTTATAAATATATAGGATTACAAAGTTACAATTGCAGTCAATGAATCAGTGTACATGAATATGTATGATTTAATGGTGGGATAGGTAGATAGGGATCTAGATGTGATTATGTTGAAAGGTAGTGGCTGAGTCGTTACGTAAGCTGCTTCAGAGACCTGATTTTCTGCGTTCGATTCCCACCCGGGACAATTATTCGTCTGAAATTCAAACAGTTGTACTGATTCAGGGGATGCTTTGTTTTCGTTAATCTATCGAGCGGTGTGACCTTCGCAACAAGGGGATTAATTTAACAAAAAAAAAACTAGAGAAAAAAAAAGTCAATTGAATGTAAAAGCAAGATAGTACATAAGTTGTGCTATGAACGATAGGATACTAACAATCATAACAGCGTCTGATGGAGGTGGCTTGCCCGCTTGAGTCATGTCTCAGCAGGAGGCCGCGGTCCCTTGAGGCGAGTTAATCTATTAATTAAAACTTTAAAGTTTTTAATTTTGATATGGTCATTATAAGATTCTGTAAGGTGAGATAATTACGTAATAGCTTAAGGCAGAAGGTCCCTTAAGTAGGGACTGAATTAATTAACCGACTTGGTATTACATAGATCTCACAACGTTTTACGGTAAATGAACTGCGTTACGAGACTTGGGTTTTTTTACAAGTATGTTTTTGAAGGCATTTTTTTTTACGTATTCATAAACAAATATTGGAGAGGAAATATTTAAATAATAACGAGGTAAGTAGTGACTTTATGACATTTGCATTGAAAGTCCGAGCGGCGGTGCAGCAGCTGAGTCCTCCACACTCGCTCCATTTAGGGCTATAACTATTAAACTCGGATTACCTGCCGTCTACCTCCCCGCCCCCCTCGCCCCACCGTCCTAACCCGCGCTCGCCTTCGCTACTTCTCAATTATGATGCATTAACGTTGCACATTAATTTCGCGATGGCTATCGATCCACACTTGTACGAATATTGCCTAACTCACTAATACAAATTATAATTAGGTTAATAGGTGAGACACGTGTTTAGTTTAACTAAGATCGCCTCGTTGGAAAACCGTGACATGATATGTTTCGGGTCCGATTCGCATAATTAAATTATTCATTTTCTAAAATTATAAATGACGTTTATCTTTCGATTTGACGAGTAAAACATAAAATCCAATCAAAGTTTGAAATTATGTTTTTAGAAAGTCGATAGCTGATTAGGTTATTTTTACGATGATCATCTGAAATGGACTGTTTCTTTGAGAAACATTTCATGTTAATCTTTTTCCGTGACTAATGTATGTAATATGTAATGTATGAATATTATATTGTGTTGAGACAGCAAGCGTTTGCCAGCCGCAGCTCTTCAGCCCGCCAATGAATAATTGTAGAAGATATCTGCAACATGGTTAAAATATGACACATGTAAGTCGTACGTGTGTGAACTGTGAGCCGTGTGTTGTCCGTGTGTTTGTACGTTCGTCATATATCTCGTATATTGCGCTGTAATTCATGTCGGATTGCGCCTTATTTTGTCGGAGCGCGCCAATTATATAGGCCGTATATATGTGTAATGTGTAACGAAATATTGTTGGATTTTCGTTGTAATTTCAAGATTAATTACAGAATCTCTTGGTTATATAACCAGGTTGCTGTCGTCGAGAGAGTTGCAAAGTTGTTACGAATTTTATAAAGCTTGTCTGTATTTTGTATATATATTTTTTTTAAAGATTGCTAGCCGAGTTTTACAGTCTACTAGTATTCTTGTTGACCCCACGTGCTAAGGCAAAATGCTTGTGTTCACATTGGAAGTGCAATGGGTGGAGTTCGAACCGGCGACCTCAAGATCACAAGGCCGACGCCCCTACCATTGGGCTACGGCCACTTTAAAGTTTGCTCAAAAGCAAAACAGTAAATTTTAGGACATAAATAGTGCAGTTAATGTATAGAAATTAATACAATTAAAACGGATTAATTTTTAAAACAACGTTATGTTTTGTACTGCAGCGAGTGCCTATGAATCATGACATATTTAATTTGTGTTAATTTTAATGTAATAACTGGTAGCAAACCTCAATTAACAACTTTGATCTGGCTTTAATTAGTTGGTAAAGTATATAAAGAACATTTACTATGTTTTTTTGCCGTTGCAGTTTTTGGCTTTGATATTAATGACTATATATCACTATTCTTACTTACCGTACGATACGTTATTTAAAAGTAGAAATTTACAAAATTTACATCAAAAATAAAATGTTTGTAATATACTTTTTATAATTTATTAATTTACCTGTGGAGACTACGTACACAACACGTAACAACAACAGGACTTTAGGCTTTGTGAATTTCTTACAAATAAAGGCAGCAAATCAGTCATAGTCTTTTATAATAAGGAAAAATAACTATTGAGTTGACTGCACTGGTGGCTCAGTGGTTACGGAAGTTGCTTCTGAGACCTGGTGTTCTGGGTTCGATTCCCAACCGGGACAATTATTTGTGTGAACCATAAATAGTTGTTCTGAGTCTGGATGTTCTTTGTGTCCGTGAAATGAATGTTTGTAAAGTCCCCCGCGACACAGGGATTTATTTCCCTAGTGCGGGAGATGTCTTTTTAAAAAAAAAATATTGAGTTCATTTATGATGCATTAGTGTTGCACATTAATTTCGCGATGGCTATCGATCCACACTTGTACGAATATTGCCTAACTCACTTATACAAATTATAATTAGCTTAATAGGTGAGACACGTGTTATTTTAACTAAGATCGCCTCGTTGGAAAACCGTGACGTGATATCTTTCTTCGACTACCTATTGTCATAAAGACCATAGTAATCAATACTGAAGATGACACCTTAATAAAACATCGTAGCGCGCTACGGCGTAGCATCGTAACGGCGGCGTAGCAACACCGGAGATTTGTGGTTAATCTGTTTACCGGAGGCGTTGATTATTGGGGCGCTGTTGGACGCCGCACTCCGGGCACTCCGGGGACACTACACACACAACACAGGGCCCAGACTCTGCTAAGTTAAAAATGCTTTAAGGAAATCACAATGGATTGTCAGTTGTTGATGTAAGAAATTTGGTATTTACATGTAACATAACTAGCTACCTGCGCGCGGTTTCACCCGCGTAACTCCCGTTCTCTTGGGAACTTCATAATTATTAATTAATTAATTAGGGATAGAGTAGCTTTCCAACGGTGAAAGAATTTTTCAAATCGGTCCAGTAGTTTCGGAGCCTATTCAATACAAACAAACGTTGCATTAATTATTTACATAGAACATTATTTTGTTTTAACCAAACAATAAGGATTTCTCATGTAATGATCTCTTAAAGATTAACACAGCATGTAGATATATTATCCCGTCACAGCTTTTTCTTAATATAACCAGCTTTATGGATTTATTATCGTACAATTTTAAGACTCTCACATCAAATCAAATGTCAATGGTAAGTAATTTTACTTAAAATTAGCAGAATTGAGTCTCTGGCACACCGAACTCCGGGCGGAATAATTAGTGGGCATTGAGTCAGACCTAGCTTATAAAAGCCATAGTTTTCTCTTTACATATCAAAAATGCCATTTAATTAATTCACTGTTGTTTATTCAACGCATTATGACCAATGAAAATATATTGGTGATTGATATTTTAGTTGTATATTAGTCATTTTGCCTCTATAAAGTCATTCAGATCAAAAAGGGAATGCTTAATGACACACAGATCTTTAACGTTCGGTTTCACGCAACATGTAAAAGAGCACTTTCACAGTGTCATCAAATAACTGAACCTTTACGAACATAATTTAACAAATAGCAACAAAGTTACAACTTGTGTTGTTGCGTGTGTTATCAGTTAATAATGAGAATGGTTTTTAATTTGTTTTTTTTTTCCAAGAAACATTTTGTAATATCTCGGGTCAAAGGGTAATTTGATTTATTATCCTCTAACTTAGGTTGTCACTTGTTATAATTTCCGGACACCATGATGGTGCGAGTTTAATTCAAAGCTTCGCAGACCTTCAGAAGCTTAGTGTTGTACGAAGGTATATTTATTCTACGGCTTACCAAGTTATTATAATAATTTAATTACTGTAATGTACTGTGTTTTTTTGTGTAAATATTAAGAATATAAAGACATATTCATTCATTTAAAAAATACTTTTAGTGACAAATCTTAGAATATATGAAATGTTAATCTAAAGTCAATTAATTGTAGTTTACTAAATAGCCACGTAGTTTTATTTAAACGTTTGTATGCACTAGTGCTTTGACTCCAACTGACAAACGTCCAGTGTCAACTAAAGCCAGTTCACATGTCAACTAGAAAGAGATCAACACTTGTCATCTCACACACTTTCGATTTAATATTTTTGTTATTTTAAACATTTTCGCATCCAAACCTAAGTTGACCAATCATTAAGTCTATAATTTAATACACATAACATAGAAAAGATATCATACGGGTTGTTGATGAAAATAAGGTAAACGTGAAAGTATTGATATATAGAAATAATTAGAATAAAAAGAATAGAAAAACTAAATATAATGAAAGCCCTGATGACTTAATTAATAGTTTTAGTGTTTTTTTTTTATTGAGTTCGAAACCCGGTAATATTCGATGAAGGTAAACTGTAAAACAGTCGCAGACAGTTTAGTTTGAGCCGATGAAGTTGGGTACATTCCCCGCGGCATCGGACCGCAGTGTGTCGAGACATCAACCATCATAGTTTAATATGTTCAATTTATACAAAATATTACACACTACAAAGTATTTAGATGTGTGTGTAGCATGTGTTTTCAATAAAATCAAGTTTTTACATTGTTACCTACGTATGTTATAAGAGTATTATTAATAGTCATCAGGACAAGGACGGCTGGACTCCTTCGAAGAGTTGTGCCGCAGTCACCACGCTTGGCAAGCACGAATAACTCTTGGATCTTTAATTTTACACAAATATTTTCTTGTCTGGTGCAACAAATAATCTGCAAAAGTGGTCTACAAAATGTAGCATACAAAGAGAGAGAGTCATAGGGCATAATGTATGGTTGTCGGTCTCGAGCACGCTGAGAACTCACATTATAATAGTGAGGCGCAAGAAACTCTTTGACCGCAAGACATGCGCCGCGGTACTATTTATTTGCAAAGAGACAGAACAGAATGCAACCATGATAATGATGTCAAAGTAAACATAAATATATATCAGTTGTTGTCAAGCACTTAGTCTTTAACTTATGTTCATATTTCAACCAAAGGGGCAATCCATTTCGTTTTATATTGGGAATTATGTTGAAATATATTTGTATCCCATTATTTTTCTATACAAATTTATATTATAAAGAGGACAAAAACTCAAATCTTTGAGTTTTTGTATCGAATAGGCTTCGAGTCTACTTGAACGATTTGAAAAATTCCTTCACCGTTGGGGAAGGAACACCTACACCTTCCCCGGATGACATAGGCTATATTTTTAATTATGAAGCTCCATCGGAAACGGGAGCTACGCGGGTAAAACCGCGAGCGGGAACCTAGTATTTAATGAACAGACCTTCGTTTAAGTCGGCTCTTCCGTTAGTTGTTTAAAATTTATTATGTTTTACTGTGATCTATTTTTATGACGCCACTACCCCATGATATTAATACATAAAGGAGGACATCAGTCACGCACTGCGAGCGCACAGCTAACGGAGGATGTGAGGGCGGCGAGAGGAAAGCCCAGGAAGCGTCGGGAGGGGGAGGTACAATAATGTTATTGAAATGTTTTGTATTTGGCTCATACGCGTCACACATGTGCAAGTAACCGAAGCAGGAGGAAGTAGTGGCTCATTCGCGTCGTGATGTATGCTCGTATTTTGTCGGTAAATTTATTGCGAGGCCACAAACAAATCCCACAAAAATATAAGTATTTATGTGTGTCTAATCAAGCACGACGTCCGCTATGCCTTATTTGGGGCTTTATTTACATGTTATGTTATATTGAGGTGGAATATAAAAATATATTATTAGGCTCGATGTATCTATACCTATACTAATATCATAAAGAGGACAGATTTGATTGTTTGTTTGTTTGCATTGAATATGCTCCGCTGATGACATATGAAAGCCCCAACTCACTCAGCGAGCTATGGAGAGAGCTATGTTCGCCATTTCCCTGCCTGATCGAATCAGAAATGTAAAGATCCGATTCAATTAATACGTGACTTAAAGATGTCTTTAAAGATTTTGTAGTTTGTCTCCGTGACTCGGAACACTGCCAAAATAAAAAATATCGAAGCAACGACCTTACTTAATACGGTTGGTGTTGTGTTCTCAGCTGTGAGGGGACACTTATGCTACCTTATCTAAATATGCAGTTTTAACGCAGTCTGTGCAAAGATTACCATAACACCAACGATCTTTCCTATCCTGTAATGAGATTCATTTAAAATAAACCCACAGATTAGAAAGAAGCGACATCGGTTCACGATCACAAGACGGTACGTAAGTAGGGCGCCGCGCCGTTGGAGGAGCTATAAACATCGCGGGAGACGATAAACTGCGGTACGTCCATCGCTCGGCTGTCGACAGATAGCTCACGTATTAATAATGATAAGGGGAAAATGACACCCAACATAACACTGAACGAACTCGATGGAAGCGGAAATGTACATGCCTATATTCAAAAATGCCTTTTTAATATCTGTTTAAACACATCCCTTCAGTCAGTTGTTACTTCGCGAAACTATTGCATGATTATATTCTGAACTCGCATTTTCACTTGATAAATTCGCCATATTGTGTTTATATAACATACTGGAAATAATCTATTAGAAACGATGCGATCTATTTTGTTTCCCTTCGACTAGAGGTAGAGTGCTATATTTTGTTTCCCTTCGACTAGAGGTAGAGTGCTAGAGTGCTTTTCAACATTCCACATTTTATTACATCAAATTACACAATTTTACCAATAATTAAAATTACTATGCAGCCTTAACGTAATATTTTTCCTTAATAACGTATTACCGACGTTTCTCTGGCCGCTGCGCTGCAGTATGCTCGCACTAACTAAAGAACGTTAGCTGATCTCACCCTAACTAAATGTTTCACCTTCTATTATGACTATTCACGCACGAGAACACTACATTCATCGAAACCACCAAAACGTTACTTCTATTTTACATATGATGTACAAACTCTGTTACAAACTAGATCAAAGCATGAAACTTGTCAATTCTCGAGCTACGAAACGATATGTTTTGAAATTAGATTAGTTTGAGAAATGGATGCAGCGCTGATTGGCGTCGCGTGACTCTTGCTTAAGCTACCAGACATACGTCACAGAGGCACGATGACACTTCACAGACATCCGATTATAGTTGACACACTTATGAGAAATCGACCGATTTTTTTAATAGTACCGATTACGGTCATGATGATAAAGATATTGGGCAACCGCGCGCGGGCGGGAGTTATCATCATACTTCATACTAATATTATAGTGCATGTAGTTTGTTTGTTAAGATTTCACACGAACACTACTAAACCGATCACCATAACACTTTGTACACATATTCTTGGAGGTATTAGAAGTAATATGGCGTAATTGGGTTCAATGCGAGTGAAGCCGCGAGTAAAATCTAGTACATAAGTAGGCGCAAACACGAGTGAAATTATTCAAAGCTTAAGTCAATTTTTTTAATCATATTCTTTTGATCGGTCCTTTTCTTTTCTTAGCACCAGTTCAGGACGCGGTAATTCTGAACAGAACTAGCTTGAGACTTAGCAAAACCCTTATGCTATTATATCACGTCATTATATCTTCGGTTAAACCCAAAAGAAAATTTTAAACTATATAGGTTAAGTATATCTGATTTTCTATTAAAATTAGTATCCTATTATTAAAGCATAACTAACACATTTAATGCGTGGTTGCCTTAACAGTAGGCGTCAGTTGTAACAATTATAACAATACTTTGGTTGACAAAATGTTATATTCTTGTCTGAACTGCTCCGCCTGTCCTGACCGCTCGTCTGCGGGGACACTAATCAAACTATGTCAAGTCTCACTTCAGCCACAATGGATGAATAATTGTACGTCTGAATACTACACAGATTTTCTTTGATTGAAACCATGGATCTTAGAGATCAGATATGGTAATAAGTTAATGTAACCAGTTGAGGAACATGGTGCTACGATTAGACACTTTTTTTAAGGACATTACTAGCATAGTTTTGGAGTTTACTAGTATTCTTGTTAACCCCTCGTGCTAAGCTAAAATGATTGTGTTACGAGTGGGTTCACGTCGGTAGTGTAATGAGTGGGGATCGAACCGGCGACCTCAAGATTACAAGTTCGACATTCCTAGCCTTTGGTCGACGGCCGCTTCTACGAGTATTAGTATAACAGTTTTTTATTTCACTTTTATTCCATACATACTGTATTTTCCTTTTTAATCTCATATATTAAAGACAAATGATGTGGTACCTGATAGTAAAAAGTTATCATAGGCTATGATCATTTACAAAACAAGGGCTACACTCACATGTTAGTGATTCTACAATAATACGTCATAGGAAAGTAACTATGTCAAAACAATTGGCACAACTAGGAATGTAAGAGTGATTAAAGTACATTTACACCGGAAAAATCTGTTTTCGTCAATAAATCCACAAGTAAAACATAGTCTGTCAACACAAGCTTCTCAGATATTTTACGACTCGTAGTTATGAGCTCTATATCACAGCGGAATCTTTTTACGATAGCGTCGCGCTCGGCGCTCGGCGCGGCGCGGCACTCGGCGCGGCGCGGCACTCCACTGCGCCGTTAAATAAATATACACTTACAATTTATGCGCGTCTACATATTTATGAGCTGGTTTTGAAGTTGTGAGAGGCTTGAGATGTTATGGCTGCTAATAACATCAAATGTTATAGGTACCTGAAGCAATCCAAGATCATCATTACGTAAGTCCGTCGTATCATATATCCCACCTAAAATATAAATGTGAAAATGGGAACTAAGTTCAATAATGAAAGATCAATTTTGTAGTTCTATCTCATTGACAAAATACTTGCGATATATGTAAGTACCAAGTTCTGTAAACAAATCTGTACCATTCATATTATAAAGACAAATTTGATTGTTTGTTTGCATTGAATAGCGAATATCTTTAAAAACTTATTTCACAATTGGAAAGTTAGTTTTTTCAGAAGTAACACAGGCTATATTTTATTATAAAGTTTTTTTTTGTGTTAATTAACACGTATTAAGAAGAGATTACATTTAATTCTGATTATAATTTTATTATTTCTTTATATCCCACTGAGCTTATTTCTTCGATCAAATATTCAACTACAGTGAGAGCGGCTCTGTCTTGTATTTGATATACTAATGCCATCAAAAACATACTTGTAAAAATACCCAAGTCTCGTAACGCAGTTCTTTTACCGTAAAACGTTGTGAGAAACGTTATGTAATACCAGGTCGGTTAATTTATTCAGCCCCTACTTATGGGACGTTCTGCCTTAAGCTATTACGTAATTATCTCATCTCACAAAATCTTATAATGACCATATCAAAATTCCAAACTTTAAAGTTTTAAATAATAGATTAACTTGGCCATCGGATATAATTAGAATGTATCTCACAAGTGTTTATTGCGATGGCCAAGTCAATCTAATATTCATAACATAAAAGTTTTGAACTTTGATAAGGTCAAAATAAGATTCTGTAAGGTGAGATAATTACGTAATAGCTTAAGACAGAAGGTCCCTTAAGTAGGGACTGAATAAATTAACCGACTTGGTATTACATAACGTTTCTCACAACGTTTTACGGTAAAAGAACTGCGTTACGAGACTTGGGTATTTTTACAAGTATGTTTTTGATGGCATCTCATTTCTTTTTGTAGATAGTTGTAGTTTTTTCCTTTGCTTTACAATTTACATTATTTTTTTAAATACCAACAATGGATTTTACCACTCTGTCACTTGATGATGAGCTTTCCAATTTTTGTAGGTTGTGTTCCTCTTTTTCTTTACCGGTACTACTTCTTGAACTTCAGCTACAGTTTTTCTCAAAGCCCACTCCATTTCTCTATGGGTTTTTCTCGATATCTTTGATGCAACAATATTAAGCATGTCTAGACATTAAATGCTTGGGTTCCGTACCCAAAGGGTAAAAACGGGACCCTATTACTAAGACTTAGCTGTCTGTCTGTCTATCACCAGGCTCTATCTCAAGAACCGCGATACCTAAACAGTTGAAAAATTTACAAATTATGTATTTCTGTTGCTATAATAACAAACTAAACATAAAATAAGTATTAAGGGGGGGCTCCCATACAACAACTATTTTTTGGCCTTTTTTGCTCGATACCTATAACGGCAACAGGTAGGCACTTGAAAATGGTACGGAACCCTTAGTACGCGAGTCCGACTCGCACTTGGCCGGTTTTAGTCTATTGTATTTACAAATGGATTATGCCTGCGCTTTAATAGTTCCAAAGTAGACTTAAATTTGATGTAAACCATCCAGACTAGTAACTCTGTGCCCTTATTTACAAAATAACTTAACTTACGCACATATGAATATCCACGTACCTAGCTGGCATGGCAACACTCACCATATGAAACAAGAACAGATGCGTCGTATACTTTTTTTATGCTTTATTGATATTCGTCGCACTCGTCAAACGTCATTTAAAATTAATCCGTATGTAAAATTGTTATCTCTCATTGGTTATAAATATTGTCAATGTACCTAATCGAAAACTACAACATTAAGCTTAACAGAGGATTAACATGAACTTATGTATGGCACTCACGGCCTTCTGGCTTCCGGCCTGTCAAAGGTTTAATATTAAAATTACGAAATTGATGAACTGTTTTTGATGGAATTTTGGTACAACTACATAATACATGTCCGATTATGGCCTTTTTTTAAGACAGCTCCCGCACTAGGGAACAAGCTAATATGTACATAAGTAAATTTAAAGCTACCTAGTTAACATCAAACTGTGTATAAACATATTTGATAAAATGATTATATAAATATAGTTTGTGTCAGATTAATAAAACGTGGTTTGTGTGTATACCTTCGATATCACAGTAAGATTTGTTAGTTGCTTGGAAGAAAGTGACCGTCTTTCTGTGTTTCGAACGGGAACCGTGAAAGCCGTGGTGTAAGTTTGTCCAGGGGAATGCAAGAATGTTACGCATCTCCTCCGCCACTGCGGTGTTCCGGCACGGGCAGTGGGGTATGTGGGACTCGCCCTCTTCATAGCAGTGGAATGCTAATCATAACATGAGAGTAAAACCCCTGGTTACTCCTCCGACCACAATTGGTGAGGGGCCCAGGTACTGTTGCCTATCTGGGATACCCTCTGGCAGCGTCCGCGACTCAATTGGTGTTGCGGGCTCTCCTGCGCCCAAATAACCAGTTTCAGGGACGCCCAGATTACACGGGGTCCCTACTTCTCAAGGGACCGCAGCCTCCTGCTGAGACATGGCTCAAGCGGGCAAGCCACCTCCATCAGACGCTGTTATGATTGTTAGTATCCTATCGTTCATAGCACAACATATTATGTACTATCTTACTTTTACAATCCATTGTTTTTTTATTTTTTCCTACGACTTTTTTTTATTTTTTATTACTTGTTAAATTAATCCCTGTGTCGCGAAGGTCTCACCGCTCAATAGATTCACGAAAACAAAGCACCCCCTGACTCAGTACAACTGTTTGAATTTCAGACGAATAATTGTCCCGGGTGGGAATCGAACGCAGAAAACCAGGTCTCTGAAACAACTAACCTAACCACTTAGACACCACCTTTCAACATAATTCCATCTAGGTCCCTATCTACACCTATTCCTCCATTAAATCAAACATATTCATGTACACTGATTCACTGACTGCAAATGTAACTTTGTAATCCTATACATTTATAAGAAATAACAAAGTTATTAATGCAGTTGATGAAACTGAACAACTGGACCGAAATTGCAAAATGTTGGAATTTTCCCATGAGTTTTACACTAAACTGTCCTAATACTCAAAATTTGAAGCTTCTACGTCTGCTAGAAGTGCCTAAACATTTTGATGATCGGTCAGTCAGCAGTGAGCGAGTGACAAAATTACCGAAAATACCAAACTTTGACTAGTTATAATTCGTAAAGTACTGGTTCAAATTGAATGAAATTTGAAATATACTGTAGTTTTACAAAGCTTGTTTAGTTACTGAAAATTCAGGCTCCTATCTTTATCCACAACGAAGTTATAGGGGGTCGAAAATCGGCTGAGTTGCTTCGAGAAAAGATAGGTACGGCGGTGCACCTTTTTTTTTTTTTTTTTTTTTTTTCTTACTCGACTTGTGGGGGCACTGCCGTGCCCCCAGATAGTATTTATCGGTTTGTAGTAAAGCTCCAGTGTCTTTGTATCGAACCGTTGTAGCACTAATAAAGTGGTACTCGACGAGCTTAATATACCATTCCCTCGACATTACAATATAAAACGCAGGGGGCGGTGAGAACTGAATCTAATTGTTTCCCCGCTGAGCGCCGAGCACCGAGCACGCATACCATATGAACGTAGCGTTTATCTCACGTCTGTGTTCCTTTATAGATACAATGTGCAATATTAACAGCTTTGAAGATAATGAGTTCAATATTAGAATTAGTGAAAAGACAGTTCAGCTGATATTCATTAAACATGAGTCCAATGAGTGGGGACTGTTAACTATGTTCCCATATAATCTGAGAGACAAATAATAAAGTAATGACATCTATACATAATAATATTAAACTACTTTTAATATCGCAAACCCTCGGTACTTGTTGCTTTAAAAATGTATATTGATCTTGCAATGTTTATTGATTTACATCTACATATTAATAACATATTTTGACTAAATTTTTTATATGTCTTTGATTTTTACAATTCTCATTTTTACAAGTTCCTATTCGAATCAATTTTGCTTATGTTACTTTTATTATAATACTAGCTGCGCCCCGCGGTGTTACCCGCGTCAATCTGCTCCAGTTGGTCGGAGCGTAATATTTTGTGTCTATATGTTAATCCAGCTTATAAAGTATCCGCGTGAAACTTTCAACCAAATCCGTTCAGCAGTTTTTGCGTAAAAGAGTAACAAACATACGTACATACATCCATACATTCTTACGCGGAAGTTGTCTGCGTTTATAAAACTAGCTGCACTCCGCGGTTTTATCCGCGTTACTCTGCTCCAGTGGGTCGGAGCGTGATTTTTTGTAGCCTTTATGTTCATCGAGCTTACTATCCCAGTGCGAAGTTTCAGCCAAATCCATTCAGTAGTTCTTGCATGAAAGAGTAACATACATACATCTATACATTCTTACCAACTTTCGCGTTTATAATATTAGTAAGAAATAATACTTAAAAATGAAAAAATACTTGTCGTCCCCACACTCCCTCAGATATACAGACATTAAGAGAAATAACTCTTCCTACATCTCCAAGGGGTGATTACACCGACGAATATAATGTTTAACAGCGAACAACACAGGACGCTTGACCTCAATATGTATCAGCGTGAGTTGGGTCTTCATTCATCACATTTTCCACAAAATGATTTCAACGACTATTGTGAGGAGGTTGAAAACATGGCATAATGTGAAGTTATACCTTAAACGGGCTCGAAGGGATTACCTGAAAAAATATCTAAATACGGATTCTATCATTACTAATGTAGCATTACCAGCAATCATCGCCTAACACTAATATTTATCTTGCGTCGTCGAAAACTTACAAATTTTATGTAACACTTTATCTGTCAATAATATTATTTTGCCCCAATTATAAGTCAGTATTTAATTTTTTATATTATTTGCAATATGAATTACAGTTTGCACAACTACACGAGATGAAATAATTTCGACTGTGTAACGTTTTAAGTAAATTACGTACGAGAACTTATTGTATGGAGACTGCCAAGGAGACTACCGGTGCTTTATGTTAACACATAGTAACGGCAGTCTTATTTCAATGGCACTGCGCCACGACACGAACGTCGGCTCTCGACACGACACGACTGTTGTCTCATTGTCATTTATATCGATGTTTGACTCTTTTTACTAACTAGGAACATACATCTCTGTAAATGTACATGCCATCAAAAACATACTTGTAAAAAAACCCAAGTCTCGTAACGCAGTTCTTTTACCGTTAAAAGTTGTGAGATCTATGTAATACCAAGTCGGTTAATTTATTCAGTCCCTACTTAAGGGACCTTCTGTCTTAAGCTATTACGTAACTATCTCACCTAACAGACTCTTAAAATGATCTTATCAAAATTAAAAACTTTTAAGTTTTAAATAATAAATTAACTTGGCCATCGGATACTATTAGAATGTGTCTCACAAGTGTTTATTGCGATGGCCAAGTCAATCTAATATTCATAACATAAAAGTTTTTAATTTTGATAAGATCATTTTAAGAGTCTGTTAGGTGAGATAGTTACGTAATAGCTTAAGACAGAAGGTCCCTTAAGTAGGGACTGAATAAATTAACCGACTTGGTATTACATAGATCTCACAACTTTTAACGGTAAAAGAACTGCGTTACGAGACTTGGGTTTTTTTACAAGTATGTTTTTGATGGCATCTCATTTCTTTTTGTAGATAGTTGTACCTTTTTTCCTTTGCTTTACAATTTACATAATTTTTTTGAATACCTACAACGGATTTAGGCTGTATCTCAAGAACCGCGATAGCTAAACAGTTGACATTTTCACAAATTATGTATTTCTGTTGCTATATTAACAAACTAAACATAAATTAAATAATTAAGGGGTGCTCCAATACAACAAACTTTTTTGCGGCCTTTTTTGCTCGATATCTATAACGGCAATAGTTAGGCACTTGAAAATGGTACGGAAACCTTAGTGCGCGAGTCCAACTCGCACTTGGCCGGTTTTAGTCTATTGTATGCACAAATGGAGGATTCCTGCGCTTTAATCGTTCCAAAGTAGACTTAAATTAAATGTAAACCGTCCAGACTCGTAACTCGGTGCCTTTATTTACAAAATAACTTAACTTACGAATATATGAATACCCACGTACCTAGCTGGCATGGCAACACTCACCATACGTAACAAGAGCAGCTGCGTCGTGTACTTTTTTATGGTTTATTGATATTCGTCGCACTCGTCAAACGTCATTTAAAATTAATCCTTATTTAAAATTGTTATCTCTCATTCATTATAAATATTGTCAATGTACCTAATTGAAAACTACAACATCAAGCTTAACAGAGGATTAACATGAAGTTATGTATGGCACTCACGGCCTCACTGTCAAAGGTTTTTAAATAAAGAAATTACTAAACTGTTTTTAATGGAACTTTGGCACATGTCCGATTTTGGCTTTTTTTGAGACAGCTCCCGCACTAGGGAAATTATTATCTATGTCGCGGGTCAAACTAACTTTTCCACAGAGACAAAGTCGCGGCCACAAGCTAATATGTACATAAGTAAATTTAAAGCTTAGGTTTGCTTCCTAGTTAACATCAAACTGTGTAAAAAATATTTGATAAAATGAATACGCAAATACAGTTTGTGTCAGATAAATAAAACGTGGTGTGTGTGTATACCTGCGATATCGCAGTAAGACTTGTTAATTACTTGAAAGAAAGTGACCGTCTTTCTGTGACGAACGGGAAGCGTGGAAGCCGTAGTGTTTGTCCGGGGGGAATGCAAGAATTTTACGCATCTCTTCCGACACTGCGGCGTTCCCGCACGAGCGGTGGGGTATGTGGGACTCGCCCTCTCCATAGCAGTGGAATGCAAATCATACCTTGAGAGAAAAACACTTAAACCCCCGGTTACTCCTCTGACCACAATTGGTGAGGGGCCCAGGAACTGTTGCCTATCTGGGATACCCTATGGCAGCGTCCGCGACTCAAATGGTGTTGCGGGCTCTCCTGGGTCCAAATAACCAGTTTCAGGGATGCCAGAGTACACGGGGTCCCTACTTCTCAAGGGGCCGCGGCCTGTTTGTATACTATCGTTCATAGCACAGTTGCTTTTACATTCCATTGAGTTTTTTTTTTTTTTTCCTTCGATTTTTTTTTTATTTGTTAAATTAATCCCTGTGTCGCAAAGGTCGCACCGCTCGATAGATTAACGAAAACAAAGCACCCCCTGACTCAATACAACTGTTTTAATTTCAGACGAATAATTGTCCCGGGTGGGAATCGAACGCAGAAAACCAGGTCTCTGGAGCAACTAAAGTAACCACTTAGCCACCACCTTTCAACATAATCGCATCTAGGTCCCTATCTACACCTATTCTTCCATTAAATCATACATATTCATTTACACTGATTCACTGACTGCAAATGTAACTTTGTAATCCTATACATTTATAAGAAATAACAAAGTTATTAATGCAGTTGATGAAACTTAACAACTGGACCGAAATTGCAAAATGTTGGAATTTTCCCATGAGTTTTACACTAAACTCTACTAGTGCTCAAAATTTGAAGCTTCTACGTCTGCTAGAAGTGCCTAAACATTTTGATGATCGGTCAATCACGTGTGAGCGAGTGACAAAATTACCGAAATTACCGAACTTTGAGTAGTTATAATTCTTAAAGTACTGGTTCAAATTGAATGAAATTTTAAATATGCTGTAGTTTTACAAAGCCTGCTTAGGTTCTGAAATTTCAGGCTCCTATCTTCATCCACAACGAAGTTATAGAGGGTCGAAAATCGGCTGAGTTGCTTCGAGAAAAGATAGGTACGGCCGTGCACCTTTTTTTTTTTTTTTTTTTTTTTTCTTTCTTACTCGACTTGGGGGGGCACTGCCGTGCCCCCAGATATACAAGCTACTGCTACAATGAGCCGTATCTTCGAAAATGTATTTCTTTTTTTTAAAATTCTTAAAACAACTTCCCGCCCGCGGTTTCACGGGCGTAATTGCCGTTCCTGTAGGAACTTTACAATTAAATATAGCCTAAAGTAATAGTAAGAAAGTATTTTTCAAACCGAAGAGATTTCCCGGAGATTTCAAACGGAAGAGAGAGATTAACCGGGGATGTTTCACGTTTGCCGCAAGTCATATTTGGAACGTTTTATTGCCACCTCCTTTGAGAAACCTA
Organism: Nycteola revayana; assembly: GCA_947037095.2. Classification (NCBI taxonomy): domain Eukaryota; kingdom Metazoa; phylum Arthropoda; class Insecta; order Lepidoptera; family Nolidae; genus Nycteola; species Nycteola revayana. The sequence goes on along the minus strand of OX344857.2, from coordinate 181,942 downwards.
AAATCAACAAAAGCATTCCAGGATAAGTTGAAATTATACCTACTTTCTCAACAAAAACCTGCATAGATAGTCAAACTTACCTGGAATTATGTCTCTATGGACTAGGAAGGTGGCAGTATGCTTTTATTTACTTAGTCTTGCGGCGAGGGACTAGACACTTGGTATGGCAGGAACTTTAGAACTGTAGATAGATTCACCACAAAATGTACTATACACGATGTTTATACAAATATACACTCCAATTCGGAACAAACACACATTACTCACAACTATTTATTATTAAATAACACTTCAAAATCGTTTTATACAAGTATTCTTTTATTAATTCAAAACAACTAAAAAGTTTGTACATTGCGTGACATAGTTTGTCGTGGAGACATTTTGTTTGAATCTTTGAATTACCGCCGTGCGTAAGGACGCTTCTTCGAGTGGCCGGGGTGCACAGACTAAAATAATTATTTTTTACCCATTTAGTATTGGAATGTTAGGATGTGTTCGACTCCCGGCCGAAATCTTAATACTCTTGGATAATTATATTAATTTGTTCAATTATTCTTATTATTACCATTGTTTTATTCTTAATTTTATTGATTATAAATTTTATGTTGTTTGTAAATTAATTCGCCGTTATCTTCATTTAGTTAATTGTTTTTTTATTTTTATTTTATTTTTTATTTGTTGGTTTATTCTTTTTGCTGGTAATCTTTATAACAAAAAATCTAAAACTGATGAAATTTGTTTATTTATTTATTTGGCTCTGCAATTAAAATTAAAATCATCAATCGCGAAAAAAAAATCGGCTGCTCCCTACCATGTTGACGAGTTATGTGAACATGAATGTATGGAACAGCTGATTTCTTTTCGCGATTTCAAGTTTGGTGCCATAGTAAAAGTTGTTTGTTATCATGAGCACAATCATGTGTTTAGGTATCGGTCACTAATTACCAGTCACCCTATATATGACAGACTTAAGGTAGCACTTAAGGTTGCTTCTACCATACCATAGTTGTATTTTGTTACTTTGTAGAAATGAAACCGCCAGGGAAATCTTCCTTTTGTGTAGTGCAATAATGACACCCGATCCTCTGAACTTTTAATAACATTTAATGATGTTCAGACAGAAATATACATAATTAATAATTATCAGAACGTACTTATTACTATGTTAATGCCAGGCGTGCGCTGCGTACGTGTTAGTAAAATTGTTTTGAAATTTAATAAAATTATTGTTAATATATTGAGTGCTACTACAGCAGCAACAAGTTAATAATGTAAAATGTTTGTAGTCGGACCGCAACAACGTAGCAGAGGCCGTCTCGCCACGACCGCTCGGCTTCCGCCGCTCCCGAAGCTCCCGACGCTTCCAACGCTCCCGACACTCCCGACGCTCCCAACGCTCCTGACGCTCCCGATGCTCACGACGCTCCCGACGCTCCTGACGCTCCCGACGCTCCTGACGCTCCCGATGCTCCCGACGCACCCGACGCTCCTGACGCTCACGACGCTCCCGAAGCTCCCGAAGCTCACGACGCTTCTGGAAGCCCTCCCCACCCTCCGACCATACAATATTAACATATCGAAACTAAGCATCTAACTATTAGCATAACTTGATTACTCCTGCTTACATTGAATAAATTGAGTAACTATTAACATTAGCAAGTTTGACGTAGCAACATCAGTCGATGGCTGTCGATGAACTCACGAAGGATTTCAAAAGTGTGTTTTTCACCATAGGTACCACGGGTGGGAAATGCTGCTGCCCGTTACCTGTTACACAATTGCTATAGGTGATGTTAAATAACAATCCTGACCAATGGCTTTCCGAAATACGTAGGGTAGTCCCTCAACCAACCAGGGGGCCGAGTCTGCTATTTATTAAGTATTGTGCCACCGTAGTGCCATCATGATACCATTATGCCAAAAACGGTAATCTACTAATCTCACTATGGTGTCGGCGCTGGAATGGCAGTCGGTGTTGCTACCGCAGAAAAAGGCCGTCAACAGAAGTAGCAGGGGAGATGGTTAGGGAGATTGTAATGTTTATTTAGGCGAAATCAAAGTTAAGTCAAAACTTATAAATGTATCATTTGTTATTATATTCAACTACACTAATGTCATCGTGGCGTCATGGAGACACCACTTGGATTAGTAGATTACCAAATGGGAAAAAAATCGACCATTGAACTGTCAATGACAGTTTATGGACACGCCATTACGATAGTAGACTCGGGGCCCAGATCAGGAAATAAATCTATGATTTTACACAAGGCTGTCTTGTCCGGGGTAGGAATCGACCCAGCAGACTTATATCGCCACCGCACCGCGATTGTCTTCTGTCATTTCTATGACACCGAATGTATTTTATGTCACTGAATAGGTATATACGTTTAAATAAAAAGCGAATAAAGACCGATAAAAGCACTAATGTACCAGCACTAATAAACTTCGTTTTAAACCATTTAATGTGCTAGATTATGTTCTATTTAATTCGTCTAAATGAGATTAGAGCTTTTTTAAATATTGCTTTTGTCTTCTTCAAGAAACAAGTATTTACTGGAAATTATTGTAATTTTACTACCAAATGAGCCGCGTTATTATCAAACACATCTTCGAAAGTTTTTGGTAAGTATGATATCTCTGTAAATTGGAAAAATGTACACTTATCTTGTATATGGACCCCGGATTGAACGTGATTCTATGAAAGCTTTTTGGATTCCACGAGATTTACTCACCATGCATAAAAATTCTCAGATAGAATGATATGTTTGTTCTTACGGTAAAATATTAAGAAAAAAATGTATTTTATACATGCTTATCTAAGAGTGAGAAAGTTGCGTGATCGGAAGTCGATAAAAGGAAATACTAATATAGATTGAAAAACTATGATGATGCGTTTCTAAACAAGACAGCGGTTTATCAAAATTGAAGTTTGGTGCGACCGGAATATACAACTTATAGAGGTCAGATCGCTATCAAACTGGAATCGATGGATTTGATTTATAAGCAAAACTTTCATGTAGCGAAGCGTCGCCGCCTCTTGAATATCTGGCCGTAAATAGAGCAATTTAAATACAGAAAAAAGTCGACAGCCAACGACACGGTCGAGTGCGCAGAAAGCCGCCTGTCGCGCGCCGCTTGCCGCCCGCCGCTTGCCGCCCGCCGCTTGCCGCACGCCGCCATGTCACACTAGTATAAATAAACTTGCGTAAATTGTTCCAACAACTTGCATTCGGTTTTTTTTTTTTGAGTTTACTACTATCACATACGGCCTGAATACAAACTAAATTCAGATACTGAATATTGTGAAATTGTTTAATGCAACTATCTTTTACTATCGTTCTTCAGGGGCACTAACTTTAGTGATCAAATTGAAAAATAGATCGTATACCTGATTGCCCAGTGATATTATCGAACCTATAACACCAGTTTTGGGAAACATTCTGAAAAAATGAACATTCTGGAACTACGGGGCTTAACTTTCCCAACACCCTGAAACCGTTTACTTTAAAATAATGATTGATTATAATAAATACAACAATTACATTTTTTATATGTAGCCGTACTTTTAATATTATATGATTCAATAATGTAATCACACCTTCAAATTAATAAATCAAAAAACGTAAATTGAGTGAGCAGTTAAAAACCGATCAGTGTGGATGATTAGTCCGCGCGCCGCCGACACGCGCGCCCTGCGCCCTGTGGGGCACCTTGACCTGCTTCTCGACCAACAACGCTACGGTATACATCATTTAAATACAGTAACACATTTGTAATGGTCATGGAGAAAGCAGTATTTGGCCCCGGCTCCACGGTACGCCTCCTGTCACTAAGATATTGAAGTGGGCTCTAGACAATTGTTAGTCAAAATACTTATTATGACTTTCAAGAGCTCAATTTACCAGAACTTAGTAACTTACAGTTTTATTTACAGAACGCAAATAATAAAGTCAAGTAATTTGTGAATGATAAATTCTATCTCTCAACTAGAAGCAATCTCCGAGTTTTAAATAAGTTAAATATACTGCGCTACAACTAAACGGTATTAAATACATTTTTAATCACGATCTCCACAAAGTCAGCCAGCTTTACATTGAGTTATTAACACTCAATATAAAGTCTGTTCATTTGCTTGAACTTGCTAATCTCAGGAATTACTGGGCTGGTTCGAAAAACTATTTCAGTGCTAGATAGCTCATTTTCGAGGAAGGCTATATTTTATAATGTCAAGCTAGTCTTAAAATTTAACTCGAATTTCCGAAACAACCTAAAGGCGCAGCATGACATGTGTTGACATAAGTAACCTCACGCGACACCGCGGCGAAGGCCCAAGGTCGCGGAACTGTACGTCGCGGTCGCCGCGAAGCCGAGCCTCGCGCATACTTCTACTTCTCACTCGAAGTTACTTGTACACTGCGGACTAGTTTCACGGTCTCGACATACTTTCCCAGAGTTCTGAATAAATTAATATCAAACGAAGGGGCTGATAAGAATGCCATTCTATAATAAACATAAATGCTGCTACTTCACTCCTGGTTTCCGACTAGAACAACAAAATGTTTGTATTTTCTAAATCATAAAGATATCCGCAAAAAGAAATCCAGTCTAGGCCGGTACGGAAATACAACACACAACATTGCAAATTTAATTTAACAATATTTTTAGAGACTCTTACGTCAGCATATTGTTCGTTTAAGTTTTAAACCAACTAACATTACAGTGACTATGGTTCACTATCCTTAATGGTCATTTGATTGTAGAAAATATTACATTGAACGGGAATACTATTTTGCACAAATCCACAAATAATAAACAACCATACCTGTTACTGAATAATTGTAGGTACAGTGATTACCTTTGTTTAATCACTCTACCTACAGTTATGCAGCAGTCTCCGGCTGAAGTGAGCTAATTAATTTTTAGAAGAAAATATTACTAGCGCCTGTCATATTCGTTGATGGATGGTGAGAACTGCTCCCACGATGGTCAGCATTAATAAAAGAATTTTATTATTTATTCATTGCCTACACAGCTGAAGTATATAAACTCATTATTATATAAACGCGCTAGAAGAAAGTCACAGAGAAATTCCTGAAGGCAACGCAATTTCCTTTATACTATTAAATATATACAAACCTAAAATCAACAAAACCTTTATTTAAACGCCCAGTTTGTCCGGACCACCCCGCAGCCCTGCCCAAGGTTACTCTTTTTATAACGACGTTTACATTTACTTAGAGTTACATTTTAAGGAACAGTAGGTACATTCTTGGTTCAGGTAGTATTTATTTTTGAGGAAATTATAAGGAAAATCTTCAAAGGAACGACAGAGGAAAGTCCATAATATTCGTTACTCTCAACACTTCTACTCGAGCGACCCTCTTGACACTCGGACCGGAACTAACATAACCTGATTATATTAATTTTAATCAATGTAAATTCAATTCAATGTATTTGTGTAAACTTCGCATCGGTCGGTGCACAATACACACGTAACATTTACATTTAGAATGATTATTGTATAATAAGTCGCGTGCATTTGAGTCATGACAACATTCAACCACAATCATAATTTATATGTAATGTGTGATTTAGATATGTATCTGCAGATAAGTGTATATTAGCAAATTACTAACTACTAAGGTATTATAAGCTAAACCGTTTTCAAAAATATAACCAGACTAAGGGAAACAAATACTTTAATAAAATATTTCAATTAGTAGTAATCAGGCTCACACCACTCAAAATTTGAACACTGATCTTAATCCGATGAAAAAATCTATTAATTATTATTATATATTTTTTTTAATTCAACCTCTTTATATAAACTTAGTCATGTTTCAAACACCTAAACAGCCCGAATACATATGCTGGGTGCTCTGCTTCAATCCTCAGACATGGCGTTGTGTTCTGGGGTATCGCCACTGACAACCACGGTATTTTTTTGCGCTATAAAAGCTACAGCCCAAAAATTGATGTCTTAGATCAATGTTTGTAATAAATCCAGAAGACTCATAGAAGCCCTATTTTCGCAACCATAATATTTGTCCTCCGATTTACGTAAGATTAAATTTAGTGAAGTAGCCAATTTTGTCAAATATAAACCCGCTTCTTTTTATAAGAGCCCCGAAGGAAGTCGCGTACTTTAAAGCTAAATGTAAAATATAAAACGCGACATTTCAGAATAAGTCTGCTTAGCATAGCACCTATAATTTATAATAAAATTCTGCATACTATTAGAAACCTGTTCTGGTTTTTGATTGAACCTACTACTTCCGAGGCATCACGGAGAACGTCCATATAAATAAAAAAGGCCAAGTGCGAGTTGAACTCGTGCGAAGAGGGTTTCGTATTATGCCAAAGTCAAATGGTTTTATTGCTATGTTTCACAATACGTAGTGATACTGAATTTTCCTTAAGTGAAAGTATTGTATTGGGTAAACCACTTTATTTTTATTTAAAACAATTATTATAGTTTTTGTATAGTCAACAAGTAAAACAACAAATTACAAATTGTATATTAACTAAACTACAAATTGTATATTTTTCAAAATTTTTAGGTTAAGTAGTTTCAGAGATTAAGGGGGCGAAAATGGTAAATTTTTGTCTTTTTTCATAAGTTCTTTTTTTTATAATTTCAAATATAATTATTTGAAATGCTTATAAGAAGCTCTATTATTTGATATATGACACATGAAGGTATGTAAACCTTTTGTGTTTCATTTCCTAATTTGTACCCTGAATACATTTGGCCCTTATTTTGAATGAATGAACTTTGCACATCTGTGTATGAATCATAGGATTACACCATCTTACCAAATTTCATCTGATTAGGTCCAATAGATTCACTAGCGATATCAGAGTTCCTTTTTTTCAGTTTTTGGATGGAACCCTAAAAACCATGAAATTTTACATTAAACCCGAATAACAATTTTAAACATCAGATTTTAAAGCCACTGTGAAATAATGTATTCGAATTGTTAGGATTTAATTGGTCGTAATAACGAATTTGCATTGTTACATTGTACACTCGTTAGATTCATGTAGTATTCTGTAAAGTGCAGCCCAGCTCGTGGTCAGTTCAGCGCCACTACTCCGCGACACCGCAGCGCACTACCGGCGCGAGACAAAAACGCGTCGCTCTTTTGTTTGTCGTACGAATTTTAAAATTGTTTCATGTTCATGATAGTTGGAACGAGACTTAAATACGTAATGCGGTGGAAACAATACCGTCCCTCCCCCCGCTCGCCCGCCCGGCAACCCCCTGGCCGTCACTTGTGAGGATGCAATTGCCTCCCGCTGCGCTCACTCGTATAAACGCCGTTTTGAGTAACTGCAGCGCCATTGTTCCTGAATAGGTACATAAATGAGTGAAATGCAATGGAGACGTACTCGTACGCTCTGCGCCGCAGTAACAGGTGGAGGGCTGCGTCACGTACGGCTCGTTTACTTCTGCGTACAGGTTGTGTCGCTCGGGTACTTCTCATCAAATATAATTGAGTACATTTTGATATTCCTTCCACAGTACCTTATACCCGAGTGACTGCATTACCTCTACGTATATCGTAACCGTCTACATTACTATCAGGTTGTTGCTGTAATTATAATTTGAAACAACATACGGAAAATAAATGAATGATAATATTAATTTATTTCACATAAAAGTAATAATCGTATACTAATATATAACGCTGAAGAGTTTCTTTGGACGCGCTAATCTCAGGTACTAATAGACTTAAGATAGCCCATTTATCGAGAAGGGCTTTAGGCTATATTTAATTTTAAAGTTGACACGGGAACTGGAGTTACGCAGGTGAGACTACGGGCGGGAAGCTAGTAATCTACACTAATATTATAAAGAGGAAAGATTTGTACCTATTTTTGTATGTTTGTAATGAATAGGCTCAAAAAGTACTGGGCCGATTTAAAAAATTCTTTCACCAATAGAATGCTACATTTTTCCAATTTGACATAGGCTACATTTCATTTTGAAAAAAATTAGGGATCCTTGGTAAAATTTGAACAATGTAACCGAAGGTGTAGAAAAATGAGTCTTAAAATGTCTTTCGTCGAATGCGCTGCCGAAACTATTAGCGATAGAACAAAATAATGTACAACAATATTGAAGAACATCATAATGTCTACAAAAAACTCCACGGTAGCATATGTCCAACTATTGTAGTTATGTCACTACAACAACTTTTTTTCATTTTAAACATTAATGAAAATGCTAACCAAATTCAAACCATGCTATTTATGTGTTTATATTAATCCTTATCCAAATAAATTATTTTATGGTCAAGACCATTTAACTACCTATAAAATAGTTTTTAAATTATTTAAATTGGACTTTCCATTCAAAAGATATTACGAATTAAATCTATATATATAAAAGAAAGTCGTGTTAGTTACACTATTTATAACTCAAGAACGGCTGAACCGATTTGGCTGAAAATTGGTAGGGAGGTAGCTAAGAACTGGGAGAAGGACATAGGATACTTTTTATGCCGTTCCCGTCGTTCCCGTGTGACGTGACATAAGACGGGTAGGGGTAGGGTAGGATAGGGTAGGGGTAGGGTAGGAGTAGGGTAAGGGTATGGTAGGGGTAGGGTAGGAGTAGGGTAGGGGTAGGATAGGGGTAGGTAGGGGTAGGGTAGGGGTAGGGTAGGGGTAGGGTAGGGGTAGGTTAGGGGTAGGGTTGGGGTAGCGTAGGGGTAGGGTAAGGGTAGGGTAGGGTAGGGGTAGGGTAGCGGTAGGGTAGGGTAGGGGTAGCGTAGGGGTAGGGTAGGGGTAGGGGTAGGGTAGGGTAGGGGTAGGGTAGGGTATAAAAGTCCACCCGTGCGAAGCCGGGGCGGGCCGCTAGTAAATAATATACGAGATCGATTGCACATGTAAACCGGTACAATATTTTACTCAACGATCAGATGCAAAAACCAAAAGGCTCTGTGCTACTTTCTGAAAAGCCCTCAATGCTAGTATTCTATACACTGTTTATGTTTTCTACTGAAACTTCTTTGTTCACACCTTATATTATCTCTATCTATAGTGATCAAATAGTTGAGAGCATCCTCCGTGTTCTAATACACCGGAGCACCCACAACGCCTAATACTTCGTTACAACCAAGCCACCAAAAGCACGTAACAGCTAAAACGCCATCGGTGTCTAAGCATCCTAAGTATTCAAAATTAAGGACACATAAAACTACAACTTTATTTTTAACGTCATAGGACTGATGGACGTGGGTCAAGTAGGTCCATGTTCAGTACTGGGCGTTATACGAGCTGATGATGATATTTAGCAGTGGAAATGTTACAGCTCGTTACCTCGTACACGATTAAGTTAATCATATAATATATAGTTTTATAATATACAAAGACATTTTCATTATGTTTTCCCTAAGCATAGAGGTAGTCCCGCAAATATAGTTCTCTCCACCAATTTCGGCCATGGTGGCGTATAGTACATTGCACACGTTTGTACGCAGACGCTTTCTATGTCTTTTCTCTTCAAATCTGAAGGGACGTTGTACTGACACGACCAGCGAAAGATAACTTAGGACAGAATGCTTTACGCGCTCACCGAGACACAGGTAAAGCATCACCTACCCCCTGTCTGTGGCTGCTACACATATTTATCTTTGAGATAAGTTCAAGTAACTTAATTTTTCCTAACCTAGGACTCGATGCCAGAATATTGTTAGTTCCAGTCTAACGTATTACTGATTGACCATAGGAATAAAGACCCGGAAGAATAGAGACCGAAAAAAAATTGATACTTAGATTCTAGTCTTGCACTGAAGTTGAACCCGCGATTCTATACCGCTAGGATACGGAAGATTATTCCCATCTTATAACCAGTTGTAGATGGTTACGAGGATTTATAGTGGCGAGGTAATTTGCTTAGTTGTGGCGAGCTGGAACTTTCCGGACAATAAACTTTACCACACTCAACTTTGTTCATTAACCAACACCAGTATTTACTTACCGCGCGGTCTGCTAACGTCATATTATTATCTGTTTCGAGTTTTGTGAATACTACGTACATAATACACACAATGAGTCTATACACTCATATATCACTAGCTGACCCGACAGACGTGGTCTTGTCTTAATTAAAATGCTCTCCACTAACCGTTATGTGCACTAAGAGCAGCATTCTGTCAATGTTATGTCAACCCCATAAGATTACATAAAAACATATTAAATTGTCAAAAGTGCTAAGTTTACATTAGAAAATTTATTATGGTGGTTAAGAATTCTGATTTTTTTAGTATTCTCCTGACTATAACAAATACAGCAAATGAAGAACTAGCTAAATCGGTCCATCCGTTCACTTGTGATGCGATGACCAAAAGAAATAGTAATTCATTTTTATATATACAGATTTGGTTCATCAATAGCTAACAAGAGCTTATTCTGTACATTTATTCACATGCCATTAAGGAGGTAATGTTTATTTGTGTACCTACATATGTAGAAGTGGTAGTAGCGGTACAGATGATATGACACAATATGAGCCGGCGTCGCTGAAACGTCGCTGAACATTAGAAGCGCATTCCCGGTGAGTCGACACGCGGCGCGCTCCAGTGCTCCACACTCCGCCAATTAGCTAATGAGGCTGCGCCGCGCTGGAACGCGCTTCACTTAGTGTAATGAACTGCCCTCGTGGAGGACTCTCTGTTAGCTGCGCGTTGTTCGACTTCGCCTCCGCTACGACAATCACACGCAGTCAAAAGCCCTATAAAAAAAGAAATGCTTTTTAACTCCAGAGACGAATCTCATTAGCTGGAATAACGATAGAAACCTTATTTAATGCTATACCTCATAAGCATAAGAACGGATGTACTATTAAACTTCAGTAGCAATTGGTCGTAAGTGCCAGTTTACTATTAACATTACATCCGACCTTATTTTTTTGAGGTCTAGAATTACTTTTGGATTTAATGTTCGAACATTAAATTCACGGACCTAAAGGCATTGATTCATGGAACCAAAATATAATCGGTGTGGTAATTTACTTTTACCTTCTTTTAAAATAATCAGTAGTTTCCTTACAGGTGCGATGGGATGCGGTCTACTCGGCAATGGATTTACGGAACAAAGTAACAGCAACGACAGCAGAAACAAATATTTTTTAATAAAGATCTAGTTTGTTGACGGACTGCCCTCAGTGCTGGTCCCGGAGATGTGCCCACAGAATGACATAATGGTGAGGCTCGTGTGACGAGACTACCATAATGACACCATCAATAGAAAATGAGTACGTATAATAGAATATGACGTAGGTATAGTGACAAACATCATTTATATACAATTACCCTTAAACTATCTAATAATATCCCGAGTCTATCATCCAGTAACAGAAGGAGAATAAAAACAATACTCTTGAAAATACTACTTTAAATGTTCTAAATCATACAATCAATAATGCCGGCAAATATCGTGTGGAACCGGAATGGATCCTAGTATTTTCTTTATAAGAATGAAACACAGTCATCTATACGTAGCAAACGTAAATAATTGATATTAGAATATTTAACTGCGCCTGCACCGGTGGCTCAGTGGTTACGATAGTTGCATCTGAGACCTGGTGTTCTGGGTTCGATTCCCACCCAGGACAATTATTTGTGTGAACCACAAATAGTTGTTTTGAGTCTGGGTGTTCTTTGTGTCTGTGAAATGAATGTTTGTAAAGTCCCCCGCGACACAGGGATATATTTCCCTAGAGCGGGAGTTGTCTTTAAAAAAAAAAAAAAAAACTAAATATCTCAGAGGGTTTACGATTCGACGCCTCCAATTAGCTTACTTATTGTAACTCGGAGCTACTCGCACATATTAACAACTTACATCAGAATATATTACATAACGAGGGACACTGCTACTCACATTCCTGTACCCAATATATCAGACTCAGCGACCCTTTGAAGGGTAAATTAAATTGTGAAGCGAATGCCCCGAGGTTATCATTTTTATTATTATTAATTACGAGACACTCGACTTGAAACCTTCGTTGGTTCGCTTCCGATGCATCAGAGACAATCGTTCAGTTTGGTAAAGCTTTGGTTATCTTATACATATACTTATACGCACTAATCTCAAGCACTAATGATCCGATTTGAAAAATTCTTTTAGTGTTAGATAGCGCATTTATTGAGGCTATATTTAATTATGAAGTTCTTACGGGAACGGGAGTTACGCGGGTGAAACCGCGCTCGGAAGCTTGTCGTAAGTCCCGATAGTAAAAGCATCTGTCTGTCATATAACAAAATTTAAATTTCTCACGAATACAGTATTTGTGCGTTTTGTACATTATAATGTTCACACAACAAGTCGCACAAATAGGCTGATATGAACATAGGCTTTAAAACAGTATTGATATTTATAATATATATTTTATTGAATGAATAAATGAAATAAAATATGATATCGCGATTGGCGCTTAATTTTTAATATAGAATATAGCGTTCACGATCTGCTTTCTTTTTTTACGACATATTTGAAAATATTCTTCATATCTTTTATGGGCACGTTACTTAAATACAGTTTCAAAAAAGCTAGTCTTATTTTAATAATAATAAATCGTGTTCACTGCCATAGTACAAAAGAATAGCTTATTTTACATATACATGTCTCCAAAGTCATTGAGCTGATACAACGAGGTAACAACTTACTTAACGAGCTTACAGAGTTCATGTTGGATCTACACTACCTATTGTATCACCCACACATATCGTAAACACATGAAAAAAGCAATAAAGATACTGATACAAAACGTCGTGAGTGCTCCGGAGCCGAGGACCAGCACATTTAACGATGTACAGACATCGTGTGTCTCACTGGAGCAACACACCACCAGCGCTGCTCCGTCAGTCGGACCTCTGATAGAACTCATATAATTCATGGCTCGTAAAGTGAATGGTGTGGAGTTGCGACAAATTGCGGTAACGTGCGTACGAGCGACCCGTAAACCGATACAGTAGTACACACTTAAACCAAATATCGTAGTTTGCGAGCCGGTGACGTCACACGTGTAGGTGCCATGGCCTCACTACATGATAAACATTCACTAGTTATAGCACCTTAATGTTGTAACCATGTATAATATTTGATATTAATTTACTGCTAAAAAATTCGATATTAGTAATGTATATGTATTCTAAAAGTACCGCATTATATTAAATAATTCGACGCAAGATATAAATGGTTTACTATACACGTTGTAACTCGCACCTTAAATTATATCCTACATCCCGGCAACAGAGTTACGGAGAGATCATTATAATCTTTTTATTTCGCGCCAGTAAATTACTTTATTATTCTGAAGATGGACTCGCCCGGGGGAGGCAGCTCAACGATTTTACCAACAACATTCATAAATTGTATAAATTAATGAGTAAAGCAGGCCGAGTAACACTCCTAAACAATATTGAGTTCACGAGCGGAGCCGTGGGGGAGGCTTAGGGTTAATACCTACTCTTGTTTTTTTATAATTTAATGAAAATTTTCAGCTAATAACAATTGTGAAGTGGATCAGAATCAAAAAACTACCAACCACAAGTATTCACACACGAATATAACCCTACTGATAGTAGACAGCGTTTTGTTGTCATGTGTAGTAATTTATAAATAGCAAAGAAACAATTACATATGATAATCATTACTTAGAGTCATATTCCATTTTTGTTAAAGTTGAAACTGATTACTAATACCTATAATTAAAAGCGTTAACTATATTTATGTATCAGTGCACCGCGACCGCAGAGTTCAAATGATAGCACTTGAGTTTGACACAATCACCGAACTCAGCAATTATCCACGTTTAGTTTTTCGACGTGTTTCATCAATACTTTTATTAGAACCTGTGTTTGTTTCCGAAATAGCGGTCGAGCTTATTGCAGGACTTTTTATACAGTGGGGTAACATTTATGATAACATTTTAAAACTGCGGATACCTTGTTGTGGTACAAGTTATCTAGTTCCGCGATATGCATAGCCTTCAAGCAGAAACAGAAACTATATTCTAGGAAATATGGAAAGTAAAGAATGCCAAATTGTTTGACTAAAAGAAGAGCACAATTTTTGCTTGCTCATCGAAGCGCTTCTCGAATCGAAGAGTAGCCTACCTAAGTACCTACTTGTATCGTTCAACTGCGGTAGTTCACTGGTTACGTAACAACTGTTGTTTGGTACACAATGTTCGTGGAGCGAGCGTGCTCGGCTGGTTATGAATATGACATTTAGAAGTCTTGTTGATGAACTTTGTCAACTAGCTATTTAAATTTGCAAATACATACCTACCAAGTTCTGTCTCGTGAGAATTTAGTTTCCTCAACAGTATTTAAATAAAAGCAGCGCGGTCTCGAGAAAATGCCTCTCTTTATGTGTCTACTTATTTTTGTTTTAATTCTACCAACTTTATACATTTAAGTGTCAAGGGCGCACGTGATGCGAATTTTGTTTCAACTGTACATCGTTCCAATTTTATTCACAAACACTTAATATGATCAAATAAAATGTTTAAGCGGTAAGAGAATCGGTTACTTGAATACCAAAGAACAGTGAGTTATGAGAAACATATATTATAGAAATCGTAAACTATGCTGCAGACTGTACGATGGTTCTTCACTCCGACCCCCTCAGTGCACTTGGTGTAACTTGTGTGTGTCGTGTTACAACTCTCACAGTTCTAACGCGACTTTCTTAAGTTTGTGCACTTTCTCGCAGCGCCCCCTGTGTCGGGGACATGTTTAGATTCAAACTCACACAAAGTATACGTAAGACTGTAAGGACTTTCAATTACCGAAGTGTATACCGTGTTTATCACATGATATACTTATAGCAATAGTATTGATCTAAGTAAATATTTTGTAAATAGCATTAAACATTACAGATTGAAACCACGTCGAACCTGTGTGGAAGCCTTGTACTCTACTCTACTCTAAACATAGAAACGTAAAAACGGTTCGCCCAACCCGTTCGTAGAGTTTCACCGTTTTTTAATTGTACTATATTGTTATTCTTAAATTATACAGTCCTAAGCCTATGTTAAGTATCTATGAAGAAAAGTTTTTCAAACTGGTATCAACTGTCGGTTTGTGTGTCGATGGTGATGTTGAACGCGAGGACACGGAGCGTCGCCCGCGGTGCGTGTGGCCGGCGGAGTGCACACAGAGCGCTCGGTTATTGCTGCGTCGTTTGTCATAACTGTCACACCGCTCTCTGCCCCGAGTGCTCGCTCATCAATGTGCACTCCGCTTTATCAAAGCTTTACCTCTCTGCTATCTACACATGAACCACTGCCAAATATTCCACTCGGAATTAAGACCACTAACCGAAGGCCATTGGAATTGATTTATATGTCTCAGTTGAATTGTTTCGGGAACGTGTGTTTTTATTGTCGGTGAACGAAGGCTTAAGTTTATTTAACCTTCGTCTCGCCTGGTAGAACAATAAGTAAATGGTACCTTATAGTAGTACCTTATATAACATTATAATATTATCACACCCATATTTCGGCAGCTTTTATGGCGTGTACTATATACAAATGCAGACTTTATGCATTTCATTACAAAAGAATCCAATCATACTTTCTTGACCCAAGAGTAGAATCTGAGACTTCAAGTACTGACTTTGATTCTATTATTAAAAAATAACATGTATATATAAACAGTATCGATACACAATTGAATTATGTCTCTTTATTTGTAACATTCGTCGACGCTCTTCAATTTGTGCGACAACTCGTCCCAGCAGCTAGTGAGCGGCACCCAGCCCTCAGCGAGCAGCGTGACACGTACGTGTCACACAACGTGCCACCACCGCACCACCATGACACGACACCTACAATAAAACGAACACTGCCACAAACAGATTTGACTCCTGCGCCATGGCTTTCTCGTTATATTTTGATTAATGGCAAATAGAGATAGAACGAAGAATTCTCTACATTTTTTGATTTTGTAACAGATTTCCGTTTCGATAATTGGTATTCAAAACGAAGAATTCTTATTTGTGAGTGAAGGTGAGGTAAGGTATTTGTCCCTCTGAAGCCAGAGTTTAGTTATAGTGAGACACATATAACGATTTTAGCCACTTATTTTTTAATACTTACAATATAATATATGTATATAAGTTTTTATGTATGTTTAATACTTTTTCCAAGAAATTAGTGTTGCCTATCAATAGTCGACTATCGATATACTATCGATAGTTGACGTCATATAAATAGTATCGATAGTCTATCGATAGTATCGATATTAGTGATAGTATCGATAGTTTTACAAACTATCGATAGTATTGATAGTTTTAATCATTTAATGCAACGATACTATCGATAATATCGATAACATCGATGATATCGATAGTATTACTTTAAAAATATCGATACTATCGATAGTATTATAATATAATAGTATCGATACTATCGATACTATTGCTTCCAATCAATAGTATTAGTTAATTTGTGATATCGATACTATATCGATACTATCGATAGCACTATCGATATTATTTAAATGTTTTTAACTCTTTATGAAAAAGATTTCCTTATACTATATTTCAAAATTGAGATTAATAAAATTCGACCACCGGCAGGATTCGAACCTGCATCTCTGGGTAAAGCCCCCAATGCCTTAACCAATTAGGCTACGGTGGAACCCTACCGATCATCGAAATTCATTAATCTCCTTTTAACACGTCTCTACCGTCCCCCTTAGAGACGTGTTAATCTCAATTTTGAAATATACTATCGATATTGTTACTATTTTTCGAGGTCAACTATCGATAGCGAAACTATCGATATCTGGGCAACTCTACAAGAAATTGTCATAAGTTTATACACACACTACTAAATACCCCAAAGTCTCTGGTGCAAAATCATAAAATAAACATTGGTGTCACCATATTTTAGTTATATAAAGATTATATATTCCAAGCAAGCTAAAGAACCAAAGCTCCCGCGCCAATGAAGTTGACGCAGATAAATTAAATTGAAACTGTCAGCGCGGTTTGTCCTTAATGGATATAACTCTCGGTACCTATTTGCAGAATATGCAAGTTGAAATCCTGCAGAATGTTGAAATTTATTAAATAACCACTTTCATTGTTCAGTTTTCGTCAAATGTAGAAACTGATTGGAGAATACAAAACAATTAAGCTTTTAAGAATTAATAGTAGAAAAATAACTCCAATGTGACTCACATTCACACAACAGCACACAATAATACTTTCAATCACAATCATGATACGATTGTAATACGGTTACGTCATAAAATTTAATGGCACATTTACACCTCGCTTAATGTGTGTTTACACGCGAGCTAATCGCGACGAATGCGTCCCACATTTAGTTGAGACGAATTATGTCATTTACGTGCATTTACAAATTCATAAATATTAAATGTGGTGTGGTTGTGCTCTAACGTTGTCATGTAATTAAATTAGTCAACATTGTGGTTTTATAATATAGGAATGACGGTCCACTTATTTCGTATTTATATTGTTACAAGATACAGATAGATAAGTTGGGCTAGTTATGTATAATCGCGCTAGAAATCAGAACAAGATTAATTGCATCTGACTGAATTACGTCGTGTTCTATTGCAAGTTTCTGAAACGCCTACTATTAAAACCCGATTAGATATCACCTTTATGACTACTTATAAATCCGAAATGTCTACCAGAATGGTAAAATGCACAGCAAATTTCGTTTCATGAAATATTGTGTAATTTTTATTTATATTTTATTATATACTAGAAACATATAAATGCCCTCAAAGATAATTTTATCCACACATTGTATATTATCACTAAATAGATGTAACCAATATTTGACTTCATGACTTTCAATTTAATATTTTTTGTTGAGGCATAAAAGCTAACGGTCGATCGTCATTTTTGTTTTAATGCCAAATAGTTCCCTGTCCCAAATATATGTAACTTGTTCATTGTTTTATGAATATGACTAAAGTATGATATTATATCCAAATAAATATTACAATCTCAATATTGACCTTAATGAGCTAGCGAGCGGACGTGTTCTTTGTTGAGTGTGTATATCTACAAATATTAAAGTATTAGTGCAAGAATCAAATGGATACCAAGTGCAATGGATGTGGAGGTGTTATATTTGATATATCTTATATGGAATGCCCTCAAGAAGAATGTAAGAAATTATACCATTTGAAATGTGTGGCACTTACTACAGAAACATTTGAGGAATTCACCCAGGAATACAAAGATAACTGGAAGTGTCCCGAATGTGTCAGGAATATTCCCAAGACAGGTAATACAGATACTCCTATACGCGGTAATACAGTGATGAATAAAACATTTACACCTTGTAACTACGTGAATATGGAACGGGGTAGCTGTCGTCTTAAATCCAGTGGACAGTCTATAAATGAACAACAAAATGAAATATTGACGGTAATACAAGCATTCCGCCAAGAGATGCAAGTTCAATTTGAGGAGCAAAAAACGGAATACAAACTACTACAAAATAGATTCACAAAAACAGAAATCGAGATACAACATTTGATTAATGAATTCAAGGTAGCTCAAGAAAAAGCGAATAAAGTGGAACTGTTAGAAAAGCAAAATAAAAAGCTGCTTGAAATAAATGAACAGTTGGAAACACGCTTAAAAAAAGAAATATTAAAGAAGGACAATATTCAGAAAAATCAAGAAGGAGATCAACCATCGGTTTTATTTGTTGACATAGTTAAGAATAATCAAAAGCGGGTAGTCAATAACGAATCAACAAATACACAAACAAAGGAGTGTATGGCCTCAAAAACCACGGACGCAGGTGTTAAGTTAAATATGAATAGTTTATTGAATAAAACTACCTCCATAGTTAACGATAGTCCAATAAATGATGGGAAAGTCAATAAAATCTTGGATGACAGGAAAAATGAGAACAATTGGACAACAGTCAGTAGAAAAAAGAATAAGTATCATAACAGTGAAGTCAAAAGAGGTGGTAGTGCAACAAATGCAGGCGAAATTCAAGGAACAGAACGGAAAAAATATTTACATATTTGGCGTCTGAAAAAGGAAACATCTGAAGATAGTTTGATAAGACATGTCAAAAATATATGTGGGGAAGAAATACCATTTAAAGTGGAGAAAATCAAGCACAGGACCGAAAGGGATTATGCCTCGTTCATAATAGGGGTTCCTGAAAGTAAATATACAATATTATCTGACTCACAGAACTGGCCCATTAATATTGAATTCTGTGAATGGATTTGGTTTCGCCAACCAATCAAAAATCCAAAGCCATCAGAATAAAGCTATTGAAATATACTACCAGAACGTAAGAGGTCTTCGTACAAAGTTGGAAGCATTTTATATCGGAGTATTTTCATCTCACTCGGATTTGTTTGCGATCACCGAAACTGGGTGCAACGAATCAATACAAGATGCTGAAATGATTCCACCAGGTTTTACCATATTACGATGTGATCGAGCGGACGGACGAAAACAAGGAGGCGTGTGTTTAGTGGCCACACCGCGTTTCGAGTTACGTCGCATACGCAGTAACATAGACATAGATGATCATATGTTCGAACTGGTTTGTGCCGGCGTTTACTTACGAAATAGATTATTATGTTTAGTGTGCGTTGTCTATATTCCACCTAGCAGTAGTGAAAATGATTATTTGGTATTATTTAGGATTATAGAACAATATTGTGATAAATATAACAACATAATAGTAGTCGGAGATTTCAATCTATATTCTTGTCCGATAAGTGTTTCTAATTATTATGAATATTTTTTAACATACTGTGGGTTCACTCAGAGTAACGGAATAAGTAATTGTAATGATCGTCAGTTAGACTTAGTGTTGAGTACATTCGAGGGCAGTTTAGGAACGGGTGCGGAGGTGCGCGCGGCAGGGGAAGCACTAGTACCGGTGGACGCTTACCATCCGCCGCTCAAAATATCGGTCTGGCCACCCCACCACTCTCAAGCTGTGCTGGATAGTAATAATAATACAGAGTCGGAGTGCGCATCGAATACGAACGGGCACATCATTTCGGGTTGGAACTTTAATAAGGCAGATTTTATGTCATTATATGCACAATTGGCGGCTATAGACTGGACGCCAATGTACGAATTAGATTTAGAGTCGAGTTTAGATTATTTTTATGATGTTATTTATTCTATTTTAAATGACTGTGTTCCTAAGAAAAAGCGAAGCAATGTAACTTCGAGGTACATTTACCCCGAATGGTACACTGGTCAATTAATTCGCGACATTCAGTTAAAAGCTTTATTGCATAAAAAATATAAATTAACACGGTTGGAAACAGATTACGAGGCGTTTGCTCAGTGCAGGTCAAGCGTAAAGAATAAAATAGCACTTGCGGAAAAACAGTACCAATACAGAAATCAAAATCAACTGCTCAAAGACCCGAAATCTTTCTGGAATTATATAAAATCTAAAAGAGGTAGCAGAAACTCGCAAAACATTTTAAGGGATGGGGTTGTTCTTTCTCGCGACGAGTGTGCTAAAGAATTTGCTGTGTTTTTTCACTCGATTTACAGTTGTAAAAAACCAAAATTATGTGTTAGCTCCGCGGTAGTAGCAGCGGCGACTGATAATAGTGGAGCAAGGGTTCATCTGGGAAAATTACAATTGGGAGAAGTAAAGTGTGCGCTTCAACAGCTTAAACCAAAGAGATCGTCGGGACCCGATGGTATTCCGCCTTTTGTGTTCAAGGACTGTCAATCATTTTTGGCCCAGCCATTGCTTTACATATATAATAGATGTTTGGAATGTGCTGTTTTTCCAGATAGATGGAAACTAACTAGGGTGGTTCCAGTGCCGAAAGGAAATTCAGGTGACAAAGTAGAAGGTTATAGGCCCGTGGCAGTGTTGTCTACTGCGGCAAAAGTACTGGAGTCAGCCATACACAAAAGCATATTCAAACAAGTCCGGGCACAGTTATCTGATGCTCAACATGGTTTTCGTCCGGGAAGGAGTACCACTAGTAACCTCATAAATTTTATGACAGATTTGACTCCAACGGTGGACAGAGGAGGTCAGACGGATGCTGCTTACTTTGATTTTAGAAAAGCATTTGATTTAGTCAACAATGATGTGTTACTGACAAAGTTAGCGGCAACCGGCTTTACTCCACAGTTACTAAAGTTTTTTGCAAGCTATATGAGTGACAGACGGCAGTTTGTAGAATACGGAGGGCACTGTTCGGAACCATATTTCACTCGGTCTGGAGTAAGTCAAGGAAGTAACCTTGGGCCGTTGGAATTCATTTTAATGGTAAACGATCTACCAACAGTCGTACAAAATTCGAAATGTCTTCTGTTTGCTGACGATCTAAAGCTTTCACTTACAATCAACAGTGTAAACGACTGTATTAGGCTGCAGGAGGATATAGACAGGGTGGCGAGTTGGTGTAAACAAAATCAACTAGAGTTTAACACCTCAAAGTGTGTCACCATATCTTTCTCACGCTCACGATCACCGCTTTTATGGAATTACACGATTGAAGGAATACCGATGGTCAGAGTCACAGAGGTTAGGGATTTGGGTATAATGCTGAACACTGAGTTAACGTTTCGCAATCATATTATCAATATATGTAAAAAAGCTTATAGAAACTTAGGATTTCTACTACGTACGGTTCGAGGGTTTACTAATATTAAAGCTGTAGAAGTATTATACAATGCAATAGTAAGAAGTCTTCTAGAACACAATGCAGTCATTTGGTCTCCACATGAAATTAAATATATTTCCATGCTGGAAAAGATCCAAAATAAATTTATAAGGCACTTGTATCAGAGACTGTATGGGGTGTACCCGTTTTATCCTTTAATGTACCCTACTTTATTTATATTAGGTATGGTCAAGTACAACGAGTTAAGGGTTAGAAGGGATCTCACTCTAGTAACTTATGTTTTTAAAATATTAAGAGGGAAATTAGAGAACGAAGTGGTATTAGAGCAACTGAGATTATGTGTCCCCGACCGATACGTGTGGCGACGGCGGCAGCCGCCGCTGCTGCAGGTTCCGCGAGCACGAACCAACCTACTGCAAAAAGCTCCACTGACGCGTGCTTTCCGAACTCTCAACCTGATTTCTTTGACAATAGACATCTTTCAATGCACTCTGAGTGAATTCACAATGACGGCTACTAGAATTATATGCTATGAAATATAATAGAAGTAATAAATTTGAAACAAATTTAACAAATGTCGACACTACTGCATTGGGATAGGATCCTGTAAAAGTAGCTGTAAGTTTGGATATAAAATAAATAAATAAATAAATAAATATAACTGCAACACATAAATAAGGTAGGTAATAAAATGAATAAATCGTAGAAAAATATAAACATGTAACTCTTTACGTTATTGAAGTAGCATATGCTGAAGCAAGCGCCATTTGTGGCACATATACCTACCTAATTGTCGTAAAATAAAATGTCGGTTCACCTGAAATTTTCTTAATTTCTTTACAAATTGATGAAATAGTGGTGGAATTTCGTTTAAGCTATCAACTTCATAGTCACATAATGTAAGCTGTATTAAAATTAACTATGCATATCTTACCCGTAATAATGGGTGAGAGGGAGGAATCACCCTGTAAAATGTACTTATATAAAATAAGTAATTTTAGCCATTACGCAATTAGCTCAAGTGATATAACGTGTCGTAGTCATACATTATAAACAACATAATTTCTACTTGTATGGATGTGAATGACGCACTAATTTGCCCTTAATTATTTGTCGATTAACTATTTGTTACCGACCAACGGTCACGCGATAGGATAATATCATTAATGATAATCATGATCAATTTAATCAAACAATTTAACGGACAATGACACTGAAGTATTGAGAACGAATATGTACCCGTACAATACACTCGGTCTGCTCTCAGGTTAATAGATTCCATCATGTTTTATGACAATTCAAACTAATTGTATGGACGGAACAATAACAATAATTTGTGTGTAGCTTTATTTGTCTGTATGAAATAACGCTGTGAATGTTGGAGTGGAAAGTTATAACGACGTACATAAAACGATAACGACCAGTGCATAAATCATCCACATAGACACCGCACCAACTATTTCATTCCCAAACATTTTTAAAATTGCACAACAAAGCGACCCAAATGTTAGCAAAAACATCGCTGGTACAACAGTTTAAAATTAAATGTCCACCTGTAAGGGAGCTTTTTTACTGGACAACGACGTCGGACGTGCTACGGCTTAACTTCCAAACTATTGCTGCGCTTAAAGTCTTGTTACATCGACGAAAAATACAGCAGACAGCGTGACAGCGCCGCGTCAGTCACGTCGCACTGCAACTCGCGCGTCACGTACTTAGTCACCTCGCTGAACGCCGTCCCATTGCACATAACGTAGTTCCACATATACTGTGTGCATGTAGCGTGCGTGCATCAACAGGCGCGGCACGTAACACACAAACTGTAACTCACGATAAAACTGCATTTCATACCGCTTTTATTGCTTTGTTCGCGGTGTCGAGTATTAGAGAAGGCACTAGCTGTCTGTCTTTGAGGTTTATATCTCTCAGATTACGTGCTGCGCGACGTGGTTATTACCCGAATATATCAAACAATAGCTATTTTTATTTGGGAATATGTTATTTTTTTCAAGGCTAAATGTCAAAACAAAATGTATAAATTGCCAAGTCCAAGGCACGTGTCAGAGCAATTGTTAATTGTAAAACATGAGTTATTATACTTTACTTTTTTAATTAAACGTGCAGTTATCTAAGCCAGCAATTAACATAATTTCGACCAACATTATCCCAGCAGGATTGTTCACCAGCATTTCTAGTTTATCTGGAATGTTTAACATTTTATCTGACTTATAAGTCAGGAGTTAAGACAATTGGGTATTGCTTTACTTATTCTGCGCATGTACAACTACAAAGTCCGTTAATCCAATTAAATTAAAGACTAGACAATTTGTCAGTTCAAAGCTCCCATGTGTAAGTAGCAAAGGCAAGTAATAGAGAAGTGCAGGGAGCGAGACGAGAGCACCGAGCGGGACGAGAGCTGCATACTCGCAGACAAATGAGTCGTTACGTCGTGTCGGGCAGCCGGCGGCGCACACGAGCGACGTCCAATGGCTCAGATAATATATACGACGCCCTCTCTAATCATGAAACATCACTATTGCAATAACTACTGACTCAAACGGAATCAGCTCCGAACTATAAAAATGTAAATGTCATGTAATATATATGCCATCAAAAACATACTTGTAAAAAAACCCAAGTCTCGTAACGCAGTTCTTTTACCGTTAAAAGTTGTGAGATCTATGTAATACCAAGTCGGTTAATTTATTCAGTCCCTACTTAAGGGACCTTCTGTCTTAAGCTATTACGTAACTATCTCACCTAACAGACTCTTAAAATGATCTTATGAAAATTCGAAACTTTTAAGTTTTAAATAATAAATTAACTTGGCCATCGGATACTATTAGAATGTGTCTCACAAGTGTTTATTGCGATGGCCAAGTCAATCTAATATTCATAACATAAAAGTTTTGAATTTTGATAAGATCATTTTAAGAGTCTGTTAGGTGAGATAGTTACGTAATAGCTTAAGACAGAAGGTCCCTTAAGTAGGGACTGAATAAATTAACCGACTTGGTATTACATAGATCTCACAACTTTTAACGGTAAAAGAACTGCGTTACGAGACTTGGGTTTTTTTACAAGTATGTTTTTGATGGCATCTCATTTCTTTTTGTAGATAGTTGTACCTTTTTTCCTTTGCTTTACAATTTACATAATTTTTTTGAATACCTACAACGGATTTAGGCTGTATCTCAAGAACCGCGATAGCTAACCACTTAGCCACCACCTTTCAACATAATCGCATCTAGGTCCCTATCTACACCTATTCTTCCATTAAATCATACATATTCATTTACACTGATTCACTGACTGCAAATGTAACTTTGTAATCCTATACATTTATAAGAAATAACAAAGTTATTAATGCAGTTGATGAAACTGAACAACTGGACCGAAATTGCAAAATGTTGGAATTTTCCCATGAGTTTTACACTAAACTCTACTAGTACTCAAAATTTGAAGCTTCTACGTCTGCTAGAAGTGCCTAAACATTTTGATGATCGGTCAATCACGTGTGAGCGAGTGACAAAATTACCGAAATTACCGAACTTTGAGTAGTTATAATTCTTAAAGTACTGGTTCAAATTGAATGAAATTTGAAATATGCTGTAGTTTTACAAAGCCTGCTTAGGTTCTGAAATTTCAGGCTCCTATCTTCATCCACAACGAAGTTATAGAGGGTCGAAAATCGGCTGAGTTGCTTCGAGAAAAGATAGGTACGGCCGTGCACCTTTTTTTTTTTTTTTTTTTTTTTCTTACTCGACTTGGGGGCGGCACTGCCGTGCCCCCAGATTATGTACATTATTGGAGAACGGTTCCAAATTTTCCTTGGTTGAAGCCCCGTCAAACAATTTGGGTTGTTTAACAGAACCGATACCGTAAAGGGCGGACTCCCTGTCTGGTAGTTCCGTGGGAACTTCATTATAAAATAATAGCTAAAAATAGGCTATAGCCTTTCTCGATGGGCTACTTAACACTGACACCGACACGCCTAAAAAATTCAATCGTCAAACCACTATTTAAAAATGGCACTAATACTGACATGAGTAATACCGACCAATAACCTTAATCCCCGTATTGTCAAAAATATTTGAGAAAATAATGAAGACTTCCTTAAAAAATTTAATATACTCAAAAAATAACAGTTTGGCTTTAGAAAAGACAGCTCCACAGCTTCAGCATGTTTCACACTAGTAAAGCACACAACGGAAAGCCTTAACCAAAAGTCAATGGTGGCGTGACTATTTATAGATGCCATCAAAAACATACTTGTAAAAAAACCCAAGTCTCGTAACGCAGTTCTTTTACCGTTAAAAGTTGTGAGATCTATGTAATACCAAGTCGGTTAATTTATTCTGTCCCTTCTTAAGGGACCTTCTGTCTTAAGCTATTACGTAACTATCTCACCTAACAGACTCTTAAAATGATCTTAGCAAAATTCGAAACTTTTAAGTTTTAAATAATAAATTAACTTGGCCATCGGATACTATTAGAATGTGTCTCACAAGTGTTTATTGCGATGGCCAAGTCAATCTAATATTCATAACATAAAAGTTTTGAATTTTGATAAGATCATTTTAAGAGTCTGTTAGGTGAGATAGTTACGTAATAGCTTAAGACAGAAGGTCCCTTAAGAAGGGACTGAATAAATTAACCGACTTGGTATTACATAGATCTCACAACTTTTAACGGTAAAAGAACTGCGTTACGAGACTTGGGTTTTTTTACAAGTATGTTTTTGATGGCATCTCATTTCTTTTTGTAGATAGTTGTACCTTTTTTCCTTTGCTTTACAATTTACATAATTTTTTTGAATACCTACAACGGATTTAGGCTGTATCTCAAGAACCGCGATAGCTAAACAGTTGACATTTTCACAAATTATGTATTTCTGTTGCTATATTAACAAACTAAACATAAATTAAATAATTAAGGGGGGCTCCAATACAACAAACTTTTTTGCGGCCTTTTTTGCTCGATATCTATAACGGCAATAGGTGAGCACTTGAAAATGGTACGGAAACCTTAGTGCGCGAGTCCAACTCGCACTTGGCCGGTTTTAGTCTATTGTATGCACAAATGGAGGATTCCTGCGCTTTAATCGTTCGAAAGTAGAC
This sequence comes from Nycteola revayana, assembly GCA_947037095.2. Taxonomy (NCBI): domain Eukaryota; kingdom Metazoa; phylum Arthropoda; class Insecta; order Lepidoptera; family Nolidae; genus Nycteola; species Nycteola revayana. The sequence continues at coordinate 155,175 of OX344857.2, read as the reverse complement.
TTAAATTAAATGTAAACCGTCCAGACTCGTAACTCGGTGCCTTTATTTACAAAATAACTTAACTTACGAATATATGAATACCCACGTACCTAGCTGGCATGGCAACACTCACCATACGTAACAAGAGCAGCTGCGTCGTGTACTTTTTTATGGTTTATTGATATTCGTCGCACTCGTCAAACGTCATTTAAAATTAATCCTTATTTAAAATTGTTATCTCTCATTCATTATAAATATTGTCAATGTACCTAATCGAAAACTACAACATCAAGCTTAACAGAGGATTAACATGAACTTATGTATGGCACTCACGGCCTCATTGTCAAAGGTTTTTAAATAAAGAAATTACTAAACTGTTTTTAATGGAACTTTGGCACATGTCCGATTTTGGCTTTTTTTGAGACAGCTCCCGCACTAGGGAAATTATTATCTATGTCGCGGGTCAAAGTAACTTTTCCACAGAGACAAAGTCGCGGCCACAAGCTAATATGTACATAAGTAAATTTAAAGCTACCTAGTTAACATCAAACTGTGTAAAAAATATTTGATAAAATGAATATGCAAATACAGTTTGTGTCAGATAAATAAAACGTGGTGTGTGTGTATACCTGCGATATCGCAGTAAGACTTGTTAATTACTTGAAAGAAAGTGACCGTCTTTCTGTGACGAACGGGAAGCGTGGAAGCCGTAGTGTTTGTCCGGGGGGAATGCAAGAATTTTACGCATCTCCTCCGACACTGCGGCGTTCCCGCACGAGCGGTGGGGTATGTGGGACTCGCCCTCTCCATAGCAGTGGAATGCAAATCATACCTTGAGAGAAAATCACTTAAGCCCCCGGTTACTCCCCTGACCACAATTGGTGAGGGGCCCAGGAACTGTTGCCTATCTGGGATACCCTATGGCAGCGTCCGCGACTCAAATGGTGTTGCGGGCTCTCCTGGGTTCAAATAACCAGTTTCAGGGATTCCAGAGTACACGGGGTCCCTACTTCTCAAGGGGCCGCGGCCTGTTAGTATACTATCGTTCATAGCACAGTTGCTTTTACATTCCATTGAGTTTTTTGTTTTTTTTCCTTCGATTTTTTTTTTATTTGTTAAATTAATCCCTGTGTCGCGAAGGTCGCACCGCTCGATAGATTAACGAAAACAAAGCACCCCCTGACTCAATACAACTGTTTTAATTTTAGACGAATAATTGTCCCGGGTGGGAATCGAACGCAGAAAACCAGGTCTCAGGAGCAACTAACGTAACCACTTAGCCACCACCTTTCAACATAATCGCATCTAGGTCCCTATCTACACCTATTCTTCCATTAAATCATACATATTCATTTACACTGATTCACTAACTGCAAATGTAACTTTGTAATCCTATACATTTATAAGAAATAACAAAGTTATTAATGCAGTTGATGAAACTTAACAACTGGACCGAAATTGCAAAATGTTGGAATTTTCCCATGAGTTTTACACTAAACTCTACTAGTACTCAAAATTTGAAGCTTCTGCGTCTGCTAGAAGTGCCTAAACATTTTGATGATCGGTCAATCACGTGTGAGCGAGTGACAAAATTACCGAAATTACCGAACTTTGAGTAGTTATAATTCTTAAAGTACTGGTTCAAATTGAATGAAATTTGAAATATGCTGTAGTTTTACTAAGCCTGCTTAGGTTCTGAAATTTCAGGCTCCTATCTTCATCCACAACGAAGTTATAGAGGGTCGAAAATCGGCTGAGTTGCTTCGAGAAAAGATAGGTACGGCCGTGCACCTTTTTTTTTTTTTTTTTTTTTTCTTACTCGACTTGGGGGGGCACTGCCGTGCCCCCAGATATGACGAAAGCATTTGACGTCGCTTGTCACAACATGTTGCTTTCTAAGCTATATAACTATGGTATACGAGGAAATACATATGAATGGTTGAAAAGCTATCTAGAAAACCGCTTGCAGTCGGTCGAAATAACCAAAACGCATAAAAATGAACAGAAAAACTATAGATCTTCATATAAAGCAAATAACTACGGCACTCCACAAGGGAGTATTTTGGCCCCCCTTCTTTTTCTATTGTATATTAATGACTTCCCAGACGCAATAAACCATGACACTATACATTTTGCAGACACAACACTGATAATTAAAGACAAAAATAAAGAGCAATTAGAAGAAAACGTAAATAAAACTCTCGTCAATGCCATCAACTGGCTGAATCAAAATAATTTATAAATAAATATGTCCAAAACTAGCAAAATACAATTTCAAACTTACCGAGCAAACTAACTCCCATTGAAACACAATATAAAGGTACCCAAATAAAATGTGTAAACGACTGCGTAGTTTTAGGTATCACCATAGATAAATACTGTAACTGGAAGGCTATTATATATTATTATGGCTATTAATAAAATAGATCGACTTGTTTATGTTTTAAAAAAGATAACGCAAACAGTAAATTGACATAAATAATAAAATAAAAATAAAAACTCAGAAGATAAGATAACTAAAAATATATAATTAAATTGTAATAAAGTTAATTAATTATGTACAAATTACTATGACTATTTAGTTTATTTGCACGCCATAAGTGGCAGAATGTATTGGATAAATTATGTTCTACCATCTACCATTGTTACCATATTCTAGCAAATAAAGATTTTGAATTTAAATTGAAATATTTTTTCAAATCGGACCAGCAGTTCTTGAGATTACGCTTTTAAGCAAACTCTTCAGCTTTATATGTAAGTATATATTTATATTAAAAACCAGTAAATATTATGATATTTATTATATAGCATGGCCTCTAGTGATGGCGGGTACTTCATTGGTTTCCATATCTATTAGGAAACGATTTAACATTTAGGTACATCCGCAACTACTTTGAAAGCCTGTAGGCGAGATATTGTCTTTATTCGTCAGTAATTTTAGTCATCATCATCAGACCGTACGGCATCCACTGCTGATTGTTGGCCTCCTCCCGGGGGGGGGTATTTTCCATAGTCACTACGCTTGGCAGGAGGATTGGTGAACGCAGTATTATGTTGTACCACACAAGGAAACGCTACTGCCCGTTCCTTGATCCGATTATTACAGATTATATTATAACGATCGGAACCAACGGCTTAACGTGCTTTCTGAGGCACGGAGGGTAGCCCCTCCACCAACCAGACCCGGAAAGAAATCTTAGAATTTACACAAAGATTTCCTGATCGAGGTGGGGACTGAACCCACACCCCACTGATAAAGCGAGACAAATTCCAAAATGTAGAAGGTTGTCCTACTTTAGTAAAAACAACTAATTATCAACCATAGAAATTTGGGACTTAAGAATTTTGTTACGCTAAACAACTGCAAGTTGTTTGTGTAACATTTAGATCACAGTTATATTATAACCTACCTACATCGCCGGGTGATGCCACTGCTTTCTAGTCCAGAATTGTATAATTCATTAGAAGTGTGTCACATAAAGCAATAATATCGCACGAGTTGTAAAGCAATAGTATGATACGAGACACAGTAGCATGTTACTTTGTCTCGTAGTTCAACGTTAAGCGTTAGTTACTGCCGACGGCGCACCACGTCACCTGCGACACACCAACGTCAAGCTCACTACCACCAGCTTAAATACAAGTTTAAGAACTGGACGCCTACTGTCACTGCACTGAACTGCCATCTCGTTACTCACTTATTTCAATTGAGACGTCACCTCATATAAGAAACTAGTTACCCGCGCGCGGTTTCACCCGTGTAACTTCCGTTTCCGTACGAACTTCATATTAAATTGATAGTTTGTAGCCTTCCTCGATAAGCGGCAACCTTACCATCTTTGATAAGATAACTGTATCTTTGCTACTGTAACTATGAGAGAATGTTATTAAAATTTATACAAACATATAACAAAGAAAAATATTTTTTTAAATAATATTCGTCTTAAAACGTATATCCCACCAGATGATGAAAAGTGTGTCATTTCACTGCAGTCCGGTAAACATAAACACTTTGTGCCTCCTCATAAATTCCTGTAAACAGATGAATAAAAACAAAACGAAATGAAATCATCTAACGTCGAGTTAAATAACAATTTTAATTGAGTTTCGTCGGAGCACGCAATGTGCTCCGGACGGAACTTAATCACAGGGCCCGGCCCTGGCCCTCCGACACTCCGACACAATAGCAGATATTATCCAATCACAAAGGATACAGCAAATGTTTATTGGCCATGTTTATTGTTTATTAAACGTTTTAGCCCTTTGTTAGTAGAAGAAATAAATAAAAACTCGCTCGTCGCTTAATATGATGCGCAAATCATTTTGTGTTACTGCTTAGTAACAGAAAGCAAGCGCAGCATCTACCTAATGGTAAGCGGTTACCATAGCCAATGACTAATGCAACACCAAAAGGTATGGTTCGCATTCATCGCCAGCCCGTTTAACGTCCACTGCTGAATATAGGACTTCCTCGAATGAAGTGTTAAAGATAATTCCATGCCAATATTAAACGATTATTTTGTCAAAAAGATCGCCAATTACCGATGCAATAAGTATGCATATACTCGACAAAATTTATTTCAATTTAACCAACAAAATACTTACTTAATGTCATTCTTATTCTATAGTAAATCGTTCTGCACAGTGACCACCCTTGATATTAAGTTCAGCACAAACCTAGGTAACCTAGTATACGAATGTCATAGATAATATTTTGGCAACGGCTTTTCGTGATTTCAGAGCCAGGGAGGGTAGTCCATTTACAAACCAGACTAGAAAGAATCGAATCTTTGATTTCACACAAATATTGTTAATCCCGAGCGGAAATCGAATCTACGACCTGCGAGATTTAAGGCGAGTTTTATACCTCTACGCGACACAGGTAGTCACGCATTGCCGCAGGACATTGACATTAGTATACACTAACAATTAACTTTAAGAAAACCTGTTGGTGAAATACTTGAACTAAGTATAAATGTTTTAAAGAAACTTTACAAACTAAAGAAGTTTGTATGAAATTGATAAACTAGTTAAAGACCGAAAGTTTGATGATCGAAATCAAAAGTAGACGTCGGACGGTAATGTTAGACGCAAACTGTTTGTAATTACAGCGATACAAAGCTTAACGGTGCGCTGCTCGACAAGTTCATTATATGTTACTTTACATACCATCATACAACTCATCGTTTAACCTACAAACAAGCACATTAACAATTAAATTCTGTTAATTAATACATAAGTTATAAACTAATATTAATAAAATAAATCTATTGTTAATATTTCCTATGTTATGTTGTAACTGGTGTTGTAAGTGCAGAATGCTCTAGTACGTAGGGTAATACACTACACTCTCCACTAATACACTTCTGTCTGTGGTTCACACAAATATTTGTCCGAGGTGGAATCGAGCCTAGAACGTGAACCACCAGTGAAGTCAGTAACTACCTCTAACACGATACCAAACATCCAGATACTATATACTAATTTATTGAAGTAATATAAACAAAAGCCTTTCACATTTGAGAGAGTGCATACGAGTAGGAACAAAGGGCGCCGCGTCCTGCGGCGGTGACCGCGCGGCGCGCTGCGACCACTTCTACACAATGCGGTAATGAATTCACTTCACCACCACTATCACAGACTTACAACACCACAGTAACTACACTCATTATTTCTGATTAACTACAAACCATCGTGTAAGTATGTAAGACTTTATGTTTAACAAAACATTTTGTATTTGATAAAATACTGTAAACATACAAAATCAATAGTGTGGAGCCGCTAAATACCTATTTTTTTATTTATTGCTGACATTAAAACATCCTACCAATATTATAAATGCGAAAGTTTGTAAAAACAAATTAAAATGTATGTTTGTTACTCTTTACGTAATAACTACTGAATGGATTTGGCTGAAAGTTTTCAGTGTTATAAGCTAGATTACCGTGACGCGAGCAAAACCGCGGTGCGCAGCTAGTTACTCCTAATACTAAAAAAGCTTAATATCGAGTATTACGCAATTTAGATGACAACGAATGAAAATGATGCAGTCATAATCATAAAGCTCTCGTATAGTCATAAAAGCTCGTGACAAGTCGACGTGCTCATAAAGACAACGTTCCGTTCTTTTATCTTTGTTTAACGACGACTTATCTGTGCAGATAGGTTCCTGTGGCTCACAACACTTGAATATTAACTGGTAATTAATGGTTGTCCTGCGATTTATGTGCTCAGATAAAGCGGCCGCTGTCGCGATAGCGGCGCGTGTGCCCAACGCGAGCCGGCCTCTTTGTTCATTATACTCCTTTGTGGAATACCCCGTTCGGAGATTCAAAATATATTTCAAAACTAATTTAAAAATTATTAGAAAATTAGACGCCAACAACCAATAATTAGACGCCTTAATTCAATATTTAACATATGGTCCCTATTTATTTTCAAAAAGAATTTTAGAGCTAGTCCTAAACACCTCAATATTTGAAGCTCGACATACATTCTAAGCGAGTTTTGCGAAATTGTTTCCGACATTCGACATTCGATCGAAAAATCTATTATTTTCTACCTGTTATTGAGGGAAAACTCCAAAATGTTCATGAAGTTTCAGATAAATTTAGCAAAATTAATATGCATTCATCCTATACTATTATTTGGTATTTTATTTATTTATTTATTTATTTATTTATTTAATAACTTTAGCACTATAAAAGTACATGGCGGACTTAATGCCAGAGGCATTCTCTCCCAGTCAACCATAGGGTGGTGCAGAGATAGCGTGGTAGGTGCACTAAAGTAAGGAGAATTATAAAAGAGAAAAAGATACCATTGAGGTAAATATATTAGTACAATATATTAATATTACATACGAATACATTTAAATAATATATACCATAACCAATAACATACTATATATAATATAAATATATATCTGGGGGCACGGCAGTGCCCCCCGCAAGTCGAGTAAGAAAAAAAAAAAAAAAAAAAAAAAAAAAAGGTGCACGGCCGTACCTATCTTTTCTCGAAGCAACTCAGCCGATTTTCGACCCTCTATAACTTCGTTGTGGATGAAGATAGGAGCCTGAAATTTCAGAACCTAAGCAGGCTTTGTAAAACTACAGCATATTTCAAATTTCATTCAATTTAGACCAGTACTTTAAGAATTATAACTACTCAAAGTTCGGTAATTTCGGTAATTTTGTCACTCGCTCACACGTGATTGACCGATCATCAAAATGTTTAGGCACTTCTAGCAGACGTAGAAGCTTCAAATTTTGAGTACTAGTAGAGTTTAGTGTAAAACTCATGGGAAAATTCCAACATTTTGCAATTTCGGTCCAGTTGTTCAGTTTCATCAACTGCATTAATAACTTTGTTATTTCTTATAAATGTATAGGATTACAAAGTTACATTTGCAGTCAGTGAATCAGTGTAAATGAATATGTATGATTTAATGGAAGAATAGGTGTAGATAGGGACCTAGATGCAATTATGTTGAAAGGTGGTGGCTAAGTGGTTACGTTAGTTGCTCCAGAGACCTGGTTCTCTGCGTTCGATTCCCACCCGGGACAATTATTCGTCTGAAATTAAAACAGTTGTATTGAGTCAGGGGGTGCTTTGTTTTCGTTAATCTATCGAGCGGTGCGACCTTCGCGACACAGGGGTTAATTTAACAAATAAAAAAAAAATCGAAGGAAAAAAAAAAAAACTCAATGAAATGTAAAAGCCACTGTGCTATGAACGATAGTATACTAACAGGCCGCGGCCCCTTGAGAAGTAGGGACCCCGTGTACTCTGGTATCCCTGAAACTGGTTATTTGGACCCAGGAGAGCCCGCAACACCATTTGAGTCGCGGACGCTGCCATAGGGTATCCCAGATAGGCAACAGTTCCTGGGCCCCTCACCAATTGTGGTCAGAGGAGTAACCGGGGGTTTAAGTGTTTTTCTCTCAAGGTATGATTTGCATTCCACTGCTATGGAGAGGGCGAGTCCCACATACCACACCGCTCGTGCGGGAACGCCGCAGTGTCGGAGGAGATGCGTAAAATTCTTGCATTCCCCCCGGACAAACACTACGGCTTCCACGCTTCCCGTTCGTCACAGAAAGACGGTCATTTTCTTTCAAGTAATTAACAAGTCTTACTGCGATATCGCAGGTATACACACACACCACGTTTTATTTATCTGACACAAACTGTATTTGCATATTCATTTTATCAAATATTTTTTACACAGTTTGATGTTAACTAGGTAGCTTTAAATTTACTTATGTACATATTAGCTTGTGGCCGCGACTTTGTCTCTGTGGAAAAGTTACTTTGACCCGCGACATAGATAATAATTTCCCTAGTGCGGGAGCTGTCTCAAAAAAAGCCAAAATCGAACATGTGCCAAAGTTCCATTAAAAACAGTTTAGTAATTTCTTTATTTTAAAACCTTTGACAGTGAGGCCTTGAGTGTTGTAGTTTTCGATTAGGTACATTGACAATATTTATAATGAATGAGAGATAACAATTTTAAATAAGGATTAATTTTAAATGACGTTTGACGAGTGCGACGAATATCAATAAACCATAAAAAAGTACACGACGCAGCTGCTCTTGTTACGTATGGTGAGTGTTGCCATGCCAGCTAGGTACGTGGGTATTCATATATTCGTAAGTTAAGTTATTTTGTAAATAAAGGCACCGAGTTACGAGTCTGGACGGTTTACATTTAATTTAAGTCTACTTTGGAACGATTAAAGCGCAGGAATCCTCCATTTGTGCATACAATAGACTAAAACCGGCCAAGTGCGAGTTGGACTCGCGCACTAAGGTTTCCGTACCATTTTCAAGTGCCTACCTATTGCCGTTATAGATATCGAGCAAAAAAGGCCGCAAAAAAGTTTGTTGTATTGGAGCCCCCCTTAATTATTTAATTTATGTTTAGTTTGTTAATATAGCAACAGAAATACATAATTTGTGAAAATGTCAACTGTTTAGCTATCGCGGTTCTTGAGATACAGCCTAAATCCGTTGTAGGTATTCAAAAAAATTATGTAAATTGTAAAGCAAAGGAAAAAAGGTACAACTATCTACAAAAAGAAATGAGATGCCATCAAAAACATACTTGTAAAAAAATCCAAGTCTCGTAACGCAGTTCTTTTACCGTTAAAAGTTGTGAGATCTATGTAATACCAAGTCGGTTAATTTATTCAGTCCCTACTTAAGGGACCTTCTGTCTTAAGCTATTACGTAACTATCTCACCTAACAGACTCTTAAAATGATCTTATCAAAATTCAAAACTTTTATGTTATGAATATTAGATTGACTTGGCCATCGCAATAAACACTTGTGAGACACATTCTAATAGTATCCGATGGCCAAGTTAATTTATTATTTAAAACTTAAAAGTTTCGAATTTTCATAAGATCATTTTAAGAGTCTGTTAGGTGAGATAGTTACGTAATAGCTTAAGACAGAAGGTCCCTTAAGTAGGGACTGAATAAATTAACCGACTTGGTATTACATAGATCTCACAACTTTTAACGGTAAAAGAACTGCGTTACGAGACTTGGATTTTTTTACAAGTATGTTTTTGATGGCATATATATATACACATACATATAGCTATATCATTTAGCGTTGTGACGACTCAGTGATATTTCTGGTGACATGTTCACGCACTTTGTTCTTGAATGAGAGGCGATTCTTTGCCATCCTGATGCTAAGAGGAAGAGCATTCCAAAGTAGAATGGACTGGACAAAAAAAGAGGAATGAATAAAGTCAGTACGGTGGGTAGGACAGTGAAGAAGACGGTTGTGAGAGGAACGCAATGTTTTATCGTGATTAGTAAAACGAAACTGAAACTGAGAAGTGAGATAAGAGGGAGAAAAAGGTGAGTCAAGAATAGAAAAGAGAGTTGTAAGTGCCCTCATCTGTCTACGTTGTCGTATAGACAACCAGTTGAGTTCGGCACGGTATAAAGAGACATGGTCATACTTGCGGAGATTGAAAACGAATCGAATGCAGTTATTCAGAAGTCGGTCAAGTTTATTGAGGAGATCTGCATTCAGGTCAAAATAGCACACATCACCATAGTCGATAACAGGGAGTATTAAAGCCTGCACAAGCATTACTTTTGTTTTGGATGGCAGGAAGTGTTTAAGGCGATAAAGAGCTCGTAAGATACCCGTTACTCGGTTACTAACTGTGCTAACTTGTTTTTGCCAGTTTAAAGTGGAGTCAACAAACAAACCGAGATCTTTAACGCTAGGACTAAAAGGAATTACAATATGGTTCAAAGTAACTGATGGCAGCGAGTTAAGGTCTACCCTTGACAGCATCCGTGGACTACCTAATACTATGGCTTGGCACTTAAAAGGGTTGACCATTAGGCCACACCTTTTGGACCAATCATCCAGCGCTTCAAGATCCCGATTTATCTTATTGACTACCGAAGGCAAACTATTGACACTCCCTTGAGCGTATAGTTGTAGGTCGTCGGCGTACAGATGGTGCGCACATTGAAGATCTTTCGTGACAAGGTTTATAAAAACTGAGAAAAGAAGTGGAGAGAGAATACCGCCTTGAGGTACCCCAGCGTCTAGGTTACATCAATTAGATGAATAATCGCCAAAGCGAACAGACTGCTGGCGGCACCGAAGATATGTCGAGAACCACTCCAGAGCATTGTCTGAGACCATAAGGTAGGATAAAATGGAAAGAAGGATGTCGTGACTGACGGTATTGAAGGCGTTAGAAAAATCGATAAGAACTAGGACCGTTAGATTCGAGTCCTCCATACCCCTTCTAATATCGCCAGTCACTTTCAGGAGAGCGGTTGTGGTACTATGGCCAGGGCGGAAACCGGATTGAAGAGGGCTAATTAAATTTTGGGACAGAATATAGCGAGAGAATTGTTTGTGTACAACTGACTCAGCTATTTTGGATAGGAAAGGAAGGATGGATATGGGACGATAATGGTTAGGGAGGGTAGGTTCTGGTGTCTTAGGAAGTGGGTAGACATAAGCTTTACGCCACAGGGAGGGAAACATTCCGGAGTCTAAGGAAAAGTTAATGATATGGGTGATGGCAGGAAGGATCTGGTTGAGGATAGGGATAATCATGCGACGGCTTATACAGTCACAGCCGACCGCATTGGATTTTATTGATAGGATTATAGTTTTGATCTCATCCAATTCAACTGGAGTGAAGTGAAAGGGGGTAATATCAGGACGTCTTAAACCATTGATAAGTTTAACAGTTTGGCATTGAATTAGAGGATCTATGGAAGATGTAGTGGAGAAATGGATATTAAGATCATCCAATTCAATATTACTGGAGGTAGCAGAGTGATTCGATCTACCGATACCCAGAGTTCCAAGGAATTTCCAGATACCGGCAGGAGTTGAGGAAGTAATATTTTCAAGAAAGTATCGGCGTTTAGCATTACGCACCATCTGATTACACCGATTCCTAGCCAATTTAAAAAGAGACCAATTCTCTTCGCATCGCTCTTTTTTATACCGTCGGAAAGCCCGATCTCTACGTCTCATGGCTATTTTAATTATGGGTGTCATCCAAGATGCAGGTGGGTGCTTCTGCTTAAACGTCTTGATCGGAGCATGTATGTCGTATAAATGAATTACTTTATTATTAAAAATATCCAATTTAGTGTCCATGTTATTAGCTTCAAGTAACGGATCCCAATCGATTAAAGAAGCGTCCTTGCAAAGACGCTCAGTGTCCATCCGCGCAAAAGAACGCAAGTGCAATACTTTGGGTTTGGATTTCGGAGGCTTAAGGATATAGGATAGGAAAATGAGGTCGTGATTAGAGAAGCCAGGGGCACAATGCTGACCATGAGAGGCAACTAGGGAGGGATTTGAGGTAAGGATTAAGTCGAGCCAAGTATCGTCACCAAATGAATTAAGGTGAGTGGCTTGCAAAGGCAAAACATGTAAGCTGCTTGACTCGACTATGCGAAGGAGTTTACGGGTACGAGGTGTATTAGGAGCAAGAAAGTTGGTATTGAAATCGCCCATGATAATGTGGTGAGCATAATCTGAACCCAAGGATTCCAAAACCGACTCTAAGTCAGTGAAGTAATCAGCATTAGGAGGGCAGTAAACGACGCCAACTAGAGACTTTGCCCCTTTATCTTTCATCTCAAGGAAAAGAAACTCCGCAGGTGCAGAGTAATTGGGATCAGATGAAACTAGAACCTTGTAGGGCAAGTCACTTCTAAGGTAAATGGCTACCCCGCCCCCACCTTTGCCGATTCGGTCGTTACGCACAAGTACGAAACCAGGGAAAGCAAAATACGTGGAGAACAGATGTGGTTTTAACCAGCTCTCGGACACCAGGATGACATGAACATTACAATTAGAAAACGTATTTAATAGCTCATGGTAATGACTTGCAATACTTTGAGCGTTAATATGGCAAACATTCAATAAATTGGGGGCACAAGTCGAGAACTTACGGTGTAAAAAGTCACTAAGTGATTCACTGGTTGAACAAAAGCTATCGTCAATAAGAGAACCTACAGAGTCGTTCGCAGAAACAAAAGAATCATTTTCGGAAGAAGGAGATGACATAGTTTATAAATAATATATAAAATAAATAAATACGATAATATAGCAGTGCAGTAATAAAATAATACAATTAGCTCTGCACCACCCGCCAGCTCACAACAGACAAAAGCAATATTAAAATAACAAACAGTCGGACACATAATTAAACGTATACAGTACAGTGAAACGGAACGCACAACATAACATAAAAAACAAAACGAAATGTAAGTTGTCACTTGTCACCCTCGAAATGACGCACATAGATGACATTTAGCATCACAAACAAATTAAACAAACACCTACAATTACAAAATTAAATAAAAAGAGAATAAGGATACGAATCAGAAGGGGGTAAGAAGAAAAGTGTAAGGGAAACAACATCATATACAAGTAATATACCCCATCCCAGTAAAAAAACACATAAAAAAACAAAATTACGTATACAAAGGTGAGTGTCTAACAATTATAAGCGCCTACATTTTAAAAACAACAAATAAAGGTTAGCATGTTCATATTTACAAAACTAACTACCGCATTGTCTTTCAGTTTGCACTCACGGAACACGCGGAACTCGTTGCCGCTGCCGCTGTCCGGGGGAATTTAGCAATGAGATCACTTAGCTGCTGGTTCGATGTCACTCTGTGCCGGGCTCCGCTAGTTGCCTTGATGCAAATGACTCCGTCCTGGCTCCACACCGATCTCATACCAAAATGCAACCTGGCTCGAGAAAATACTGCCTGTCGCAAGCGAGTGAGGAATTCCTTGACAGAAGCTGGGGAGCCTTTTAACTTGGACTTCGCTCTCCAGACTGCAGATTTAACATCCAGGCTACAGAAACGAACAAGAATAGGTCGATGACGTTCTTTGCTGCTAGACCCGAGCCTGTGACAAGCCTTTATGTCTGACAATGAAAAGCTGCATAGCCCTAAGTTGTTTCTCATTATGTCAACAATGAGTTTTGAACAATCCTCGTTAGTAGACTCAGGAATACCAGAGAACACCAGGGCCTTTCTTCTATTCCTAGTCTCAATTTCATCGATATTCCGAGTGCATTCATTTATCTGCTGACGAAGCAAACTCACAATGCCACACATGATCTCTTTGAACGACCGAAGCTCTTCAGCAACCTTTGCAACAGTATCCTTTGATGACCCCGCACTGTGAAGCTGGGCCTGCAGGTCATCAAACTTTCTTGCCATGTTCTCTTCGAGTTTTTGTTGTGTTAATAAAATCTCAGATAGAGTAGACATATTTATTATTGTGTGTTACTGTGTAACGGTAAAAGCTGTGTAGTGCGTAGTATGATGGAAAGCTGGCAGGTGGTGTTATAATATTTATTATACTACATACAGTGTGCTGCTCATGTAAGTACTTTAGTATAACCTGCGCCAATAAAGAAACGAATCTAAAATGGCAGCGGCGATCATGCGCTCTCACTCTAAACTGTTGATGTCTTAGTCACACACGGCGCGTACTGCATGCAAAAAGAAATCCGTAAAGAAAGCTAACGAAAAAAAACGACTTACTTGCGAGTGGTTAAGGTAAAAAATGTTAAAGAAAAGTAAGCAAATAAACAGTTCTAATTTTTATGAAAGATTATGTATTTTTTTGTATACGTTACACATTTCAAAACATAAAACTAACAATTGTATTTTACCTACATAAACAATAAACAAACTTTCTTTCTATCTTTCTTTTTATTTGCTGACCCTATCATCTGTCAGTGACATTCAAAGACGCCATTTTAGATTCGTTTCTTTATTGGCGCGGCTTATATTAGCTAATAGGCACTGCAAATTAGTGAAGACTGATGTGAAAATCACTATAAATATAATTTTAAGTATTTATAAAATAAATTCGTTTTAAAATCGCGTCTGTACTTTTTCTTCACCTACCGCCGAAAAAATATTGTTGTTTTGTACCCAAATTTAGCTATATTCTAGGGCGTCCCTTGCGTTGCCCCACACCGTTGTCATTGCGGGGCTAGCGTCGACCGACTTAGACACCATGGTGCCGGTAGGCTGTTTTCATTTTTTTGTGGAATTTATCTTCCTTACTTTATAGTCGAGTAAGAAAAAAAAAAAAAAAAAAAAGTTGCTCGGCCAAAAATCGGCTGAGTTGCTTCGAGAAAAGATAGGTACATCTTTTCTCGAAGCAACTCAGCCGATTTTCGACCCCCTATAACTTCGTTGTGGATCGCTCACTGCTGACTGACCGATCATCAAAATGTTTAGGCACTTCTAGCAGACGTAGAAGCTTCAAATTTTGAGTATTAGGAGAGTTTAGTGTAAAACTCATGGGAAAATTCCAACATTTTGAAATTTCGGTCCAGTTGTTCAGTTTCATCAACTGCATTAATAACTTTGTTATTTCTTATAAATGTATAGGATTACAAAGTTACATTTGCAGTCAGTGAATCAGTGTACATGAATATGTTTGATTTAATGGAGGAATAGGTGTAGATAGGGACCTAGATGGAATTATGTTGAAGGTGGTGTCGAAGTGGTTAGGTTAGTTGTTTCAGAGACCTGGTTTTCTGCGTTCGATTCCCACCCGGGACAATTATTCGTCTGAAATTCAAACAGTTGTACTGAGTCAGGGGGTGCTTTGATTTCGTGAATCTATTGAGCGGTGAGACCTTCGCGACACAGGGATTAATTTAACAAGTAATAAAAAAAAAAAAAAGTCGTAGGAAAAAAAAAAATCAATGGATTGTAAAAGTAAGATAGTACATAAGTTGTGCTATGAACGATAGGATACTAACAATCATAACAGCGTCTGATGGAGGTGGCTTGCCCGCTTGAGCCATGTCTCAGCAGGAGGCTGCGGTCCCTTGAGAAGTAGGGACCCCGTGTAATCTGGGCGTCCCTGAAACTGGTTATTTGGGCGCAGGAGAGCCCGCAACACCAATTGAGTCGCGGACGCTGCCAGAGGGTATCCCAGATAGGCAACAGTACCTGGGCCCCTCACCAATTGTGGTCGGAGGAGTAACCAGGGGTTTTACTCTCATGTTATGATTAGCATTCCACTGCTATGAAGAGGGCGAGTCCCACATACCCCACTGCCCGGAACACCGCAGTGGCGGAGGAGATGCGTAACATTCTTGCATTCCTCTGGACAAACTTACACCACGGCTTTCACGCTTCCCGTTCGAAACACAGAAAGACGGTCACTTTCTTCCAAGCAACTAACAAATCTTACTGTGATATCGAAGGTATACACACAAACCACGTTTTATTAATCTGATACAAACTATATTTATATAATCATTTTATCAAATATTTTTATACACAGTTTGATGTTAACTAGGTAGCTTTAAATTTACTTATGTACATATTAGCTTGTTCCCTAGTGCGGAAGCTGTCTTAAAAAAAGGCCATAATCGGACATGTATTATGTAGTTGTACCAAAATTCCATCAAAAACAGTTCATCAATTTAAAAACCTTTGACAGGCCGAAAGCCAGAAGGCCGTTTGTGCCATACATAAGTTCATGTTAATCCTCTGTTAAGCTTGATGTTGTAGTTTTCGATTAGGTACATTGACAATATTTATAACCAATGAGAGATAACAATTTTACATACGGATTAATTTTAAATGACGTTTGACGAGTGCGACGAATATCAATAAAGCATAAAAAAAGTATACGACGCATCTGTTCTTGTTTCATATGGTGAGTGTTGCCATGCCAGCTAGGTACGTGGATATTCACATGTGCGTAAGTTATTTTGTAAATAAGGGCACAGAGTAACTAGTCTGGATGGTTTACATCAAATTTAAGTCTACTTTGGAACTATTAAAGCGCAGGAATAATCCATTTGTGAATACAATAGACTAAAACCGGCCAAGTGCGAGTCGGACTCGCGTACTAAGGGTTCCGTACCATTTTCAAGTGCCTACCTGTTGCCGTTATAGATATCGAGCAAAAAAGGCCAAAAAATAGTTGTTGTATGGGAGCCCCCCCTTAATACTTATTTTATGTTTTGTTATTATAGCAACAGAAATACATAATTTGTGAATTTTTCAACTGTTTAGGTATCGCGGTTCTTGAGATAGAGCCTGGTGATAGACAGACAGACAGCTAAGTCTTAGTAATAGGGTCCCGTTTTTACCCTTTGGGTACGGAACCCAAGCATTTGATGTCTAGACATGCTTAATATTGTTGCATCAAAGATATCGAGAAAAACCCATAGAGAAATGGAGTGGGCTTTGAGAAAAACTGTAGCTGAAGTTCAAGAAGTAGTACCGGTAAAGAACAAGAGGAACACAACCTACAAAAATTGGAAAGCTCATCATCAAGTGACAGAGTGGTAAAATCCATTGTTGGTATTTTAAAAAATAATGTTAATTGTAAAGCAAAGGAAAAAAGTACAACTATCTACAAAAAGAAATGAGATGCCATCAAAAACATACTTGTAAAAAAACCCAAGTCTCGTAACGCAGTTCTTTTACCGTAAAACGTTGTGAGATCTATGTAATACCAAGTCGGTTAATTTATTCAGTCCCTACTTAAGGGACCTTCTATCTTAAGCTATTACGTAATTATCTCACCTTACAGAATCTTATTTTGACCTTATCAAAGTTCAAAACTTTTATGTTATGAATATTAGATTGACTTGGCCATCGCAATAAACACTTGTGAGATACATTCTAATTATATCCGATGGCCAAGTTAATCTATTATTTAAAACTTTAAAGTTTTGAACTTTGATAAGGTCAAAATAAGATTCTGTAAGGTGAGATAATTACGTAATAGCTTAAGATAGAAGGTCCCTTAAGTAGGGACTGAATAAATTAACCGACTTGGTATTACATAGATCTCACAACGTTTTACGGTAAAAGAACTGCGTTACGAGACTTGGGTTTTTTTACAAGTATGTTTTTGATGGCATTATAATATACATTAATTTATAAAGAATAGTTAATATTAACAAGAAGCAGAGGTGTGTAGTATGAACGAGTAGCATCCGTGCGGAAATTCCACAATCTTTGCACCGGTTCAACCGGACATACTGTACCATCTATCAACATTCAATGAAATGCCTAAAAGACAACTAGTCAAATCGTTGATTTTGATTGGTTAAAAAAATACCTGTAGCTAAACTATATGTCTGGCTGACCGTCCCATTAAATGGCTAATTTGACTAGATGTCTGCGACATACATATCAAAACGAATTTCCCATAATCTGCTCGAATTTAATTATATAAAGATGCCAGTCCATGTTCGGTGTTAAGATTCGATGTCAGCTAAATCCACAAAAGAATATTGAATCGTCATCGTAAAGGTGTCGCGTTACCGAGAGGCTGCCAAACCGAACTAGGTGTTGTGTATCTTAACTTAACACTTTGTTGAATTTCCACGGGTACCGGACTTCTAGCACCAGCTATAGATTGTGTCATCGCATTTGATCTCTACTCCTTATTGACAATTTCCTAAATTTAACTTCCACTTTAGGCTCGTCGTGGTAACCAAAATGCCAAACTAAATAATGTGTCAACCATGGATGTCTTAATGTGAAAACTCGAATTAGTTGTTGCCTCAAAATCAGTGGCATCATTTTCCGTCCATAACTATATCCAAGACATTTTATTGCCAATTTCGTTTGATCTAAAAAAATCGATCACATTCAACTTACGAAAGACACAATCCACTCGAAACCCAGAAAATAAAAGACACGCTTCAAACATCGAGAGTTCCCGGTATTGTGCACTCTTGAACAGCGCTCTGTACAAACAGAGCAACAGAATATCCGCGATGCGGCGGACGTGGTGCTTATTGGCTGCCCGTCGTCATTGTTCCGTACTGCTTGCACCTGCTCAAGTGCTCGTGCGGTGAATGCGCGCGTCGAACTGCGAACATGGAAAAATTCCACTAATTGTAAATTCCTGGCGCTCACGACGTGCCGCCGCGGCCGAACTCCACTCGGACACCGGTATGTTTCACAATTACACTTTATCTTACCGCCCGTATCCACCACAGCTATCCGCAGAAATACCTACTGATTGCAGGTGTAACGAAGATACCTACAATCAGGTTTTTAATTCGGGTCACAATATAATATTTCTACGAATTCCAAACAGGTTTAAATTATTTATAAACAAATATTTGACAATCTGTTGTGTTGTGTTTGCCAACTCCATAATTAAAAGTTAACAAATAGAGAGATATCTATTACAACCTTCCAACTCAATTAAGTTTGAAGGTTCTTACCAATTGTAGGTATTCCAATAGACTTTACATCATAACATCACGTTTTTAGTCCACGGGAATGCAAAATTCAATTAATAACCCCACGGGGCCACGACGAAAAGGGTTGTAGATATGTACTGAAACAATACTATCAGTGTCGGAGGTCGAGCGACGTGATTGTCGCGTCACGCGTCACGCATCACGCTGCCATATCGCGGCCTCAATTACACGCGACATGTGCCGTGACACTGACGGCGCGTGATAACAACGACGCGCGACGATTCATTTACTTCTGTCAATCGACGCGCGGCGCGGACGCAGGAAATGAATCGACGAGACTACAGTTGCAGCTCCCACACGACGCAGAGAGTTGTCATTGATATTACACATATGTATAGTTATTTGCGTGTTGTAGAATCACATGTAGGTACGACTGACTACACAATCACTATGACATCATAGTATACTAAGTCGCTGTCTGCCTGTCTCTATGTATGTAGCATTGCACCCGTGCGAGGCCGGTGCGGGTCGCTAGTTATTAATATTTTTGTATTGCAATGCATTTATATTTGCGTAGTTAAGATAACTCTTGGTTAGTAATATCGGGTAATTGGTTGTTTACATATTTTCTTGATGGCTGTTCTGTAATTTCGAACAAAGAAACGGTAGAAGCTAGTAATGTATTTAAAAAAATAACAACACAAGTATAAAAACTATATCGTCATTAGCCCGTACTTATTTTGCAACTGTTATCATGACAATGACGACAGTTGCAAAATATATACCTATGACAACATAAAGGGCCATACTATCCGTCACTGTTGTCTGAAATATGCATTACAATATACGTGTTTGTCTATTTTATATTGAAGCACGAATTATTTATTTATGCCGATATACCCAATTATGGGTCTATCTATAATACTTGATTTAAATTGTAATAGACAACGCAAAAAACATGAAAAACACATAATGACAAGCTACTTTAGTTACACGTGGTTAATTTATGATCACGTGACGACACACATTCGCTATTGTGTGCGCGCAATTCGACATTCATTTGTTTCGATCCATGACGCAAATGAGATTCGACCGCCGAATATTATTCACAGAAATTAATAAACTCGTGCACGTCGAGTGTGAAGCGAGTGAGCGAGATAACCGTATGTGCGACAATCTTACCTTACATAAACATACACCATGTAAGGAAGAAACTCGGAATACCAATGAGCTATGTTGGGCACAAAATAAACGTAGGTAACAATAAAGAAGCTCCGTTTTCTGGACTGGCTTGTTCGGCTGTTCTGTTCTATTTATCAACTACTTATATAGTACGTCGGCAACATAGTAAATATTGTATCATGTAGACAATCGAAACGTATAGCTTACAACATTGGGCTGGCAACTCAAACACTAGTAATTGAACAAAGTGGTTTATTAGCAAGCATGTAAATAATAGCGCGGCCGTACTACCGTGCTGCACTGTCGGCGGAGCAGAGCCCCCTCCGCGCCCCACCAATACTACTAGCGCTGCAAAGGTGTTATTCAACTCTGACTGTTATTGAGACATACTTCTAAATACAAGAAAAACAATTATTTCAAGTAAAATGGTGTGTTGTTGCTTGCAATAAGTATTGACAGCGATTTGGAGCACAGACCTGTATAGTAAACTACTTCCGAAGCTGACTCGTCTACCTCGATAATAACAAGTATCTTAACTAAAGAACGACAGTGAGAGTTTGCCCGAAGCAGTAGATATAATACTTCCGACCGCTTTCGGTCATGACGGCCAAAATCAAAGGAGATCGGCCAATAGTATGCGCGAAATGTTAGTGCACTCCCAATTACTTTAATCTCAGAATCTGGTGGGACGGTTTTGCAGACATGACCGGTGAGATGTTAGGCACAGCGCAACTTAACCTGCTCTCCGAGGCACAGATAACACAGTACCGATTACCTGACTTTACATTAACATTTTACTGGAAACTCACTTTTTATATAACCAGAACTTGAACTGACGACAGGTTCCCTCTTGTTACCTATGCAAAAATAATATTAAAAATCAAAGCTAATAATCATAAAGTAAAACCTTAAGAATTTAAAAATCATTAAAAAACAATCCAAGTCAGAAATCAAGTTTTAAACGTTTTGTCTTTTTATGTATTTTACAACAGCATAGGTATTAATACAGTTACTACTTATGCTGTTGAATCACATAATACCGACTACACATTCGTATAACTACTGGATAGTGAGCGCCTTCAAGCGGCCGTTCCGCCCACAAATCGACTCCGTGCACTAAAAATCGCGAGCAGAAGCTCATTTATGAATAAAGAAATAAGATTTTATTTCTTTGCGATGCAAATTCTGTCCTCATTTCGTTGAATTTGAGGTCAGCTTCAGTTATAATGCGGCTCATTACCTATATTTATTGTGTAACCGCACTGACCCTAATGTTAACCGCTCATTATTATGGAAATCGGGACCAAAGCCATTGTAACGTTTTAAAAGCAGAGAAAGAATCACTAGGAAACCATGTTAAAGTAAACAAATCTATATAAAGAAACATATCCCTACGTTGTGATGGAGGTTTAGTCAAGTTCAATGTAAATGTCACGGCATAAATGTCTCACCTCCCTTTTTCTTATTTTGCTCCATAAAGTATGAACCGTAGCAAATTCGAGCATGAGAGACTCATATATCAAACTTATATGTCAAGTTAAAATCCTATCCTTGCTGCGTTCAGACAGACATAGTTTTAAAGAGATAGTATGGTTAAAATAATTAATTTAAAGTACCTGAATGTCAAATCGCCCTCACTCCCATTAGATTTGTCAATGAGCAATGCGTTCGTTCAGTTTTCGGTTTCATAAACCTTGTAGATTTATGCATTTTCGTTAGCAATGTAATGGCCGCTCTCGTTCTATAGCAATATAACATGTGCCACTCTATGTGTGTGATTAATTTTATTGATATCCCATTGGATCGCAAGGCTTCTAAGAACGTTATACTTAAAGGTAAAACAAACGTATTCCCAATTCACATTGACACCGCGGATCGTGTTACGCGTGCGAGACGTTGCTTAACATATACAGCGCAATTACATGTGAATAACAGAGATTTCACACGTTCTGTAAATACAAAACAATATTCATCTTAAGACTGAGACAATATTCAGATGGCGACTACTATTTTCGAATTTTGCACATTTACTGTTCCTCTATAAGAATCTTGACAAAAAGAAATCTACATTTCCAAACAATAACTGGAAAAGTTAAGCTTAAGATCAGGAAATGCATAACATTAGCTATGACTATTACGCATGTCCTACCACTGATGAAGCTGCGTTTGCCAAGTTCTGCCTTTGTTTATCAGTCATATTATCATATATTCCACTCATGATTGTTATCATTAAATACTTTACCGTCTAAAACATAGTATTATCGGTAATGTCCAGTGAACCAACGAGCGAAATGGAATAAATAATTTCCTAAGTGTATTTATAACCTTCGCAGGGCTCGTAAAGATGCAACACTTTATAAGCATTACACTACTGCATAAGTCGGTTTGTTCAATTCTGAATAAGATCATCGCGTCAGTTCCTCAACTTGCAAATAAACAAAAATAGAAGTAAATAACCCGCGGAGCGTGTGAGCCGCCATGAATAATGTAAAGCGCTAATTAACATAAGCTTTGTCGCGAGTACATTAGCACTTTAATACAAACACACACATCGCACGGCGGCTCCGAGGCGCAATGTACGAGACAATGCATGTAATTACACGCGTTTAATTACTCCCTACCCAGTTGGTTTTTATTCATAAAGGTAACAAAATCTTCCATTAACGAATTACAAATTGATGGAAATATATCGATCGGAACGGAATATGTAAATACCCGCGCGTTCGCCAGTCTCGTCACAATGAGACTCGCGATTATCTAGCGACGACATTCAATATATTAACACTAAAATGAGTTGAAGCCGACGCAAATAGTTCCCACGTGATATGCTGCGCCGCGGCCACACCTGGGAGCGGTGCGGGCGCGGTGACGTCACACGAGACGAAGGACGCGCTACCTGGGCCGTGGTTCAGTCGGTCTCGCCGCGCGCATGAATGAGGTTTTATTAATTATATCTAACTATATCAAACTTACGTTGTGTCTGACTATTCAATCTGAGGGTAGTCAGACACCACGTAACGTCGTTTATAGCACTATAGGGCACTGATTAGGTACACATCAAATTACCTAAGACCATATTTATCACGCAGTGCCGGAGTTGATGAAGTCGTGTTTCTGCAGGATGTGGGTACCCGATGAGGAAGCTAGTTGTAGTAAGCTTGAGTATTGTGATCGTGATGTTCCACCAAATAAAATGAAGATCGTCTGTGCCTAGCGAGGTGGTTAAGAATAGACCAACCATGTCTCCATGGGTGTCGTGAGAGGCGACTAAGGAACATACATTTGACGCATGGGCCACAACTCAAGGTTACACTTGATCCGCAATATGCCTCTTAACGACCCTGGCTTGCCAAGGTCAGTTAAGAGAACACCCACTGTCAGCAGTGGACGGAGAAGTCAAAAGTTGCATGATTCAATTGCGTGAATACCCGATATGACTTCTATTTACATAAACGAAAATGACTTTTCACCTGATTTATTTTGTCAAATAATGTCGTTTTAAAAAACGTCTGACAGATACACATCGTGATTACTAACTTTGGCTGAATGACATTCATCATGTATGTTTCCGGTTGACTGTGACTGTTGACCGACGCGTTGTCAACACAAGCTTATTTATTTAGCACCAACAGTAGTAACTGCTAGAATATGACGGCGGTGTAATGTTACACATATTTATATAAGTGTCTCTAAAGTGCAGCACACAGTCATAGGACTGATTTATCTGACTGATCTATGACCATCCAGTGCCATCAACCAATGACTAATTTAAAATATTAATTAGAGTTATATAACAGTTTAACATAAAGTTGTGACGTTATGAGTGACGTTAGCTTGAAATTGAATGTACTTTAGAAGTTTAACTGATTAGTCGACGTGGACCGACGTCTGACGAACTTGTCCCATGAAACGTTGGATTGGGATCTATATTGTCAATCGAATCAGACGCAGCTTTTATTATTGTAGACCAAGTGAGTAACAGAAACTTTCGTGTGAGAAAATACTAATAAAATAATTAAATCGTATGTAGTTCAAATACATTACAACAATACTCTGCGGGGTCTGCACTATTCTGTTCGGTGGCGCTCTTTATACCAAACTTACAATATTTATTTAATCTTTTATATAATGAAAGCACATGGCGGACTTTATGCCATGGGCATTTTCTACCATAGGGTGAGGCAGAGAAAAATTGATAGGTGCACAGAACACAGAACTATCAATTAGAGTTTATGTAACTCTGACAATATCACAATTGACATTCCAGATTTGAAAAAGAAAAAGTGAAGAACATATTTGTTATAGTGTTGTTTGAGGTGCGCGCTGCGGTGAACGCATTGACTTATTGTCTGCTGATAGATACAGTAAAGGACAGTTTGTCTGTGGAACTAGTTTCAACTTGCACATTTGGTTTGTGCAACCCAGTTATTGTTGATTAAATAAGTATTTACTTTGCAGCCACCAGCGCCAAGTACACCTCAAAAATATTGATTATTATAATAAACTATTTGCTTATGTGCTCTAGTTTAGCAAACAAGCTACAGTTATGCTTCTATATCTATCATATAATAATTTGGTGGAGGTGAAATTCCGTACGTAAATGATATTAGAGAAATAAAGTTATCGATCTAAACCAATAACTGTAATTTAATTAATGTTTGTATGTCTATCTGTGTGTACCTATGTCCGTCCGATTGTTTGAACATCAGGCCTAAACAACTGACTAGATTTTAATTATACTACTTACGGGAACGAGAGATACGCGGGTGAAACCGCGCGTGGAAGCTATTGTAATTAAATTACAAAGTAACTTCTGTATATAAGCGTGGTTTGTATCCTAATAAAAAAACGATTGGAATCGAAGGCCCTTTAAAAAAAACTGTTTCATATTTCAATGTTAAAAATGGCAAGGTACCCCGGGAATCATTCAAATTTCGAAAAAATGGACTATTTATTGCGTATATTAGAAACGGAATACAAAAAGCTTATCAGTTCAAGCTATCAGTTAATTCAGAAATATGTTACTGTTGACTTGCTTATTTGTGATCATTACAACTGACATGGACTTCTATTGTACGGAAGTATATAAAAAAAAGTCTGAACGTGAAATAAAGACTAAGAAAAAATATAATTTACTTTGTCGGTGAAACCACTACCGATGCAATAGACGATAATATTATCCAATTAATATTATATACGCGAAAGTTTGTATGTATGTATGGATGGATGGATGGATGAATGTTTGTTACACTTTCACGCCAAAGCTACTGAACGGAATTGGCTGAAATTTTGCACCGGCATAGGTTATATGCTGGATTAACATATAGTCTACAAAACCTCACACTCCGACCTACTGAAGCAGAGTAACGCAGGTAATACTATGCTAGTAATCAAATAAAATATATGATGAAAAACTGTTTCGTGTGACCATTTAAAAAGTGTGCGGGTAGTATGTTTTAACATTGAAGCAGGAATGTTGTAGATACGCGGCCGAGTGGAGGAGGGGGGGGGGGGGGGCTCGTTTCAACGGCAGTTACTTTTTGTGTAATTTCGTCCGCTTTGCCGCGGTGTACGCCGACTGAAACTTTGTACATTAACGTTTTAACGATAAAAATGAGACCTGGGTAAAGGTAAAAACACTTGCAGTTTAGGGTTATACAGTTTTGGATATGGTTGATGGCGAACAATGAGAGTTTTTATCCACAGCTATGTGTTCAATGTTAAATTTACACTTTATTTCTGCGAGCTTTAGTTTTTGTACTCGATGTTTAATTTGGCACAACTTTTTATTAAATACCTGTCACCTGTCACCTGTCGCCCCTTCTTATTTTAAAAAGATAAAACCAATTATTTTTCTAGTTTTAATGATTAATCCTTGGAACACTCATTATTTATTCGGACGACGCTTCAAGGAGTTTCAAAATTGTTGACTTTTGATTTCTATGACAAAAGCAAAATCTACCAAGTATAATTAATAGATAAGTAAGCAACCTATAGCTAATACGCGTCAGGACACACCGGTCAAGATGTTTGGCGAACCTTCTAAATTCACGCAGCAAATTATCACTTGATAATAACGTTAGGATTTACACCACGTGTATACGACCGATTATGACGTACGCGAGCGCAGTATTTGCTCATACCGCGTCTAGCAGTTTGTACCGCTTACAAACTGTTCAAAGTAGATTCACTCGACGGGCCACCGGGGCACCGTGGTTCATCCGTAATCGCAACTTACATTCTGATCTGCAACTGCCTACCATCAAGCAGTGGATGAAAGAGGCGTCGGAACGCTTCTTCGAATCCGCGGCGCAGCACCCAAACCCGTTGGTTGTTGCAGCATCCGACTATAGGCCTTTGCCCACAAAGCATCGTAAACACCGTCGGCCTCGGGGATTCATAGATGACCCGGCCGACGAGATAACAAATTACCAACTAGCAGTAAAAAGACTGCAAGAAACTAGCACCACTACACAGAGACCACTCTATCCGACCCGCCGGAGAAGAGTGCGCCCGCGAACGCGACGCTTCCCCTCTCGCCCTCCTGACCCTTAGTTTGCAAAGAACCAACCGATGGACTCGTTGACCCGAAGTCCGAGAGGCCCGCGAACTGTAAAGTAGAGCGACAGTTGCACAAAACTCCCCTAAAATACTAAAAGTCATAATCCCTCAATCTCATCGCCAGCGACCGCCCTGAGCCAAGCCCCGCAGGGTGCGCCCTCTTGCGCAGGTTGCTTAGTTTGTAGTTTTAAACCATTTATTAAGGCTGGAGCTCTGCTCGCCTTTATGCCCGGTGAAGTTGCAAAAGCCTCGTGGCTATCTACGTAAGTTAAACCGAAAAAAAACGCGTCAGGACACAAATGTTAGTAAGATTATTTAATTTAGTAATCTCCGATTTCCGCTGCGTATGTGTAGTCCATAGCACACATAGCCCCGTGGCTACCACACTTGAGCCGCGGCGGCGTCAGGCGTCAGGTGCACACTCCGTTATGCAAATTGTATTACAGCGCCACGACTTTTATTAATATTTATGTAAATGCTCGATGCAGCTCTTCCCTCACACCTGTTGATCACCAGCAGCTTGTGACCCGACGCCGAGCGCCAACACTCACACTTCGCTTTGTTTACTCTTCCTCCTTATTTGTATTAACCCTCTCGAGAATCCTGATCAATATCTGATGAGATCCCACGGATCACGTAAATACGAGTACATTTAGTTTTTAAATAAAAACATAATTAATAACTTTAAATGTGTAATTAAAAATTCATAAATTACACTTTAAATGTATATTTTAATATTAATTTTTATCGTGTAAGTCTTTTTGGTACAATGACTACTACATCAATGGATCGACTTTGATAAGATTTGATTTTGTTTTAAACAGAGATAATCGATACATTTGTTAATATTTATTATAATCTCGACCCTTTTTCTACTTGACATAAGACTGTTAAAGCTTTTATAGATCGCATTAACATATTGGCCGCACTGCTCTGTAACGAGCGCACTCCACTCACTCTGAGGATTCTCTGCCTTTTGTGAAATAACTGTTTAATATATCGAGCGAAAACGAAACTATTATCTTATATTATAAAGTCGCCAAAGCCTCGTGGTCTTTGGAAAAAACGTGCCATTTCAATGGGTACATTTATGGTTACATTTTTTGGACAGAATCAAACGTTTTCCTTCAATATTATTTGTTAAACACCCCATCGCAAGTTGTAATCAACCATAGATCCAATGAACTCACTCAAATGACGTCATCTACTCTCAACTTCGAAATTGTGAAGTAAAGCACGGTGCTACGTCGTAGCAACCGTAGCAAAAGTTCGTAGCAGTCGGTTTCCCGTAGCCCGCAACTCATTTAATACTTTGATTGCGCGTAAAGTGTTCCATATTGGAGCGCGCACAGGTTGGCGACACGCCAGCGACTTCCTCCGAATTACTTTATGCCAAAACTGAAATTGTACATAAACTGTATTTTTGGAAAATTGTTCGTACCGTTGGATTGAATCATCGGAATAGTATGCGAGTCTCCTCTACTCACATCTATCAGGTACTTTATTATTGGTAATACAATATTTTGTACAATACTACTACTATATTATTGTAGTCGCCATTGAATTATACTGTTTGTAAGAATGTCGCGTAAAGTGGCATTTTGTAATAAATAATTAAAATTAAAAAAAAATTATAGAGACTAAAAGTATGTCATCATAAAATATTTTTGGCTTGATTTTAAATTGAAGGAATTTATTGTGTACTTTTATTTTATAAACTAAAACAACATAACTGACTAGATCACACAGATTCTAACACTAATAACATGATTTATATTCCACAGTTAATATTAGTCTGTTCTCTTTATAAATAATCAATCACCTTTTATCTACTTTATGTAGCGCAACTATTTTTAAGAAAATTTTTGTATAAAAGATTATAATTAGATGTAATGAAAGCGTATATACCTTTTTTAATAGTTACCAATAAAAAGCGAAATTTTACTACCAAGCTTTTAATAACGTTAAAATATATAAATTAAAATTACTTCCTTCGAGCTTGCTTTAGGGTTGCCCTTCGTACAAACTAGATTATCTTGTATTTAAGGCACTCATTTTACTAATTTAGCTTGCATTTCATTCATTCATTGTTTATCAATGCAGTATCTTTGTTTCAAAAATATGTTTATGATAAAATTTTAATCCTATGTTTTGACAGCAATACTCATGGTAAATCGTTCTGACAAGTATTTACGTCACGGTGTATTCATACTTTTTCGACATAGTTTATCATACATGTGAACTATTGTCGTGACATACATATAAGCGTATATTTGTCAGTGGAGGCGAGAAAGTTTTCCAATAACGTGACAAAAGAACGAATGTCCGACACAAAACAAACACCGACAAAGTTGAACTGTCAGCGAGGTCAGCGCGGCGCCCACCGCCGACCCACTCCTCATTCGTCTTAGATTTGTGTCATTAAATACATCGCGCCAGGCAACATGTCACGATATGAAACAAAGACTAAATGTTTGATATAACCAATACTTGGAAATGTGCAGAGTAGATTACTTGACATCTGATAGATGGGCAGCAGCATCTATCAGCTCAAATATACTCACCAAGCCCTAATCACTAAGCGTGGTGATTAGGGCAACATCCCTCAACCCCTTGAGCTTGCCCTTGTTCAACAGTGGACATTAACGGGCTGATTAAGAAAAGTAAGTAAAACAGTTCTACGGCGTAGTAGTGCGCCTGCTACGGGCTACGGCGTAGCATGCTTTTCTATATTTGTACCAGCGTGTTGCGGCATACAGATAACTCATCAATCTTCTTCTTCATCTTCTCTTATATTTAAAAATCGTTTGCTGTTTGTTAGTCTCGCTAAAACTCGAGAACGGCTAGGCCGATTTGGCTGATGTTGGTTTTAAAATATTTGCCATAGTCCAGCGAAGGTTTAAACAATAACACTACAGGGAAAATATGGAAAAATTGAAAAGGAAATATAATGGGTAATTAAATTTTCTCATACAATTTTTAATATCTGTTAAACGTTATACTTTTGTCCCGTCATAGATTGATTAAAAATCAAAAAAGTGACAGTTTTAGAATTAGAAATACATTTCCAGACGAAAGTTTATTTATAAATCAAGTCAACATCAGAGATTACTAACAGACAAAAAAACAATAAGTATGATAAACCTAAAGTTGATTTGTTTTTGTATTTATATCAATGTATCCGGTCAGGTTAAAAATGACGCTACATTGCAAACCCTACTTGCTACAGTTACACAGTCGTAGACACACGGATCGACTACACTAAGTCAAAAAATGGAGACTGGAGATAGAAGAGATTCCCCTGGCACCAGCTCAACGGCTGTAAGCTCTTTCACTATAAGACTCTCCTCGGTGAATGTTTTTACGTCTGAGCAAAGTTTAAGGCTAATTCTAGGTATTTTTCTTTGAATGTACAAGACAGATGTTGATTGGTAACAATTAATTTGATTGTCTGCACAAATATTTCATTATCGAGCCAGCAGACGTCCTGCTCTCATAATAAATGGATTTTCAACAAACTTGTTACAGTGACCTCTGAGATTGAGCTTAATACAATTAGTGTTGGTCTGGCCCACTGCTCACGCCCACATGTCGAACCAACTAAGCTTATATCATTTAATTTTGACTAAATTTTGTAGTCTATAAACATAAAGTAATTTTAGTAACTTTTACTAAAAAATGTCAAGCGGTTCACCTGTAACTATTTTAAAGGAACTCGATGTGTACGCCACCTGGCAAAAGTAAAGAGGGACAAAGATGTGTGTGCCCCTTGGAGTTGTTGTTAGTTTTCCATTACCCGGTGGCGAGGACGAGCAGGCTGTTTACCTGAGACGCGCCGCCGACGTGATGCAAATAGCTCGGTCCAACGCGCGGCCCACAGCGAGCCCGACGCGCCCCGGGGCACGACGGGTACTAAACAACAACACAACCACGACTGTACTGTAACGAATACTATCATCTACACACTGTAATACACTTAGTCTGTAAACTACGCAAAGCTTTTTATACATACCAAGCCAGTGTATACATAAAATCTAATATAGTTATGTATTAATACTATTAATTCGTCGATGTTGATGATGGAAGAAATCAAACCGAATTATTTTATAATTTTCACTTAATAACGAAGTAGTGATCATAATATGACATTAAGGAATGATTGTACTCAGTGGATCTCGTTGTCAGTTATTGACCTACTGCTAATCTATACTAATAATATAAAGATGAAAGATTTGTATCTTTGTGTGTGGGTATGTTTGTAATGAATATATTCAAAAACTACAGTGTCGTTTTCAAAAATTCTTTCACCATTGGAAAGCTACATTCACCAGTGACATGAGTGACAAAGGCTTAATATTTAATAATGAAGTTTCCACGGGAACGGGAGTTATGCAGTCGAAACCGCGCGCGGGAAGCTAGTTACTAATAAACTCATAGATTCTGCAATGTTCAACTTAAAGAGAAAAACAACATTCCTACGTATAGTAACATAAAAACTAATTAGGTATAGAGTAAACAGAAATTGTCACTGAGATGGCATATAACGACTATTGACAATAGTTCCCAGCGCGTAGTGATTCATTGTGACTGGCATCGCTCAGTGGAGCAGCCCGCTGCGCGGAGCGAGTCGCGACTCTTCCGCTCCGCGAACACGAGCGGAAACATCATTAGCGAATACTTCTCTATGTACCTGTAGGAAACTTCTCACATTTCAAAAAATATGTAATTTTATATGAAACTAGCTTCCCGCGAAGCTCCCATTCCCTTGGAAACTTAATTAAATATAGCCTGTCATCGGGTGATAGTTTACTTCCCAACGGTGATTTTTTTATTCATATCCGTTAATTCGTTTCGGATCCTATTCAATACGAACAAATAAACAATTAAATGTTTTCTCTTTATAATATTAATAGGTACAGATAAATCAAATATAACCATATTTTACATTGTACACCAAGGTTATTGCTCAGTAAATACCTTGCTTTACTAACAGCAAGAACAGTTATTAAGTTTTTGAAGCAGCCACCTTATTGTAAATATTAACAATATCATACCACACTTGGGTAAATAACTGAAATAATTTCAAATTTCCATCATTTTAGCTAAATTTGTGGTATAATATTATCTACATACTAAACCAAAATTAGCAATATAGTGGTTTTAGGTGTTCGTAAATGATCATGTATATTTAAACTTCGTAACATATCATGGGACTTTACAAACCTCGAGCGGCGGCTATGAATTATAATATTACTGCAATAATTATACAGCAATACAGCTCACAATATGTTAACTTTATACCATCAAATAATTAATATAATTTTATTTCAATTTCATGTGATATAGTATTATAAAAAATACACTAATTATATTTGATGTAATTACTCATTTGTTTCAAGTGAAGCTCCAACGACAGAAAAATATGGATCAATGAATATATTTTTGTTAAGTATCAGAAGCTTAACGAATCGAATGTATTACTTACAAACTAATTATTATAAACCTTATGGAAATTTTATAAGTATACTAACTATTTCAATTTCTCCATACTAAGATGTGGTTATTATTGAATTTCTTTTTCTATTCGGAACCGTAGTTCCTGAAATTATCGCGTTCAAGCAAACAAACAAACAAACTCTTTAGCTTTATATATTAGTAAAGAAGTATAGATAGAATTTTTGGGAACTCTTAAGGGAACTATGCTGAAATCCTAATGTAGACGATAAACATTGATTACTTTAAGTATTTAACAAAATAATAAGTTAGTTTGTGCCTCACGTATCAAATCACTGACAGGTAGTAGTTACACGTTTAGGAACAGAGAAGTAGTAACTCACATTGAATGCTCTCAACACGTCACCCCGTGAGGAACTCACCACTCAACCGTTCTGTTCGCAGCCCCCCAGCACTGGGCACACGCGCCTTCTGCGACACACTGCAACATAACAATTATGTATTCATCTCCCATAATTAAACAGTAAACCATTAAATCATCATCAAATATTCAATCATCAAATATTAGACTACAGTATTAGGTAAATTAACTTTTCGTTAACCATTATTTGGTTTAAATGTGTAAAATGTACCTCGCCATAAGAAGTGAACAGTAGCCGCGTGACCCACATACGACGACGTGCGTGACGTCACACGCCGACTAGCGCTCCACGATACAATGTACACACGCTTTATATTATTACTAGCTGCCCCGCGCGGTTTTACCCGCGTAACTCCCGTTCCCATTGGAAAGTCATAATTAAATATAGCCTATAGCCTTCCCTGATAAATGGAATATCTTACACTGAGCTTCCTATCGGGCCAGCAGTTCCCTTGATTAGCGCGTTCAAGCAAGCAAAAAAACTCTTCCGCTTTTAGATACATACAATCACACAATTCAATTCTAACTATTTAAAATTGGTTTCACTCAACTTTGTTACGAGTAGTCTAAGAGGTGGGCTGTGAGGAAGAGCGATCGCTCCTACATGTATCTCCGATACACTTATATGTAGTAAGTGTAACGTCTCGCTGCAGGTCTCCCGCGTGCAGCTGCGCACTGTCATGCACTATTCATTTGTAAATCCGTTCACTCACTCGACCTCACCTCTACCGCATATGAACCTGTTTATATACAAAATATATATAACATTATAAATTACTGTACTGTATACAACGCACCTTGAAATTTAGGAAAATTTACAGTTTGTAATGATATATATGGATAGTTACAAGTTTTCACAAATAAATAAATTAAGTTGCAATATAAAATCACATAAATACAATTGAAACTTTTTTTTTTTTTTTTTTTTTTCTTGAAAACACAACTCCCGCACTAGAGAAATAAATCTCTGTGTCGCGGTGGACTTTACAAACATACATTTCACGGACACAAAGTACACCCAGACTCAGAACAATTATTTGTGGTTCACACAAATAATTGTCCCGGGTGGGAATCGAACCCAGAACACCAGGTCCTAGAAGCAACTACCGTAACCACTGAGCCACCGGTGCAGTCAAATACAATAATTAAATCGTCCAAAAGTCTATACTAATTCTACATTAAATTCAATAATAAATTCATTTATTTAGAATAGCATCTGAAGGCAATTTCATTTAAATTAGGCTAATTATTTTTGAGGCGAATTACAACTTATTAGACGACTAACTACTACTACAAAAAATAACTTGGTTGCGATAAAAAATTTTAGCACAGTTATAT
Organism: Nycteola revayana; assembly: GCA_947037095.2. Classification (NCBI taxonomy): domain Eukaryota; kingdom Metazoa; phylum Arthropoda; class Insecta; order Lepidoptera; family Nolidae; genus Nycteola; species Nycteola revayana. Next base: position 121,494 of record OX344857.2, on the reverse strand, counting down.
TATATGAAAGGCAAGGATCTATAAAATCAATGCCTGCTACAATAAGATATCAAATATATTAAAACAGGGCCAATGAAATAATAGGAAAGTATAATGTATGAAACACGAAATAATGACTCGGTGACTTATAGTAACAGTGGGATATCAAGCATTTTATTATTGGCAACTATTGCTTAGGTTATGTTAGGCACCTATAGCCTATTTTCTACTTTTAATCCACCTTCATGTTGTCGCCTAACAATAAATTCAGTTGCCACACCAAAAAGTCACTGCCAATTGAGATTGAAACAATGCTTACAACACAAAACAAAGCTCCTACTATATACTTCACTGTAGAAGACAACTTATTATCTTTGCCACCCATTTTAATTATTATTAAAACCCTTAATCAGATTAGTTTCTCGCCGCGTTAAATACAAGACTTTAAATTATCTTAAATTGACTTTAATGCTCTTTATAATTACTAGGCCATACTAAAATCAGGCTAAATCTAATGAACAATGTAATAAATAAGAGGCTTCGCTAGGATTAACACACATGACCGTATCCAGTACAAACTATGTTACGATTAGTAATATCTTTTTACATTTTACCCAAAATTCTACTTCTGAAGTATAGACAGTTGAAACCTAACTATCTATACTAAGTATAGCTTTAACATTACGACTAGCATTTATTTCTTCAATCATAGTAAGAATCAGTAGGTGTACTATGAAATATCTTTAAATAATGTTATTTGTGTATCATGGACAACAACATCCATGGGAACACGCAAAATGTAGCGACAGACGGAATACGTCAGATGACGTCACGAATGCTGTATCGCGCTATAGAAGTTCTCAAGCCACTTAAGGATATTCCCGGCCGGTTGTTTCTACTCAGAACTTGTATGTTCTGAGTAGAAACAACCGGCCGGCGCACACTGGGACCCGTTGATACAAAGAAATGCTCAAAACTCCAAACATCAAGAAATTGCATTTCAATGTTGTATAAACGTGCAGTAAATTAAAATGTAAAAAAAAAAACAGTATCAGATTATGCATCTGATTCATTTTTTTTTCTAAAATAATATCAGTAACTTCAGGATCATACGGTCTTCTTTTAATCTCTTGCGAAGGTCTTAAATTGGTTATTACCGGGTCAAATGAAATAAGTAGGCGATCAAATATATCTTTTAGGTTTGGAACTCTGTCTTAAGGTTTTTCGAGAGAAGCATTCTCTATATATTTTAAATTTTGTTTCATTTTAGAACTGTTTAATCGGTGGTAGACAATTCAATATAATCCCAATATATTATGGGATGTCGTAGTCATTGGGTACCAAGGATATGCCATCAAAACCATACTTGCAAAAAACCCAAGTCTCGTAACGCTGTTCTTTTACCGTAAAAAGTTGTGGGATCTATGTAATACCAAGTCGGTTAATTTATTCAGTCCCTTCTTAAGGGACCTTCTGTCTCAAGCTATTACGCAATTATCTCACCTAACAGAATCTTATTGTGATCATATAAAACTTTAAAACTTTTATGTTATAAATATAACATTAACTTTACATCAGTTAAAATTAAAATGTACCTCACAAACTAGCTTCGCCCGCGCGGTTTCACCCGCGTAACTCCCGTTCCCGTGGGAAATTCATAATAAAATATAGCCTATATTCTTTCTCAGGCTCTAGACTATATCTGTACCAAATTTCATTTAAATCGCTTTAGTAGTTAAGGCGCGACAGACAGACAGACAGACAGAGTTACTTTCACATTTATAATAATAATAAGGATAGTAAGGATAAGGATTAGTAAGGATTAGAGTGTATATTGCGATGTTTTTTTTTCTTACTCTACTTGGGTGTCACTGCCGTTCCCCCAGATAAAATTCCGCGGTATTTAGACAAAATGATTTCAGCTTATTGGTATTGATTTAAAAACACTTGATATAGTTTGTAATATAATATAGAGCTTATGAATCTGATCAATACCAGTAATTAATGCATATAGCTGACTATTTTGGAAAACCCTACGAGCCACATTTCCGTCATTAGTGTTACCGTAACCTGGTTGGAACCTATCGACTATTAATCACATGTGTTTTCTAAATTCAGCTTGTATCTCTTTGTTATATTCCTCCATTACGCTTCGGCTTTCTTTATTAATACGCCAAGAATGTGTTAGTAATTTATTGGCCAAGAACGACAAACATTCAAAATATCGTAACCAGGTATGTTGTACTAAGATTCCAAATGAGAAATATTCCCTTTTTAACGGTTTCTCCTAAAACCGCTATATTATTATAATCAATCTTAGTAAAAAGAGTTATATGTTGTATTCTTTTTCATCTCGCATTAGTTTTGTATTCATCAAACTATTGATCTGATTATTTATATTAAGCTTTTCTTTATTCGTAAGCTCAACGGATTACTTCTCGTATTGTAATTTGATAGGTCGGCAAAATCGAGGAGAAGAGGCCCGTGTATTTTGCCATAACACAAAAGTTTGTCCATTCTCATTATCACCTATCAGTTGCAGCGAAACTAACGATGATAGAAATAAAGCTATGTATCACAAAATAATATCAAAATTTGGTGTAACAAACATGATTTCTAACTATTTCCTTTAAAATATATTTTAGATATGAAAATGCATTGTTAGGGACTTAATATTTTCATTTTATAGTAACGTAACGTCACACGTAACTAAACTCCCGTACGTTATCGGATTTTTAATTATTTGCGTAAATAGTAAACTTTTAGTAGAAAATAGCAGCAAATAGCAGTTACTGATAACGTATTTCTACAAATTAGGTAATACATTCTTAAGTCTACCTCTACATAGGTTATTTTTTTTAATATTGTTATGTTATAAATCGAGTTTTGAGCATAACTTCGGCTGCCGGGCACACCACCTCGCCCGGCAAAGAAGATGTTCATTTTCTTGGAGGAACACCACCAACCGTTCCTCTACACCATTGGTTAACCGAAAATACCGTTCCACCTTTGGTCGGCTGATCAGCTCGCCTTCCCCCGCCAGCTGCGCCGCGCGGCGCTGTGCGATACGGAACCTCGTCAGTTGTAGCGCCGCGAGTACTTTGTAATATTACACATGAAACACGCGCCACACCAACGTCACAGGCTAAAATAGAACATTCTCAGGTTCCCAAGAATGCACGCCAAGAAATTTATTAAATAAACTAATATTTAAAGGTGACACTTCGAAGGTCTCAGTATTAAAAAGAAAAATGTGAAGGACAAATCACGGTGTAACTAAGTCGCAGAGAATTGTAATCGTTTTACGACGTTTGAGTTATTTATATTATATTCGGTGTTTTAATGACTCAGCTCACGATAAATTCTTAGTTTTTCTCCGTTGGCCTTCTGTTTGATTGCAAGCTTGCTGCTTTTTACTGATTGAGCATAAGATGATATTATATTAGTTCTCTCTTACTGCTACAACCGGTGTACCGGCAAACCATAGCTGCTAAGTGTTTAGGCACAGATTAATAAATAGTTACTACGTAAGTTTAGGTGAGGTTAATGCCGATATAAAAGGCAACGAACATGAAGGAACTTCGAGCGTCAATATTAATCCTAGCAGGTCGCCGTCCGTCACACTCTTTGAGATCTATAATAGTTGCAAGGAAAATGTTAATCATATATGTATAACATACTAGTATACTACACGCAGTTTCATCCGCATAAATGCCGTCTCCATGATAACTTCATCAATAATCATAGCCTAGGAGTATTATTCACGAGTAACTCGTGAATAACATAGCATCCGGTGCTGAAAGAATATTTGAAATTGGTGCAGTAGTTCCGGACCACATTCAATGCAAATAAATAATTGATCAAATCTTTTCTCTTCACTGTATTAGTATACATTACTAACCAACAAGATTAGAGGCCAACAATACTTTAAATAAGTACTATATCCGTTAATAAAAGCCTGGTCTATATTTATTATAGAAGGTGGTTCCAAAATATATACCATCCTTCTAACGGGAGAAAGCGACAAATACTGATTGCGTTGGTAAATAAGTTTCTTAAAAAAACCTATATGTTATTGTACTAACAAAAAACTATTTACTGAAAATAAACTAACATTAAAATACATGAAACAATCGTGAGGTGAGGCCCTTCATAATCTATTACACATTTGTCGAGCTCAACAGTATTCTACAGGCCGATTCTCATTCCAATCCATTGACCCATTTTTGCGTGATTGAGTTACACATCACCAAGTTACCACTCAAACACAATAGAGCAGCTTTGTGCTCTAAATATGATCCCAAAGTTCTGTATCAAGTGCCAAGTGATTGTACTATTAGTTGCAGAACAGAAGCAGAATGGAGTCGCTACGGACTTGTCTACGAGAGTTAGCTCGAGGCCGCGGCACCAAACAATGCCACGGAAACTTTTTTGTGCAACATTATGCCCCAATAATCCAACCATCACTAAAACGTAATTAACGCTGAGAGAACTTTGTTTAAACCTAGTTTAGTAACTAGTACCTACTGAGTATTGTAGAGCGAAACATTACGCGATTTGACATGACGTGGCACTTTAAACTAACAATTACGGCATTCACTAACATGACAGATGTTGCGGATAAACTCGTAAGTCAATCAGTATGAGTGTAGTTACAACAACATTCATAAGGTTAAAAGACTATGCATAGGTTTGCATTATTCGTAGTAAAGCTACGTCGCTACGCCGTAGTACGGCTACGAGCATGTTCTGCGATCTAAATCTAGATACTTTTGCTAATGGGTCTGCTCCATTTTTGGGATTTATATTATGTCATAAATAAAAGCCGCTTTCTAGAACATGGAGCAGGCTCATTAGAATACTGTCTACACTGCGTCGCTATGTAAGTGTTCGGTGGTGTCAGGCTGCGCGGCGAAGAGCAAGTGCCGCGAGCACCGCACGGTCTGACGTCACGAGCCCCCTCCCGCCGGCACCCCCGCGCGCCCGCCCCGCCCCCGCGCTCCCTTCAGCGTTACAGTCGATAAGAGTGGCGCTACTCCGAGAGCTGGACATATTTCTGCACAACGTTTTCTAACATTGATGTAAGTTACAATGTTCAATATGAATTGTTATCTGAGGATATCGTTTATCTACTTCGACTCGTCATCATATGTTTCTATATCTTATTGTAACATTCTAACTTTACATTATTTTCTCAACAAACTGAGTTCCTACTACTGTTACGAAACATGCTACTGTCTAATTTAGTACCTATGATTGTAATATATACTAAATTAAATACTAAATGAAATAAAATCTTTGTACAGAATGAAAGATTATTTCTGAGTGTTGGTTGCGGAGTTTCATTCGATTTTATAACCCTGTCAATTGTAAATTTGGAAAGTGGGTAGCAGTTCTTGCATCGTTTCTCAAAACATACTTACTCAGAGTAATTAATAAAAAAATCTAAATGCACGAGACTGTAATGCAATTCGTGGGCAAAATAATTAAATTAAATTAGTGTGTCCAGTATTCCTAACCGATCGGTTTTATTAAATTAAAATAAATAATGAATAGTTTATCGAAGTATAGTTGGTGCAGCGCGTAGTACGGCTCTCAGAGTAGTTGCCCGCGGGCGCTGCGAGGCGGCGGCGGCGGCGGCGGCTCACGCGCGCCAGTCGCCGAGCGCTCCTCGCCGGACACGCACCGCTGTCTGTCCCGCGTCGCACCGCCAAACACGCGCCGCGAGTTCGTGCCCGCGCCGAGTGACATGTGAGTGCTGTGCCAGTGACACGCTGTGACCACGCCACCGCCTCCACTCACCCTTGGATGCCCACTTTTGGACTTGGAAACTTGCTAACTGTCAAAATAAACTTAGCGGTTGGGAATACAAACTTATAATGCGTATGTATGTCAACGGATTAACGCGCTATTACTAGATATTGTTTAATATGATTATAAAAATATTTTAAATAAATGTAGGTAGGTATGCAGCGATCGATGAAAGGTTTTCATCTACAAAGTTGTTGGTTGAAACTTAAAGTTTTTATTGACTATTATATTATATTATATTATAGATTATAAGCCTATAGGCTTAGGTTGTACCTATTTATTCAAGAAGATATTATTATAATAGCTACCTGTGTCATGTGAACATCGTGAATGTCGTTGTCGACTACAGATCGCATTTAGATTATGGTTTAACTTTTTTATAAAGTAGGTACCTATAAAGTTAGGTACACCTACCTACTCGTGCTCCGAACTTTTCCTGGTGATAGTAGGTGTAGGTCACACTTCCGAATTACCTATAGGTAGGTAATTCAGAAATGTTACGTATTAAATAATATTTAAATAAGATGGACTACCTACTAGGCTAGAATAGCGAGGACTACTTATTGTAATCAAAGAGCGAATATACATATTATCATGCACTTTACGATCGGTGACCTACAGCCTGCGACGGAGTGCCCCAGTGCCTCTGCGGCTGCCACTGCCTACTGCCTGCTGTACGAGCGTGTAGGACATCTGCACTTTAGTGCACGAGTGCCTCTCACAGCCTCACTCGAATAACACAATCAACGTCGTGTTAAGTTATTAGGACTAATAGTAAATCGGTGTAATCAAAGTGGATCACATCCATCAGGTCATACCTATACCGCTTCAATCGAGAGGCTAAGTGCGTACTAACAATTAGCTCAATTAACTAACATAATGCGACGTTTTCGCCGAGCGCCGCCGGTGGTGGTGCGGTGGTGTTAGCGAATACTGCTAAGACCGTATTGCCCATATAGATAGGTATTTGATACAAATTGAATTATAAACATTTTACAACAAATTAAATATTAGTATGTAGTTGTATATGTATCTATTAGAGTGTATGTTTATTGATATGTACCTATTTACCATTCTGGTAGAAAATATTATTAGATTCGTCCGTTGTACACTAGCTATGCACTTTTAATCAAATGCTTCTTTCATAAGGTTTGCTGGAAGAAAATTCAGTATTGAATTAAGCTCGCCTTTGTACATGTTGTTTCCGTTGTATTAATTGTATGTTATGTATTTACTGTGTGCAATAAAGAATAAATAAATAAATAAACCACGGTACAGTTAAATAAGATCCCAAGTAGAGTAGAAAAGCGGCACGGTCGTAGCATCCTTCTCTCGAAGCACTTTCGACCCCCTATAACTTCGTTGTGGATAACACTAGGAGCCTGATGTTTCAGTAACCATGCAGGCATTATATAAACACGGTATTTTTACCAAATTGTATTCAAGTACTTTAAGAATTATAACTAGTCTAAGTTTCTTAATTTTGTCAATCTCAAAATGTTAAGGCACTTATAGCAGACATAAAAGCTCAAATTTTGTATACTCCTAATTCAAATTTGAAGCTTTTAGTCCACAACTTTTTTTTGATAAAAGAACTGGTTTACATTGACGGTGTGACTTGGGTTATTTACAAGTTAGGTAGGTATGTTATGTCTTGTAATAAAATTCAATTCAGTGAAAGTCGGTTGTTAGAAGGTGTCAAATATGCGGACCCATGTCTGTATGTCGGTTTGTCTCATCATTAAGACTAAGTTAAGTAGTCTAGAATTCCATGAGGTCAAAAAACACTTGGTAGATATATTTGCAGTAAGTGTCTGAGGTATATAAACTAACACTATTCTCTTCATCTCTTCACAGTTGTCTTTTAGGTATAAAAGATGTTTAATTTAATTTTCATACGAAATAGGTATGTAATCTTGACGCCCGGAGTTTCTTTCTTCCTTTCTTCTCCGAGTCGTTCACCTAGGTAGCTAGTAAAAGGGCTGCAGGTTAGCTAGTGTAGGATTCTCGCTGGAGAGGACCGCGTTGCGCCCCTACCTCTGCCCTGTGATGCAGCGCCTGTAGGCCGAGTCAGCGATCATTTTCTCTTATGTCATTAATCTAACTTTAATATCAGTAGCACCATTGGGTCGTGGTCCTGATCCCTTAAGGATTCCCCCAGGTGTGTGTCACTTAATTGTATGTTTTTTTTCCAAAGTTTCAATATTGATCCACTAGATCCTATAATTCATATAAATATAAACTTATTATAAATAAAGGAATTAATGAGAAACTGGCGGACGGGACTACTTTGTCCGTAATATCCTACAATTTGCTACCTGTTACTTAGGTATCTAGTTTAATTCTTAGAATAATGTAACATTGTGATAGGTACTTGTGTGACAAGAGCAAGTGTGTTTACATACACTTGTTCTTGTCCTAACCTAAATGCTGAATAAATTCATTATTTCGAACGAAATCTATGCCGAATATATATTATAAATATGAAAGTTGTTTTATTTATGAATCAAGCACAAACTAATTTGAATGAAATGTAAACACTGGAGCATATTAGCTGTGTTGCACGCGGAGACAACCGGCAAGTCTGCTGGAAGGATCCCGGGCGACTAGTGCAGAAAGAACATCACCATCCTTATAAAAAGAAACACTTAACTGTTTCAAAGGAAAAGTAACAATATCATAAATATTTATTGGCATTACTTGTAGTACTCATGTGGACACGTGTGGTATGCGGACACGAGTCAGCTTCTGTAGAATATAATGAGAGTATTGCACGAGCGCAACTAATACTGTAATTAGACCCAGAAAAGCGCCTGATTAGTATTTCCTTCATTGATTACCTCGTAGACACCCGAGGACCGTGCCTCTTGGCTCGCGTCTTAATGACTCGTTACGATTATAGTTTCCGAATTACATTACTTACCTACTCCAAGTAATGTTTATGTTTTTATTATCGGACAACTAAATAAATACTAATACTTCTTTAGTAAAAAGTAAAACAATGTACTCGTTATTAACTTCAAAATAATATCCAAATAGGTACATAAGTAAATAACCAACAGCTCCGAAACCGCGCTTCATTAAAACTAACATAGAATTACAAAATTAAGTAAACGCTCTCAGAACTCAGAACTTCGCCACCTGAATACCTCATTGTTAACTCCCGGCTACGTTTTCACTCGGTCCTTCGCGGCTGCAATCATATTTAAACTTACTTTTCTTCGCTTCAAAATGGATGTTGGAGTGTAGTTGGTCACACGGGGGCTTAACTATATAGTTCATTTAACACCACACTCATCATCATCATCATCAGCCCGTATAAAGTCCACTGCTAAACATGGGCCTCCCCCCGAAATAGGGTTTAGTCATTATCACCAGGCTTGGCGGGTTGGTGACCGCAGTATTATGTTATAACACACAAGGAAACGCTGCTGGCCGTTCCCTTGTTACGATTGATATAAATGATGTTATAACAATCGGGACCAACGGCCTAGCGTGCTTTCCGAGGCTCAGAGACCAGAACCAGACCCGGAAATAAATATAATTTACACAAAGATTTCTTGCCCGGTGTGAGGATCGAACCTACGACCTCCGAGATTTAAAGCGAGCCAATTATCGCTACGCCACGGATGCCTCAGTCAGTAGCATAAACTCGATCATGATTGCGGTCGGATTTCCTTGGATTTAGTTGGACACAAAATATAGTTGGCGTCTGTCGCCTGTGACTGCACGGCGCCAGCTCAGCTGTGCCGCAGCGATGCAATATCTCCGCACTCCTCACTCACAGTAGGCACCTACTACAGGCACCGTGTCACGTATCACGGGGGACACTACATACGGCTATCAGTTAAACGGCATGCAAGGGCTAAGCGAAGTCAATGGACCTTGTAACTGATTGCTGTCTTCACACTGTATAGTTTTATTTCGCTATTTATATTTTGCGCCGAGAATATATGTGAGAGTGGTCGTGTGAAGAGGTGCACACACTAGTGTAATACTAATGTGAATTATCAGTAAGTATGTACATACCTACGTACCTAGGTTAGTGAGGGCTCCTCGCTCAGTAGAGCATACATGAAACGTACATGGTAAGTATGACATTAAAAGGCGCTTAATATTTCACCGATAAAGCAGTGACAAGAAGATCATTTTAATACCTACTAACTCTAAAATGTCTTATCTAGTATGTTATCGACAGCGAAATATACTACATATCTATCCAAGTTGTTTTGTTGTTGTTTACGTTATGAACTAACAGATTCAAAAATATATTACACTAGCTTCCCGCGCGCGGTTTCACTCGCTTAACTCCCGTTCCCGTAGAAACTTTATAGTAAAATATAGCTTCCTCGATAAATGGGCTATCTAACACTGGAAGAATTTTTCAAATCAGACCAGAAGTTGCTGAGATTAGCGCGTTCAAGCAAACAAACTCTTCAGCTTTATCTATTCTGGCAAAAAACTCATTATTAGGTACCAATTCTTTGCGTTTTTATACTCGTGATAATTTCTCAACGAAATGTCCGATTGGAATAAAACAAAAAGTATTTTACTTCTACATAAATACCCTTGATAACATACCTAATGCTTAATTTGGATAATGATTAATATTACGATACACATTTAACGTAGTTTCTTTCTTCAGATGATTTAATATTTTTTATGAACATAAAAGCGGTTATTGTGACTAAACTATTAACGTTAGATATGTGCTCTCGCGGACTTTTTTGTAGATCTAAATAAGACCTACAAACCCGTAGTACATCATTTTGTTCTATTGTCAATAGTTTTTGCAGCGCACGCATAAATAGGTTTTCAATTTTACACCTTGGGTTACAAAATCGCAAATTCCTTACAGATAAAAAAAGCCTATAACCTTCCTCGATAAATGGACTATCCAACACTGAAAGATTTTTTGAAATCGGACCAGCAGTTCCTGAGATTAGTGCGTTCAAACAAACAAACTCTGCAGCTTTATAATATTAGTATAGACTAGTTTATACAGTGTCAGTTAAATCATAATTTTGATAAAATGTTGATCACTTCAACGACTGTAATACTGTTTTCAGTATTACAGTCATTGATGATGTCGCCAAAAATGATAATCATCATCAGCCTGTTTAACGTCCACTGCTGAACATGGGCCTCCTACCGAGGGAGGGTTTTTGCCATAGTCACCACGCTTGGCAGGCGGGTTGGTGACCGTAGTATCATGTAGTAACACACAGGGAAACGCTGCTACCCGTTTCCTGATAGATAATGTTATAACAATCGGGACCAACGGCTTAACGTGCTTTGTGAATTATGATCATATGAATCATTTTATTAACATGGTTGAATAATACAATTTAAACTCTTATATTTGAAGGTTATCAGAACCAGACTAAAAATACAATGAAAGTTATTGAACAGAGTAATTAAAACCGTCCGTTTTAATTACACTGATACAGCTAATCACAAAGATGTCGACGTCTGACATATAGCAACATCAGACGTCAACATCTTTGTGATGCTCAAGTCTCGCTGTGTTTGGCGCAAATGCACTTTAATGGCTAAACTGTTTAATTTCGATGACTCCTGCTAAGACTTCGCCCGATTAAGATTCCTGTAAGTTACAGTGGCACTCGAAGCGGATGAACGGTAAGAACGGGTGAGATCGGCAACGTGACAAAAACAATATTCATTAACGACGTAAGTCGACGAACTATATTTCATTAGTACCACGGCGCAAATAGATTTTTGAAAAATAAAAGAAATCTTATATACAGCTGAAAATTAGTTTGTTTGCTTGAACGCGATAGGAATATTCGACGCTGCACATTGCAGTTGCGGCGTCGAATCTTTTTTATTCTTTTACTGCACTTCACTGGTCACTTCCAAATCGTGTCAACAAATTTGTAATACGTACTTAAATGCTTTCAAAAAATAAATGTTTTATAATACATTTATATATTAGTAATTTAATAAGTTTAAATTCATGTTATTAGTGAGTAATAATATAAATATGTTCTACAATACTTTCAAAGCTTTAATGAGTACATAATATAATATATTTCACCACGCATTAGCTTGAACAAATCAATGGTGAAAGATACTTTCCTTCTTACCTCTCATTTATAATAACCAGTCATGCCTATTATTTACATAGAGTAGGATAAAGCTGTGGGTAACCCGGGTATGCTTTCAGAGCACCGATATTTGTAAATTGGTTTGTCAACCGTAACTACATTCACAAATTGCGATGTGCTTTTTTTTATATATTTGTCACATACCTATCTTCGGAAATTTACATCGGCGATGCAAAGCACCACTAAATTTTTAACCTCATAAACACGCTGCAACGGCTCTCTATCCATATAGTACTGATGATGACTCGGGTTGCGCCTCCGGCTAAATGATAGTACTGACCATTTGGATTTGGTCACATTGAAATATTATTTATTTTCAACACTCCATTCTATCCCCTTTCTATAACGAATGAGAGATAAAAATGTTGTAATACCTTCTGTCTGATCTGAAGCTATTAAGTGATTAGCTCACCTAACGTTATGTTACTGTGATCATATCATTTTTTTATAATTAGCAATTTCCGTTTTTTAATAAATATATTTTACACACTATTAAATTAGTTTACCAAATTAAAACCCATTCACCACAGGAAACCAGTTAATGAGCTAACGTCTCCATATTACTTGACGGGGTGTTTGACATGACTTTCATCAAGGCTTTACTGATATTTCAGAAACAAAACATACGAATCTCAAACAATATCTTTAGCATTTATCAACAATCACTAGCATGGAAATCTAACTTGCGATATTGTTTACTATTTAAATATTGGAAATTAAAATTTTGCCGAAATGTAGTGTGACGGAGGAATATGAATAAGATTGATACAATAAATAACGAGGTGAGATGAAGCGGTCGCGCCGCGGCCGCGCACATGATTGATCACCGCTCACGCACGAGATTGATGGATTTTTTATGAGCCGCGGCTCACAACCTGTCACAGTCACTCTCCGCACAGCGCACCGCGCAGCGAGCGGGCCTTATACTGAGAGAGGACTAATGTCACTACACGAGCGCTCATTATTTCAACGATATTCTTATGAATCCTGCAAAAGTTGAGCGATAGCGAACCATGCTCAATCATCAAATTAGCGACTGATTAATATTTTGGACTACGAGACCACGGAAAACCTCACGCGACCAAAATACTGTTATCACGCTCACTTTTTTCACATTAATCATGCTCAATACACAGTTACACACTCACACTACTAGATATATTACACACACACCCACACATAATCTTTCCCCTTTTCACCACAGGTACAGGTATCCACTTACACACACACAAACGTTTTTAATCTGTTTGCGATTAACAAACATGTTATCATCTTTAATAAATGAATAGCAGGAGGGCCTGGCGCCCTGTAATACAGGTAGTGCTCTGCACAAACCTACAGCAGGCACCACTCTCTTACAAAGTTGACATGGTTTTGATAACATTACTGTTAAGGTTTTAGCATAAATGTTAACTTTGGTCACAGACAATAAATAAATAAGAATAATTAATTACATACAGTAAAAGCTCCTTATTCGCGCTTCCTTCATTCGCGCTTTCACTATTCGCGGATTAAAAAATTACGACCCAATTCCTGTATTCGCGGCAAAAAAATCCCATATTCGCGGAACTAATCGGTACTTCAGTACATATATTAATAGAAAGGATTCGGTATCCTTTGTAAACGAGTCGATCATTAGACTAAAAATATAAGGCCTTATTACGACTACGCCTTAAGTTGTTGTTAAATGCTTCCACATATTAGACGTTCTGTGCTTTATAATGTTGGCTAAAAATAGGAGATTCGACACGAAAAAAAATGGTATATTACCGCTTAAAGTGAAAATAATTAATTCACAGCCCAAGAGGCATCGTCACGTTTCCAGTGCATGTTGAACAAACACTGGAAACGGGATTTTTTTTTATGAAAATTGATCTATCTACTGTCTCCTAGGAACGTATCCCCTATAATCCCATATAAATTTCCATTCCATATACACGGTTTCTGTATTCGCGGTATATTTACGGAACGTATACCCCGCGAATAGGGAGCTTTTACTGTATTTATATAGAAACGATTGCGTTGCTCGTTGACTACTATGCTAGTCAATTATATGATGGTATCATTTGCTCGTGACGTCGCGCGTCGTCGTCCGCGCATTTGATAAATGTTTCCGTGTGGCCTGTAGATAGACTGACTGTTATTTATATAAAATACTAGCGACCCGCCCCGGCTTCGCACGGGTACAATACTCATAATTATACTACATAATGTCTTTAAACCTCTAACAAACGGGCGAAATTTGGTCAAAACAAACAGAAACAAATTAATATAGGTACCTACTAAAACTCAGTGAAATAAGTAGGTGGGTATACTTTTATCGTATGAAATACCTAAACTCTTCAGGACTAACAATACAACAAACACTAAATAAATAGGTATTCAAGTATCTATCCATCATAGTTACAACGAACACAAAACAAAAAATTGCCCTATAATTCTTAAGGATCGAGCGCGCATAATCGCGTTCGGCCTACCTCCGTAGCGTAGCGGTAATTGGCTCGCTTTAAATCTCGGAGGTCGTGGGTTTGATCCCCACACCGGACATGAAATCTTTGTGTAAATTCTAAGATTTCTTTCCGGGTCTGGTTGGTTGAGGGACTACCCTCCGTGCCTCGGAAAGCACGTTAAGCCGTTGGTCCCGATTGTTATAGCATCATCTATAATAATCGTATATCAAGGAAGGGGCAGCAGCGTTTCCTTGTGTGTTACAACATAATTCTGCGGTCACCAACCCGCCTGCCAAACGTGGTGACTATGGCAATACCCTCCCTCGGGAGGAGGCCCATGTTCAGCAGTGGACGATATACGTGCTGATGATGATGATGACCTACTAAAACTCAGTGAAATAAGTAGGTGGGTATACTTTTATCGTATGAAATACCTATACTCTTCAGGACTAACAATACAACAAACACTAAATAAATAGGTATTCAAGTATCTATCCATCTTAGTTACAACGAACACAAAACAAAAAATTTGCCCTATAATTCTTAAGGATCGAGCGCGCATAATCGCATTAGGCCTACCTAAAACACGCGCTGTTATTTTGCGATAACTTCTAATTTATTCATTAAAAGTATATAGTGTAGGGGTAAAATAATCTGCATGAAATGCTTAAGAATATTAACTCATTTAAAATGATAAGGATAAATACTGAATCCGTCTGATTAGCTTTACAATTACCGCATTAGAAATTATCATTTTTCTAAGATATAATGGATATAGCAAGTTAACCTTGAAAGATAGACATATGCTATCGCAGACTTTTTTGTAGATCTAAAAGAGAAGAATATTTGCCACCATACATTGTTTTGTTATATCTCATAGGGTTTAGACAGCGTTTTCGTTGAAAGCTCCCAAATGGCTTAATTTTTTCCGACACCTCTGACAAATATCAATATATATTAGTCAAATGTACACATAAACTAAACAAATCATATACGTAAACCTTCCGGAAGAATCGTTCTATCGATTGGTAACATCCGCATGAAAATCGATCTAGTAGTTTTTGAGTTTATCGCGAACAGACAGACAGACGCGGCAGGGGACTTTGTTTATAATATGTAGTGATGTAGTGATAGCGGTCGCCCGCGGCTCCGTGCGGATGTCGGTTACCGCTGCAAAAAGCCTACCCAGGAAAGACACGGTCAGCAAAATGATTCCCAGGTCAATTCACAGACACCGACATTAACATCGACAGCGCAGTCATTATCCGCAGGCTGCACAGATTGTCTTTCTGTGGATGTTAAAGTTGATAGTGATGAAAATATAATTAATGATGTAATTAATAGGCATTTTAGGGATTAGGCATTTTAGGCATTTTCAAAGCTCTGAAAAGAACTGTTGTTTAGCTCTGAGAAGAACTGTTGATTAGCTCTGAGAAGAACTTTTGCGTAGGTGTAGTTTTAAGAACGAAATCTAAAAAAAATCGCACGAAAATTATTAGACTTCGCAACGGGCCGTGCAGCAGAAATCGTAATATTTTAATTTCGCCATAACTTCAAAACCCAACGTCCAATTTTAATCATTCAAAGACCAAATATTATCTACATAAACTGTACTTAGTGATGAAATAATTTATTTTGATAAGGATTAATAGCATGAGTAAAATAAACGCGTTTAAATGTATTCCAAAAAAAAATTCAAGATTTCTAAATAAAAAAATGGTCGTTGTGCCTCACTCGACATAGATAGGTATAGTGTGTCGCGGACTTTTTTGTAGATATTTATAAGATCTATAATGAATTAGAACATTTTATGGTTCTATCTTTTATAGTTTAGGCAGCGTACGCAAAATAAGTAACTTTTCTGGTTGATTTTTTACACCTTGTGTTAGAAAAACCCAAATATCTTACGGAACCCTATTTTTTTCCAAAATAAAATTTAGCCTATGTTACTCGTGGATAATGTAGCTTTCGAATGGTGAAAGATTTTTTTAAATCGGCCCATTACTTTTTGAGCCTATTCATTACAAACATACAAACATACAAAAATAGGTACAAATCTTTCCTCTTTATAATATTAGTATAGATTACATTACATTTAATTACATAGATTCACATAAATTATTGTTTAGTTAATATTAACATGTTAAATATCGTGTCATATAAGTACCTACATAGAATAATAATCATCAAGGAACGATTAGCAATCGGCTTTAAATTCGACTTTATATATTTTAAGTTAAGACGCGCGTTGTCTGCGTCTTAATTCGCTAATGAAGACGTGAGTGGATGAAGGTGATAAGTCACATACTTTAAATTTGAAGTAAATCGAAGTTAAAGTTTCACTTTTATTTTTTGAGATAAGTCGCTACGAAACTAATATTTGTATTAAACTATGATGCCAAGTTGTTTAAATAACCTGTAATATTAATGGTATGAAAGCAACTAAACAAATTTATATTTTTTTATATTTAAAAAAAATCTTGACATAACTCCTTTTTTCACAAACAAAAGTAAACTTTTCTGCAAGTTTACATATTGAAAATGAGGTGCTAAGATTAATGTAGTTGTATCGTAAAGCCTTAAATGGATGGACGGTTTAAGATATTTAGTCGTATTATATTGACATATCACCTTCATCTATGCAAAAAATCACAAAAACTCGAAAATGCGACATATCACCATCATCCACTCACGTCGTTAATTGTTATTTATTTTGATACATTGTACACAGCTTGAGGATCAAATATGAGTACTGTAACTATGACTTTATGCACATTATATTTAGAAAAATATATTATTTTCATATTAGTCAATTCGTGCAAACATATTTTCCTGTATAATATAATGATTCTAATGGTAAGGAGAGTGAAAAGGTGACAAAACCATGTTGAAGAATTATAAACCCATTACATTGCTGAGCCATGTTTATAAGCTGTTCTCGAGAGTCGTCACAAATCGTCTCGAACACAGGCTCGATGACTTCCAGCCTCCCGAACAAGCCGGCTCCCGAAATTTTAGTATCATAGACAACATACATACGCTGCGGCAGATTATACAGAAGACCGAGGAGTATAATCAGCCCCTATGCTTGGTGTTTGTGGACTATGAGAAAGCCTTTGATTCGGTCGAAATTTGGGCGGTTCTAAGGTCTCTTCAGCGGTGTAGTATCGACTATCGCTACATTGAAGTGCTGAAGTGCTTGTACAAAAACGCCACCATGTCGGTCCGAGTACAGGGCCAATGTACGAAGGCAATCCCGCTACGGAGAGGCGTAAGACAGGGAGATGTTATATATCTCTTATCTAACATACCCTTATATATTAAAGTTACACGTGAATTCCGTTATGTATAACGGAAGGTAATATAATAAGGGGACGAACAGGAAGCTTGGAAGCCGTGGTTTTTGTCTGAGGGGAATGCAATAATGTTACGCATCCCCTCCGCCACTGCGGCGTTCCCGTACCGGCGGCGGTGGGGTATGTGGAAATCACCCATGGTGGGTGGGTATACTTTTATCGTATGAAATACCTATACTCTTCAGTACTAACAATACAACAAACAGTAAATAAATAGGTATTCAAGTATCTATCCATCATAGTTACAACGAACACAAAACAAAAAATTTGCCCAATAATTCTTAAGAATCGAGCGCGCAAAATCGCATTCGGCCTACCTCTCTCGCTGCGCTGTGAAAACACGCGCTGTTATTTTGCGATAACTTCTAAGTTATTCATTTAAAGTATATAGTGTAGGGGTAAAATAATCTGCATGAAATGCTTAAGAATATTAACTCATTTAAAATGATAAGAATAAATACTGAATCCGTCTGATTAGCTTTACAATTACCGCATTAGAAATGATCATTTTTTTTAAAGATATAATGGATATAGCAAGTTAACCTTGAAAGATAGACATATGCTATCGCAGACTTTTTTGTAGATCTAAAGAGAAGAATATTTCCGCTATACATTGTTTTGTTATATCTCATAGGGTTTAGGCAGCGTTTCCGTTGAAAGCTCCCAAATGGATTAATTTTTTCCGACACCTCTGACAAATATCTATATATATTAGTCAAATGTACACATAAACTAAACAAATCATATACGTAAACCTTCTGGAAGAATCGTTCTATCGATTGGTAATAACTGCATGAAAATCCATGTAGTAGTTTTTGAGTTTATCGCGAATAGACAGACAGACAGACAGACGCGGCCGGGGACTTCGTTTTATAATATTTTATAATATGTAGTGATGTAATAATAGCGGTCGCCCGCGGCTCCGTGCGGATGTCCGTTACCGTAGCAAAAAGCCTACCCAGGAAAGACATGGTCAGCAAAATGATTCCCAGGTCAATTCACAGGCACCGACACAAACATCGACGACGCAGTCATTATCCGCAGGCTGCACAGATTGTCTTTCTCTGGATGTTAAAGTTGTTAATGATGAAAATATTTAAATGTAATTAATAGGCATTTTAGGCTTTAGGCATTTTCGCACGAAAATTATTAGACTTCGCAACGGGCCGTGCAGCAGAAATCGTTATATTTTAATTTCGCCATAACTTCAAAACCAAACGTCCAATTTTAATCATTCAAAGACCAAATATTATCTACATAAGCTGTACTTAGTGACGAAATATTTTGATAAGAAATAATAGCATGAGTAAAATAAACGCGTTTAAATGTAGTCCAAAAAAATTCAAGATTTCTAAATAAAAAAATGGTTGTTGTTCCTCACTTGACATAGATAGGTGTCGCGGATTTTCGTAGATATTTAGGAGATCTACAATTAATTAGAACATTTTATGGTTTTATCTTTTATAGTTTAGGCAGCGTACGCAAAATAAGTAACTTTTCTGATTGATTTTTTACACCTTTTGTCCGAAAAACCCAAATATCTTACGGAACCCTATTTTTTTCCAAAATAAAATTTAGCCTATGTTACTCGTGGATAATGTAGCTTTCGAATTGTGAAAGAATTTTTTGAAATCGGTCCAGTACTTTTTGAGCATATTCATTACAAACAAACAAACAAAGTTTTCCTCTTTATAATATTAGTGTAGATTATTTACGCAATTGGTGAAACTTAACAAATGGACCAAAATTGCTAAATGTTGGAATTTTTCCTTGGGTTTTACACTAAACTCTTATATTGTTCTTCTACGTCTGCTAGAAGTGCCTTAACATTTCGATGATCGGTCAGTCAGTCAGTGAGTGACAAAATTACCAACTTTGTCTAGTAATAATTCAATTTATAAAATTAATATATATGTAGGTATATTGGCATCTCTGGTTTGTGGTCCTAACCCCTTAAGGGTGCCCCCAGGTGTGTGTCACTCAATTGTATGATTTTATAAATATATGTATGATTATAAATATACCTATAATAATTAATGTAAATATAAACTAATTATAAGTAGAGGAATTAATGACAAACGGACAGACGGAGTACATTGTCTGTAATGTCCTACAATAAAATCTATTAATTACAGTTCTTTTTTATTGTGATTTTGACAAGTACAAGTGTATGTAAATACCTAAGTGCTGAATAAATTAATTATTTCATTTCTTAAAGTACTGGTTCAAATTGAATGAAATTGTAATATACCGTATTTATACAAAACCTGCTTTGTTACTGAAAATTCAAGCTCATATCTTTATTCATAACGAAGTAGGGGGTCAAAAAATGGTCTGAGTTGCTTCAAGAAAACAACTTTTTTATTTTCTTACTCGACTTGGGGGGCCCAGTTCGCAACAGATAGACAAACAAATACTCAAACAGACGCGTCAAACGTCTCTTATTGTGTCTTGGATTTGTTCAAGCTAATAAATGTCAAAACGTTATATGAAGTGACTCAATCACTTCAACACTGCGTTTTTCTTACCCTTGTCTTACTTAAGCTTCAAGTGTTCCGCAGTTAGAAGTCATCAAATATTTTTCGCAACATGTGAATAATGTATAAACAACTTATAACGCTTTGAAATTTATTAGCTACAGATTAAGAAGAACTATCAGAGTGAGGAGAACCAATCTAACTCTCGAACAACTACAGCGATCTGTTTCCTTTCACAAGATGATCGGAGCCGTGAGACGTGTCGAATAACAACACGTGAGTTGTGTCGAACACACCACCCGCCAACTTTGTCACAACAACCGGCCGGTACAACGACATAACGGTTACACAACTAAATAAAGTTTGCTTGTTACCCAAAACGTCTGGACAGCGATGATATCTAGGATAAATCATAACTAGCCAGTTTCTGTTCAGTCTGCACTACAAGAAACCGGCTTAGTGCGAGTCGGACTCGCGCACGAAGTGTTTCGTACCATTATTTGTACAACAGTGTATGTACTGTCCATTATTTTAGATTTTGTAATAAGGAACCATTGCAAGCGTCTATCTGTCACGCTGGCAACATCATGAGTTTTGAAATCATTTATTTTTAAAACGAATAATAAACAAAAAATCTGTGACTAATTTAAGCGTCTACCTGATGAAGTAATTATTATAAAAATTAAACACTTTTGGTTTATATTAAATGTTTTAGTACCTATTAATTCGGCAAGATCCGAGTCGCAGACCGAGTCACGTCATATTTTTATATTTCTCTCATATTCATAACTAGTCGGGTGGACTTTTATTTTAAACATTTTGGGATAAACATATATCGATTGATCATAGACTTGAAAATCTCGTAGCCATCCAACCGGAAATCGAATATTATAGGTACCTCAGAAAGAAATGTCTTCTGTTGCAGTGTCCCTACCCTACCCCTACCCTACCCTACCCCTACCCTACCCCTACCATACCCCTACCCTACCCCTACCCTACCCTACCCTACCCTACCCTACCCTACCCCTACCCAAAAGTATCCTATGTCCTTCTCCCAGTTCTTAGCTACCTCCTTACCAATTTTCAGCCAAATCGGTTCAGCCGTTCTTGAGTTATAAATAGTGTAACTAACACGACTTTCTTTTGTTTTTAAAATGTATTCTGCTATTCGGGACGGAAACAAATCCAACAAATCAAAAACCATGGCAATCGGTCCAGCCGTTCTCGAGTTATAAGTGTTGTAACAAACACGACTTTCTTTTATATATATAGATTAAAAACTATTTTATAGGTAGTTAAATGGTCTTGACCATAAAATAATTTATTTGGATAAGGATTAATATAAACACATAAATAGCATGGTTTGAATTTGGTTAGCATTTTCATTAATGTTTAAAATGAAAAAAGTTGTTGTAGTGACATAACTACAATAGTTGGACATATGCTACCGCGGAGTTTTTTGTAGACATTATGATGTTCTTCAATATTGTTGTACATTATTTTGTTCTATCGCTAATAGTTTCGGCAGCGCATTCGACGAAAGACATTATAAGACTCATTTTTCTACACCTTCGGTTAGATTGTTCAAATTTTACCAAGGATCCCTAATTTTTTTCAAAATGAAATGTAGCCTATGTCAAATTGGAAAAATGTAGCATTCTATTGGTGAAAGAATTTTTTAAATCGGCCCAGTACTTTTTGAGCCTATTCATTACAAACATACAAAAATAGGTACAAATCTTTCCTCTTTATAATATTAGTGTAGATGTATTTTATTTGTGCAATAAAGAATAACAATACGGTCTGGTATTTGTTAACGTTTTTGTCAAAAAAATCGTATTTTTAGTGACATAATCACTATAGTTAGACGAATAGAACCATGAAGTTTTTTATTTATATTGATATGTCTTGAATATTGTAGAACATGTCTTTGTTCTATCATCTGGGGGCACGGCAGTGCCCCCCCAAGTCGAGTAAGAAAAAAAAAAAAAAAAAAAAAAATGTGCACGGCCGTACCTATCTTTTCTCGAAGCAACTCAGCCGATTTTCGACCCTCTATAACTTCGTTGTGGATGAAGATAGGAGCCTGAAATTTCAGAACCTAAGCAGGCTTAGTAAAACTACAGCATATTTCAAATTTCATTCAATTTGAACCAGTACTTTAAGAATTATAACTACTCAAAGTTCGGTAATTTCGGTAATTTTGTCACTCGCTCACACGTGATTGACCGATCATCAAAATGTTTAGGCACTTCTAGCAGACGCAGAAGCTTCAAATTTTGAGTACTAGTAGAGTTTAGTGTAAAACTCATGGGAAAATTCCAACATTTTGCAATTTCGGTCCAGTTGTTAAGTTTCATCAACTGCATTAATAACTTTGTTATTTCTTATAAATGTATAGGATTACAAAGTTACATTTGCAGTTAGTGAATCAGTGTAAATGAATATGTATGATTTAATGGAAGAATAGGTGTAGATAGGGACCTAGATGCGATTATGTTGAAAGGTGGTGGCTAAGTGGTTACGTTAGTTGCTCCTGAGACCTGGTTTTCTGCGTTCGATTCCCACCCGGGACAATTATTCGTCTAAAATTAAAACAGTTGTATTGAGTCAGGGGGTGCTTTGTTTTCGTTAATCTATCGAGCGGTGCGACCTTCGCGACACAGGGATTAATTTAACAAATAAAAAAAAAATCGAAGGAAAAAAAAAAAAAACTCAATGGAATGTAAAAGCAACTGTGCTATGAACGATAGTATACTAACAGGCCGCGGCCCCTTGAGAAGTAGGGACCCTGTGTACTCTGGCATCCCTGAAACTGGTTATTTGAACCCAGGAGAGCCCGCAACACCATTTGAGTCGCGGACGCTGCCATAGGGTATCCCAGATAGGCAACAGTTCCTGGGCCCCTCACCAATTGTGGTCAGGGGAGTAACCGGGGGCTTAAGTGATTTTCTCTCAAGGTATGATTTGCATTCCACTGCTATGGAGAGGGCGAGTCCCACATACCCCACCGCTCGTGCGGGAACGCCGCAGTGTCGGAGGAGATGCGTAAAATTCTTGCATTCCCCCCGGACAAACACTACGGCTTCCACGCTTCCCGTTCGTCACAGAAAGACGGTCACTTTCTTTCAAGTAATTAACAAGTCTTACTGCGATATCGCAGGTATACACACACACCACGTTTTATTTATCTGACACAAACTGTATTTGCATATTCATTTTATCAAATATTTTTTACACAGTTTGATGTTAACTAGGTAGCTTTAAATTTACTTATGTACATATTAGCTTGTGGCCGCGACTTTGTCTCTGTGGAAAAGTTACTTTGACCCGCGACATAGATAATAATTTCCCTAGTGCGGGAGCTGTCTCAAAAAAAGCCAAAATCGGACATGTGCCAAAGTTCCATTAAAAACAGTTTAGTAATTTCTTTATTTAAAAACCTTTGACAATGAGGCCGTGAGTGCCATACATAAGTTCATGTTAATCCTCTGTTAAGCTTGATGTTGTAGTTTTCGATTAGGTACATTGACAATATTTATAATGAATGAGAGATAACAATTTTAAATAAGGATTAATTTTAAATGACGTTTGACGAGTGCGACGAATATCAATAAACCATAAAAAAGTACACGACGCAGCTGCTCTTGTTACGTATGGTGAGTGTTGCCATGCCAGCTAGGTACGTGGGTATTCATATATTCGTAAGTTAAGTTATTTTGTAAATAAAGGCACCGAGTTACGAGTCTGGACGGTTTACATTTAATTTAAGTCTACTTTCGAACGATTAAAGCGCAGGAATCCTCCATTTGTGCATACAATAGACTAAAACCGGCCAAGTGCGAGTTGGACTCGCGCACTAAGGTTTCCGTACCATTTTCAAGTGCTCACCTATTGCCGTTATAGATATCGAGCAAAAAAGGCCGCAAAAAAGTTTGTTGTATTGGAGCCCCCCTTAATTATTTAATTTATGTTTAGTTTGTTAATATAGCAACAGAAATACATAATTTGTGAAAATGTCAACTGTTTAGCTATCGCGGTTCTTGAGATACAGCCTAAATCCGTTGTAGGTATTCAAAAAAATTATGTAAATTGTAAAGCAAAGGAAAAAAGGTACAACTATCTACAAAAAGAAATGAGATGCCATCAAAAACATACTTGTAAAAAAACCCAAGTCTCGTAACGCAGTTCTTTTACCGTTAAAAGTTGTGAGATCTATGTAATACCAAGTCGGTTAATTTATTCAGTCCCTACTTAAGGGACCTTCTGTCTTAAGCTATTACGTAACTATCTCACCTAACAGACTCTTAAAATGATCTTATCAAAATTCAAAACTTTTATGTTATGAATATTAGATTGACTTGGCCATCGCAATAAACACTTGTGAGACACATTCTAATAGTATCCGATGGCCAAGTTAATTTATTATTTAAAACTTAAAAGTTTCGAATTTTGCTAAGATCATTTTAAGAGTCTGTTAGGTGAGATAGTTTACGTAATAGCTTAAGACAGAAGGTCCCTTAAGAAGGGACTGAATAAATTAACCGACTTGGTATTACATAGATCTCACAACTTTTAACGGTAAAAGAACTGCGTTACGAGACTTGGGTTTTTTTACAAGTATGTTTTTGATGGCATTCATAGTTTCCGCAGCGTATGCGATAAAAGGCATTTTTTGGCATGGTTTACATTATATACATTTTAGGAATCCCTAATTGTTTCTATTAAAAAATATATAGTTCAGGGATAAAGTACTATACTATTGGTGAATAATCTCAAAGACGGTCCAAAGCGAGAGGTCGTGGGAGGAGATTGCCTCCTTCTGTAGGCAGGTTATGTCACAGAAGGAGGTCGCGGAGCGGGAGAGGTAAGAAGATCCCTCCGCACACCCGCTCCGCAGACTGCTTGTTAGCCGTCCGCCTACCGCCCTAGGCTCGGCCTCCGGGACTGGGGCACATGGGCCCCGCTTCCTACGAGGCCGACCCATGAGAAAAAGGGACGTCTTCATACTCCGAGCGTCCCTATAATTAGGGCGAATGGGATCCCACGGCGGATCGAAGGAGTTTCCGGGGAGTTTTAGTGGTGTAGGGTCTTCTCCTCGTGGTATGAATAGCATACCACGCTATGGAGAGGGCGAGTCCCACAAATCCCACCGTAAGCCCACGGAAACGCTGCTCCCACTGCCGCACTCCCGAACAAAAAACAAAAAAAAAGTATTCTATTGGTGAAAAAATCAATTAAATCCGTTCAGTTCAGGTTTTGAGTTTGTTCGAAACAAACACACAAAAATACAAAGTTTTCCTTCTTATAATAATAGGTCTTTACCTATGAAATTGCCGTTTTGTAAGTATGAAAAAATTGCAACGATTTTTTTTCATGTATTTTTTATTTGTATTAATCGAAGTTATCACCCATGCAATCAATGCATCTTTGCCAACGCAGTGGCAGTTTATTGATGCCCTTCTTAAAGAAATCAGCTGGACGGGAGGCAACAAATTCATCAAAGGCATTTTATACTGCCTCTCGGGTATTGAATTTTTTTCCCGCCAAGAAGTTATCCAAATTCTGGAAAAAGTAGTAGTCTGTAGGCGCAAGGTCTGGTGAGTAGGGCGGATGACGGAGAGCTTCCAACCCCAGTTCCTGCAACTTGGAGACCGACTGCCGTGCATGAGGTCGCGCGTTGTCGTGCAGGAGCAGCGGAGACGAGCGATTGACCAATGCTGGTTGGAGATGTGCCAGCTTCTCCATCATTGTGTTCAGTTCTTCACAGTACACATCTGCAGTAATGCTCACCCCGTTTGGTAAGAAGCTGTGATGAATCACACCGGCGCTAGACCACCAAACAGTGACCATCGCTTTTCTGGGGGTAAATTTTTCATTTAGGGTAGAGATGGGCGTTGAATCAACGAACTAGTTAAATCAACCGTTGATCTCCTGTCAACCTTTCAACGTTAACAGTTTATGAATCAACTAGTTGAATTCGTCA
Organism: Nycteola revayana; assembly: GCA_947037095.2. Lineage (NCBI taxonomy): Eukaryota > Metazoa > Arthropoda > Insecta > Lepidoptera > Nolidae > Nycteola > Nycteola revayana. The sequence continues at coordinate 95,307 of OX344857.2, read as the reverse complement.
ACGACATTAATGAATTTAACTCTAGACTTACGTTGAAAATAACATCATAGAACGTTAACAGTTTACAATCAACTAGTTGAATTCTTTAACGACATTAATGAATTTAACTGTATGCTCTAGACTTACGTTGAAAATAACACCATAGGTTGCGAGCGACGGTCGAATTTGAACTCTAAGTAACGTGAGCAGGAGTTTATTTTTGAAATAAATATATTTTTTTAAAGAAAACGATGACGATGTTGGTGGAATGATACGCGCTGCCTGCTCGCGCCGCCGCCCGAGAGAAACCGGTTCATACTATTCTGTTTTATCTATGTTTACAATACAAACGATTGTTTATGTTTAGTAGGTTCGCTCGCGGTTTATTTAATTTCTTATGCCAGTTTGTGACAAGTTGCTCGCAACTCGGAAGGTCCATTAATACTTTGAATCAAATTGTTTATAAAATATCAGATCTATTGGTGGTAGAAACTAATAATAATAATAATAATAATTGTTTATTGATCAAGAAGGTACAGATGGTGCAAAAACAGAACTTAAACTAGTAACAGCAAGAATAGTTTTACAAGGTTATGAACTATATAATATGATAGAACATACATTTATGATGTAAGCACATGGTACATCTGTTGACAATATGCGTTTCCCTGTCTCTTAAACTAGGGTATACCTGTATCTTAAGAGACAGTAGACGACCATAAGGCTATGTTCTTGTAGATGTTACATATTTAGTAAGTGAGGACACTGTCGATCTATCTATCCACAATTAAACAATTATGAGAAAATGATAATGAAGTGAAGAATAAAACTGATTAGTGAACTTATTGATATTTTTGCAAGTGTGTGTGTGTGTGTGTGTGTGTGTATGTATTTGTTTGTTTGTGTGTTCGTATGTGCGTATGAGCATGAGTGTGCAAGTGCTAGGTTAAGTAAGTTAAAAGTGATTCTGTGTGATCATAATCTTGTTGAAGTAGCCACTCTGTAAGTTTCCGTTTAATTTCCCATTTTGTGAGATCGAGTATATTTAGGTGTTTATGAATTTTTCTGTAAATAAGAGAGCTCAGAATAAGATATTGATGTTTGGCAAAGGCTGTTCTATGAGGAGTACTTGGAGGGATAAAGGTGCGTTTTTTTTGGTTAGAACGGGGAAGGGATGAATGTTTTTTAAGGACCGAGTAGAGCACAAAAAGCTGACGAACTGTGAGAACTTTACAGTCAGAATACAGTTGAGTTGTTGGGTATCTGTAGGGTTTTCTGGTCATGACTTTAAGTATAGCTCTCTGTGCTCTCTCTAATTTGAGAAGGAGTGTTTTACATGCCCCTCCCCACACCGTAATACAATATCCTAGTACCGATTGACACAGGCCAAAGTACACCATTTTTAAAGTGTCGAGATTGGCAGATTCTCTCAGGGACTTAAAAATATGTAAGAGACGGAGGGTTCTGGTGGTGAGCGCCTCAATTTGTTTATCCCATTTTAGTTCACTATCTATTTGTACACCTAGATATTTAACGCTCATTGTTCTGGTAAGTTTAGGACAATTACATGACATGCGCGGACTAGAAGGGACCTGACATGAGTGAGCAGTAATCGAGAACGTGTCAGAAGGTGAGATATTACGTCTTATAGCAAATGGAATGTAGGTGGATTTAAGTAGGTTGAGTGTAAGGAGATTCGAGTTTAGCCATGTCATTATGGTACTTAATGCAGACTCTGCTGAAGTTTTGACACTATCCCAAGTAGGTCCATGTACTATGATCGCCGTGTCGTCGGCGTAAGTAAAAATTTTACATTGTGGTAGCTCTAAATTGCATAGGTCATTTATGTAAATTTGGAATAAACTAGGCCCCAGAATGCTTCCCTGCGGGACACCGAAAGAGACAACTTCTTCGTCACTGAGGAAAGTATTGATTTTAACACGTTGAGTGCGGTCTTTCAAGTAGTCTTTAAAGATTTCTAAGGCAATTCCTCGCACACCAAGCGACTCTAGCTTAGAGATCAGTAGGGAAACAGAAACTGTGTCAAAAGCCTTGGACAGGTCCAGAAATATGCCTAGGCATTTAGTTTTGCTATCCAGGTTCTTCGCTACATGTTGCGTCAAGTCAAGTACTGCGTGTTCTGTTGATACAGTTTTCCGGAAGCCGTACTGATTCTCCGCGATTATATTGAACCTATCCAAGAAATCTTTGAGGCGGTTGTTAAGTATCCTTTCCAGAATTTTTGAAAGTACAGGTAACACCGATATAGGTCTATAATTGTTGACACAGTTTCTGTCTCCTCCCTTATAAATAGGATGCACTAATGCCTTTTTTAAGGCATCAGGAAAGACACCATTTTGCAAACAGCAGTTAAAAACATAAGTTATGTAGGGGACTAACACGTTTTTACAATTCTTTAATAGAAAGGGTGATATTCCATCCCAGCCAACAGCACTGTCATTATTTAATTGGAGTATAAGTGATTCTACTTCGGCTTCATCTACATCTAGCAGAGCCAATGAGTTGATAGTTGAGTTGGAGATGTTACAAGAGGACGAGCGCTGTTTCGTGAGCAAGAGGGGTTGTCCACCAGATTCGATATTTGCCGCCAGGTTTTTACCAACGTTAGCAAAGAAATGGCATATCTTGTTAACGGAAGAATAGGGATTATCGCACAAACTAAGAAGCTCTTCAGGTATAGTTCGAATTTTAGATGTGTTTGTAATATTCTTAATGGTTTTCCATAACTCTTTAGGATTGTTTCTTGTTCTCTCTAGTTCACTCTTTTCATAGGAAATTTTTAACTTACGAAGTAGGGAATTACAAAAGTTTCTATATCGAGTGTAAGTTAGCCTAAGTATTAGATTATCGGGTGCTTTTTTGGACTTATTATGTAGTTTGTCACGGTTTCTCATACATTTTAGAAGACCCGGGGTTATCCACGGTTTTATAGCTCGTTTACGTCTGGGGATTTTAATTTGTACTGAGTTATTAGATATTATCGATGTTATTATAGTGAGGAATTTATTCATGGATAGATTTGGATCCTTAGTTGCTAAAATATCAGAAAAGTCCGTGTTTTGTAGATTCTGCACAATAGCTTCATGATTTATACGGGTGGCAGTGTGTCGTAACTTTCGAACAAGTTTGGGATCTGCAATAGATAAAAGAGTGGGTCTATGATCGGTAATGTGGGAGTCCAGCACAAGTGTGGTAACAGGTAAGTTTGTTTTAAGGAATGTGTGATCAAGGCACTTGTCTAGCCGGGTAGGGAATAGATGGGTAGGGAGAAGTCCGTGAGAGGCATTAAGCAATAAATATTCCAGGCTTCGCTGGTTTCTGTTATCTTGACTTATATCGATATTAAAATCTCCAACAAGAGCGACATTTGTGAGGGAGAATATTTCACTGAATACGTGATTTAGGCTTACTAGAAATTTATCATAGTTTTCTTTCGAATTGTACGATGGCGAGCGATAGACTGCCACCACTGCCAGCTTATTATCTAATTGACATACTAGGCAATTGCCACACTCAAATTCCGGTTCCCACAGTGTACTATTTAAGCCCTCTTTTATATAAAAAACTACACCATCATTTTGATTAGAATTCGTTTTAGTACTGTATGATTGAAATCCATCAAGTTTAGGTAAATTATTTGTTTTGCTGAGCCAGCTTTCGGTCAATATTATCATGTCATGATTTACATTAGTTTGACTCAGTAATACCTGAAGGGAATCGAAGTTTTTATTTATACTACGTATATTTATGTGTAAAAGATTTATATTGTTTGTGTCAAAAAGGTTAACATATTTTTGGCAATTATCAGGGCTGCAGATAGCCGCCTCTCCTACGCAGAGTTGGTCGAGGTCACAGCTTATATTAATGATGTTAGCCATTGATTATGTTGTTGATTACACAGGAATATTGTTTGACATAAGGTGACTGAATGTGTATGAGAGAGTAATTGGCTATTGAGTAGTAATTACTTTGCTTTATAGTGTGTGTTGGAATTTTGTGTGTGTGTGTTGAGTAATGTGTGAGAATGTTGTGGTACAGAGTGTTGTTGGAGTGCATAAGTTTGTGATTAGATTTATTGTAACCTAAGAGGTAGTGTAACAAATAATTAATTTGTATACAAAAAGAGTAATTAGGAAAACTTTTTGTGCAATTAAGTACTAGTGAAGGGGCATGCATTACAGATAAATTATAAAAATACAAAAAAGATGTTGCGTAATTAAGTACGGTTAGTCACAGGTTATTGCTGTTGGGTACCTGGAGACATTTTTCGGAGCTTATTAATTGTTGTTTGTCACCTTCAGCCTTGCGTAAGAATATATTGCCATTTGAGGTCCAGCAGTATTGGTAAGAGTTTTGTTTAGCGAATTCTCGAGCCTGGTAGAATAGTTTCTTTGAACTGGCGGAAAGTTGTTCTTCGATATATACTGGTTTCCGTTCTCCTGGCATTCCAAGAAGTTTCGTGTTCAGCTTATTTTCTTTCCCTTTTCCTTTGTTGTAGAACGGACAGCTGACATAAGTGCTTGCTTCTTCTTTACTGTGGTGAATTCAGCTAATATGGGGCGCGGAGTGTTTGAGGCGGTTGGCTTTCCTGGTAGTCGGTATATGTCACGGAAATCAGATTTTTCTATGCTTAACCCAACAAGTTCGCCGATGTTGCATACTGTTTTGGTTAGACTATCTGTATTTTCCGAACTTTCCAACGGAATATTACGAAGTTCAATGCCCGACCCACGAGTCATTCGCTGAAGATCTGAAATCTTTTGTTCCAAACTTTGAATATAGTTATGTTGTTCCTGTCGTTCCTTTCTTAAGTCTTCTACTTCTTTCTTAATATCTTCAAATTTCTTGTTCATGAAGGTAATAGACTTGATCATTTCTTCATTTGATTTCCGAATTTCCGCGTTAGAGGACTGAATCTGGACATTTTGGGCCTTAATTTCACCAATATCGGAAGCTAATTTGGACATAATAGATGTCTGCTCCTCCAAAAATTTTGACATATTGCTATCTTGTTCCGTTTTCCAGGCGACTAGATCTTCATGTAAATTTAACGAGGTCAACCGTGTCCCGCTTTGAGGCGAGTTATTCTCACGTGGACGTTTGTTCCTGTTTACGTTTACATAATCACTTTGGAGAACGGCTGTGGCTATATCGGATTCTGATTTGGCTTGAGGGGTTTTTGGCGGGGTGCGCCTCAGCACAGACATCCTTCGTAGATTTAAAATGTAAGAATTAACTCACAGAGACGGTTAGCAAATCAAATACAAATAATAAATATTGTACTCAATACCGGGAGAACCGCGTAGCCGAAGAGTCGTAGCTGGGGCTCGTAGCAGATAACCCCGTCGTAGCACTTGTAGCACTCGTAACTCTCGGCGCTAGGATGACGTCAGCAGCCCGTAGCACCGGTAGCGTTGTTTCGTCACTGCTCGTCACTGTCTCGGTGGCGCGTTGCGCCGGTGCACGGATCCACGGTTGGTGGGTAGTGAGTTCGAATCCAGCAATCACCGAAATTTTTTCGGACTCAAATTTGGATGTTGTTTACAAAATCTTGATTTCTCGCTCTAGGACTGCCCAGTGGGAGGAGCCGCTGGTAATAAATTCTTGAGGAGAGACAAGGAATCGAAATTTCGTGCGATGACCAATCACAGAATTTAAATTTAAAATAGTGTATTGACAACCGACAAGCGTCCACACTGTACGAAGTTCCACGGCCGAATCCTCTCGTTGAATGATCATCGTAGCGTTGAATAAAAACCGTTTAATGAAAGAACGGCTTACGTTCCAAGTTGAAATTAGTTGCTCGTTAACTCGTTGACGAATTTAACTAGTTAATCAACTAGTTGACGAACGTTAATCAACGTTAACGTTACGTTAACGAAAAAACCGTCAACGACCCATCCCTAGTTTAGGGCATTGTTTAGGTGCTGAACCAGGATACAACCAACTTGAGCGCTTGCGGTTATCAAACAGAATCCATTTTTCATCGCCGGTAACAATGCGGTTCAAAATTCCTTCATTTGTGTGTCTGTTGAGCAGTGCAAGGCACGTCTCGACGCGTACTTCGCGCTGGCGATCATTGAGTTCGTGGGGCACCCATTTGTCAAGCTTTTTTACCTTGCCAATTTGACGCAACTGGACCAATATTGTTTTGACGCTATCGTTGAAAGCTGTTGCTAATTCAGCCGTAGATTGTGTATCATCAGGTTCCACAATCGCCTTTAATTCGTCATTGTCGACCAAAGTCTTCGGACGACCGCGAGGTTCATTTTTCAAGTCGAAATTTCTAGAACGGAAGTGAGCAAACCAATAACAGGTGGTGCGTTTGTTTGTAGTGTTAGCTCCGTAAACGTCGTTGATGTTGCGTGCCGGTTGTGCCGCGTTGCTGCCACGACGGTACTCATATTCCATAATTACTCGAATTTTTAACGTATCCATGGTGACGAAAAAGATTGAAATGCGATGAAAATGTAACACTAATCAATAAACAAATGACTACTTTTGGAAAAAAAACATGTTTTTAAAATAAAAATAATTTGAAATTAGAATTCTTAGCCAAACAAAAATGATTTTGATTTGAAATGGCCAGTACTGCAGAATGGCAATTTTATAGGTATAGACCTAATATTAGTATAAAAATAGTAGACCAATATTTTAGGAACAGTAATAAGATTATGCAAACATTAGATAAAGCAATTTAGATAAGCAATATTTTAAACAAATTACAGCTTAAAGAACAACATTGTTCAACTTGATTGCAGGATGAGACACGAGGAGTGAGACGCGGGATGACGTAGCACGCGCGGCGCATGGCGTCCCCCGCGCTGTCGCTGGCGCTGCTGGCGGCCATGGCGGCGGCCGCGGGCCCCGAGCGGGGCCCCGGCGCCGTCGACCTGCCGCCGCCCCTCGACCCCGGCGCGCTCGACCTCGCCGAGCTCGAGATGGCTGAGGTGACAACAGTTTTATTTTTGTTCCGGGGGAAATTATATTTGTGTTACGCTTACGATAAAACCCCCCGGGTACTCCTCCGTCCGCCGTTGGTGAAAGGCCCAGGAACTTTGCGCTCTCTGGGCGCCCTCCGGCGGCACCCTCGGCTCAATTAGCGCCACAGCATCTCCTGAAGTGACAACCGTTAACAGGGTTCATGTTGAAATTATACATAATAATCTCTCAATTACGCCCTTCTCAATGAGTAAAGAAATTTTTATTGATTATCCCATTTATTTTATACTAGCGACCCGCCTCGACTCCGCACGGGTACATTGCTTATCTGGGGGCACGGCAGTGCCCCCCCCAAGTCGAGTAAGAAAAAAAAAAAAAAAAAAAAAAAAAGGTGCACGGCCGTACCTATCTTTTCTCGAAGCAACTCAGCCGATTTTCGACCCTCTATAACTTCGTTGTGGATGGAGATAGGAGCCTGAAATTTCAGAACCTAAGCAGGCTTTGTAAAACTACAGCATATTTCAAATTTCATTCAATTTGAACCAGTACTTTAAGAATTATAACTACTCAAAGTTCGGTAATTTCGGTAATTTTGTCACTCGCTCACACGTGATTGACCGATCATCAAAATGTTTAGGCACTTCTAGCAGACGTAGAAGCTTCAAATTTTGAGTTCTAGTAGAGTTTAGTGTAAAACTCATGGGAAAATTCCAACATTTTGCAATTTCGGTCTAGTTGTTCAGTTTCATCAACTGCATTAATAACTTTGTTATTTCTTATAAATGTATAGGATTACAAAGTTACATTTGCAGTCAGTGAATCAGTGTAAATGAATATGTATGATTTAATGGAAGAATAGGTGTAGATAGGGACCTAGATGCGATTATGTTGAAAGGTGGTGGCTAAGTGGTTACGTTAGTTGCTCCAGAGACCTGGTTTTCTGCGTTCGATTCCCACCCGGGACAATTATTCGTCTGAAATTAAAACAGTTGTATTGAGTCAGGGGGTGCTTTGTTTTCGTTAATCTATCGAGCGGTGCGACCTTCGCGACACAGGGGTTAATTTAACAAATAAAAAAAAAATCGAAGGAAAAAAAAAAAAAACTCAATGAAATGTAAAAGCAACTGTGCTATGAACGATAGTATACTAACAGGCCGCGGCCCCTTGAGAAGTAGGGACCCCGTGTACTCTGGTATCCCTGAAACTGGTTATTTGGACCCAGGAGAGCCCGCAACACCATTTGAGTCGCGGACGCTGCCATAGGGTATCCCAGATAGGCAACAGTTCCTGGGCCCCTCACCAATTGTGGTCAGAGGAGTAACCGGGGGTTTAAGTGTTTTTCTCTCAAGGTATGATTTGCATTCCACTGCTATGGAGAGGGCGAGTCCCACATACCACACCGCTCGTGCGGGAACGCCGCAGTGTCGGAGGAGATGCGTAAAATTCTTGCATTCCCCCCGGACAAACACTACGGCTTCCACGCTTCCCGTTCGTCACAGAAAGACGGTCATTTTCTTTCAAGTAATTAACAAGTCTTACTGCGATATCGCAGGTATACACACACACCACGTTTTATTTATCTGACACAAACTGTATTTGCATATTCATTTTATCAAATATTTTTTACACAGTTTGATGTTAACTAGGTAGCTTTAAATTTACTTATGTACATATTAGCTTGTGGCCGCGACTTTGTCTCTGTGGAAAAGTTACTTTGACCCGCGACATAGATAATAATTTCCCTAGTGCGGGAGCTGTCTCAAAAAAAGCCAAAATCGAACATGTGCCAAAGTTCCATTAAAAACAGTTTAGTAATTTCTTTATTTTAAAACCTTTGACAGTGAGGCCTTGAGTGTTGTAGTTTTCGATTAGGTACATTGACAATATTTATAATGAATGAGAGATAACAATTTTAAATAAGGATTAATTTTAAATGACGTTTGACGAGTGCGACGAATATCAATAAACCATAAAAAAGTACACGACGCAGCTGCTCTTGTTACGTATGGTGAGTGTTGCCATGCCAGCTAGGTACGTGGGTATTCATATATTCGTAAGTTAAGTTATTTTGTAAATAAAGGCACCGAGTTACGAGTCTGGACGGTTTACATTTAATTTAAGTCTACTTTGGAACGATTAAAGCGCAGGAATCCTCCATTTGTGCATACAATAGACTAAAACCGGCCAAGTGCGAGTTGGACTCGCGCACTAAGGTTTCCGTACCATTTTCAAGTGCCTACCTATTGCCGTTATAGATATCGAGCAAAAAAGGCCGCAAAAAAGTTTGTTGTATTGGAGCCCCCCTTAATTATTTAATTTATGTTTAGTTTGTTAATATAGCAACAGAAATACATAATTTGTGAAAATGTCAACTGTTTAGCTATCGCGGTTCTTGAGATACAGCCTAAATCCGTTGTAGGTATTCAAAAAAATTATGTAAATTGTAAAGCAAAGGAAAAAAGGTACAACTATCTACAAAAAGAAATGAGATGCCATCAAAAACATACTTGTAAAAAAACCCAAGTCTCGTAACGCAGTTCTTTTACCGTTAAAAGTTGTGAGATCTATGTAATACCAAGTCGGTTAATTTATTCAGTCCCTACTTAAGGGACCTTCTGTCTTAAGCTATTACGTAACTATCTCACCTAACAGACTCTTAAAATGATCTTATCAAAATTCAAAACTTTTATGTTATGAATATTAGATTGACTTGGCCATCGCAATAAACACTTGTGAGACACATTCTAATAGTATCCGATGGCCAAGTTAATTTATTATTTAAAACTTAAAAGTTTTGAATTTTGATAAGATCATTTTAAGAGTCTGTTAGGTGAGATAGTTACGTAATAGCTTAAGACAGAAGGTCCCTTAAGTAGGGACTGAATAAATTAACCGACTTGGTATTACATAGATCTCACAACTTTTAACGGTAAAAGAACTGCGTTACGAGACTTGGGTTTTTTTACAAGTATGTTTTTGATGGCATGTATTATACATATAAACCTTCATTATCAAATCTGTTGCGTAGTTTTAAAGATTTAAGCATACATAGGGATATAGGGACAGAGAAAGCGACTTTGTTTTATAATATGTGGTGATTATGTCGGCAGATGAACGGAATGTTCAATGCCATGTTCACGAAGGCTTCACGGACGCGTCTGTCGCGGTCAACAGCTAGCTATGCTAGTGCAATTTAAAAAAAATATAATCCTTTCATGAGTCAGTCGGGCTAGGTATATCCATTCCGATGAAATTTTGTGTTTCAAAATTGAGATTAATAAATTTAGACCACCGGCAGAATTCGAACCTGCTTCTTAGGTTCAGCCCTTAATGCCTTAACCATTCGGCCCCGGTGGAACCCCTACCGGTCATCGAAATTGATTATCTCTTCTATTACACGTCTCTAAGGGGGACGTTTAGTGCCATCTATCGGTAATGATACCATTACTCGACAAATATCTCCAAAGTTGTATTTGGAATAAAATTTTTAAACTATGACATCGCCAGTATTTACATTAAAAATGTTTGAATACTTTACAGAAAAGTTTACCGCTTACTAAATCAATTCTTTTTATATACATATGTATAATGTTGTGTGTTGTAGGTGGCGGAGGTGCCGGCGTGGCGCGAGCTGTGGTACGGCTCGCTGGAGACGCTGCACCGCGAGCCCAGCATCAACAACACGCAGGAGGACGTGCTGGTGCAGCTCGGCGCCGTCGCCTTCCTGCACTGCCCCGTGCGGAACCTCGGCGAGCGCGGGGTCCGTCCTCACACGCACACACACACACACACACGCGCCTACCTCTTACTAACAACACCATCCTCGGAACATTTATACCATATGGCTCACCAATGAAACCGTTGTGTATGCAGGTGTCGTGGGTGCGGCGCCGCGACTGGCACATCATCAGCTCTGGCATGCTCATGTACACGAACGATGAACGTTTTCAGGTAACATGATATGAATAGTCATAGTCTAGTAAATCTACAAGGTAGACTATGACCGATCTTCATTGCGCAGAGAAATTAACCTCATTTTTTGGTATTGCAGGTGCTGCACAGCGAGGGCTCCGACGACTGGATCCTTCAGATCAAATACGTGCAGAAACGAGACAATGGCACCTACGAGTGTCAGGTACCGACTACTTTTTTACCTTTTCTTTATCAGCAAGCCAGGATCATTGAGGGATATTGCCATAATCACCACGCTTGGCAGGCGGATTGGTGATCGCAGTAAGATGAAGAGTATCCTTGAGCTTATGCCGCTGCCGCTGCCCATCCGTCAGGTGTTGTCCCTAAGTCGCCTCTTACAATGTTATTAATAATTAATAAATAATGAAAGTAAAAAATAAAATTGTAAGAAATATATTAAATTCAAAATTAAATAATTATATTGACATGTCTTAATACGAGACAAAACAAAAAAAAGTGAAATACCCTACCTACTACCACACTACTACTATGTTACATGGTTGACTCGCTGCATGTATTCCTACTCAAAGAGTTGCAATAAGTATTAGTACGTGTGTTCGGCGGCAGGTGTCGACGGGGTCGGGCACGCTGTCGCGGCTCGTGCACCTGCACATCGCCGTGCCCGAGGCCTTCATCCTCGGCGCCGACGAGCACCACGTCGACGCCGGCTCCACCATCAACTTAGTGTGCATCATCGAAAAGGTACGCACTTGCGTCACACCACGTGTCCACGCGCCCGAACTCATCAGATGAGGGAGCATAAATGTAACGAGAGTGCGTTTCGTCGTCAGAGCCCCGTGCCGCCGCAGTACGTGTTCTGGTACCACAACGCGCGCATGATCAACTACGACGCGGCGCGCGGCGTCACCGTGGTCACGGAGCCGGGGCCCAAGACGCAGTCGGCGCTCGCCATCCGCGCCGCGCGCGCGCAGCACTCGGGCAACTACACGTGCGCCGCCGCCAACACCGAGCCCGCGCACATCTACGTCTACGTCTCCGAGGGCAGTGAGTACCCCCACCCCGCCGTCCCCGCGCCGGTGTCGAGCCGGAGCCCCTCTGTAGCGTGCGCTTGTTGCAGGCGACAAGATGGCGGCGACGCTGAGCCGCAACGGCGCGGGCGCGAGGCGCGCGCGCCGCCCGCTGGCGCTGCTGGCCGCGCTGCTGCTGCTGGCGCCGACGCATTAGATAACTCAATCAATTAAATAATAACTTTGTACATATTATGAGCCTGTATTCGTTTACGACTCCAACTCTAGCGGATAATAAATTAAAGGCCATTTTTCAATGAGTCGGATTTTTGTCAGTTTCGTATATTGTCGCAATTTTGTATTAGATGCGTTGTCGGCGATAGCGTCGGTTTTCGCGTCGGCTACATCGGCGGGTGCGGGCGTAGCCGACCGAACCGTGGGAAAACCGCCTCATGGAAAAGTGGCCCACCGAATGAACATAATCGTCCCTGCACTTGTGGTGTTCTAGGAAGTGAACACGATACGGGTGCCGCGACCACTATGTCGTTCCAATAGAATGATATCGATTCTTTCATTGTCAACGGCGATGCGTCGTTGTTCTGAAAGCAAATTGTTGCTCACGACGCACAGTCGATAGTCGTCTATGATGTAAATATTTTAACATAGTATTTTAAGATACGACTATAGTGCGATTACCCGATAGATGTTTACCGATGAGAATGTGCAATATAGTAACATGTCCAGCGGTGAAACCTCTATTCGGTGAACGAATTTTAGTTAGTACCGGTTTAGCGTGCGTGTCGTGTTGTTGTAGCACGACACAGGTGACGCGCCCGCGGGAGCTCCGGAGAGTCCATGTGTACAATTGTACATACGTAACATAGTACTGTTCGCCCGACGACGGCGCTGCCATTACTATACTCTCAATTTACTTGTTTATATTATTATGATAACACAAAGCTCTGTACATGATCGTTTCCGGAGCTAGATTATACTGCTCATCAGTTAAAAATATCATGGATGTGTATCACAAAAGTAAATAAATTTATAATTACTTATATGTTTTAGTTGTTTTAATGAGATTCAATTAAACGTTACTACTGTCACGTTCCCGACTCCCGACAGACTTGGTAAATTAAATAAAAACGTTGGCAGCGCCCGTCGCTCTCATGGCAATAGCTCAGGAAAGGCCAAACTTTGTAAAATAACAATCCAGATTTGTTCTCATGATTTTCAAGGTAATAAAATCAAAATTTTGATCTAGACATTTTTATTTTCCCTGCAAATTTTTTTTACTTTATTCGTTACTTTTCTGAAATATAATGAAAATGACGTCAATTTTATTAAGTATTAAATTATGTAGTTCAAAAATGTTCTTCGGACTTTAGAAATTTTAAAAATAATTTATACTTGATAATCTTCGAAATACACGTTTCTCCAGCATAAAAGTAGAAGTACTCGTGGTCCTATGAGTGGTTCGAGCACGAGCACTGTCAATTTATTATCGGAGAGAGAAATATTTCGTATGGACTGAGGGCTTGTAAAGGATTTTTCTACAAGGAATTGATTTTGTAAACCAAAACAAATGAATGCCACCAAAAATATAACTTGTTAAAAACCCAAGTCTCGTAACACAGTTCTTTTACCGTAAAACGTTGTGAGATCTATGTAATACCAAGTCGGTTAATTTATTCAGTCCCTACTTAAGGGACCTTCTGTCTTAAGCTATTACGTAATTATCTCACCTTACAGAATCTTATTTTGACCTTATCAAAGTTCAAAACTTTTATGTTATGAATATTAGATTGACTTGGCCATCGCAATAAACACTTGTGAGATACATTCTTATTTTATCCGATGGACAAGTTAATCTATTATTTAAAACTTTAAAGTTTTGAACTTGGATAAGGCCATTATAAGATTCTGTAAGGTGAGATAATTACGTAATAGCTTAAGACAGAAGGTCCCTTAAGTAGAGATTGAATAAATTAACCGACTTGGTATTACATAGATCTCACAACGTTTTACGGTAAAAGAACTGTGTTACGAGACTTGGGTTTTTTTACAAGTATGTTTTTGATGGCATACACTTGACAGCAATAAAATCGCACATGTTGACTTTTTGTTGTTAAGGCAGTTGTTTTTCATTAATGTGAAGACATATTAAAATAAAACATACTATTTTTAAATGTTTACTTCCGTACCTTTCTAATGATATCAAATACAGTGTTAAAAAATACCCATAGAAGGTTTTAGGGCACAAAACCCAACATACGGGTACAAACAAAATAAAAAACAAGAGTTAAAAAAAAAAAAAAAAATTATAACGCGTACTAAAAGTTAAAAAATATTTTTTTTTTTTGATAAAATATTTTTATTTTTTATTTTTTACTTGTAATTCTTTAGCATATATCTCTATTCACAGGATTTTCAAGGTATTATAGGACGTATCAGCCCTTATAACGTCCACTGCTGAACATGGGCCTCCTCCCGAGGGAGGGTATTTTGCCATAGTAACCACGCTTGGTAGACTGGTTGGTGACCGCAGTATTATGTTGTGCCACACAAGAAAACGCTGCTGCCCGTTCCTTTGATAAACAAATATTTTAGATGATGTTATAATAATCGGGACCAACGGTTTACCGTGCTTCCCGAAGCACGGAGGGTAGTCCTTCAACCAACCAGCCCCGGAAAGAAATCTAAGAATTTACACAAAGATTTCCTGTCCGCTGTGAGGATCGAACCCACGACCTCTTAGATTTAAAGCGAGCCATATACCGCTACGCTACGGAGGTTGTCATTTTCTTAATATCTATTGGCAATCATCGTACTTAGTATAATCCTTGACCGAAAACGAAATTTCTGACATCATGTGGAAACCTTTCGTGCACGGGCTTTACTTACGCTAAGTCGACTACATTGTCTTCTAAATTCACGCAGCAAACTTTCACTTGATAACAGGCTTAGGATTTACACCACGTGTATACGACCGATTATGACGTACGCGAGGACCAATGGTAATGTTTCTGCTACTCATCAGACCCTCGTCATCATATGCAATGGAAAGTACTCATAAACACTAAACAAACAAGCCCAAACTCGACTATCTTAGCGCTTGCATTAAGGGCGTACCAGTGGTAACGTTCCTGCTCCTCATCAGACCCTCGTCATCATGTGCAATGGAAAGTACTTATAAACACAAAGTAAACGAGCCCAAACTCGATAATCTTGTTCAGTAGGTACAAGATTACCTATGGCCACCTTTCGACTCCATCATCAGATCAGCTCCATGGTACCATATTATTACATTGTCACGCGATATACATCTGCTTGCTTCATTACACCAACATTCTGTCAGGACGATGATATCTATATTAGTTTTTAATCTTGTATTTATGTATATGCCATCGAAAACATACTTGTAAAAAAACCCAAGTCTCGTATCACAGTTCTTTTCCGGTATTCCATTTCATCGTGCTATTCGCACGCGCCCGATGGGCGCGGGTGAATAGCATCAGGGTCAAAGCCCTATGGCCATGATGTGCAACGCTATCTGTAAATACAAATGCCATCAAAAACATGCGTTACGAGACTTGGGTTTTTTTACAAGTATGTTTTTGATGGCATCTCATTTCTTTTTGTAGATAGTTGTACTTTTTTCCTTTGCTTTACAATTTACATTATTTTTTAAAATACCAACAATGGATTTTACCACTCTGTCACTTGATGATGAGCTTTCCAATTTTTGTAGGTTGTGTTCCTCTTTTTCTTTACCGGTACTACTTCTTGAACTTCAGCTACAGTTTTTCTCAAAGCCCACTCCATTTCTCTATGGGTTTTTGTCGATATCTTTGATGCAACAATATTAAGCATGTCTAGACATTAAATGCTTGGGTTCCGTACCCAAATGGTAAAAACGGGACCCTATTACTAAGACTTAGCTGTCTGTCTGTCTATCACCAAGCTCTATCTCAAGAACCGCGATACCTAAACAGTTGAAAAATTCACAAATTATGTATTTCTGTTGCTATAATAACAAACTAAACATAAAATAAGTATTAAGGGGGGGCTCCCATACAACAACTATTTTTTGGCCTTTTTTGCTCGATATCTATAACGGCAACAGGTAGGCACTTGAAAATGGTACGGAACCCTTAGTACGCGAGTCCGACTCGCACTTGGCCGGTTTTAGTCTATTGTATTCACAAATGGATTATTCCTGCGTTTTAATAGTTCCAAAGTAGACTTAAATTTGATGTAAACCATCCAGACTAGTAACTCTGTGCCCTTATTTACAAAATAACTTAGCACTCGTCGCACTCGTCAAACGTCATTTAAAATTAATCCGTATGTAAAATTGTTATCTCTCATTGGTTATAAATATTGTCAATGTATCTAATCGAAAACTAAACACTCAAGGCCTCACTGTCAAAGGTTTTTAAATAAAGTAATTACTAAACTGTTTTTAATGGAACTTTGGCACATGTCCGATTTTGGCTTTTTTTTTTTTTTTTTTTTAAGGATATCAATTAGGGTGTAATCAATCAAATCACAAATCATTGAAATTGAAGGTTTATTTTAAAATCCGTCGGTGACCCAACCAAACCGGGTGAATCAAATTTTTTTTTTTTTTTTTTTTTTTAAGACAGCTCCCGCACTAGGGAACAAGCTAATATGTACATAAGTAAATTTAAAGCTACCTAGTTAACATCAAACTGTGTATAGAAATATTTGATAAAATGATTATATAAATATAGTTTGTGTCAGATTAATAAAACGTGGTTTGTGTGTATACCTTCGATATCACAGTAAGATTTGTTAGTTGCTTGGAAGAAAGTGACCGTCTTTCTGTGTTTCGAACGGGAAGCGTGAAAGCCGTGGTGTAAGTTTGTCCAGGGGAATGCAAGAATGTTACGCATCTCCTCCGCCACTGCGGTGTTCCGGCACGGGCAGTGGGGTATGTGGGACTCGCCCTCTTCATAGCAGTGGAATGCTAATCATGACATGAGAGTAAAACCCCTGTTTACTCCTCCGACCACAATTGGTGAGGGGCCCAGGTACTGTTGCCTATCTGGGATACCCTCTGGCAGAGTCCGCGACTCAATTGGTGTTGCGGGCTCTCCTGCGCCCAAATAACCAGTTTCAGGGACGCCCAGATTACACGGGGTCCCTACTTCTCAAGGGACCGCAGCCTCCTGCTGAGACATGGCTCAAGCGGGCAAGCCACCTCCATCAGACGCTGTTATGATTGTTAGTATCCTATCGTTCATAGCACAACTTATGTACTATCTTACTTTTACAATCCATTTTTTTTTTTTTCCGACGACTTTTTTTTTTTTTTTTTTTTTTTTTTTTTTTTTTATTACTTGTTAAATTAATGCCATCAAAAACATACTTGTAAAAAAACCCAAGTCTCGTAACGCAGTTCTTTTACCGTTAAAAGTTGTGAGATCTATGTAATACCAAGTCGGTTAATTTATTCAGTCCCTACTTAAGGGACCTTCTGTCTTAAGCTATTACGTAACTATCTCACCTAACAGACTCTTAAAATGATCTTATCAAAATTAAAAACTTTTAAGTTTTAAATAATAAATTAACTTGGCCATCGGATACTATTAGAATGTGTCTCACAAGTGTTTATTGCGATGGCCAAGTCAATCTAATATTCATAACATAAAAGTTTTTAATTTTGATAAGATCATTTTAAGAGTCTGTTAGGTGAGATAGTTACGTAATAGCTTAAGACAGAAGGTCCCTTAAGTAGGGACTGAATAAATTAACCGACTTGGTATTACATAGATCTCACAACTTTTAACGGTAAAAGAACTGCGTTACGAGACTTGGGTTTTTTTACAAGTATGTTTTTGATGGCATCTCATTTCTTTTTGTAGATAGTTGTACCTTTTTTCCTTTGCTTTACAATTTACATAATTTTTTTGAATACCTACAACGGATTTAGGCTGTATCTCAAGAACCGCGATAGCTAAACAGTTGACATTTTCACAAATTATGTATTTCTGTTGCTATATTAACAAACTAAACATAAATTAAATAATTAAGGGGTGCTCCAATACAACAAACTTTTTTGCGGCCTTTTTTGCTCGATATCTATAACGGCAATAGTTAGGCACTTGAAAATGGTACGGAAACCTTAGTGCGCGAGTCCAACTCGCACTTGGCCGGTTTTAGTCTATTGTATGCACAAATGGAGGATTCCTGCGCTTTAATCGTTCCAAAGTAGACTTAAATTAAATGTAAACCGTCCAGACTCGTAACTCGGTGCCTTTATTTACAAAATAACTTAACTTACGAATATATGAATACCCACGTACCTAGCTGGCATGGCAACACTCACCATACGTAACAAGAGCAGCTGCGTCGTGTACTTTTTTATGGTTTATTGATATTCGTCGCACTCGTCAAACGTCATTTAAAATTAATCCTTATTTAAAATTGTTATCTCTCATTCATTATAAATATTGTCAATGTACCTAATTGAAAACTACAACATCAAGCTTAACAGAGGATTAACATGAAGTTATGTATGGCACTCACGGCCTCACTGTCAAAGGTTTTTAAATAAAGAAATTACTAAACTGTTTTTAATGGAACTTTGGCACATGTCCGATTTTGGCTTTTTTTGAGACAGCTCCCGCACTAGGGAAATTATTATCTATGTCGCGGGTCAAACTAACTTTTCCACAGAGACAAAGTCGCGGCCACAAGCTAATATGTACATAAGTAAATTTAAAGCTTAGGTTTGCTTCCTAGTTAACATCAAACTGTGTAAAAAATATTTGATAAAATGAATACGCAAATACAGTTTGTGTCAGATAAATAAAACGTGGTGTGTGTGTATACCTGCGATATCGCAGTAAGACTTGTTAATTACTTGAAAGAAAGTGACCGTCTTTCTGTGACGAACGGGAAGCGTGGAAGCCGTAGTGTTTGTCCGGGGGGAATGCAAGAATTTTACGCATCTCTTCCGACACTGCGGCGTTCCCGCACGAGCGGTGGGGTATGTGGGACTCGCCCTCTCCATAGCAGTGGAATGCAAATCATACCTTGAGAGAAAAACACTTAAACCCCCGGTTACTCCTCTGACCACAATTGGTGAGGGGCCCAGGAACTGTTGCCTATCTGGGATACCCTATGGCAGCGTCCGCGACTCAAATGGTGTTGCGGGCTCTCCTGGGTCCAAATAACCAGTTTCAGGGATGCCAGAGTACACGGGGTCCCTACTTCTCAAGGGGCCGCGGCCTGTTTGTATACTATCGTTCATAGCACAGTTGCTTTTACATTCCATTGAGTTTTTTTTTTTTTTTCCTTCGATTTTTTTTTTATTTGTTAAATTAATCCCTGTGTCGCAAAGGTCGCACCGCTCGATAGATTAACGAAAACAAAGCACCCCCTGACTCAATACAACTGTTTTAATTTCAGACGAATAATTGTCCCGGGTGGGAATCGAACGCAGAAAACCAGGTCTCTGGAGCAACTAAAGTAACCACTTAGCCACCACCTTTCAACATAATCGCATCTAGGTCCCTATCTACACCTATTCTTCCATTAAATCATACATATTCATTTACACTGATTCACTGACTGCAAATGTAACTTTGTAATCCTATACATTTATAAGAAATAACAAAGTTATTAATGCAGTTGATGAAACTTAACAACTGGACCGAAATTGCAAAATGTTGGAATTTTCCCATGAGTTTTACACTAAACTCTACTAGTGCTCAAAATTTGAAGCTTCTACGTCTGCTAGAAGTGCCTAAACATTTTGATGATCGGTCAATCACGTGTGAGCGAGTGACAAAATTACCGAAATTACCGAACTTTGAGTAGTTATAATTCTTAAAGTACTGGTTCAAATTGAATGAAATTTTAAATATGCTGTAGTTTTACAAAGCCTGCTTAGGTTCTGAAATTTCAGGCTCCTATCTTCATCCACAACGAAGTTATAGAGGGTCGAAAATCGGCTGAGTTGCTTCGAGAAAAGATAGGTACGGCCGTGCACCTTTTTTTTTTTTTTTTTTTTTTTTCTTTCTTACTCGACTTGGGGGGGCACTGCCGTGCCCCCAGATCCCTGTGTCGCGAGGGTCTCACCGCTCAATAGATTCACGAAAACAAAGCACCCCCTGACTCAGTACAACTGTTTGAATTTCAGACGAATAATTGTCCCGGGTGGGAATCGAACGCAGAAAACCAGGTCTCTGAAACAACTAACCTAACCACTTAGACACCACCTTTCAACATAATTCCATCTAGGTCCCTATCTACACCTATTCCTCCATTAAATCAAACATATTCATGTACACTGATTCACTGACTGCAAATGTAACTTTGTAATCCTATACATGCAACTTTGCATTAATAACAAAGTTATTAATGCAGTTGATGAAACTGAACAACTGGACCGAAATTGCAAAATGTTGGAATTTTCCCATGAGTTTTACACTAAACTCTCCTAATACTCAAAATTTGAAGCTTCTACGTCTGCTAGAAGTGCCTAAACATTTTGATGATCGGTCAGTCAGCAGTGAGCGAGTGACAAAATTACCTTTTTTTTTTTTTTTTTTTTTTTTTTTTTTTAAGAGTCTGTTAGGTGAGATAATTACGTAACAGCTTAAGACAGAAGGTCCCTTAAGTAGGGACAGGGACTGAATAAATTAACCGACTTGGTATTACATAGATCTCACAACTTTTAACGGTAAAAGAACTGCGTTACGAGACTTGGGTTTTTTTTTTTTTTTTTTTTTTTTTTTTTTTTTTTTTTTTACAAGTATGTTTTTGATGGCATCTCATTTCTTTTTGTAGATAGTTGTACTTACCTTTTTTCCTTTGCTTTACAATTTACATAATTTTTTTGAATACCTACAACGGATTTAGGCTGTATCTCAAGAACCGCGATAGCTAAACAGTTGACATTTTCACAAATCTGGGGGCACGGCAGTGCCCCCCGCAAGTCGAGTAAGAAAAAAAAAAAAAAAAAAAAAAAAAAAAGGTGCACGGCCGTACCTATCTTTTCTCGAAGCAACTCAGCCGATTTTCGACCCTCTATAACTTCGTTGTGGATGAAGATAGGAGCCTGAAATTTCAGAACCTAAGCAGGCTTTGTAAAACTACAGCATATTTCAAATTTCATTCAATTTAGACCAGTACTTTAAGAATTATAACTACTCAAAGTTCGGTAATTTCGGTAATTTTGTCACTCGCTCACACGTGATTGACCGATCATCAAAATGTTTAGGCACTTCTAGCAGACGTAGAAGCTTCAAATTTTGAGTACTAGTAGAGTTTAGTGTAAAACTCATGGGAAAATTCCAACATTTTGCAATTTCGGTCCAGTTGTTCAGTTTCATCAACTGCATTAATAACTTTGTTATTTCTTATAAATGTATAGGATTACAAAGTTACATTTGCAGTCAGTGAATCAGTGTAAATGAATATGTATGATTTAATGGAAGAATAGGTGTAGATAGGGACCTAGATGCAATTATGTTGAAAGGTGGTGGCTAAGTGGTTACGTTAGTTGCTCCAGAGACCTGGTTCTCTGCGTTCGATTCCCACCCGGGACAATTATTCGTCTGAAATTAAAACAGTTGTATTGAGTCAGGGGGTGCTTTGTTTTCGTTAATCTATCGAGCGGTGCGACCTTCGCGACACAGGGGTTAATTTAACAAATAAAAAAAAAATCGAAGGAAAAAAAAAAAAAACTCAATGAAATGTAAAAGCCACTGTGCTATGAACGATAGTATATATGGGCGCTGCCTTGTTTTGACAACATTTAAATGAATCAATTTACTATAGAATAAATAAGAATGTTATAATTATATTGTTTTATCTAAATATAAGTATTACTTAAAAATAAAATGATTATGTTTTGATAAAATAACTGTTACTAATATTTAAAATGCCATGTATTTAAATACATATCTATTTGCGTTAAAAGCCTATTTAAAAATCGATTAATTATTTTATAAAGTGTAAAAGATAGTTTTAAGTTGAAATTAAGTATTTAAAATTAAAATTAGGATTAACAATGATAGTTGTTATTTTCATTTGATATTTGTCTACCCGACTTTTGGTACATTTGTCTTTAGTATAAAAAGGGAACTTGTATCAATGTAGGACACAGTTCTTCGGCAGTCGTCAAAGAGTAAATATCTATCTCTGAATAAAGTGATTTGTAAAAGTGTTATTCTGTTTTGGTGAATTACCCAACAATATGGACTCCGATAACTTATTTGGTGACGCAACGCCGACAGCAGCGGTGGGATCCAATTCTCCCATTCTGGGCTCTGCTCGCTCCATAAGAGCGGAACCAACCTTTACTATGCAAGAAGTGATGAGTTTGGTCTCCTCAATTACGAAACAAGCAGCATCAAGCGCCGTTACTGCAGCTTTGACAGCAAACTCCATACCAGTGACACGTGATCGAGGAAACTTTTACCTTCCACCTTTTGATCCAGATGTTCGGTCCCATGACATTAGGGATTGGTGCGGAAATGTGGATCACACAATCGAAGCTTTTAATGTCTCTCCACAAGAGGCTAGGATGAAGGCCATACTTCAGCTCAAAGGCAGGGCAAAAACCTGGGCTGACACATGGTCTCTTCAATCTACTACATGGCAAGAAATTAAAGACGACCTCATCCAGACCTTTGGAAAGGAGTTTCGGTATGCTGATGACGTATTGAAATGGCGCAGCTTTACTTCGGATCAAACCAGCAGCTATGCAGAATACGCCACAACTGGTTGGACTTTATTTAAACGAGTCAGACCGGAAGCAAGTGATGCAGAGATCATCGACGCGCTAATCACAGGTATTTATCCAGAACATATTAGATGTGAGTTACTTAGAAATACGCCTGATTCATTGCCTAAATTTGTGTCAGTTTTAAAAACTTATCGTAAACGCAAGTTTAACGGTGGTTTTGAAGCAAATAACATCCCATTTAAAAAGTCTAGATTTCCCGAAACCATAACTAAAAATAATAATTGTTTTAAATGTAATAAACCAGGTCATCACGCTCGTGAATGTAATGACAAATCAGCGACTGTTAGTACGGATGTGCCTTCTTCAGCTAATCCCCAAAAATCTGTGGAATGTCGGTACTGTCATAAAAAGGGTCACATTGAAAAGAACTGCTTTCGTAAGCAGAACGATGAACGATTAAAATTAACAAACAATCAGTCCATAAATACTAACGCCCCTATTAATCGTAGTGTGACTAATATTAAAATAGGTAGTAAAATTTTTAAAAGTTTATTTGATACTGGTGCAGATTGTTCGTTAATTAGAAATAGGATTTCTGGCTCAATTCCGGGTAAAAGGCAAATAGTAAATGTTGCGTTTTCTGGCATAGGTGGGTGTCCCGTTATATCAACACAAAGCATCACAACTGAGGTGGAGATTGATGGTATTTGTATCCAAATAGAATTTTATGTAGTTGGTGATTCTCAAACACAATTCGATGTTCTAATTGGTTATGATGTTTTAAAGACACCTGGTCTTAGCGTAACTTTTAGTAAACATGGCATATCGGTAACACGTGATTACTTTATTAATGAATGTTCTTTATTAAATTCCTCGGATAACTTAGATTTGGATAGTAGCCTCGAAGATCCAGTTCTGTTGGCCAAATTACGAAATATTGTTAAAAAGTACAGAGAATATTTTACTACTGGTAATCGCGTATCAGAAGTGTCAACCGGTGAATTAAAAATTAAACTTAAAAATCAAGAAAAGATAGTTCATCGTAGACCCTATCGTTTATCGCCAATTGAACGGGAAAAAGTAAAATCTATTATTAATGATCTAAAAACAAATAATATCATTCGCGACAGCTCATCCCCTTTTAGTAGTCCAATTTTATTGGTTAAGAAAAAAGATGGTTCTGACCGGTTATGCGTAGATTTTAGAGAGTTGAACGCTAATACAGTCAGAGATAATTATCCTTTACCACTAATTGCTGATCACCTTGATAGATTGGGAAAAACGCGTTATTTTACATGTCTAGATATGGCTGCCGGATTTCACGGTATTCCTATTGCTAAAGATTCAATAGAAAAAACTGCGTTTGTGACCCCAGATGGCCAATACGAGTATTTGCGCATGCCATTTGGTCTATGCAACGCACCGTCAGTTTACCAGCGGGCAATTAACAAGGCACTGGGTGACTATCGCGATAAAATTGCTCTAGTTTATGTTGATGACGTCATGATCATGTCCGAATCTTTAGAAGAGGGTTTTACTAATCTTGATTTAGTTTTGAAAAGGCTCACAGATGCTGGATTTTCGCTAAATATTTCAAAATGTTCTTTTCTTAAAACTAGTGTTGAATATTTGGGAAATGTAATAGAAAATGGCACTATTAGACCAAGTCCAAGAAAAATTGCTGCTTTATTGAAGTCCCAAATTCCCAAAAACATTAAAGAATTGAGGCAATTCAATGGTCTAGCCGGTTACTTTAGAAAATTCGTACCAAATTTTTCATTAATTATGGTCCCCTTATACGAACTTACCAAAACTAGCGTCCCATGGAATTGGACTGAAAGACAGGACAAAGCTAGGAAAATAATTATAGATTATCTGACGTCATCACCTTTAATAACAATTTATAACCCTGACTTGCAGTCGGAACTTCACACGGACGCTAGCGCACTGGGATATGGCGGAGTATTAATACAGAAACAGGATTCGAACGCTCATGTAGTTGGATATTTTAGTATGCGAACAACTAGCGTTGAAAGTAGATATCATTCATATGAGCTAGAAACACTTGCCGTTGTTAAGTCAATTAAGCATTTCCGTCATTTCCTTCACGGGCGACCGTTTAAAGTAGTAACTGACTGTAATTCTCTTAAAGCATCTAAACATAAAAAAGAGCTTACACCAAGAGTGTACCGTTGGTGGGCATTTCTTCAAAATTTTGAATTTGAAATAGAATACCGAAAAGGGGATAGACTTGCTCATGCCGATTTTTTTAGTCGTAACCCTATTGAAGCCATCGATTCTACTCTAAACAAAAATTGTATTTACAATATATTGCGTTTTTCTGTTAATTCTTCAGTTCTTGACCACAATTGGCTTTTAATTGAACAAAAACGTGATCCAGTCCTTAAAAATATTGTAGACCAAATAAGATCCGACAATATTCCTCAAACGGTCGCCGATACTTACGTTATTCTGCAAGATAAATTATTAAGACGTAAGGTTCAAATTGATAATAAAAATCGAAAGTTAATTATTGTCCCTCGAAACTATCGGTGGAATCTCATAAATCATTATCATGATTCATTGCAACATTTTAGCTGGGAAAAGGTTGTTTCAAAAATTAGAGAACAGTACTGGTTTCCGCATATGTCCAAATTAGTGCGTAAATTTGTTGAAAATTGCGTTAGCTGTAGAGTACGGAAAGGCACATCAGGAGCAAAACAAGTCACCCTACATCCAATAGATAAAATTGCCATACCATTTCACACCATCCACGCAGACATAACTGGTTGCATGAATGGCAAACGTAATCAATCCGAATATGCGTTTGTGTTTATTGACGGTTTTACAAAATATGTTCATTTAGTTTACACAAACGATCGAACTACACAAACGGCAATTAAAAGTTTTAGAGAAGTCATCACTATATTTGGTACTCCCTCTCGTCTCATTACAGATCAAGATAAAAGCATGACTTCCACAGAATTTAAATTCTTTTGTCGTGATTATGGTATTGAACATCATGTTGTAGCTAAGGGTGCTAGTAGGGCAAATGGTCAGGTAGAACGTATTATGAAGATCCTCAAAGACAATTTGTCCGTTGTCGAGCTTAATAAGCCGTGGCATTCAGCTATTCAAGATTTGCAATTAGCCATCAATTGCACAGTATCTAAAAGCACAGGTAAGAGCCCCATGGAATTATTATTCGGAAAAAAATGTTCACCACCGCTTATTAAACTTCTTTTAATAGACGATGAAGAGTCTATTAATGACCTTGCGGCAGTAAGATCTTGCTGTAAAAAAAGGATGGACGAGCGATCTTTTCATGATAAAGCCAGATTTGATAAAGGTAAAGCAAAAATAAATCCTTTTCAAGTTGGTGATTTTGTTTTAATGCGCCGTCATGAGCGACACACTACAAAACTTGGTTCTAAATTTGAAGGTCCAATGGAAGTTCTAGAGGTGTTACCTAATGACCGTTATAAAGTTAAGCATGTTAATCTTCGAGGATGTAGTGAAAAGATCGCTAGTCACGATTTTTTGAGACCGGCACCTTCTGCACAAGAAGATCCATTTCTTGATGATAATGGTGTTGATAATGATGTTGATGATGATAGTATTGCCGTATGGGCAAACGATGAATGATCATTTTAATCATCCTATTTTTTGTGACCTTTCCTTCTATCCTTCCTTATGCGCTGGCTGGCCACCATGCGTTTCCTTAAGTCCTGGTCTTGGAGGCTAGATCCCCTGGTGGGTGATGCCTGTGTGTTGGCTAGATCCCTTGGTGGGTAATGCCTGTGTGTTGGCTAGATCCTTTGGTGGGTGATGCCTGTGTGTTGGCTAGATCCTTTGATGGGTGATGCCTGTGTGTTAGTTAAGATTCTTTGAAGGGTGATGCTTTAAAATTGTATAATTTTATTAAGTTTCTTTACGTGATTGTAATATTGCGCAGAGAGCGCGCTGAATCAGAATGGCCGTATGGGCGCTGCCTTGTTTTGACAACATTTAAATGAATCAATTTACTATAGAATAAATAAGAATGTTATAATTATATTGTTTTATCTAAATATAAGTATTACTTAAAAATAAAATGATTATGTTTTGATAAAATAACTGTTACTAATATTTAAAATGCCATGTATTTAAATACATATCTATTTGCGTTAAAAGCCTATTTAAAAATCGATTAATTATTTTATAAAGTGTAAAAGATAGTTTTAAGTTGAAATTAAGTATTTAAAATTAAAATTAGGATTAACAATGATAGTTGTTATTTTCATTTGATATTTGTCTACCCGACTTTTGGTACATTTGTCTTTAGTATAAAAAGGGAACTTGTATCAATGTAGGACACAGTTCTTCGGCAGTCGTCAAAGAGTAAATATCTATCTCTGAATAAAGTGATTTGTAAAAGTGTTATTCTGTTTTGGTGAATTACCCAACAATATGGACTCCGATAACTTATTTGGTGACGCAACGCCGACATATACTAACAGGCCGCGGCCCCTTGAGAAGTAGGGACCCCGTGTACTCTGGTATCCCTGAAACTGGTTATTTGGACCCAGGAGAGCCCGCAACACCATTTGAGTCGCGGACGCTGCCATAGGGTATCCCAGATAGGCAACAGTTCCTGGGCCCCTCACCAATTGTGGTCAGAGGAGTAACCGGGGGTTTAAGTGTTTTTCTCTCAAGGTATGATTTGCATTCCACTGCTATGGAGAGGGCGAGTCCCACATACCACACCGCTCGTGCGGGAACGCCGCAGTGTCGGAGGAGATGCGTAAAATTCTTGCATTCCCCCCGGACAAACACTACGGCTTCCACGCTTCCCGTTCGTCACAGAAAGACGGTCATTTTCTTTCAAGTAATTAACAAGTCTTACTGCGATATCGCAGGTATACACACACACCACGTTTTATTTATCTGACACAAACTGTATTTGCATATTCATTTTATCAAATATTTTTTACACAGTTTGATGTTAACTAGGTAGCTTTAAATTTACTTATGTACATATTAGCTTGTGGCCGCGACTTTGTCTCTGTGGAAAAGTTACTTTGACCCGCGACATAGATAATAATTTCCCTAGTGCGGGAGCTGTCTCAAAAAAAGCCAAAATCGAACATGTGCCAAAGTTCCATTAAAAACAGTTTAGTAATTTCTTTATTTTAAAACCTTTGACAGTGAGGCCTTGAGTGTTGTAGTTTTCGATTAGGTACATTGACAATATTTATAATGAATGAGAGATAACAATTTTAAATAAGGATTAATTTTAAATGACGTTTGACGAGTGCGACGAATATCAATAAACCATAAAAAAGTACACGACGCAGCTGCTCTTGTTACGTATGGTGAGTGTTGCCATGCCAGCTAGGTACGTGGGTATTCATATATTCGTAAGTTAAGTTATTTTGTAAATAAAGGCACCGAGTTACGAGTCTGGACGGTTTACATTTAATTTAAGTCTACTTTGGAACGATTAAAGCGCAGGAATCCTCCATTTGTGCATACAATAGACTAAAACCGGCCAAGTGCGAGTTGGACTCGCGCACTAAGGTTTCCGTACCATTTTCAAGTGCCTACCTATTGCCGTTATAGATATCGAGCAAAAAAGGCCGCAAAAAAGTTTGTTGTATTGGAGCCCCCCTTAATTATTTAATTTATGTTTAGTTTGTTAATATAGCAACAGAAATACATAATTTGTGAAAATGTCAACTGTTTAGCTATCGCGGTTCTTGAGATACAGCCTAAATCCGTTGTAGGTATTCAAAAAAATTATGTAAATTGTAAAGCAAAGGAAAAAAGGTACAACTATCTACAAAAAGAAATGAGATGCCATCAAAAACATACTTGTAAAAAAATCCAAGTCTCGTAACGCAGTTCTTTTACCGTTAAAAGTTGTGAGATCTATGTAATACCAAGTCGGTTAATTTATTCAGTCCCTACTTAAGGGACCTTCTGTCTTAAGCTATTACGTAACTATCTCACCTAACAGACTCTTAAAATGATCTTATCAAAATTCAAAACTTTTATGTTATGAATATTAGATTGACTTGGCCATCGCAATAAACACTTGTGAGACACATTCTAATAGTATCCGATGGCCAAGTTAATTTATTATTTAAAACTTAAAAGTTTCGAATTTTGATAAGATCATTTTAAGAGTCTGTTAGGTGAGATAGTTACGTAATAGCTTAAGACAGAAGGTCCCTTAAGTAGGGACTGAATAAATTAACCGACTTGGTATTACATAGATCTCACAACTTTTAACGGTAAAAGAACTGCGTTACGAGACTTGGATTTTTTTACAAGTATGTTTTTGATGGCATTATGTATTTCTGTTGCTATATTAACAAACTAAACATAAATTAAATAATTAAGGGGGGCTCCAATACAACAAACTTTTTTGCGGCCTTTTTGCTCGATATCTATAACGGCAATAGGTAGGCACTTGAAAATGGTACGGAAACCTTAGTGCGCGAGTCCAACTCGCACTTGGCCGGTTTTAGTCTATTGTATGCACAAATGGAGGATTCCTGCGCTTTAATCGTTCCAAAGTAGACTTAAATTAAATGTAAACCGTCCAGACTCGTTTTTTTTTTTTTTTTTTTTTTTTTAATGGTTTATTGATATTCGTCGCACTCGTCAAACGTCATTTAAAATAAATCCTAATTTAAAATTGTTATCTCTCATTCATTATAAATATTGTCAATGTATCTAATCGAAAACTAAACAGGTTTATTTTAAAATCCGTCGGTGACCCAACCAAACCGGGTGAATCAAACGCTTGCGACTTATAAAACGGAACTAACGCCATCTATTGCCACAAGCGGTAAACTTACGTACTAAAACTGCAAACATTGTATTTAAATATAGAATTAGTCGTGAACATGCATGTATTCTAGAAATAGTAACCAGTGCTACCATCTATTATTCCGAAAATGAAGTAAGTAAACCGTAAACCGTAACCAATACTGCCATCTAGTGATACACAAGCAAGGCTACAAAGACCTAGCCCAAAGACGTTGCTATAGCCGATCAAATTCTGAAACTTTCGAACTCTCCGCTAGATGACTCTTTGATAAATAAGTTATAAGTCGCTATTGAGATTCTCATCTCAGTGCACTAGGTTAAGCGCAATATAATTCTTCCCGGGTTAGGTTAGGTTTTTTTTTTTTTTTTTTTTTTTTTTTTTTTTTTTTTTTTTTTCCTACTGTCTCCCCTGCCATGAGCAGGGACCTTTTTTTTATGTCTATGTTGGTTAGGTTAGGTTAGGTTAGGTTAGGTTAGGTTAGGTTAGGTTCAGGAGTGGCCTCTGCTACAGGTGCTCCTTACCGGGACACCGGGCGGCGTCCTGCACCGCTGAAAAGCCGAAGTGCGTCCTCTGCACTTCGGCTGGTAGACGGGCCGACCATAGCGTCGGCTCGAAATTGTGCAAGGCGCCGCCCAAGAAGGGGACGCCGTGGTCTGGGGCTCCTGTGAGGCAGGCGGCTCCAGCACAGTCGGTTGAGGAGATGGACACGGCCCATAATGGATAGGTCCGTGATCCATCTCCTTCAGAGCAACCTCAACCGCTGCGCCAGGGCTCAGGACCTCTTCCTGCAGTCCATGGCGGAGCGGTTGATCTACGTCGCTGTCGCTGCCGAGCCGTATATGGTCCCTGACAGACCCAATTTTGTCGGGGATCGGGACGGCTTGGTAGCCATCGTTTCGTCGTCGTCGGTCGGCGCCCCACCCTTTTCTAACATCGTCAGAGGGCGGGGGTTTGTGAAGGCCGCTTTGGGGTCACTCACCGTAGTCGGTGCCTATTTCTCACCGAATCGCGGGTTGGCCGAGTTTGAGGTGTTCCTCGGCGAGGTCGGTCGCCTGTTGAGGAGGTGTGGCACCGACGTGTTGTTGGTGGGTGACCTCAACGCTAAGTCGGTGGCCTGGGGCTGTCCTGCGTCGGATCCTCGAGGTCGCCTTCTGGAAGACTGGGTGGTGGAGCAGAGCCTGGTGGTCCTCAACCGTGGCTCCGTGGACACGTGCGTGAGGCAACAGGGCGGATCAATCGTGGACGTGTCTTTTGCGTCCCCCGCCCTTGCCCGCCGTGTCCAGGACTGGAGAGTCCTCGAGGATGTGGAGACTTTGTCCGATCACCGATATATCGGCTTCGGCATCTCCGCATCCTCTGCGGCTTTGACCGCCCGCCCTGTTCCAGCTCCCAGAAGGGAGGGTCCGCGTTGGGCGCTCGGTCGGCTCGACCGCGAGCTCCTGAGGGAGGCGGCTATACTGCAGGCGTGGGTCGCAAGTCCCTGTGACCCGTCCTCCGACGTGGATGCTGTTGCGGGTGAGCTCGGAGAGGCCATGGTTCGCGTCTGCGACTTTTCCATGCCCCGGGTTCGCCCGTGTCCACCGAGGCGGCGGGTGTATTGGTGGAGCGCCGCCATTGCGCAGTTGCGCACTGACTGCACTGCGGCGCGGCGCGTCTACACCCGCACTAACCGTCGGAGGCCGAGGGATGAGGCCCACGTTGCGGAGGCCTACGCCCTCTATCGGGAGTCCAAGCGCCAGTTGAGCGCGGCCATAGGCCAGGCCAAGGACGATGGCTGGGCGAGCACGCTGGAGGCCATAGACAGAGATCCGTGGGGGCGTCCTTACAAAGGGGTGCGCCGTAAACTGCGCCCCTGGGCGCCTCCAGTAACGGAGAGCCTCCAGCCCGAGCTCCTCCAGTCTGTTGTGGAGGAGCTGTTCCCCAGTCAAGAGGAGTTTTCGCCGCCTTCTATGGCCGGGCCGACTGGTGCCGGGCGAGCCGACGCCGACGACGACGACGACGAAGAAGAGACTCCGCCTGATGTAACACAGGCGGAGTTGGGGGCGGCTGTGGCCAGAATGGCCGTCAAGAACACCGCCCCCGGGCCGGACGGAGTGCCCGGACGTGCCTGGGCACTTGCAATCCAGGAACTGGAGCCCGTGGTGCTTGCCCTCTTCACGGCGTGCCTGCGGCAGGGTCGCTTTCCCGCGCCCTGGAAGTCTGGCCGTCTCGTCCTTCTTCCTAAGGACGGGCGGCCTGCGGAGTCTCCATCAGCCTATCGCCCAATCGTTTTGTTGAGCGAGGTGGGCAAGCTGATGGAGAGAGTGATCGCGTCCCGCCTCACCAAACATCTCAGTGAGGTCGGTCCCGACCTATATGCGGACCAGTACGGGTTCCGCCAGGGTCGGTCGACCGTGGACGCGATTGCTAGGGTGCGGGAGTTGTCGGAGGAGGCGACCAGCCGGGGTGAGGTGTTGTTGGCGGTGTCACTCGACATCAAAAACGCCTTCAACACCCTCCCGTGGGCGTGTATTATGGAGGGCCTTAGGCACCACGGGGTGCCCGGGTATCTCCGGGCATTGGTGGGACACTACCTTCAGAATAGGGAGGTAGTGTACCCGACGTCTGGCGGAGGGACGGGCTGCTGGGCCGTCTCTCGCGGTGTTCCACAGGGGTCGGTATTGGGGCCGCTCCTGTGGAACATCGGGTTCGATTGGGCGCTGCGGGCGCGCGGTCTTCGGGGTGTCAGCGTAATTGCATACGCTGACGACACCCTAGTGACCGCCCGCGGCGCCGACCATCGGCGGGCGACTATCCTGGCCACTGCTGGAGTGGCGCAGGTGGTCGCCCGAATTCGTTGTTTGGGCCTGCAGGTGGCACTCAATAAAACCGAGGCCTTTGCTTTCCATGGGCCTCGGCGAGCGCCGCCGGCAGGCTCCCACCTCGTGGTTGGGGGTGAGACCATCGCTGTCGGGGACAAAATGCGTTACCTCGGCATTGTCCTCGACAGCAGATGGAATTTTAGGGGCCACTTTTCACAGTTGGCCCCGAAGTTGGTGGCGACGGCAGGTGCTCTCGGAGGTCTGCTGCCAAATCTTGGCAAGCCCGGGAGCATCTGTCGACGATTGTATTCGGGCGTGATCCGCTCTATGGCGCTTTACGGCGCCCCCATTTGGGTCGACGCCCTGGATAGGCATAACGTGGCCCTGCTGCGACGTCCGCAGCGGGTCATGGCCATCAGGGCGTCCCGCGCCTACCGCACGGTCGCCTTCAATGCGGCCTGCCTCTTGGCGGGTTCCCCTCCGTGGGACCTGGAGGCGCAGGCGTTGGCCGCCGCGTACCGGCGGAGGTGTGAGGGGGCGCGTTCTGGCCGCGACCCCTTCCCGGAGGGCATTGCACGGTGGCGGAGTGAAGTCCGTCGCCAGACCCTCCGGAGTTGGCAAGAGCGGCTGGAAGCCGCGTCAGGGAGCGGATCGCGCGTCGTTGAGGCGATCCGGCCCCACCTTTTAAAGTGGGCCGGTCGCAAATGGGGCGAGATGTCCTACCACATTGCACAGGTGGTATCAGGCCATGGCTGTTTTGGTCACTACCTGTGCAATGTGGCACAGAGGGAGCCGGACACTCGGTGCCACCACTGCGGGGGCACCGATGATACGGCGCAACACACCGTAGAGATGTGTCCGGCGTTTACCGAGGAGCGCGCCGAGCTCATCGGAGTCGTGGGTGCCGACCTCTCACTACCGACCATCATCTCTAAGATGGTCGAGAGTGAGGGGTCTTGGGCGGCGGTTGCCTCCTTCTGTGGACGTGTCATGTCGCAGAAGGAGGCCGCGGAGCGGGTAAGGGAGGAAGATCCCAGTGCACACCCGCTCCGCAGGCGGCGTACTGGCCGCAGACGGCGGGCCGAGACCCGTCGCATGCCGCCTTAGGCTCGGCCTCGGGGAGTAGGGAACATGGGCCCTGCTCCCTCTAGAGGCCGACCCGTGCGGAGGAGGGACGCCTGAGTACTCCGGGCGTCCCGTCAATGGTTATACGGGCCACACACAATGTGGCCCCGGAGAGTCCGCAGCACCACTCAAGCTGCGGACGGCCGCCGTGGGGGTTTCACCGGAAATGTTAGCGCTTCTCAGCGATTCCCGGTGGCCCTCACACTCAAGGCGGAAGGAGGAGTACCCGGGGGGTTTTAGTGGCGGTAGGGTCCTCTCCTCGTGGTATGAGCAGCATACCACGCACTGGAGAGGGCGAGTCCCCACATATCCCACCGCCGTTGTTTTCACAACGGCGGTGGTCGAATGCGTAACTGCATTTCCCCCCGGTCAAAAAAAAAAAAAAAAAAAAAAAAAAAAAAAAAAAAAAAAAAAGGTTAGGTTAGGTTAGGTTCTAGTTCCTCGAGTGCAAAGGGCAGCAGGTGCTCTTCAGAGACTGCTGCCTAACCTTGGGGGACCGCGGGAGGAAATTCGCCGCCTCTACGGCAGCGTTGTGCGATCCATGGCCCTCTATGGGGCGCCCGTTTGGTCGGACCGGCTGACGGGCGCCTCCCGCTGCAGGTACCTCCTTAACAGCCTGCAGCGTGTGATGGCCATCAGGATCGTGCGAGGATATCGCACAATATCGTACGAGGCGGCGACACTTTTGGCACGTTTTCCGCCGTTTGATGTCCTGGCGGGCATGGACACGGAGGTCTACGACCGAATCCGTTTCCCTGCTCGCCAGGAGGACGGAGGCGTCCCGGACGCGCTAGGGGTGAGGAGGGACGCGCACAGGCGGGCGCTCAACATCTGGCGCGAGCGGCTGGAATCGCCGCGAAACTCGCGCCAGCGCGCCGTCGGTGCCGTCCTGCCTCATTTTGAGGCTTGGCTCCAGCTCAAGTGCGCTGGAGTCACGTACAGAGTGACTCAGATACTCACCGGACACGGGTGTTTCGGTGAGTACCTGAGTCGCATCGGTAGAGAGCCCACGGCGGCTTGCCACCATTGCGGTAGCGATAGGGACTCGGCGCAACATACGCTTGAGGAGTGCCCAGCATGGACCTCCGAGCGCCGAGTCCTGACCGACATAATCGGGAGAGACCTCTCGCCGTCGGCCGTGGTTTATGCCATGGTGACGGCGAGAGATAATTGGAGGGCAGTGGTCTCCTTCTGTGAAGCTGTAATGCTTCAGAAGGAGACCGCTGAACGCGCCAGGGAGCGCAATGACCCCGCACGCCGCAGAAGGGTGCGGGGTCGCGGTCGGCGGACCTGATTCCGCTGGCGAGAAAGTGCAGCGCCGAGCCTACGCCATAGTGTGTAGGCTCGGCGCTGACGCGCCAACTTTAGTTGGTGCGAGTATGCCTCGGGATTGCTGAGGACCAGAGTGGGGACTCTGGCCGCCCGCCTTCGGCAGCAATCCCGGGAAGAGGCAACCAGTTGTAGCCGCTGGTTGCCTACACAAGCGCAGTTGCGCTGGGGGAAGCCTATTGCTACCCCCGGGAGGGGCCCTTTGGGCGGATGTAGCTCAGCGTCTCTGGTTGTGAACTCAGTGTGACCCCAGAGACGCTGGCGCCAACATCAGAGGTAGGCTATCGTGGTGGGTTTTAGCGGGTTAGCCCTGCACCGTCCCGTCTTCCTTATACCCTTGGAAGGCGGGCAGTCGACCTTCTCGAGGTTAAGAGGTTTTCCCTCTTCCTCGAGAAGATAAAGATTTCCCACCACGAAAAAAAAAAAAAAAAAAAAAAGTTAGGTTAGGTTAGGTTAGGTTAGGTTAGGTTGGGGTGCGATGGCGCAGCGACCTCCCCGTGGTGCACCCTGGGCAACGACGGTCACCAATCTTCAATTGGTTACCGGCGGCTAGCAGCTGGCCAAGAGTAGCGGGCCTCGTCGTAGCAACGACTAGAGGTCTGCGGGCGGGGCGTCCCCTTGGGCGCTCCGCCAGTAGTTTATTTATTTAAATATAATACATATTAAATTAATTTATAGATTACAGCGGAGTCTTTGCTTGGCTCCGCTATTATAATATTTATTTATTTGTGTAGCTGTCACTGTTGCCCCTTCTGGGCTCCAGTGGCATTGTTGTTATTCAATAGGGCCCTCTTTGGGTCTCGTTGCCGAGGGACCTCCTTAGGCCTCTCGGGATTGTTAGTTTGTTTTCCGCCTTCTGCGGGAAACGATAGGGCTAGGGTGACTGGCTTAACCGCTGGTTGGGGAGTTTACTTCCAACTCGTAATCCTCAGTCATGTTTTGGGGACCGAGGGCCTTGGCTTAACCGCCTGGGTCGCGAGGATGCAAACCTCTTTAAAAATGTCGTAACCTAAGTTGTCGTACCGTGACGAGAGGTGGATGGCGGAGGCGTTACTCCGTCTTTAACGGTACCACCCCGGTCGAGCGTGGCGCTGGCCGGTTGTATTCGCCTTGCTATGGGAATGGGCGTCACCCTGTAGTCGACCTTTTATATCGGCCCTACTCGTGGGATTTGTTATGGATACCAATAATAAAAAATCATCGTCAGGAGGAGTTTTGAAGGAGAGGAGGGCGAGCGCTAGAGACGCAGTAAGGGGTTCGAGCCCCCCTGCGGATCGCGCGCACGCGTTAGCAGTAGTTAAGGACAGGAGGGCGAGCGTGGCAGCAGGGGGTTCGATTCCCGCTGCAGAGCGCACGCAGCCTTCTGTAGGGAAGGAGAGGAGGGCGAGCGTGAGGGACGCGGTTAGGGGTGTGAGCCCCGCTGTAGAGCTTGCGCAGTCGCCCGCTATTTCTAAGGAGGTAGTCGTCGTCCTGGATAGGATGGACGTAGATGTGAGGGGTAGCTCGCCAATAGGGCGAAAGCGTATCCGAGACCGCCCGAGTGTCAATCTGGTGGATTCGGACTCCGACGACGCGTCTGTAGCTGGGGACCCTGTCAAAGTACAGGCCAAGGCCCCCAAGCTGGGGACGCATCGGAGCCTGGAGTGCCTGAGCGACACTCAGGTATTCCCGGATACGGAAGCTAGTAGTGTGGAGGGTTCCGACCTGGAACAGGTCGGATCCCCCCATACTAAAACTAAGAGAGGCCGACCGCTCGGCAGTAAGAACAAGGAGGTCGTTGTTCTTACCCAAGAGCAGGTTAGGTCCAACGAAATGAAGGCACTCCGCGATAAGTTGCAGGAGGTGCAGAGCGGGCGCTCTTCTGCGGGAGGCGCCGACGCGGAGCTGGGTGCCGACGGGAGCCGGGAGCTTGCGGCCCACCTCGCCGAGACGGTGAGAAAGGTCGCCCGGGTCTCCGGCAACCTCAAAGGGACGATGCAGAAGCAGCTCTACGAGGCTGCGGATGCACTCCAACAGTTAGTAGCGTCTACCCTTAGGTTGAACGCTACCGACGAGATGCAGCGTCTCCGGGAGGAGAACGCCTCGCTGAGGGGTCAGCTGGCGGCTCTCCAGAAGACGCTGGATAAGATGGCGGAGTCGGTGGCCCGCATGGAGAAGGGCGCGGCGGGTGCTGCGGCTGTCCCCGGGTCGTCGACGTCTTCGAAGAAGGGCTCAAGTAAGAGCGTCCGCGGCGGAGATCAGCCGGACTCATTCGAACCTCATATGGAGAGAATGATGGATCGGTTGATGTCCGCCGTGGACAAACGTCTCGTGGAGTGGGAGAGGCAGAGGGACAGAGATGTCCCTTTTTCGCGTCCTCCCTTAGCCCACGAGACTAAGAAGAAGAAGGAGTCAGTTTCCCTACCTCTCTCCATCAGGTTAGCGAATCCGCCGGTTATATCGGCGCCGGGAGTGGCAGCTGCGCAAGCGGCGGTTGCGGTTGCGAAACCGTCCGCCGTCACATCTTACGCGGCCGCTGCGGCGGGCCCGCCGCCGGAGGGTAAGGGAAAGGGCAAAGGGAAGGGCAAGGGTAAGGCCTCGGCTTCGGCCTCGGCCTCGGCCTCTGTCCCGACCGTACAGCCCGTCCCTTCCACTTCGGCTGCGGTACCCGCGCCTGTAGCGGTATCCGCGCCTGCAGCGGTGCCCGCGCCTGTAGCGGGTGGGCCTAGGGTCGACGCGGACGGTTTCGTTCGCAAGGAGACCGCTGCGGAGAAGAAGGCCCGCAAGAAGACGGCAGCCGCGGCGGAAGCCGCCCGCAGGGCGGAGGCCGCCAAAAAGGTTGGTGCTACCAATAAGCGTAGTCGTAAGAACCGTCAGGGACGGCTCCGCGCCCCTCGCTCGTCGGTAGTCGTGGTGACACTCTCTCCGGAGGCGGAGAAAAGTGGCACCACATATAGCGATGTCATTCGCAAGGCCCATCAGGTCGATGCGGAGGCCCTGGGCATAACTCAGGGCGTTCGTTTCCGGGTGGGGTTAGCTGGGGGTAGGATTCTCGAGGTCCCCGGCGCTAATAGCGGCGCTAAGGCCGAGTCCCTTAAGGAAGCTCTGGTCAAACTTATTGACCCGTCCGTCGCTACCATCACTCGTCCCGAGAAGACGATCGGGGTTAGGGTCAGCAGTATTGACGACTGCATTTTGCCTGAGGAGCTAGCTGCTGCTCTAGCGAGGGTCGGGGAGTGTCCGGTCTCCGCCATTAGGGCGGGAGATATACGGCGGGACCATCGCGGTTCCGGTACTGCGATATGTGCAGTCCCGATCGCGGCGGCGAGGCGTCTACAGAAAGTAGAACGCGTTAGGGTAGGGTTGGTCTCGGTACGAGTAGATATACTCGACCCAAGACCACTTAGATGTTTCAGATGTCTGGTGCCGGGTCACGTGGGCTGTCGCTGCGACGACACCGACCGCAGCGGTCTGTGCTTCCGCTGCTCGGAGCCGGGCCACAAGGCGGCGTCCTGCGCCGTCTCCAAGCCGAGGTGCGACGTCTGCGCTTCGGCAGGTAGGGAAGCCGATCATAGTATCGGCTCCAAATTATGTAAGGCGCCGACCGTGCGCAAGGCACTTAGGCCCTCAGTTCCGACTACGGAACAGGGCACCGCTAGGCAGGTGATCGAGGAGGAGATGGATACGACCATCAATGGATAGGCCCATGTTCAGACTTCTCCAAGCGAACCTCAATCACTGCGCCAGGGCTCAGGACCTTCTCCTGCAGACCATGGCGCAGCGATTGAGTAACGTTGCGGTAGTCGCTGAGCCGTACATGATCCCCGACCGTCCGTGTTATGTCGGGGACTTGGACGGCTTGGTGACCTTAGTGTCGTCGCCTTCCGTTGGCACCCCGCCCTTTTTCAACGTGGAAAGAGGGCGAGGCTTTGTAAAGGCGGTGTTGGGGTCGCTCACCATCGTCGGTGTGTATTTCTCACCCAACAGAGGGCTGGCCGAGTTCGAGGCCTTCCTCGACGAGGTCGGTCGACTGCTAGTTGGACTGGGAGATCACGCCGACGTCATTCTCGTGGGCGACCTCAACGCCAAGTCCTCGGCGTGGGGATGTCCGGTGTCCGACCCCAAAGGTAGGACCCTTGAGGACTGGGTAGTGGAGCAGGGCTTGGTAGTTTTGAACCGTGGCTCGGTGAACACGTGCGTGAGACAACAGGGTGGCTCGATTGTGGACGTTTCATTTGCGTCCTCCACCCTGGCACGTCGTGTTCATCAGTGGGGAGTTTTAGAGGGCGTGGAGACGCTGTCGGACCATTTGTATGTTGGTATCGACATCTCCGCGTCCCCCGCGGTTCCGACCGCCAGTCCTGCTTCATTGCCTCGACGAGAGGGCCCTCGGTGGGCACTCGGACAGTTGGACCGGGAGTTGCTACTAGAGGCAGCCCTGGTTCAGGCGTGGTTCTCGCGGCCGTGTAACCCGACCTCGGACGTAGATGTGGCCGCGGAGGAACTCGGGGAGTCCATGGCTCGTGTCTGTGACACGGCCATGCCCCGTCTTCGTCCGTGTCCACCGCGGCGGCAGGTGTATTGGTGGAGCGGTGCGATCGAACACTTACGTGTTCGGTGCACCGCCCTCCGCCGAGTATACTCTCGCTGTCAGCGTCGGAGGCCGAGGGACGAGGTCCGCATACAGGAGGCCTACGCCCAGTATAGGGAGAGCCGGAGTGAGTTGGGCGTTGCCATAGGGCAAGCTAAAGAACTTGGCTGGGAGAGAACGCTGGAGGCGTTAGATCGCGATCCGTGGGGTCGCCCATACAAAGGGGTTCGCCGCAAGATGCGACCGCGGGCACCACCAGTTACGGAAAGCCTCCAGCCAGATGTTATAACAACGGTAGTGGGTGGGTTATTCCCCAGCCAAGAATCGGAGTTTGTCCCGCCTCCTATGGCGGCGCCCGATGATCACACCGATGTGCCAACGGAGGACACTGAGGTGCCGCCTGTTACACAGGCGGAGCTGGGGGCGGCCATTGCCAAGTTGTCAGGCAAGGTCACAGCCCCCGGTCCGGATGGGATACCAGGACGTGCCTGGGCCCTTTCGGTTGAGGCGTTTGAGCCCTTTGTGCTCGCCCTCTTCGATGCTTGCCTGCGGCAAGGTCGATTCCCTTCGGCCTGGAAGTCGGGTCGGTTGGTCCTCCTTAACAAGGAGGGCCGTCCGGCCGAATCGCCATCAGCTTATCGCCCGATCGTTCTGCTGAATGAATTGGGTAAGCTGATGGAGAGGGTCATCGCTGGCCGCCTCACTAAACATCTTAGTGAGGTAGGTCCCGACCTCTGCGAGGATCAATTTGGTTTTCGTAGGGGTCGTTCTACTTTAGATGCCATCACTCGGCTTCGAGACCTATCAAGGGACGCGACCGAGCAGGGGGGTGTGTTGATGGCGGTGTCGTTAGACATTAAAAACGCCTTCAACACCATCCCTTGGGTTTGTATCGAGGAAGGCCTCAGATACCACAGGGTGCCCGGATACCTCCGGGTACTCATCGGTCACTATCTCCGCGGTAGAGAGGTAGTGTACCCGATAGCAGGCGGCGGGACGGGGCGTTGGCCCGTCTCTAGAGGGGTTCCACAGGGGTCGGTATTAGGTCCCCTCCTGTGGAACATAGGCTTTGATTGGGCGCTTCGGGACACACGGCTCCCGGGTGTCACCGCCATTGCGTACGCGGATGACACTCTGGTGACCGCCCGAGGTCCAGATCATAGGCGAGCGAACATCTCGGCCACAGCCGGTGTGGCTCAGGTGGTCGCTCGCATTCGTAGGCTAGGACTGCAGGTGGCGCTTGACAAAACCGAGGCACTCGCTTTTCATAAGCGGGGGCCTCGGCAAGCGCCCCCTGCAGGTTCATGCTTAGTCGTCGGCGGCACCTCCATTATAGTCGGGGATACGATGCGTTACTTAGGTATCGTCCTCGATAGTAGGTGGAACTTCCGGGCCCACTTTAACCGGTTGGCCCCGAAGTTAGTAGCGGCGGCAGGAGCCCTCGGTGGTCTCCTGCCGAACCTGGGTAGGCCAGGGGGGAGTTGCCGGCGACTATACGCGGGCGTGATACGCTCGATGGCGCTGTACGGCGCCCCGATATGGGTGGACGCACTGGATAGGCGTAACGTGGCCCTGCTGCGCCGGCCGCAGCGGGTCATAGCCGCCAGGGCGGCTCGTACCTACCGCACGGTATCCTTCGATGCGGCTTGTCTTCTCTCCAGTTCTCCTCCGTGGGAACTCGAGGCGAGGGAGCTGGCCGAGGCATACCGTCGGAGGTGCGACGGAGTTTTAAACGGCCGTGATCCGTTTCCGGAGGGCATGGCGACGTGGCGTATTGAATCGCGGCGTCGTGTCCTCCGTGAATGGAAAGACCGGCTGATAACCGACCCGCCATTGAGCGGATTACGTACGGTAGATGCGATCCGGCCTCACTTGCTTGAGTGGGCCGGACGTAAAAGGGGCGAGATAACCTTCCGCATTGCGCAGGTCATG
Organism: Nycteola revayana; assembly: GCA_947037095.2. Lineage (NCBI taxonomy): Eukaryota > Metazoa > Arthropoda > Insecta > Lepidoptera > Nolidae > Nycteola > Nycteola revayana. The sequence goes on along the minus strand of OX344857.2, from coordinate 54,125 downwards.
ACGGGGCACGGATGCTTCGGTCATTACCTGTGCAAAGTGGCAAGGAGAGAGCCGGACACTCGTTGTCACCACTGTGATTGCGCCGATGATACGGCGCAACACACACTGGTCGAGTGTCCGGCTTGGGCGGCCGAGCGCGGTGCGCTCGTAGCACATGTAGGTAATGACCTCTCGCTTTCGACCATCATCAAGAGGATGCTCGAGAGCGAGGGAGCATGGGAGTCGATGGCTTCTTTCTGTGAGACTGTAGTTTCACAGAAGGAGGCCGCGGAGCGGGTGAGAGAAGATGATTCCAGCTCTCACCCGCTTCGTAGACGTCGCGTTGGCCGGAGGCGGAGGGCCGAAATCCGCCGCCTCCCGCCATAAGGGGTGACCCTGGGGAGCAGATAACATGAATCTGCTCCCTAGGGTCACATTCATGTAGTAGGTCGGGGATGCCACTGTGTTCTGGCAATCCCTGTAGGTGTAGGAAGGTATCCATCGCGGGTGCTTAACACTCGCGATCGAGCCATAGGGGGAGGAAACTCTAGTCCCTTCACCGGGGCGAGAGTTATAGTTGTACTCTGTCGGAGAGATAACCAAAGGCCTATACCGGTACTTGGGTCTCTCATCACCAACGACAGAAGGAGGAACACCCGGGGGCTTTTTTAGTGGGTACATACTCTCTGTGGTGCGACAGCGCACCACGTTCTATAGAGTATGAGCCCCACATGCCCCTCACTGGCGCAGGGATCACGTATATAGTGACCCCTGCGCCAGGGAGGAAGTGCGGTTGCGCATTTTTACCCCGGTAAACAAAAAAAAAAAAAAAAAAAAAAAAAAAAAAGGTTAGGTTAGGTTAGGTTAGGTTAGGTTAGGTTAGGTTAGGTTGCCTCCCGCCATAAGGGGTGACCCTGGGGAGCAGATAACATGAATCTGCTCCCTAGGGTCACATTCATGTAGTAGGTCGGGGATGCCACTGTGTTCTGGCAATCTCTGTAGGAGTAGGAAGGTATCCATCGCGGGTGCTTAACACTCGCGATCGAGCCATAGGGGGAGGAAACTCTAGTCCCTTCACCGGGGCGAGAGTTATAGTTGTACTCTGTCGGAGAGATAACCAAAGGCCTATACCGGTACTTGGGTCTCTCATCACCAACGACAGAAGGAGGAACACCCGGGGGCTTTTTTAGTGGGTACATACTCTCTGTGGTGCGACAGCGCACCACGTTCTATAGAGTATGAGCCCCACATGCCCCTCACTGGCGCAGGGATCACGTATATAGTGACCCCTGCGCCAGGGAGGAAGTGCGGTTGCGCATTTTTACCCCGGTAAACAAAAAAAAAAAAAAAAAAAAAAAAAGGTTAGGTTAGGTTAGGTTAGGTTAGGTTAGGTTAGGTTCCGCGGCGGCAGGTGTATTGGTGGAGCGGTGCGATCGAACACTTACGTGTTCGGTGCACCGCCCTCCGCCGAGTATACTCTCGCTGTCAGCGTCGGAGGCCGAGGGACGAGGTCCGCATACAGGAGGCCTACGCCCAGTATAGGGAGAGCCGGAGTGAGTTGGGCGTTGCCATAGGGCAAGCTAAAGAACTTGGCTGGGAGAGAACGCTGGAGGCGTTAGATCGCGATCCGTGGGGTCGCCCATACAAAGGGGTTCGCCGCAAGATGCGACCGTGGGCACCACCAGTTACGGAAAGCCTCCAGCCAGATGTTATAACAACGGTAGTGGGTGGGTTATTCCCCAGCCAAGAATCGGAGTTTGTCCCGCCTCCTATGGCGGCGCCCGATGATCACACCGATGTGCCAACGGAGGACACTGAGGTGCCGCCTGTTACACAGGCGGAGCTGGGGGCGGCCATTGCCAAGTTGTCAGGCAAGGTCACAGCCCCCGGTCCGGATGGGATACCAGGACGTGCCTGGGCCCTTTCGGTTGAGGCGTTTGAGCCTTTTGTGCTCGCCCTCTTCGATGCTTGCCTGCGGCAAGGTCGATTCCCTTCGGCCTGGAAGTCGGGTCGGTTGGTCCTCCTTAACAAGGAGGGCCGTCCGGCCGAATCGCCATCAGCTTATCGCCCGATCGTTCTGCTGAATGAATTGGGTAAGCTGATGGAGAGGGTCATCGCTGGCCGCCTCACTAAACATCTTAGTGAGGTAGGTCCCGACCTCTGCGAGGATCAATTTGGTTTTCGTAGGGGTCGTTCTACTTTAGATGCCATCACTCGGCTTCGAGACCTATCAAGGGACGCGACCGAGCAGGGGGGTGTGTTGATGGCGGTGTCGTTAGACATTAAAAACGCCTTCAACACCATCCCTTGGGTTTGTATCGAGGAAGGCCTCAGATACCACAGGGTGCCCGGATACCTCCGGGTACTCATCGGTCACTATCTCCGCGGTAGAGAGGTAGTGTACCCGATAGCAGGCGGCGGGACGGGGCGTTGGCCCGTCTCTAGAGGGGTTCCACAGGGGTCGGTATTAGGTCCCCTCCTGTGGAACATAGGCTTTGATTGGGCGCTTCGGGACACACGGCTCCCGGGTGTCACCGCCATTGCGTACGCGGATGACACTCTGGTGACCGCCCGAGGTCCAGATCATAGGCGAGCGAACATCTCGGCCACAGCCGGTGTGGCTCAGGTGGTCGCTCGCATTCGTAGGCTAGGACTGCAGGTGGCGCTTGACAAAACCGAGGCACTCGCTTTTCATAAGCGGGGGCCTCGGCAAGCGCCCCCTGCAGGTTCATGCTTAGTCGTCGGCGGCACCTCCATTGTAGTCGGGGATACGATGCGTTACTTAGGTATCGTCCTCGATAGTAGGTGGAACTTCCGGGCCCACTTTAATCGGTTGGCCCCGAAGTTAGTAGCGGCGGCAGGAGCCCTCGGTGGTCTCCTGCCGAACCTGGGTAGGCCAGGGGGGAGTTGCCGGCGACTATACGCGGGCGTGATACGCTCGATGGCGCTGTACGGCGCCCCGATATGGGTGGACGCACTGGATAGGCGTAACGTGGCCCTGCTGCGCCGACCGCAGCGGGTCATAGCCGCCAGGGCGGCTCGTACCTACCGCACGGTATCCTTCGATGCGGCTTGTCTTCTCTCTAGTTCTCCTCCGTGGGAACTCGAGGCGAGGGAGCTGGCCGAGGCATACCGTCGGAGGTGCGACGGAGTTTTAAACGGCCGTGATCCGTTTCCGGAGGGCATGGCGACGTGGCGTATTGAATCGCGGCGTCGTGTCCTCCGTGAATGGAAAGACCGGCTGATAACCGACCCGCCATTGAGCGGATTACGTACGGTAGATGCGATCCGGCCTCACTTGCTTGAGTGGGCCGGACGTAAAAGGGGCGAGGTAACCTTCCGCATTGCGCAGGTCATGACGGGGCACGGATGCTTTGGTCATTACCTGTGCAAAGTGGCAAGGAGAGAGCCGGACACTCGTTGTCACCACTGTGATTGCGCCGATGATACGGCGCAACACACACTGGTCGAGTGTCTGGCTTGGGCGGCCGAGCGCGGGGCGCTCGTCGCACATGTAGGTAATGACCTCTCGCTTTCGACCATCATCAAGAGGATGCTCGAGAGCGAGGGAGCATGGGAGTCGATGGCTTCTTTCTGTGAAACTGTAGTCTCGCAGAAGGAGGCCGCGGAGCGGGTGAGAGAACAAGATCCCAGCTCTCATCCACTTCGTAGACGTCGCGTTGGCCGGAGGCGGAGGGCCGAAATCCGCCGTCTCCCGCCATAAGGGGTGACCCTGGGGAGCAGATAACATGAATCTGCTCCCTAGGGTCACATTCATGTAGTAGGTCGGGGATGCCACTGTGTTCTGGCAATCCCTGTAGGAGTAGGAAGGTATCCATCGCGGGTGCTTAACACTCGCGATCGAGCCATAGGGGGAGGAAACTCTAGTCCCTTCACCGGGGCGAGAGTTATAGTTGTACTCTGTCGGAGAGATAACCAAAGGCCTATACCGGTACTTGGGTCTCTCATCACCAACGACAGAAGGAGGAACACCCGGGGGCTTTTTTAGTGGGTACATACTCTCTGTGGTGCGACAGCGCACCACGTTCTATAGAGTATGAGCCCCACATGCCCCTCACTGGCGCAGGGATCACGTATATAGTGACCCCTGCGCCAGGGAGGAAGTGCGGTTGCGCATTTTTACCCCGGTAAACAAAAAAAAAAAAAAAAAAAAAAAAGGTTAGGTTAGGTTAGGTTAGGTTAGGTTAGGTTGGGGTGCGATGGCGCAGCGACCTCCCCGTGGTGCACCCTGGGCAACGACGGTCACCAATCTTCAATTGGTTACCGGCGGCTAGCAGCTGGCCAAGAGTAGCGGGCCTCGTCGTAGCAACGACTAGAGGTCCGCGGGCGGGGCGTCCCCTTGGGCGCTCCGCTAGTAGTTTATTTATTTAAATATATATTAAATTAATTTATAGATTACAGCGGAGTCTTTGCTTGGCTCCGCTATTATAATATTTATTTATTTTGTGTAGCTGTCACTGTTGCCCCTTCTGGGCTCCAGCGGCATTGTTGTTATTCAGCGGGGCTCTCTTTGGGTCTCGCTGCCGAGGGACCTCCTTAGGCCTCTCGGGATTGTTAGTTTGTTTTCCGCCTTCTGCGGGAAACGATAGGGCTAGGGTGACTGGCTTAACCGCTGGTTGGGAAGCTTACTTCCAACTCGTAATCCTCAGTCATGTTTTGGGGACCGAGGGCCTTGGCTTAACCGCCTGGGTCGCGAGGATGCAAACCTCTTAAAAAATGTCGTAACCTAAGTTGTCGTACCGTGACGAGAGGTGGATGGCGGAGGCGTTACTCCGTCTTTAACGGTACCACCCCGGTCGAGCGTGGCGCTGGCCGGTTGTATTCGCCTTGCTATGGGAATGGGCGTCACCCTGTAGTCGACCTTTTATATCGGCCCTACTCGTGGGATTTATTATGGATAACACATATAAAAAATCATCGACAGACGGTATAGTGAAGGAGAGGAGGGCGAGCGCTAGAGACGCAGTAAGGGGTTCGAGCCCCCCTGCAGATCGTGCGAACGCGTTAGCGGTGGCTAAGGAAAGAAGGGCGAGCGTGGCAACAGGGGGTTCGATTCCCGCTGCAGAGCGCACGCAGCCTACTATAGGCAAGGAGAGGAGGGCGAGCGTGAGGGACGCGGTTAGGGGTGTGAGCCCCGCTGCAGAGCTTGCGCAGTCGCCCGTCATTTCTAAGGAGGTAGTCGTCATCCTGGATAGGATGGACGTCGATGCGAGGGGTAGCTCGCCAATAGGGCGGAAGCGTATCCGGGACCGCCCGAGTGTGAATCAGGTAGATTCGGACTCTGACTCGTCTGTAGCTGGGGACCCTGTCAAAGTACAGGCCAAGGCCCCCAAGCTGGGGATGCATCGGAGCCTGGAGTGCCTGAGCGACACTCGGGTGATCCTTGACACGGAGGAGAGTAGTGTGGAGGGTTCCGACCTAGAACGGGCCGGATCTCCCCATACTAAAACTAAGAGAGGCCGACCGCTCGGCAGTAAGAACAAGGAGGTCATTGTTCTTACCCAAGAGCAGGTTAGGTCAAACGAGATGAAGGCACTCCGCGATAAGTTGCAGGAGGTGCAGAGCGGGCGCTCTTCTGCGGGAGGCGCCGACGCGGAGCTGGGTGCCGACGGGAGCCGGGAGCTTGCGGCCCACCTCGCCGAGACGGTGAGAAAGGTCGCCAGGGTCTCCGGCAACCTCAAAGGGACGATGCAGAAGCAGCTCTACGAGGCTGCGGATGCTATGCAACAGTTAGTAGCTTCTACCCTCAGGATGAACGCTACCGACGAGATGCAGCGTCTCCGGGAGGAGAACGCCTCGCTGAGGGGTCAGCTGGCGGCTCTCCAGAAGACGCTGGACAGGATGGCGGAGTCGGTGGCCCGCATGGAGAAGGGCGCGGCGGGTGCTGCGGCTGTCTCCGGGTCGCCGGCGTCAACATCTAAGAAGGGCTCAAGTAAGAGCGTCCGCGGCGGAGATCAGCCGGACTCATTCGAACCTTATATGGAGAGAATGATGAATCGGTTGATGTCCGCCGTGGACAAACGTTTCGTGGAGTGGGAGAGGCAGAGGGACAGAGATGTCCCTTTCTCGCGCCCGCCCCTAGCCCACGAGACCAGGAAGAAGGAGTCGGTGGCTTTGTCCATTAGGTTAGCCAACCCGCCGGTGATATCGGCGCCGGGAGTGGCAGCTGCGCAGGCGGCGGTTGCGGTTGCGAAACCGTCCGCCGTCACATCTTACGCGGCCGCTGCGGCGGGCCCGCCGCCGGAGGGTAAGGGAAAGGGCAAAGGGAAGGGCAAGGGCAAGGCCTCGGCTTCGGCCTCGGTCTCGGCCTCTGTCCCGACCGTACAGCCCGTCCCTTCCACTTCGGCTGCGGTACCCGCGCCTGTAGCGGTATCCGCGCCTGCAGCGGTGCCCGCGCCTGTAGCGGGTGGGCCTAGGGTCGACGCGGACGGTTTCGTTCGCAAGGAGACCGCTGCGGAGAAGAAGGCCCGCAGGAAGACGGCAGCCGCGGCGGAAGCCGCCCGCAGGGCGGAGGCCGCCAAAAAGGTTGGTGCTACCAATAAGCGTAGTCGTAAGAACCGTCAGGGACGGCTCCGCGCCCCTCGCTCGTCGGTAGTCGTGGTGACACTCTCTCCGGAGGCGGAGAAAAGTGGCACCACATATAGCGATGTCATTCGCAAGGCCCATCAGGTCGATGCGGAGGCCCTGGGCATAACTCAGGGCGTTCGTTTCCGGGTGGGGTTAGCTGGGGGTAGGATTCTCGAGGTCCCCGGCGCTAATAGCGGCGCTAAGGCCGAGTCCCTTAAGGAAGCTCTGGTCAAGCTTATTGACCCGTCCGTCGCTACCATCACTCGTCCCGAGAAGACGATCGGGGTTAGGGTCAGCAGTATTGACGACTGCATTTTGCCTGAGGAGCTAGCTGCTGCTCTAGTGAGGGTCGGGGAGTGTCCGGTCTCCGCCATTAGGGCGGGAGATATACGGCGGGACCATCGCGGCTCCGGTACTGCGATATGTGCAGTCCCGATCGCGGCGGCGAGGCGTCTACAGAAAGTAGAACGCGTTAGGGTAGGGTTGGTCTCGGTACGAGTAGATATACTCGACCCGAGACCACTTAGATGTTTCAGGTGTCTGGTGCCGGGTCACGTGGGCTGTCGCTGCGACGACACCGACCGCAGCGGTCTGTGCTTCCGCTGCTCGGAGCCGGGCCACAAGGCGGCGTCCTGCGCCGTCTCCAAGCCGAAGTGCGACGTCTGTGCTTCGGCAGGTAGGGAAGCCGATCACAGTATCGGCTCCAAGTTATGTAAGGCGCCGACCGTGCGCAAGGCACTTAGGCCCTCAGTTCCGACTACGGAACAGGGCACCGCTAGGCAGGTGATCGAGGAGGAGATGGATACGACCATCAATGGATAGGCCCATGTTCAGACTTCTCCAAGCCAACCTCAATCACTGCGCCAGGGCTCAGGACCTTCTCCTGCAGACCATGGCGCAGCGATTGAGTAACGTTGCGGTAGTCGCTGAGCCGTACATGATCCCCGACCGTCCGTGTTATGTCGGGGACTTGGACGGCTTGGTGACCTTAGTGTCGTCGCCTTCCGTTGGCACCCCGCCCTTTTTCAACGTGGAAAGAGGGCGAGGCTTTGTAAAGGCGGTGTTGGGGTCGCTCACCATCGTCGGTGTGTATTTCTCACCCAACAGCGGGCTGGCCGAGTTCGAGGTCTTCCTCGACGAGGTCGGTCGACTGCTAGTTGGACTGGGGGATCACGCCGACGTTATTCTCGTGGGCGACCTCAACGCCAAGTCCTCGGCGTGGGGATGTCCGGTGTCCGACCCCAAAGGTAGGACCCTTGAGGACTGGGTAGTGGAGCAGGGCTTGGTAGTTTTAAACCGTGGCTCGGTGAACACGTGCGTGAGACAACAGGGTGGCTCGATTGTGGACGTATCATTTGCGTCCTCCACCCTGGCACGTCGTGTTCATCAGTGGGGAGTTTTAGAGGGCGTGGAGACGCTGTCGGACCATTTGTATGTTGGTATCGACATCTCCGCGTCCCCCGCGGTTTCGACCGCCCGTCCTGCTTCATTGCCTCGACGAGAGGGCCCTCGGTGGGCACTCGGACAGTTGGACCGGGAGTTGCTATTAGAGGCAGCCCTGGTTCAGGCATGGTTCTCGCGGCCGTGTAACCCGACCTCGGACGTAGATGTGGCCGCGGAGGAACTCGGGGAGTCCATGGCTCGTGTCTGTGACACGGCCATGCCCCGTCTTCGTCCGTGTCCACCGCGGCGGCAGGTGTATTGGTGGAGCGGTGCGATCGAACACTTACGTGTTCGGTGCACCGCCCTCCGCCGAGTATACTCTCGCTGTCAGCGTCGGAGGCCGAGGGACGAGGTCCGCATACAGGAGGCCTACGCCCAGTATAGGGAGAGCCGGAGTGAGTTGGGCGTTGCCATAGGGCAAGCTAAAGAACTTGGCTGGGAGAGAACGCTGGAGGCGTTAGATCGCGATCCGTGGGGTCGCCCATACAAAGGGGTTCGCCGCAAGATGCGACCGTGGGCACCACCAGTTACGGAAAGCCTCCAGCCAGGTGTTATAACAACGGTAGTGGGTGGGTTATTCCCCAGCCAAGAATCGGAGTTTGTCCCGCCTCCTATGGTGGCGCCCGATGATCACACCGATGTGCCAACGGAGGACACTGAGGTGCCGCCTGTTACACAGGCGGAGCTGGGGGCGGCCATTGCCAAGTTGTCAGGCAAGGTCACAGCCCCCGGTCCGGATGGGATACCGGGACGTGCCTGGGCCCTTTCGGTTGAGGCGTTTGAGCCCTTTGTGCTCGCCCTCTTCGATGCTTGCCTGCGGCAAGGTCGTTTCCCTTCGGCCTGGAAGTCGGGTCGGTTGGTCCTCCTTAACAAGGAGGGCCGCCCGGCCGAATCGCCATCAGCTTATCGCCCGATCGTTCTGCTGAATGAATTGGGTAAGCTGATGGAGAGGGTCATCGCTGGCCGCCTCACTAAACATCTTAGTGAGGTAGGTCCCGACCTCTGCGAGGATCAATTTGGTTTTCGTAGAGGTCGTTCTACTTTAGATGCCATCACTCGGCTTCGAGACCTTTCAAGGGACGCGACCGAGCAGGGGGGTGTGTTGATGGCGGTGTCGTTAGACATTAAAAACGCCTTCAACACCATCCCTTGGGTTTGTATCGAGGAAGGCCTCAGATACCACAGGGTGCCCGGGTACCTCCGGGTACTCATCGGTCACTATCTCCGCGGTAGAGAGGTAGTGTACCCGATAGCAGGCGGCGGGACGGGGCGTTGGCCCGTCTCTAGAGGGGTTCCACAGGGGTCGGTATTAGGTCCCCTCCTGTGGAACATAGGTTTTGATTGGGCGCTTCGGGACACCCGGCTCCCGGGTGTCACCGCCATTGCTTACGCGGATGACACTCTGGTGACCGCCCGAGGTCCCGATCATAGGCGAGCGAACATCTCGGCCACAGCCGGTGTGGCTCAGGTGGTCGCTCGCATTCGTAGGCTAGGACTGCAGGTGGCGCTTGACAAAACCGAGGCACTCGCCTTTCATAAGCGGGGGCCTCGGCAAGCGCCCCCTGCAGGTTCATGCTTAGTCGTCGGCGGCACCTCCATTATAGTCGGGGATACGATGCGTTACTTAGGTATCGTCCTCGATAGTAGGTGGAACTTCCGGGCCCACTTTAATCGGTTGGCCCCGAAGTTAGTAGCGGCGGCAGGAGCCCTCGGTGGTCTCCTGCCGAACCTGGGTAGGCCAGGGGGGAGTTGCCGGCGACTATACGCGGGCGTAATACGCTCGATGGCGCTGTACGGCGCCCCGATATGGGTGGACGCACTGGATAGGCGTAACGTGGCCCTGCTGCGCCGGCCGCAGCGGGTCATAGCCGCCAGGGCGGCTCGTACCTACCGCACGGTATCCTTCGATGCGGCTTGTCTTCTCTCTAGTTCTCCTCCGTGGGAACTCGAGGCGAGGGAGCTGGCCGAGGCATACCGTCGGAGGTGCGACGGAGTTTTAAACGGCCGTGATCCGTTTCCGGAGGGCATGGCGACGTGGCGTATTGAATCGCGGCGTCGTGTCCTCCGTGAATGGAAAGACCGGCTGATAACCGACCCGCCATTGAGCGGATTACGTACGGTAGATGCGATCCGGCCTCACTTGCTTGAGTGGGCCGGACGTAAAAGGGGCGAGGTAACCTTCCGCATTGCGCAGGTCATGACGGGGCACGGATGCTTCGGTCATTACCTGTGCAAAGTGGCAAGGAGAGAGCCGGACACTCGTTGTCACCACTGTGATTGCGCCGATGATACGGCGCAACACACACTGGTCGAGTGTCCGGCTTGGGCGGCCGAGCGCGGTGCGCTCATCGCACATGTAGGCAATGACCTCTCGCTTTCGACCATCATCAAGAGGATGCTCGAGAGCGAGGGAGCATGGGAGTCGATGGCTTCTTTCTGTGAGACTGTAGTTTCACAGAAGGAGGCCGCGGAGCGGGTGAGAGAAGATGATTCCAGCTCTCATCCGCTTCGTAGACGTCGCGTTGGCCGGAGGCGGAGGGCCGAAATCCGCCGTCTCCCGCCATAAGGGGTGACCCTGGGGAGCAGATAACATGAATCTGCTCCCTAGGGTCACATTCATGTAGTAGGTCGGGGATGCCACTGTGTTCTGGCAATCCCTGTAGGAGTAGGAAGGTATCCATCGCGGGTGCTTAACACTCGCGATCGAGCCATAGGGGGAGGAAACTCTAGTCCCTTCACCGGGGCGAGAGTTATAGTTGTACTCTGTCGGAGAGATAACCAAAGGCCTATACCGGTACTTGGGTCTCTCATCACCAACGACAGAAGGAGGAACACCCGGGGGCTTTTTTAGTGGGTACATACTCTCTGTGGTGCGACAGCGCACCACGTTCTATAGAGTATGAGCCCCACATGCCCCTCACTGGCGCAGGGATCACGTATATAGTGATCCCTGCGCTAGGGAGGAAGTGCGGTTGCGCATTTTTACCCCGGTAAACAAAAAAAAAAAAAAAAAAGGTTAGGTTAGGTTAGGTTAGGTTAGGTTAGGTTAGGTTAGGTTAGGTTAGGTTAGGTTAGGTTAGGTTAGGTTAGGTTAGGTTAGGTTAGGTTAGGTTAGGTTAGGTTAGGTTAGGTTAGGTTAGGTTAGGTTAGGTTTATCGCGCCGCAACCAAGACATTCCAGATGTCAATTAGGGAAGCCAAAGCGCGGGCATGGGAAGACCTCATCGAGGGACTCAACAGGGACCCATGGGGTCGACCATATAAGATGGTCCTGGGCAAGCTCCGCCCATGGGTCCCTCCTGCGACTGAGACCCTAGACCCGGGGTTTATTGGGAGAGTGGTAGATACACTCTTCCCAAGGGACGATTTCCCGAGCCCTCAGCTGCGCCCGGATGATGTCGAATGGACAAATGATCTGGGTGTAACTGAGGGAGAGCTGGACCAGGCCGTTAGAAGGCTTTCGGCCCGTAACACTGCCCCGGGCCCGGACGGCATTCCGGGCAGAGCATGGGTGTTGGCCCTAACAGTTCTGGGTGGACGATTTCGCCAACTAATGAGCGACTGCCTTCGCTCAGGCGTGTTCCCGGCGGACTGGAAGAGGGCTAGATTGGTCCTCATCCCGAAGGTTGGAAGGCCGGCGGACTTACCGTCCTCGTTCCGGCCTATTTGCTTACTAGATGAGGCGGGCAAACTCTTTGAGAGAGTCTTAGCGGCCCGCCTCAGTGAGCACCTGTCGCGCGTTGGCCCCGATCTATCCGACTGCCAGTTTGGCTTCCGTCAGGGTAGGTCCACCGTTGACGCAATCCGGCGCGTCCGGACACTGGCGGAAGCCACAGTTGAGGGGGGGGGAGTGGCGCTGGCAATCAGCTTGGACATTGTCAACGCCTTTAACTCCCTCCCCTGGCAAGCAATACGGGAGGCACTATACCATCACAATGTGCCCCCGTATTTGCGGAGGATTGTCGGGGCGTACCTGCGCGACAGGTCGATCCTGTACACGGACCGGAGCGGGGAAGTCAAAGTTAGGGAAGTCGTCTGTGGGGTTCCACAGGGGTCGGTGCTGGGACCCATGCTGTGGAACCTCGCATACGACACGGTGTTGAGGACCAATCTTCCCCCAGGCATACAGCTCAGCTGTTATGCGGACGACACCCTGGTGTTGGCTAGCGGGGACGACTTTCGGTCGACCGCCAGGCTTGCGGAACTCGGGGTGACGCGGGTCATCCGGAGTATTGAGGGATTGGGTTTAAGGGTGGCTCCCCAGAAGACGGAGGCCCTGTGGTTCCACGGGCTCCGTCGTGGGGAGGAGCCGCCCATAACATCCATAAGGGTTGGAAACGCTGTCGTCAGTATCGGGCCGACGATTAAATATCTCGGCCTGATACTGGACAGCAAATGGCAGTTTGAGGCGCACTTCGAGCGCCTAGTCCCTCGAGTGCAAAGGGCAGCAGGTGCTCTTCAGAGACTGCTGCCTAATCTTGGGGGACCGCGGGAGGAGATTCGCCGCCTCTACGGCAGCGTTGTGCGATCCATGGCCCTCTATGGGGCGCCCGTTTGGTCGGACCGGCTGACGGGCGCCTCCCGCTGCAGGTACCTCCTTAACAGCCTGCAGCGTGTGATGGCCATCAGGATCGTGCGAGGATATCGCACAATTTCGTACGAGGCGGCGACTCTCTTGGCGCGGTTCCCGCCATTTGATATACTGGCGGGCATGGACACGGAGGTCTACGACCGAACCCGTTTCCCTGCCCGCCAGGAGGACGGAGGCGTCCTGGACACGCTGGGGGTGAGGGGGGACGCGCGCGGGCGGGCGCTCAGCATTTGGCGCGAGCGGCTGGAATTGCCGCGAAACTCGCGCCAGCGCGCCGTCGGCGCCGTCCTACCTCACTTTGAGGTTTGGCTCCAGCTAAAATGCGCTGGAGTCACATACAGAGTGACTCAGGTACTCACCGGACACGGGTGTTTCGGTGAGTACCTGAGTCGCATCGGAAGAGAGCCCACGGCGGCTTGCCACCATTGTGGTAGTGATAGGGACTCGGCGCAACATACGCTTGAGGAGTGTCCAGCATGGACCTCTGAGCGCCGAGTCCTGACTAACATTATTGGGAGAGACCTCTCGCCGTCGGCCGTGGTTTATGCCATGGTTACGGCGAGAGATAGTTGGAGGGCAGTGGTCTCCTTCTGTGAAGCCGTGATGCTTCAGAAGGAGACCGCTGAACGCGCCAGGGAGCGCAATGACCCCGCACGCCGCAGAAGGGTGCGGGGTCGCGGCCGGCGGACCTGATTCCGCTGGCGAGAAAGGGCAGCGCCGAGCCTACGCCATACGGGTGTAGGCTCGGCGCTGATGCGCCAACCTTAGTTGGTGCGAGAATGCCTCGGGATTGTTGAGGACCAGAGTGGGGACTCTGGCCGCCCGCTTACGGCAGCAATCCCGGGAAGAGGCAACCAGTCGTAGCCGCTGGTTGCCTACACAAGCGCAGTTGCGCTGGGGGGGAAGCTTATTGCTCCCCCCCCGGGAGGGGCCCTTTGGGCGGATGTAGCTCAGCGTCTCTGGTTGTGAACTCAGTGTGATCCCAGAGACGCTGGCGCCAACATCAGAGGTAGGCTACCGTGGTGGGTTTTAGCGGGTTAGCCCTGCACCGTCCCGTCTTCCTTATACCCTTGGAAGGCGGGCAGTCGACCTTCTCGAGGTTAAGAGGTTGTCCCTCTTCCTCGAGAAGATAAAGATTTCCCACCACGTCAAAAAAAAAAAAAAAAAAAAAAAAAAAGGTTAGGTTAGGTTAGGTTAGGTTAGGTTAGGTTACACGCTCGAGGAGTGCCCAGCATGGGCCTCCGAGCGCCGAGTCCTGGTCAACACGATCGGGCCTGACCTCTCGCCGCCGGCTCTTATCACGGCCATGTTGGCGGCGAGAGATTCCTGGAGAGCGGTGGTCTCCTTCTGTGAAGCGGTCATGCTCCAGAAGGAGACAGCGGAACGCGAGAGGGAGCGTTCCAACCCCGCACGTAGAAGAGTGCGGGGTCGGGGCCGGCGACCATAATGTCGCTGGCGAGAAAGTGTGGCGCCGAATCTAATTCTTGGGTTCGGCGCCACAGCGCTATAAAAAGATAGCGCGAGAACGCCTCGCGGCGTAATAATACGCTGCCCTTGGGGTCGCGGCGGTCAGAGTGGGGACTCTGGCCGTCATTTCCAAGCGATCCCGGGAAGAGGTAACCAGTCGTAGCCGCTGGTTACCTACATATGCGCAAAGGCGCAGGGGAGGGGCCCAATTATTGCCCCTCCCGAGAGGAGTCTCAAATCGAGACTAGACGTATGGCGGTGGTCCTGGTTGTCGATCATTTCGAGTCCCCAGGGCCACCGGCAGATGCGTCCGAGGCTGGCTACCGTGGTGGTTTTAGTGGGTACCGGATGCCCCGGCTCGCTCGCTACATAGAGCCGGGTGCAAGTGAAGGAGTCCCACACTCCCCCACCGTCTTTCCCCAAGACGGTGGGAAGTCTATCAAAGATTTCCACCACGTAAAAAAAAAAAAAAAAAAAAAAAAAAGGTTAGGTTAGGTTAGGTTAGGTTAGGTTAGGTTAGGTTAGGTTAGGTTAGGTTAGGTTAGGTTAGGTTAGGTTAGGTTAGGTTTGGCGTCTGCAACTTCCATGGTGTCTAGCGCGTCCACACTGCGCAAGACCTCAAGAACCAGGAAGACGAAGAGGGTTCTCGAAGACAACGATCTGGAGACAGATCTGAAGGAAATCGAAGACCCCAATGTTCCCCCAGCGACTCTAAAATCCAAGGAGTCGCTACCAAAACTGGAGGAACTCATGGAAGAGATGGAGCACCAACCAACGGCTGCTCTCGGGACGATACTTCTAGACGCCCTGTCCACCATTGAGAAGGTTTCGGACAGGTCTAAAAATCTGAATGGGGGAATGAAGAACGCCCTCAGACGGGCGATCCGGAAGTCCGAGGCGGTATCGGTGGTGCTCCACAAAAGATCTGCTGCAGTGGGCATCGAGCGAATGGAGCGTGAGTTCGCAGAGATGCGCGCCGAGCGTGACGCCATGGCAGCTCAAATTGCCCTCTTGTCCTCCGAACTCTCGGAGCTAAAGAGGGCTAAGGAGAGGACGTCAGCCCGAGCGGAGCTCAACAAGTCGGTGACAAACGCGGCTGCAACGCCAACACCGACAAAACGGGCGGCGCCAATAACCGAGGGTGCCTCTGCGGAGAGCCTCGCAGGCCTTGTAGACTGCAAGCTACAGGCCTTCGAGGAAAAGATACTGGCGAAACTGCAGTCAGTACTGCAGCCAGGAAGGGCCAGTACACCAGCCCCGGCCAAAGCGGGAAAAAGAGTTCGATCGGAAAAAGCCGACTCCCCCGAGACTAGCGGCAGCGGGTTGATGGCGCCGGCCAACAACCCCAAAGAAAAGGCCGCTAAGTCCAAGGGCAAGAAGAAGCCTAAAAAGGCTAAGGAGCCTCATCCTCAGCCTCCTGCGCCGACCAAGGAGTCCTCAAACCCGGGACCTGGACGTTCTGCAGCAGCCCCTGTGGAACAAGATCAGCCACAAGGGGAGGTGCCGTGGAGCAAGGTCCTGGGCAGAAAGGAGAAGAGGGAACGCAGGACTGCGAGGATTCAAGCAGCCGCAGCCAAGAGCGGCCCCTCCAAAAAAGGGAAGCCCAGACCTCCGCGTGCCCCAAAAACGGCTGCCATCACGATCTCGGTGGCCGAAGATTCGGGGACGACTATCGCGGATGTCATAAAGACCGCAAAATCTCGCATCAAACTGGAGGAGTTCGGGCTGGATCAGGGTATCAGCCAGCGCAGGGCCATAAATGGTGGCCTTGTGTTCAGGATATCTGGCCCGGACAACTCCAGCAGGGCAGACGCTTTTGCGTCAAAGCTGAAAGAGGCCCTTAAAGAGTCGGGGGCGATAATAGCTCGCCCAGTCAAAATGGGCGAGATAAGAGTTATCGATCTCGATGACTCGGTGACTCCATCCGAAGTGTCAGAGGCTGTCGCGAGGGCAACCGGCTGCACGGAGGAAAACATCAGAGTTGGAGTCATCAGGCAGCATAGGTCGGGGCTTAACACCATCTGGGTCAAGTGCCCCCTGGAGGCGGTAAACAAGCTCGACGATAAATATCTGCGAGTGGGGTGGTCCTCGGCAAAAGTGGTGGCCCTTAGAACAAGGCCACTACAATGCTTCAGGTGCCTGGAAAATGGGCATGTAAGGGCCAAATGCGCTTGTCCCAAAGACCGCAGTGGGCTCTGCTACGCGTGTGGGGAGCCCGGTCACAAGGCGCAGAACTGCTCGGCCTCCAGTCCTACATGCCCAGTCTGTAGGGATCTCGGCCGCCCGGCAAATCACCGCCTCGGGGGCATCAAATGTACGCCTCCTAAAACGGGCAAAAGAGGAGCCGCACCTCAGAACAAGGGGTCGGCTAATAAAGAATCGCAGCCGGACTCAGGCCAGGCTCCGATCGAGGGTGCACCTCAGGCCCAAAATTCCAGCCCATAAATAAGATCCTGCAGGGCAACATAAACCACTGCCGCGCAGCGCAGGACCTTATGATCCAGACGCTCGCGGAACAGTCGGTTGCCCTTGCCATTGTGGCTGAGCCGTACTCTGTCCCGGACCATCCTCGCTGGTTCGGGGCGGAGGGGGGCTCCGTTGCAATTTATTGGGCTGGAGGCACAGGCGATCCTTGCTGCACCCTTCTCCGGAGGGGGGTTGGCTTCGTTGCTGTGGAGTGGGGCGGCGTTGTTGTGATTGGTGTATACATCTCTCCCAACTGCGGCTTCACTGAGTATGAAGCGTACTTGGACGGGCTCGCCAATTTCATCCGTGGCTACTTACCTCGTCCAGTACTCGTCGCGGGCGATTTCAACGCACACTCCAGGGTTTGGGGTGATGCCCGCGACGACGCAAGGGGAGAGGCCTTGCTGGAGTGGGCTGCTGCCCTCGGCCTCGATCTCCTCAATAGAGGAACGGAGAGCACCTGCGTGCGCTGGCAGGGGGAATCCATTGTCGACCTAACATGGGCGACTCCCCCTGCTGCACGGCGGGTGTCGGGGTGGAGGGTGGCAGAAGATCTTGCCACTCTCAGCGACCACCGTCACATACTGTTCGACGTCGCCTCGCAGACGCGCCGCAGCCCCCCGAATTCGGCGGGCCAAAGCAACAGTTCTCCACGGCGCTGGGTGCTAAAGATGCTGGAGAAAAGCCTGCTGGTCGCTGCTGCCCACGTGGTGGACTGGGTCGATGTGGGATTGGACATCTCTTCCCACCCGGAGGCTTTCGCAGTTTGGTTCCGGGGTAAAATGACGGAAATCTGCGACGTCGCAATGCCCCGGGCCAAGAAAGGCCGGAAAAGATTCTCCGCCTACTGGTGGAGCGATGGTCTGGCAGAGCTGCGAGCCTCTTGCATAAGGGCGCGCCGCCGATTCACAAGGACGCGGAGAAGACGGCGAGCCACAGACGAGGAGATCGCCGGAGCCTATCTGGAGTACCGAGTCGCCACAAAGACCTTCCAGATTGCGATCGGGGAGGCCAAGGCTCGGTCCTGGGCCGAACTAATCGAGGGACTAAATAGGGACCCATGGGGCCGCCCATACAAAATGGTTATGGGCAAACTTCGCCCATGGGTCCCTCCTCTAACTGAGTCCTTGGACCCAGTATTTGTGGAAAGAGTGGTGGACGCTCTTTTCCCAAGGGTCCAGGACAGTCCCTCGATCCCTCCGTCACGTCTGGGCCATTTTGGCTGGTCGGACGATCTCGGAGTGACGGAGGGGGAGCTGGATCGAGCCGTTAGGCGGCTCGCAGCCCGAAACACCGCTCCGGGTCCCGATGGGATCCCCGGACGAGCATGGGTGTTGGCTCTGGCGATCTTGGGGGATAAGCTCCGGCAGCTGTTCACCAGCTGCCTTCGCTACGGAGTTTTCCCCAGTGGCTGGAAGGAGGCCCGTCTGGTCCTCTTGGCGAAACCCGGTAGGGCCGCTGATTCTCCGTCGTCGTTCCGTCCCATTTGTTTGCTGGACGAGGCGGGCAAGCTCTTTGAGCGCGTCATCGCTGCCCGCCTCAGTGAACACCTGTCGCGCATTGGCCCCGACCTTTCGGATTGCCAGTATGGCTTCCGCCAGGGGAGGTCAACGGTGGACGCCATCAGGCGCGTCCGTTCCCTGGCGGAAGAGGCAGTCCAGGAGGGGGGAGTGGCGTTGGCTATAAGTTTGGACATAGTCAACGCCTTTAACTCCCTCCCATGGCAGGCGATCAGGGAGGCACTTCATCATCACAACGTGCCTCCCTACTTGCGCGAAATAGTCGGGGCGTATTTGTGCGACAGGACCATCAGGTTCACCGACAGGGACGGCAACGAGGTAACGAGGAGGATCAGCTGCGGGGTTCCACAGGGGTCCGTTCTAGGCCCCCTTCTGTGGAACCTCGCCTATGACGCTATTTTGAGGACCAGACTGCCCCCCGGCCTAGATGTCATCTGCTACGCAGATGACACTTTAGTCATGGCCAGGGGGGAGGGTTTCAACGAAACACGGCGGCTCGCCGAGCTTGGGGTCGCTAGGGTCGTGGCCCATATAGAGGGCCTGGGATTGCGGGTGGCTCCCCAAAAAACCGAAGCACTGTGGTTCCACAGCCTTCGGGGGGAGCCACCGATAAGGCAGATAAGGATCGGGGAAGCGGTGGTGTCGATTGGGCCCACCATAAAATACCTCGGCCTAATCCTTGACGGCCGATGGACTTTCGAGGCTCACTTCGAGCGTCTGGTCCCCCGAGTCCAAAAGGCAGCAGGTGCTCTCCAGAGGCTGCTGCCCAATCTCGGGGGACCCCGGGAGGAGATTCGCCGTCTCTATGGCGGTGTCCTGAGATCCATGGCCCTCTATGGGGCGCCCGTGTGGTCGGATAGGCTGACGGGCGCCTCCCGCTGCAGACAGTTACTTAATAGCCTGCAGCGCGTGGTGGCCATAAGGATCGCGAGGGGATACCGCACAATCTCGTTTGAGGCGGCGACTACCCTGGCGCGTTTCCCGCCCTTCGACATCTTGGCGGGGATGGACACGGAAGTTTACGACCGGTTCCATTCTCGCCAGGGCGGGGACGTGACAGACCCGCTCGAGGTGCGTCGAGGAGCGCACAGGCGAGCGCTGGAGTTGTGGCGCGAGCGGCTCGAATTGCCACGCTGCTCGCGCCAGCGCGTAGTAAGCGCAGTACTGCCCAGCCTGGAGGTGTGGCTGGACCGGAAATATGTCGGCGTGACATTCAGGATGACACAGGTACTCACCGGACATGGTTGCTTCGGTGAGTACCTGAACAGAATAGGGAGAGAGCCCACTGCCGCGTGTCACCATTGCGGCAGTGACCGGGACTCGGCTCAACACACGCTCGAGGAGTGCCCAGCCTGGGCCTCCGAGCGCCGAGTCCTGGTCAACACGATCGGGCCTGACCTCTCGCCGCCGGCGGTTATCACGGCCATGTTGGCGGCGAGAGATTCCTGGAGAGCGGTGGTCTCCTTCTGTGAAGCGGTCATGCTCCAGAAGGAGACGGCGGAACGCGAGAGGGAGCGTTCCAACCCCGCACGTAGAAGAGTGCGGGGTCGGGGCCGGCGACCATAATGTCGCTGGCGAGAAAGTGTGGCGCCGAATCTAATTCTTGGGTTCGGCGCCACAGCGCTGTCAACAGATAGCGCGAGAATGCCTCGCAGCTAAATAACACGCTGCCCTCGGGGTCGCGGCGGTCAGAGTGGGGACTCTGGCCGTCATTTCCAAGCGATCCCGGGAAGAGGTAACCAGTCGTAGCCGCTGGTTACCTACATATGCGCAAAGGCGCAGGGGAGGGGCCCAATTATTGCCCCTCCCGAGAGGAGTCTCAATCCGAGACTAGACGTATGGCGGTGGTCCTGGTTGTCGATCATTTCGAGTCCCCAGGGCCACCGGCAGATGCGTCCGAGGCTGGCTACCGTGGTGGTTTTAGTGGGTACCGGATGCCCCGGCTCGCTCGCTACATAGAGCCGGGTGCAAGTGAAGGAGTCCCACACTCCCCCACCGTCTTTCCCCAAGACGGTGGGAAGTCTATCAAAGATTTCCACCACGTAAAAAAAAAAAAAAAAAAAAAAAGGTTAGGTTAGGTTAGGTTAGGTTAGGTTAGGTTAGGTTAGGTTAGGTTAGGTTAGGTTAGGTTAGGTTAGGTTAGGTTAGGTTAGGTTGGGGTGCGATGGTGGGGGGTGTGACCATCGCTGTCGGGGACAAAATGCGTTATCTCGGCATTGTCCTCGACAGCAGATGGAATTTTAGGGGCCACTTTTCACAGTTGGCCCCGAAGTTGGTGGCGACGACAGGTGCTCTCGGAGGTCTGCTGCCAAATCTTGGCAAGCCCGGGAGCATCTGTCGACGATTGTATTCGGGCGTGATCCGCTCCATGGCGTTATATGGCGCCCCCATTTGGGTCGACGCCCTGGATAGGCAAAACGTGGCCCTGCTGCGACGTCCGCAGCGGGTCATGGCCATCAGGGCGTCCCGCGCCTACCGCACGGTCGCCTTCAATGCGGCCTGCCTCCTGGCGGGTTCCCCTCCGTGGGACCTGGAGGCGCAGGCGTTGGCCGCCGCGTACCGGCGGAGGTGTGAGGGGGCGCGTTCTGGTCGCGACCCCTTTCCGGAGGGCATTGCACGGTGGCGGAGTGAAGTCCGTCGCCAGACCCTCCGGAGTTGGCAAGAGCGGCTGGAAGCTGCGTCAGGGAGTGGATCGCGCGTCGTGGAGGCGATCCGGCCCCACCTTTTAAAGTGGGCCGGTCGCAAATGGGGCGCGGTGACCTACCACATTGCACAGGTGGTATCAGGCCATGGCTGTTTTGGTCACTACCTGTGCAATGTGGCACAGAGGGAGCCGGACACTCGGTGCCACCACTGCGGGGGCACCGATGATACGGCGCAACACACCCTGGAGGTGTGTCCGGCGTTTGCCGGTGAGCGCGCCGAGCTCATCGGAGTCGTGGGTTCCGACCTCTCGCTACCGACCATCATTTCTAAGATGGTCGAGAGTGAGGGGTCTTGGGCGGCGGTTGCCTCCTTCTGTGGACGTGTCATGTCGCAGAAGGAGGCCGCGGAGCGGGTAAGGGAGGAAGATCCCAGTGCACACCCGCTCCGCAGGCGGCGTGTTGGCCGCAGACGGCGGGCCGAGACCCGTCGCATGCCACCTTAGGCTCGGCCTCGGGGAGTAGGGAACATGGGCCCTGCTCCCTATAGAGGCCGACCCGTGCGGAGGAGGGACGCCTGAGTACTCCGGGCGTCCCGTCTATGGTTATACGGGCCACACACAATGTGGCCCCGGAGAGTCCGCGGCACTATAAAGCTGCGGACGGCCGCCGTGGGGGTTTCACCGGAAATGTTAGCGCTTCTCAGCGTTTCCCGGTGGCCCTCACACTCAAGGCGGAAGGAGGAGTACCCGGGGGGTTTTAGTGGCGGTAGGGTCCTCTCCTCGTGGTATGAGTAGCATATCACGCACTGGAGAGGGCGAGTCCCCACATATCCCACCGCTGTTGTTTTCACAACGGCGGTGGTCGAATGCGTAACTGCATTTCCCCCCGGTCAAAAAAAAAAAAAAAAAAAAAAAAGGTTGGGGTGCGATGGCTTCAGCGACCTCCTCGTGGTGCACCCTGGGCAACGGCGGCCACCAATCTTTTGTTGGTGGTCGGCGGCTAACAGCTGGCCAGACGGAGCGGGTCTCGTTTCAATACTGGAGACCCGCGGCAGGTGTGGCGGATTGATCGCCCCTGCACGTTGTTTTACCTGTGATATTTTATTTATACAGTTGTTTTTATTTTTGTTGTTGAGGTGGGGTCCTATTGGGCCTCACAAATATTTATTGTTGTTTGTCGTCGCTGGAGTCTTTTTGGGCTTCAGCGGCAGGTGGGTCTCTATTGAGGCCCATCCGTTGTTAATAATGGGGATCCAGTTGGTCCTCATTGGTGGGTGGGTCTTTTTGGGCCCCCCACATACGTTGTTTTTGCTCCCCGTTTTGTGGGAGAACCTTGGTGGTTCGGCGGACCGGCCTAACCGTCGGTCGGGGAGCTTGCTCCCAACCCGTAATCCCCAGTCATGTTTTGGGGACCGGGGGCCTTGGCTTAACCGCCCGGGTCGCGAGGATGCAAACCTCTCTAAAAATGCCGCAACCTAAGCTGTCGTACCGTGGCGAGAGGTGAATGGCGGAGGCGTTACTCCGTCGCAAACGGTGCAACCCCGGTCGAGCGTGGCGCTGGCTGGGCGTAGTTGCCTTACCGCGGGAATGGGCATCACCCCGCGGTGGACCATTTAGTTTGACCCTACTCGTGGGACTAGCATGGATTGTTCTAATAATAATAAAAAACTAATGACGAGAGGAGGAGGAAGTATGGCGAAGAGGGCGAGCGTCAGTGACGCCGCACGGGGCGTAAGCCCCATGAGGACCGACGACCAACCGTCGGTCGGGGATCGTGTTCCCGTGGTCCGCATTCCGCGGATCGACGATATGATGTCTGGACGGTTGTCCAGTGCATCGTCCACCAGCTCACTGGTGACGGTGACAGAGGGTGAGGAGAGAGTCTCCTCCCCAATAGGAAGAAAGAGAAGTCAGGAGCGGCCTAGCCCAAACCTGTCTTCGTCGGAGTCATCGGAGTTTGACTCAGATGGAGGGCCTGCCCCTGGTCAACCGAAGGCTCCCAAGCTTCTGGGGAAGCGGGGAAGAGGCCGCCCTCCCACGACGGGAGAGTTTGTCGGTTTGGCTAAGGCCAAACAGGAGCTGGCCAGAGCGGAGCGCGAGCTCATGAAGCTCCAAGCGGAGAGGCAGCTTGCCGAAGAGCTGGAGGAGAGACAGAAGTCCATCCCTGTCTCTCCAGTTGCAGGTGGGGTCGACCTGGACCCCCAGGAGTTGGCTGCTCGCCACGTCGAGACTATCCTCGACGTGGCGAAAAAGTCGTCAAATCTTAAGGGCACCTGCCAAAAGGCCCTTAAGATTGCTGCCCGAGGCCTTCAGGATGTCCTGGAGGCATATCAGCGTAGGACGACCTCGGAAGAGGTGCAGCTGCTCAGGGAGCAGAACCGCTCCCTAAAGGAGCGCATTGCTGCGTTGGAGCGTCGGACGGAGGAGCTGGCGGCCGACAAGGCCCGCAGCCAAAAGGCGCAAGCGCCGCCAGCAACGTCGGCGAATGCATCGGGTGGGACAGAGCTTCCGCCCTATTTTGCTACCATGAGCAGGATGCTCATGGAGCAAATGAAGCAATGGGTGGGGGCTACTTTCCAGCTCCCTCCATTGCAGCCGACGCCGCGGCCACCTCTGGCTGCGGATAAAAGGAGAGAGGCAGCGTTGGTCGAGCCGGTGGCCTCCACCAGCTACGCCGCCACCGTAAAGCGGCCTGCCCCTGCACCTGCCCCTGCCCAAGCAACCCAATCCAAGGGTAAGGGCAAGGGCAAGAAGACGGCGCAGTCTTCTTCTGCGCCTGCCGCACCTGTTGTTTCCGCTGCTCCTGCACCGGTCCAGCCCAGCCCCGATACAGAGGGCTGGCAGACGAAGGAGAGCGCGAGTGCCAGGCGGAAGCGACGCCAGCGCGAGCGCGCTGCTGCGGTTCCCTCAGCTCCGCGCCGTAAAAAGAGGCGCAGTGGGAGGCTGCGCCCTCCACGTTCGTCGGTGGTGGTGGTCACTCTCTCTCCGGAGGCGGAGAAGAGTGGCACCACATATGCGGAGGTGATGTGCCGGGCTCGCCAGAACGTAAAGATGGCGGACCTGGGCATCACCGACGTGCGGGGCAGAGTGGCCTTAACTGGGGGTCGCGTCTTCGAAATCCCAGGAGCGGAGAGCCGGGCGAAGGCGGAGGCCCTTGCCGCAAAGTTGTCGGAGCACATGGATCCGGCACTGGCAAGGGTCTCTATCCCAGAGAAATGTGTGCGGGTCCGCCTCAGTGGCCTCGACGACTGCACCACAGCAGAGGAGGCTGCTGAGGCTCTGGCGAGAGTTGGGGAGTGTCCCGTCGCCAGTGTCAGGGCGGGAGAAGTTCGCCGAGGGCCGTCCGGCTTCGGCACAATTGTGTGTGGTGTCCCGGTACCTGCAGCCATTAAGCTGCAGCGGGCGGAGCGCTTTTTGGTAGGTATGGTGTCGGCCCAGGTCCATGTTTTGGAGCCTCGGCCGCTGCGATGCTATCGCTGCCTCGTCCCTGGCCATGTTGGCTGCAGGTGTGCCGACGAGGACAGGAGTGGCCTCTGTTACAGGTGCTCCTTACCGGGACACCGGGCGGCGTCCTGCACCGCTGAAAAGCCGAAGTGCGTCCTCTGCACTTCGGCTGGTAGACGGGCCGACCATAGCGTCGGCTCGAAATTGTGCAAGGCGCCGCCCAAGAAGGGGACGCCGTGGTCCGGGGCTCCTGTGAGGCAGGCGGCTCCAGCACAGTCGGTTGAGGAGATGGACACGGCCCATAATGGATAGGTCCGTGATCCATCTCCTTCAGAGCAACCTCAACCGCTGCGCCAGGGCTCAGGACCTCTTCCTGCAGTCCATGGCGGAGCGGTTGATCTACGTTGCTGTCGCTGCCGAGCCGTATATGGTCCCTGACAGACCCAATTTTGTCGGGGACCGGGACGGCTTGGTAGCCATCGTTTCGTCGTCGTCGGTCGGCGCCCCGCCCTTTTCTAACATCGTCAGAGGGCGGGGGTTTGTGAAGGTCGCTTTGGGGTCGCTCACTGTAGTCGGTGCCTATTTCTCACCGAATCGCGGGTTGGCCGAGTTCGAGGTGTTCCTCGACGAGGTCGGTCGCCTGTTGAGGAGGTGTGGCACCGACGTGTTGGTGGTGGGTGACCTCAACGCTAAGTCGGTGGCCTGGGGCTGTCCTGCGTCGGATCCCAGAGGTCGTCTTCTGGAAGACTGGGCGGTGGAGCAGGGCCTGGTGGTCCTCAACCGTGGCTCCGTGGACACGTGCGTGAGGCAACAGGGCGGATCAATCGTGGACGTGTCTTTTGCGTCCCCCGCCCTTGCCCGCCGTGTCCAGGACTGGAGAGTCCTCGAGGATGTGGAGACTTTGTCCGATCACCGATATATCGGCTTCGGCATCTCCGCATCCTCTGCGGCTTTGACCGCCCGCCCTGTTCCAGCTCCCAGAAGGGAGGGTCCGCGTTGGGCGCTCGGTCGGCTCGACCGCGAGCTCCTGAGGGAGGCGGCGATACTGCAGGCGTGGGTCGCAAGTCCTTGTGACCCGTCCTCCGACGTGGACGCTGTTGCGGGTGAGCTCGGAGAGGCCATGGTTCGCGTCTGCGACTTTTCCATGCCCCGGGTTCGCCCGTGTCCACCGAGGCGGCGGGTGTATTGGTGGAGCGCCGCCATTGCGCAGTTGCGCACTGACTGCACTGCGGCGCGGCGCGTCTACACCCGCACTAACCGTCGGAGGCCGAGGGATGAGGCCCACGTTGCAGAGGCCTACGCCCTCTATCGGGAGTCCAAGCGCCAGTTAAGCGCGGCCATAGGACAGGCGAAGGACGATGGCTGGGCGAGCACGCTGGAGGCCATAGACAGAGATCCGTGGGGGCGTCCTTACAAAGGGGTGCGACGTAAACTGCGCCCCTGGGCGCCTCCAGTAACGGAGAGCCTCCAGCCCGAGCTCCTCCAGTCTGTTGTGGAGGAGCTGTTCCCCAGTCAAGAGGAGTTTTCGCCGCCTTCTATGGCCGGGCCAACTGGTGCCGGGCGAGCCGACGCCGACGACGACGACGACGAAGAAGAGACTCCGCCTGATGTAACACAGGCGGAGTTGGGGGCGGCTGTGGCCAGAATGGCCGTCAAGAACACCGCCCCCGGGCCGGACGGAGTGCCCGGACGTGCCTGGGCACTCGCAATGGAGGAATTGGAGCCCGTGGTGCTTGCCCTCTTCACGGCGTGCCTGCGGCAGGGTCGCTTTCCCGCGCCCTGGAAATCCGGCCGTCTCGTCCTTCTTCCTAAGGACGGGCGGCCTGCGGAGTCTCCATCAGCTTATCGCCCAATCGTTTTGTTGAGCGAGGTGGGCAAGCTGATGGAGAGAGTGATCGCGTCCCGCCTCACCAAACATCTCAGTGAGGTCGGTCCCGACCTATATGCGGACCAGTATGGGTTCCGCCAGGGTCGGTCGACCGTGGACGCGATTACTAGGGTGCGGGAATTGTCAGAGGAGGCGACCAGCCGGGGAGAGGTGTTGTTGGCGGTGTCGCTTGACATCAAAAACGCCTTCAACACCCTCCCGTGGGCCTGTATAATGGAGGGCCTTAGGCACCACGGGGTGCCCGGGTATCTCCGGGCATTGGTGGGACACTACCTTCAGAATAGGGAGGTAGTGTACCCGACGTCTGGCGGAGGGACGGGCTGCTGGGCCGTCTCTCGAGGTGTTCCACAGGGGTCGGTATTGGGGCCGCTCCTGTGGAACATCGGGTTCGATTGGGCGCTGCGGGCGCGTGGTCTTCGGGGTGTCAGCGTAATTGCTTACGCTGACGACACCCTAGTGACTGCCCGCGGCGCCGACCATCGGCGGGCGACTATCCTGGCCACTGCTGGAGTGGCGCAGGTGGTCGCCCGAATTCGTTGTTTGGGCCTGCAGGTGGCGCTCAATAAAACCGAGGCCCTTGCTTTCCATGGGCCTCGGCGGGCGCCGCCGGCAGGCTCCCACCTTGTGGTGGGGGGTGTGACCATCGCTGTCGGGGACAAAATGCGTTACCTCGGCATTGTCCTCGACAGCAGATGGAATTTTAGGGGCCACTTTTCACAGTTGGCCCCGAAGTTGGTGGCGACGGCAGGTGCTCTCGGAGGTCTGCTGCCAAATCTTGGCAAACCCGGGAGCATCTGTCGACGGTTGTATTCGGGCGTGATCCGCTCCATGGCGTTATATGGCGCCCCCATTTGGTTCGACGCCCTGGATAGGCATAACGTGGCCCTGCTGCGACGTCCGCAGCGGGTCATGGCCATCAGGGCGTCCCGCGCCTACCGCACGGTCGCCTTTAATGCGGCCTGCCTCCTGGCGGGTTCCCCTCCGTGGGACCTGGAGGCGCAGGCGTTGGCCGCCGCGTACCGGCGGAGGTGTGAGGGGGCGCGTTCTGGTCGCGACCCCTTCCCGGAGGGCATTGCACGGTGGCGGAGTGAAGTCCGTCGCCAGACCCTCCGGAGTTGGCAAGAGCGGCTGGAAGCCGCGTCAGGGAGTGGATCGCGCGTCGTAGAGGCGATCCGGCCCCACCTTTTAAAGTGGGCCGGTCGCAAATGGGGCGAGGTGACCTACCACATTGCACAGGTGGTATCAGGCCATGGCTGTTTTGGTCACTACCTGTGCAATGTGGCACAGAGGGAGCCGGACACTCGGTGCCACCACTGCGGGGGCACCGATGATACGGCGCAACACACCATGGAGGTGTGTCTGGCGTTTACCGAGGAGCGCGCCGAGCTCATCGGAGTTGTGGGTTCCGACCTCTCACTACCGACCATCATCTCTAAGATGGTCGAGAGTGAGGGGTCTTGGGCGGCGGTTGCCTCCTTCTGTGGACGTGTCATGTCGCAGAAGGAGGCCGCGGAGCGGGTAAGGGAGGAAGATCCCAGTGCACACCCGCTCCGCAGGCGGCGTACTGGCCGCAGACGGCGGGCCGAGACCCGTCGCATGCCGCCTTAGGCTCTGCCTCGGGGAGTAGGGAACATGGGCCCTGCTCCCTCTAGAGGCCGACCCGTGCGGAGGAGGGACGCCTGAGTACTCCGGGCGTCCCGTCAATGGTTATACGGGCCACACACAATGTGGCCCCGGAGAGTCCGCAGCACCACTCAAGCTGCGGACGGCCGCCGTGGGGGTTTCACCGGAAATGTTAGCGCTTCTCAGCGATTCCCGGTGGCCCTCACACTCAAGGCGGAAGGAGGAGTACCCGGGGGGTTTTAGTGGCGGTAGGGTCCTCTCCTCGTGGTATGAGCAGCATACCACGCACTGGAGAGGGCGAGTCCCCACATATCCCACCGCCGTTGTTTTCACAACGGCGGTGGTCGAATGCGTAACTGCATTTCCCCCCGGTCAACAAAAAAAAAAAAAAAAAAAAAAAAAAAAAAAAAAAAAGGTTAGGTTAGGTTAGGTTAGGTTAGGTTAGGTTAGGTTAGGTTAGGTTAGGTTAGGTTAGGTTAGGTTAGGTTAGGTTAGGTTGGGGTGCGATGGCTTCAGCGACCTCCTCGTGGTGCACCCTGGGCAACGGCGGCCACCAATCTTTTGTTGGTGGTCGGCGGCTAACAGCTGGCCAGACGGAGCGGGTCTCGTTTAAATACTGGAGACCCGCGGCAGGTGTGGCGGATTGATCGCCCCTGCATGTAGTCATACACTGTGATATTTTATTTATACAGTTGTTTTTATTTTTGTTGTTGGGGTGGGGTCCTATTGGGCCTCACAAATATTTATTGTTGTTTGTCGTCGAGTCTTTTTGGGCTTCGGCGGCAGATGGGTCTCTATTGAGGCCCATCCGTTGTTATCTTTGGGGTGCTGTTTTGGTCCTCATTGGTGGGTGGGTCTTTTTGGGCCCCCCACATACGTTGTTTTTGCTCCCCGTTTTGTGGGAGAACCTTGGTGGTTCGGCGGACCGGCCTAACCGTCGGTCGGGGAGCTTGCTCCCAACCCGTAATCCCCAGTCATGTTTTGGGGACCGGGGGCCTTGGCTTAACCGCCCGGGTCGCGAGGATGCAAACCTCTCTAAAAAATGCCGCAACCTAAGCTGTCGTACCGTGGCGAGAGGTGGATGGCGGAGGCGTTACTCCGTCGCAAACGGTGCAACCCCGGTCGAGCGTGGCGCTGGCCGGGCGTAGTTGCCTTACCGCGGGAATGGGCATCACCCCGCGGTGGACCATTTAGTTTGACCCTACTCGTGGGACGTATTATGGAATCTGAATTACAAAACCCAAAACCAATGACGAGAGGAGGAGGAAGTAAGGTGAAGAGGGCGAGCGTCAGTGACGCCGCGCGGGGCGTAAGCCCCATGAGGATCGACGATCAACAGTCGGTCGGGGAACGTGTTCCCGTGGTCCGCATTCCGCGGATCGAGGATACGATGTCTGGACGGTTGTCCAGTGCATCGTCCACCAGCTCACTGGTGACAGTGACGGAAGGTGAGGAGAGATTATCCTCACCTACAGGAAGAAAGCGGAGTCAGGAGCGGCCGTGTCCAAACCTGTCGTCGGAGTCGTCAGAGTTCGACTCGGATGGAGGGCCTGCCCCTGGCCAACCGAAGGCTCCCAAGCTTCTGGGGAAGCGGGGAAGAGGCCGCCCTCCCACGACGGGAGAGTTTGTAGGTTTGGCTAAGGCCAAACAGGAGCTGGCCAGAGCGGAGCGCGAGCTCGTGAAGCTCCAAGCGGAGAGGCAGCTTGCCGAAGAGCTGGAGGAGAGACAGCGATCCATCCCTGTCTCTCCAGTTGCAGGTGGGGTCGACCTGGACCCCCAGGAGCTGGCTGCTCGCCACGTCGAGACCATCCTCGACGTGGCAAAAAAGTCAAGCAATCTTAAGGGCACCTGTCAAAAGGCCCTTAAGATTGCTGCCCGAGGCCTTCAGGATGTCCTGGAGGCATATCAGCGACGGACGACCTCGGAAGAGGTACAGCTGCTCAGGGAGCAGAACCGCTCCCTAAAGGAGCGCATTGCTGCGTTGGAGCGGCGGACGGAGGAGCTGGCGGCCGACAAGGCCCGCAGCCAAAAGGCGCAAGCGCCGCCAACAACGTCGGCGGCTGCACCGGGGGCGGCAGAGCTTCCGCCCTATTTTGCTACCATGAGCAGGATGCTCATGGAGCAAATGAAGCAATGGGTGGGCGCTACTTTCCAGCTCCCTCCATTGCAGCCGACGCCGCGGCCACCACTGGCTGCGGATAAAAGGAGAGAGGCAGCGTTGGCCGAGCCGGTGGCCTCCACCAGCTACGCTGCCACCGTAAAGCGGCCTGCCCCTGCACCTGCCCCTGCCCAAGCAACCCAATCCAAGGGTAAGGGCAAGGGCAAGAAGACGGCGCAGTCTTCTTCTGCGCCTGCCGCACCTGTTGTTTCCGCTGCTCCTGCACCGGTCCAGCCCAGCCCCGATACAGAGGGCTGGCAGACGAAGGAGAGCGCGAGTGCCAGGCGGAAGCGACGCCAGCGCGAGCGCGCTGCTGCGGTTCCCTCAGCTCCGCGGCGTAAAAAGAAGCGCAGTGGGAGGCTGCGCCCTCCACGATCGTCGGTGGTGGTGGTCACTCTCTCTCCGGAGGCGGAGAAGAGTGGCACCACATATGCGGAGGTGATGTGCCGGGCTCGCCAGAACGTAAAGATGGCGGACCTGGGCATCACCGACGTGCGGGGCAGAGTGGCCTTAACTGGGGGTCGCGTCTTCGAAATCCCAGGAGCGGAGAGCCGGGCGAAGGCGGAGGCCCTTGCCGCAAAGTTGTCGGAGCACATGGATCCGGCACTGGCAAGGGTCTCTATCCCAGAGAAATGTGTGCGGGTCCGCCTCAGTGGCCTCGACGACTGCACCACAGCAGAGGAGGCTGCTGAGGCTCTGGCGAGAGTTGGGGAGTGTCCCGTCGCCAGTGTCAGGGCGGGCGAAGTTCGCCGAGGGCCGTCCGGCTTCGGCACAATTGTGTGTGGTGTCCCGGTACCTGCAGCCATTAAGCTGCAGCGGGCGGAGCGCTTCCTGGTGGGGATGGTGTCGGCCCAGGTCCATGTTTTGGAGCCTCGGCCGCTGCGATGCTATCGCTGCCTCGTCCCTGGCCATGTTGGCTGCAGGTGTGCCGACGAGGACAGGAGTGGCCTCTGTTACAGGTGCTCCTTACCGGGACACCGGGCGGCGTCCTGCACCGCTGAAAAGCCGAAGTGCGTCCTCTGCACTTCGGCTGGTAGACGGGCCGACCATAGCGTCGGCTCGAAATTGTGCAAGGCGCCGCCCAAGAAGGGGACGCCGTGGTCTGGGGCTCCTGTGAGGCAGGCGGCTCCAGCACAGTCGGTTGAGGAGATGGACACGGCCCATAATGGATAGGTCCGTGATCCATCTCCTTCAGAGCAACCTCAGCCGCTGCGCCAGGGCTCAGGACCTCTTCCTGCAGTCCATGGCGGAGCGGTTGATCTACGTTGCTGTCGCTGCCGAGCCGTATATGGTCCCTGACAGACCCAATTTTGTCGGGGACCGGGACGGCTTGGTAGCCATCGTTTCGTCGTCGTCGGTCGGCGCCCCGCCCTTTTCTAACATCGTCAGAGGGCGGGGGTTTGTGAAGGTCGCTTTGGGGTCGCTCACTGTAGTCGGTGCCTATTTCTCACCGAATCGCGGGTTGGCTGAGTTCGAGGTGTTCCTCGGCGAGGTCGGTCGCCTGTTGAGGAGGTGTGGCACCGACGTGTTGGTGGTGGGTGACCTCAACGCTAAGTCGGTGGCCTGGGGCTGTCCTGCGTCGGATCCCAGAGGTCGTCTTCTGGAAGACTGGGCGGTGGAGCAGGGCCTGGTGGTCCTCAACCGTGGCTCCGTGGACACGTGCGTGAGGCAACAGGGCGGATCAATCGTGGACGTGTCTTTTGCGTCCCCCGCCCTTGCCCGCCGTGTCCAGGACTGGAGAGTCCTCGAGGATGTGGAGACTTTGTCCGATCACCGATATATCGGCTTCGGCATCTCCGCATCCTCTGCGGCTTTGACCGCCCGCCCTGTTCCAGCTCCCAGAAGGGAGGGTCCGCGTTGGGCGCTCGGTCGGCTCGACCGCGAGCTCCTGAGGGAGGCGGCGATACTGCAGGCGTGGGTCGCTAGTCCCTGTGACCCGTCCTCTGACGTGGACGCTGTTGCGGGTGAGCTCGGAGAGGCCATGGTTCGCGTCTGCGACTTTTCCATGCCCCGGGTTCGCCCGTGTCCACCGAGGCGGCGGGTGTATTGGTGGAGCGCCGCCATTGCGCAGTTGCGCACTGACTGCACTGCGGCGCGGCGCGTCTACACCCGCACTAACCGTCGGAGGCCGAGGGATGAGGCCCACGTTGCAGAGGCCTACGCCCTCTATCGGGAGTCCAAGCGCCAGTTGAGCGCGGCCATAGGCCAGGCCAAGGACGATGGCTGGGCGAGCACGCTGGAGGCCATAGACAGAGATCCGTGGGGGCGTCCTTACAAAGGGGTGCGACGTAAACTGCGCCCCTGGGCGCCTCCAGTAACGGAGAGCCTCCAGCCCGAGCTCCTCCAGTCTGTTGTGGAGGAGCTGTTCCCCAGTCAAGAGGAGTTTTCGCCGCCTTCTATGGCCGGGCCAACTGGTGCCGGGCGAGCCGACGCCGACGACGACGACGACGAAGAAGAGGCTCCGCCTGATGTAACACAGGCGGAGTTGGGGGCGGCTGTGGCCAGAATGGCCGGCAAGAACACCGCCCCCGGGCCGGACGGAGTGCCCGGACGTGCCTGGGCACTCGCAATTGAGGAATTGGAGCCCGTGGTGCTTGCCCTCTTCACGGCGTGCCTGCGGCAGGGTCGCTTTCCCGCGCCCTGGAAGTCTGGTCGTCTCGTCCTTCTTCCTAAGGACGGGCGGCCTGCGGAGTCTCCATCAGCCTATCGCCCAATCGTTTTGTTGAGCGAGGTGGGCAAGCTGATGGAGAGAGTGATCGCGTCCCGCCTCACCAAACATCTCAGTGAGGTCGGTCCCGACCTATATGCGGACCAGTACGGGTTCCGCCAGGGTCGGTCGACCGTGGACGCGATTGCTAGGGTGCGGGAGTTGTCGGAGGAGGCGACCAGCCGGGGAGAGGTGTTGTTGGCGGTGTCACTCGACATCAAAAACGCCTTCAACACCCTCCCGTGGGCGTGTATTATGGAGGGCCTTAGGCACCACGGGGTGCCCGGGTATCTCCGGGCATTGGTGGGACACTACCTTCAGAATAGGGAGGTAGTGTACCCGACGTCTGGCGGAGGGACGGGCTGCTGGGCCGTCTCTCGAGGTGTTCCACAGGGGTCGGTATTGGGGCCGCTCCTGTGGAACATCGGGTTCGATTGGGCGCTGCGGGCGCGTGGTCTTCGGGGTGTCAGCGTAATTGCTTACGCTGACGACACCCTAGTGACTGCCCGCGGCGCCGACCATCGGCGGGCGACTATCCTGGCCACTGCTGGAGTGGCGCAGGTGGTCGCCCGAATTCGTTGTTTGGGCCTGCAGGTGGCGCTCAATAAAACCGAGGCCCTTGCTTTCCATGGGCCTCGGCGGGCGCCGCCGGCAGGCTCCCACCTTGTGGTGGGGGGTGTGACCATCGCTGTCGGGGACAAAATGCGTTACCTCGGCATTGTCCTCGACAGCAGATGGAATTTTAGGGGCCACTTTTCACAGTTGGCCCCGAAGTTGGTGGCGACGGCAGGTGCTCTCGGAGGTTTGTTGCCAAATCTTGGCAAGCCCGGGAGCATCTGCAGAAAATTGTATTCGGGCGTGATCCGCTCCATGGCGTTATATGGCGCCCCCATTTGGGTCGACGCCCTGGATAGGCAAAACGTGGCCCTGCTGCGACGTCCGCAGCGGGTCATGGCCATCAGGGCGTCCCGCGCCTACCGCACGGTCGCTTTCAATGCGGCCTGCCTCCTGGCGGGTTCCCCTCCGTGGGACCTGGAGGCGCAGGCGTTGGCCGCCGCGTACCGGCGGAGGTGTGAGGGGGCGCGTTCTGGTCGCGACCCCTTCCCGGAGGGCATTGCACGGTGGCGGAGTGAAGTCCGTCGCCAGACCCTCCGGAGTTGGCAAGAGCGGCTGGAAGCCGCGTCAGGGAGCGGATCGCGCGTCGTAGAGGCGATCCGGCCCCACCTTTTAAAGTGGGCCGGTCGCAAATGGGGCGCGATGTCCTACCACATTGCACAGGTGGTATCAGGCCATGGCTGTTTTGGTCACTACCTGTGCAATGTGGCACAGAGGGAGCCGGATACTCGGTGCCACCACTGCGGGGGCACCGATGATACGGCACAACACACCGTACAGGTGTGTCCGGCGTGGACCGATGAGCGCGCCGAGCTCATCGGAGTCGTGGGTTCCGACCTCTCACTACCGACCATCATCTCTAAGATGGTCGAGAGTGAGGGGTCTTGGGCGGCGGTTGCCTCCTTCTGTGGACGTGTCATGTCGCAGAAGGAGGCCGCGGAGCGGGTAAGGGAGGAAGATCCCAGTGCACACCCGCTCCGCAGGCGGCGTACTGGCCGCAGACGGCGGGCAGAGACCCGTCGCATGCCGCCTTAGGCTCGGCCTCGGGGAGTAGGGAACATGGGCCCTGCTCCCTCTAGAGGCCGACCCGTGCGGAGGAGGGACGCCTGAGTACTCCGGGCGTCCCGTCAATGGTTACACGGGCCACACGCAATGTGGCCCCGGAGAGTCCGCGGCACCACTCAAGCTGCGGACGGCCGCCGTGGGGGTTTCACCGGAAATGTTAGCGCTTCTCAGCGTTTCCCGGTGGCCCTCACACTCAAGGCGGAAGGAGGAGTACCCGGGGGGTTTTAGTGGCGGTAGGGTCCTCTCCTCGTGGTATGAACAGCATACCACGCACTGGAGAGGGCGAGTCCCCACATATCCCACCGTTGTTTTCACAACGGCGGTGGTCGAATGCGTAACTGCATTTCCCCCCGGTCAAAAAAAAAAAAAAAAAAAGGTTAGGTTAGGTTAGGTTAGGTTGGGACTCTAATTCAAACATAACTTCACTAAATATGGTCCGATTCCGGCCGTTCTGGATTCAAATTGTTCGTTTTAAATAGTATCTTACCTTAATCACCAGCGGCCGTCCATCCTCCACCTGTAAAAAATAGAAAAAATTAGTTTCAGCTATAAACACTTGGTGCATTCTGTTCTAAGTGACCACTAAACTTTTGTGAATTTTTTCACAAAAAACCCTTCAATATTCTTGCTAATTTCTTTCGTAATTCTGTTTATTAGTGTGTCGCACGAGTTATTAGCAACCGTCCGTCACTTTTTAGCCAATATTTTATAAAATTTCAGCACTTAAAGTCAGTAACTCTGTTGAAATCCGCCCAAAATACTTGTATTTGGTCGATAAATCGCGATTTTTGTTCGCGACTGGTTCCAATTGTTGTGCCATTAGATAGATCTCGTCGAGACCTATCCCGAAATGCCCCATTTGTAGGGGTTATCTGCGACAAAATGTCACAATTGGCAAATTCTTACTCGCTAGGTAGGTACAAAAGTGCACCTAAGCGATAGAATGTCGCAGTACAATCGGACTCTAATTCAAACATAACTTCACTAAATATGGTCCGATTCCGGCCGTTCTGGATTCAAATTGTTCGTTTTAAATAGTATCTTACCTTAATCACCAGCGGTCGTCCATCCTCCACCTGTAAAAAATAGAAAAAATTAGTTTCAGCTATAAACACTTGGTGCATTCTGTTCTAAGTGACCACTAAACTTTTGTGAATTTTTTCACAAAAAACCCTTCAATATTCTTGCTAATTTCTTTCGTAATTCTGTTTATTAGTGTGTCGCACGAGTTATTAGCAACCGTCCGTCACTTTTTAGCCAATATTTTATAAAATTTCAGCACTTAAAGTCAGTAACTCTGTTGAAATCCGCCCAAAATACTTGTATTTGGTCGATAAATCGCGATTTTTGTTCGCGACTGGTTCCAATTGTTGTGCCATTAGATAGATCTCGTCGAGACCTATCCCGAAATGCCCCATTTGTAGGGGTTATCTGCGACAAAATGTCACAATTGGCAAATTCTTACTCGCTAGGTAGGTACAAAAGTGCACCTAAGCGATAGAATGTCGCAGTACAATCGGACTCTAATTCAAACATAACTTCACTAAATATGGTCCGATTCCGGCCGTTCTGGATTCAAAT
Source organism: Nycteola revayana (assembly GCA_947037095.2). Lineage (NCBI taxonomy): Eukaryota > Metazoa > Arthropoda > Insecta > Lepidoptera > Nolidae > Nycteola > Nycteola revayana. Next base: position 18,347 of record OX344857.2, on the reverse strand, counting down.
TGTTCGTTTTAAATAGTATCTTACCTTAATCACCAGCGGTCGTCCATCCTCCACCTGTAAAAAATAGAAAAAATTAGTTTCAGCTATAAACACTTGGTGCATTCTGTTCTAAGTGACCACTAAACTTTTGTGAATTTTTTCACAAAAAACCCTTCAATATTCTTGCTAATTTCTTTCGTAATTCTGTTTATTAGTGTGTCGCACGAGTTATTAGCAACCGTCCGTCACTTTTTAGCCAATATTTTATAAAATTTCAGCACTTAAAGTCAGTAACTCTGTTGAAATCCGCCCAAAATACTTGTATTTGGTCGATAAATCGCGATTTTTGTTCGCGACTGGTTCCAATTGTTGTGCCATTAGATAGATCTCGTCGAGACCTATCCCGAAATGCCCCATTTGTAGGGGTTATCTGCGACAAAATGTCAAAAATTGGCCCGCCCACCCGCCCGTTAGGGCCTTGCCATATCAATTCTGGACCCCTCAGGCAAAATTTCATATTTTCTTTTTTGACTTACCTTGGTCCTATCGGGCCCAGCTTGGGTCCGGTGGGGTCGGGGGATCTCCACGCACCATCTGTAACACAAAAACCATAAGTTGGTTAGAGTTCCACCGTCGTGTCCCTTCGCTGCGCCCTCCGGCTTTCGGAGGACGCAGTGCAGGGGCACAGAGGAAGAAAACCTCTATAAAAAATTACCCTGAAGTTCAAGCCTCGCCGCCCGGCGAGGGACTGCATGGCCGGGGGGTATACCCGGTCGTGAGGGCGGCAAAACTAAAAACACAAAACATGAATAAGTCAACAATTGAAAAACAACTACCCCAGGGGGGTACCGGCCGGTCTCCGGTCGGAGAATCCCCTTCGGGTCCTTCGGGACCCGGCAGTCCCATCGTTTCTGGGGGGGACAACAATTGTTCTGAAGCCACGGAGGTCGTGGAGAGGGCGCGCACGCCCAGTTTTGCGCGTCCTGGGAGGGAGCTCAAGCGGAGCCCGATTGCGGCGCGTCCCGTCGTAGTCATGGATCGCATCCCGCTTGTGACGAAGGAGGTGGTGGATACCTTTTCCCGGCCTTTCACGCCGATCCGGGATACAAGGGCCACGAGCATTGTGAGAGCAGCGTACGAATACGACAGTGACTGCTCGCAGACGTCGACGACATCGATGGCGTCTGCATCTTCCATGGTTTCTAGCGCGTCCACACTGCGCAAGACCTCAAGAACCAGGAAGACGAAGAGGGTTCTCGAAGACAACGATCTGGAGACAGATCTCAAGGAAATCGAGGACCCCAATGTTCCTCCAGCGACTTTAAAATCCAAAGAGTCGCTACCAAAACTGGAGGAACTGATGGAAGAGATGGAGCACCAACCAACGGCCGCTCTCGGGTCGATACTTCTGGACGCCCTGTCCACTATCGAGAAGGTTTCCGACAGGTCCAAGAACCTGAATGGGGGGATGAAGAACGCCCTCAGACGGGCGATCCGGAAGTCCGAGGCGGTATCGGTGGTGCTCCACAAGAGATCTGCTGCAGTGGGCACCGAGCGATTGGAGCGAGAAGTTGCAGAGATGCGCTCCGAGCGTGACGCCATGGCAGCTCAAATTGCCATCTTGTCCTCCGAACTCTCGGAGCTAAAGAAGGCCAAGGAGAGGACGTCAGCCCGAGAGGAGCTCAATAAGTCGGTGACAAACGCGGCTGCAACGCCAACACCGACAAGACGGGCGGCGCCACGAACCGAGGGTGCCTCTGCGGAGAGCCTCGCAGGCCTTGTAGACTGCAAGCTGCAGGCCTTCGAGGAGAAGATAATGGCAAAACTGCAGTCAGTACTGCAGCCAGGAAGGGCCAGTACACCAGCCCTGGCAAAAGCGGGGAAAAAAGTCCACTCGGACAAAGCCGACTCCCCCGAGACTAGCGGCAGCGGGTTGATGGCGCCGGCCAACAACCCCAAAGAAAAGGCCGCTAAGTCCAAGGGCAAGAAGAAGCCTAAAAAGGCTAAGGAGCCTCATCCTCAGGCTCCTGCGCCGACCAAGGAGTCCTCAAACCCGGGACCTGGACGTTCTGCAGCAGCCCCTGTGGAACAAGATCAGCCACAAGGGGAGGTGCCGTGGAGCAAGGTCCTGGGCAGAAAGGAGAAGAGGGAACGCAGGACTGCGAGGATGCAAACAGCCGCAGCCAAGAGCAGCCCCTCCAAAAAAGGGAAGCCCAGACCTCCGCGTGCCCCAAAAACGGCTGCCATCACGATCTCGGTGGCCGAAGATTCGGGGACGACTATCGCGGATGTCATGAAGACCGCAAAATCTCGCATCAAACTGGAGGAGTTCGGGCTGGATCAGGGTATCAGCCAGCGCAGGGCCATAAATGGTGGCCTTGTGTTCAGGATATCTGGCCCGGACAACTCCAGCAGGGCAGACGCTTTTGCGTCAAAGCTGAAAGAGGCCCTTAAAGAGTCAGGGGCGATAATAGCTCGCCCAGTCAAAATGGGCGAGATAAGAGTTATCGATCTCGATGACTCGGTGACTCCATCCGAAGTGTCAGAGGCTGTCGCGAGGGCAACCGGCTGCACGGAGGAAAACATCAGAGTTGGAGTCATCAGGCAGCATAGGTCGGGGCTTAACACCATCTGGGTCAAGTGCCCCCTGGAGGCGGTAAACAAGCTCGACGAAAAATATCTGCGAGTGGGGTGGTCCTCGGCAAAAGTGGTGGCCCTTAGAACAAGGCCACTACAATGCTTCAGGTGCCTGGAAAATGGGCATGTAAGGGCCAAATGCGCTTGTCCCAAAGACCGCAGTGGGCTCTGCTACGCGTGTGGGGAGCCCGGTCACAAGGCGCAGAACTGCTCGGCCTCCAGTCCTACATGCCCAGTCTGTAGGGATCTCGGCCGCCCGGCAAATCACCGCCTCGGGGGCATCAAATGTACGCCTCCTAAAACGGGCAAAAGAGGAGCCGCACCTCAGAACAAGGGGTCGGCTAATAAAGAATCGCAGCCGGACTCAGGCCAGGCTCCGATCGAGGATGTACCTCAGGCCCAAAATTCCAGCCCATAAATAAGATCATGCAGGGCAACATAAACCACTGCCGCGCAGCGCAGGACCTTATGATCCAGACGCTCGCGGAACAGTCGGTTGCCCTTGCCATTGTGGCTGAGCCGTACTCTGTCCCGGACCATCCTCGCTGGTTCGGGGCGGAGGGGGGCTCCGTTGCAATTTATTGGGCTGGAGGCACAGACGATCCTTGCTGCACCCTTCTCCGGAGGGGGGTTGGCTTCGTTGCTGTGGAGTGGGGCGGCGTTGTTGTGATTGGTGTATACATCTCTCCCAACTGCGGCTTCACTGAGTATGAAGCGTACTTGGACGGGCTAGCCAATTTCATCCGTGGCTACTTACCTCGTCCAGTACTCGTCGCGGGCGATTTCAACGCACACTCCAGGGTTTGGGGTGATGCCCGCGACGACGCAAGGGGAGAGGCCTTGCTGGAGTGGGCTGCTGCCCTCGGCCTCGATCTCCTCAATAGAGGAACGGAGAGCACCTGCGTGCGCTGGCAGGGGGAATCCATTGTCGACCTAACATGGGCGACTCCCCCTGCTGCACGGCTGGTGTCGGGGTGGAGGGTGGCAGAAGATCTTGCCACTCTCAGCGACCACCGTCACATACTTTTTGACGTCGCCTCACAGACGCGCCGCAGCCCCCCGAATTCGGCGGGCCAAAGCAACGGTTCTCCACGGCGCTGGGTGCTTAAAATGCTGGAAAAAAGCCTGCTCGTCGCTGCTGCCCACGTGGTGGACTGGGTCGACGTGGGATTAAACATCTCGTCCCACCCGGAGGCTTTTGCAGTCTGGTTCCGGGGTAAAATGACGGAAATCTGTGACGTCGCAATGCCCCGGGCCAAGAAAGGCCGAAAGAGATTCTCCGCCTACTGGTGGAGCGATGGTCTGGCGGAGCTGCGAGCCAATTGTATAAGGGCGCGCCGCCGTTTCACAAGGACGCGGAGAAGACGGCGAGCCACAGACGAGGAGATCGCCGGAGCCTATCTGGAGTACCGAGTCGCCACAAAGACCTTCCAGATTGCGATCGGGGAGGCCAAGGCTCGGTCCTGGGCCGAATTAATCGAGGGACTAAATAGGGACCCATGGGGCCGCCCATACAAAATGGTTATGGGCAAACTTCGCCCATGGGTCCCTCCTCTAACCGAGTCCTTGGACCCAGTATTTGTGGAAAGAGTGGTGGACGCTCTTTTCCCAAGGGTCCAGGACAGTCCCTCGATCCCTCCGTCACGTCTGGGCCATTTTGGCTGGTCGGACGAACTCGGAGTGTCGGAGGGGGAGCTGGATCGAGCCGTTAGGCGGCTCGCAGCCCGAAACACCGCTCCGGGTCCCGACGGGATCCCCGGACGAGCATGGGTGTTGGCTCTGGCGATCTTGGGGGATAAACTCCGACAGCTGTTCACCAGCTGCCTTCGCAACGGAGTTTTCCCCAGTGGCTGGAAGGAGGCCCGTCTGGTCCTCTTGGCGAAACCCGGTAGGGCCGCTGATTCTCCGTCGTCGTTCCGTCCCATTTGTTTGCTGGACGAGGCGGGCAAGCTCTTTGAGCGCGTCATCGCTGCCCGCCTCAGTGAACACCTGTCGCGCATTGGCCCCGACCTTTCGGATAGCCAGTATGGCTTCCGCCAGGGGAGGTCAACGGTGGACGCCATCAGGCGCGTCCGTTCCCTGGCGGAAGAGGCAGTCCAGGAGGGGGGAGTGGCGTTGGCTATAAGTTTGGACATAGTCAACGCCTTTAACTCCCTCCCATGGCAGGCGATCAGGGAGGCACTTCAACATCATAACGTGCCTCCCTACTTGCGCGAAATAGTCGGGGCGTATTTGTGCGACAGGACCATCAGGTTTACCGACAGGGACGGCAACGAGGTAACGAGGAGGATCAGCTGCGGGGTTCCACAGGGGTCTGTTCTGGGCCCCCTTCTGTGGAACCTCGCCTACGACGCGATTCTGAGGACCAGACTGCCCCCCGGCCTAGATGTCATCTGCTATGCAGATGACACTTTGGTCATGGCCAGGGGGAAGGGCTTCAGCGAGACACGGCGGCTCGCCGAACTGGGGGTCGCAAGGGTCGTGGCCCATATAGAGGGCCTGGGATTGCGGGTGGCTCCCCAAAAAACCGAAGCACTGTGGTTCCACAGCCTTCGGGGGGAGCCACCTATAACACAGATGAGGATCGGGGAAGCGGTGGTGTCGATCGGGCCCACCATTAAATACCTCGGCCTAATCCTCGACGGCCGATGGAGTTTCGAGGCTCACTTCGAGCGTCTGGTCCCCCGAGTCCAAAAGGCAGCAGGTGCTCTCCAGAGGCTGCTGCCCAATCTCGGGGGACCCCGGGAGGAGATTCGCCGTCTCTATGGCGGTGTCCTGAGATCCATGGCCCTCTATGGGGCGCCCGTTTGGTCGGATAGGCTGACGGGCGCCTCCCGCTGCAGACGGTTACTTAATAGCCTGCAGCGCGTGGTGGCCATACGGATCGTGAGGGGATACCGCACAATCTCATTTGAGGCGGCGACTACTCTGGCGCGTTTCCCGCCCTTCGACATCTTGGCGGGGATGGACACGGAAGTTTACGACCGGTTCCATTCTCGCCAGGGCGGGGACGTGACAGACCCGCTCGAAGTGCGCCGAGGAGCGCATAGGCGAGCGCTGGAGTTGTGGCGCGAGCGGCTCGAATTGCCACGCTGCTCGCGCCAGCGCGTCGTTAACGCAATGCTACCAAGTTTTGAGGCCTGGCTCGAAAAGAGGTTCGTGGGAGTCACATACAGGCTGACGCAGGTACTCACCGGACACGGTTGCTTCGGTGAGTACCTGAACAGAATAGGGAGAGAGCCCACTGCCGCGTGTCACCATTGCGGCAGTGACCGGGACTCGGCTCAGCACACGCTCGAGGAGTGCCCAGCATGGGCCTCCGAGCGCCGAGTCCTGGTCAACACGATCGGGCCTGACCTCTCGCCGCCGGCTGTTATCATGGCCATGTTGGCGGCGAGAGATTCCTGGAAAGCGGTGGTCTCCTTCTGTGAAGCGGTCATGCTCCAGAAGGAGACAGCGGAACGCGAGAGGGAGCGTTCCAACCCCGCACGTAGAAGAGTGCGGGGTCGGGGCCGGCGACCATAATGTCGCTGGCGAGAAAGTGTGGCGCCGAATCTAATTCTTGGGTTCGGCGCCACAGCGCTATCAAAAGATAGCGCGAGAACGCCTCGCAGCGTAATAATACGCTGCCCTTGGGGTCGCGGCGGTCAGAGTGGGGACTCTGGCCGTCATTTCCCAGCGATCCCGGGAAGAGGTAACCAGTCGTAGCCGCTGGTTACCTACATATGCGCAAAGGCGCAGGGGAGGGGCCCAATCATTGCCCCTCCCGAGAGGAGACTCAATCCGAGACTAGACGTATGGCGGTGGTCCTGGTTGTCGATCATTTCGAGTCCCCAGGGCCACCGGCAGATGCGTCCGAGGCTGGCTACCGTGGTGGTTTTAGTGGGTACCGGATGCCCCGGCTCGCTCGCTACATAGAGCCGGGTGCAAGTGAAGGAGTCCCACACTCCCCCACCGTCTTTCCCCAAGACGGTGGGAAGTCTATCAAAAAAAAAAAAAAAAAAAAAAAAAAAAAAAAAAAAAAAAAAAAAAAAAAAAAAAAAAAAAAAAAAAAAAAAAAAAAAAAAAAAAAAAAAAAAAAAAAAAAAAAAGGTTAGGTTAGGTTAGGTTAGGTTAGGTTAGGTTAGGTTAGGTTAGGTTAGGTTAGGTTAGGTTAGGTTAGGTTAGGTTAGGTTAGGTTAGGTTAGGTTAGGTTAGGTTAGGTTAGGTTAGGTTAGGTTAGGTTAGGTTAGGTTAGGTTAGGTTAGGTTAGGTTAGGTTAGGTTAGGTTAGGTTAGGTTAGGTTAGGTTAGGTTAGGTTAGGTTAGGTTAGGTTAGGTTAGGTTAGGTTAGGTTAGGTTAGGTTAGGTTAGGTTAGGTTAGGTTAGGTTAGGTTAGGTTAGGTTAGGTTAGGTTAGGTTAGGTTAGGTTAGGTTAGGTTAGGTTTTTTTTTTTTTTTTTTTTTTTTTTTTTGTTTTGTTGCCTATCTCCCCTGCCGTGAGCAGAGACTTTTTCTAGCTATATGTTATTCTTGGTTATCTCTTTTATACCTTTCTCGCTTTTATGCCTCTCGTACATTTATTCCACATACTATGTCTTTCTTTCTTCCATCTCTATCATTCAATGGGTGGGATTCCCATATTCTAGATTTAAGTAACTAACTAATATAACATCATGTTTGAGGGAGTGTATCAGGTTTTAATTGTTTTTTATTCTGTCTTTTTAATTTCTTTCTGAATTTTCTTTCAGTATCTAATATTTTATTCGTTAATATCTATTGTTTACAATACCTTATTATCTAATTTCGGACAATTCTTAAAACATATTTTTATTACATTCTATAATTACTTTCTAGGATTTGCATTCCAATTTTACACTTTTTACATTTTTATTATATTTTATTACAATTTCTTATTATAGATTATTCTTAATTTCTTTCTAATTTACATTTCTATTACCATTATTCGGTTAAAAATAATTTACAAATCCTTAAATTAAGACAATTAACCTAATATCACTAACTTACAATTTATTACATTTATTACATATTTTTATTGCGTTTGATGTTACATTTTTATTATAATATTAAAATATACATTTTTATATTTTATCGTTGTTATCACAGTTAGTTAACTTCGAAGCGTTTTCGCACCGACTAGTTATTTGTGTTGTGTATATGTGTGTTATGATGAATGAGTTTATGTGTATTTTATGTATTTCAAAGGTTGTGTGTATATGTATTGTTATGGGATTAAAATGCGGTTTACGTTGCATGTTCTTTACAAGTCTATATATTTGTAAAATATATATTCTTGTACATGCTCTTTCTCTCTGTTGCTATTTCCCGTTTTTATATAATTTTTATTGTGTTGTTTGTAATGGTGTATGTAATTTTACTTTTTTAAGATTTTTTCTGTCTATATACTTGTATTTAGTTAGATAGTATTGAGTTTTGGTTTTAAAAGATTTTTGTTTAATTGTTTGTTATAAAATTTTTTATAAATTTTTTATTAAATGGTGTAAAATTCCAATTATTTTGTAGTTGATTTGTGTATTTTTATGTTTTGTGTGTATATGTGTTTTGTAGTTTGTTAAAATTTTGTACGTATAATCTGTTCTCATAATTCATTCTCTAGCAATATATATGTATTTCCAAAATAAATATTCTTGCTACGTGCCATATGCTTCTTTTCGTACGTATACTTGTGTATTTTGTGTGTATATGTTTGTATGTGTGTTTGTTTCTTGTCGTGTCTGTGTATGTATGTGTTGTTTGTGACAGGGCCGTCTGTAAAGTGGACGTCCCTGGGATGCATGATGAGGTCCGCAAGCAGGACTTAGTGAGTTCGGATCCGTATGCAGGAACCGCGGTTTCGTCAGAGCTGTTCGAGCTTTTCCCGTCTCCCCCACATAGATTATTATTATTCTGTATTTATTTTCATGATAAATATGAATAACTCCACCTGAATCTATGGGGGGTGTTTGGCAATGGCTGAGTCCACGGCGCTCCCGACATACGCTGCTCCTTGCGACTTGCTAGGAGTAAGCCACCCTAGCTCTCGCAAGGGCGTCCCATTTCTTACGAATGGGACACACGCTGTCGAACGCGTCGTGGTCCCGCCGCTCAATTTTCGCATCTCTGCAGTTCCTACAGTCCGGTCCTACTCCGGCAGACTTGTCGGGGCAGTCAGGTTTACGGTGGTCACCTCCGCAGCGAGCGCACTGGTCTGAGGTCTCCGTGCACGATCTGCGTCCATGGCCGAAGCGGAGGCAGCGGGTGCATTGTATCAGCGGGGATTGGTCATAAACCCGTACCCGCTGAAGGTCCACACGCACCTTCCCCGCCTCGGTCAGACGCCTCCACACGGGGGGCGAGACTTCTAAGACCACATGTTGCTCGTGTGGGTTTCCCGCCCTTCTCCTGTACTTCACCGCAGCGGTGACCTCCTCTGGGAGAAGATCTCCCAACAGATCCCCGTTTTGGCTGCTTATGGACTCCACCACGTCATCGTCGGTGTTATATGCCTGTACGTTCGTCAGTATGATATGCGGATTCCGTTGGACTACGTTATCCACCTTTAGTCTCCCGGACGATCCTTTGAGTTTCTGGACCACTCCTTCCAGGTCCCCCTTGTCTAGACACCCTATAATCACCTTCTGGTCCCTTGCTTTCCTAAGCCGGTCCACGCGCAGGCCGGACTTCCTCGCGTCCACCGCTACCCTGATCTTCTCCACTATCGTCCCGCTGGTGTCAGCTACGTCCTCCGACGAGACGATAATGGAGTGGAGCGGTGGAGGTATATTCTGTGCGTTTGACGCAACAGCGCTGGCGTAGGAAGCCCGACCCAAACCGGCGTGGACAGGTCCTGCTGCAGGGGACAAAAGGGTTGACACGGCTTGTATGTCGTGCGAGAGTGTGCGCATATTTTGCACGCACTCCGCCACGCCCCTCGTGTCCTCTTTTATCCCCTCCAACAGGTCCCTCAGTGCTTCGAGGGTCACTGTCCCATCCGAGGTGGGCTGGATGGCTTCAGTGGTCTGGGTGGTCTGGGTGGCCTGTGTGGTCTGGATACTCTGGGTGGTCTGGGTACTCTGGGTGGTCCGGGAGGTCTGAGTGGTCCGGGTGGTCTGGGTAGACTGCGTGACGGAGGTAGCCCCGTTTGTTTGCGTTCCCGCGTCACTCAGTTCCGCTGGCATATATGGCGGGCGGCAGCGCCCGTCTATACCAATTCTCGTTACGATGTACCCTTGGGCCGCTATGGTATTACTACTATAGTACATTGTTTTGAGGGTTTCGGTGAGGGTATGTTTGATCTCCGTCTTAATGTTACCCGACCTTGCTAAAGCATCATTTCCCCTCTGAAATGCTCTTTCCATGTCCCTATCGTAGTCTTTGTACAACGATCTGAACGCGTGCATGGCATCGAGCATCTCCTTTTGGATGTCTTCACCTCCGGTGCTAGATGTACTGGATGTACTGGCCCTCTTACTTGGGGGGGTTCTCTTGACTCGACGGGGGGGACTTTTGTTCCTCCTCCCAGCTCCGGTGATATGGCTTGGGGGGGTGGAATACATTTCGGTTTTTTGTAATTGTGTACCTACTTTGTTTTACTAATAATTTGTTTTACTTCCTCAGGTATGGTACGCGCGGCGCGATGGAGTGCGGCGCGAGGTGCGGGCAATGGGAGGTGAGTATGTTTAAACTGTTAATTATTTATTTATTTATTATATTTATTTATTAATTATTTATTTATTTATTATTTATTTATTTATTTAAAATATATTGTATTAGTGTTATTTAGAGATATTTTTGAATATTATATATTATATAAATTTTTTATATCGTCTTTTACAGTTTTCAGAGCACAGCTCTTGTTGGGGTCAATAAACCCAGTCTTAATTTCTAACTTAATATTAATGTATATTTCTAAAACGAAATATACGTCAGAACACAGACAACATGTACAGTAAAATTCAACTAAAATGTAAAAATTTTCAAATAAATTAAAATAAAATCTTTGGTCAGTGGGCTCTTGGCCTATGTCAGTTAAAAATGAGTTGTTACACTCGAATAATATTATAAATATAGATTTAAAGCAAGGGAGGTGGGTCCAGGTAAGTCAGTTCACACTTTAGCCGCGGAAAATTTTTTGGCTCTAGGTAGAGTCAAAGCCTTTATGCCACCCGATAGGTCTCGTCGGGCCCTCTCCAACAACCCCAAACGATGCTAACCCACTCCCAAAAGAAACGAAGTTATAACTTAGCGAAATTTTGTGTTTGTTAGGGGGGAGGGGGGGGGGAGGGACGTTTATTCTAATCGTGTTTGTTTATCTATAGGTGTTCCAAGTGAAATTTTGAAAATTGGTCAATTAGGGCCTGAGAAATGCCCTGTGGAGCCGTGAACTTGAGGAGTTCAGGGTCCGGTCCGGTGTCAAAAAGAGGGTAAGCAAGAGGGTTTCCCAGATGTGTTTTGGATTCTCCACCAGCTCCTAAGGGGGGGAAGATTTTACAGGAATTGCAAAATTTTTAGCTGGTGGAAGCTCAGCTCCAGGTCCCACGGGTGCCCTGCCCCAATAATCGCTTCTCCAGAGAGAACGAAAAAGATGTTATTTTCGCGATTGGGGCTCTGGTTTCCAAGATATAGTGGAAACCACGATAACCGCGAATGGCGATTTGGGCCCCTTTCAAGGAACAGGTCCCTGGATCAGGCTTGGTCAAAGATAGGAAGGGGGGAGAATTATTGGGGATGGCCAGATAGATATAATACCAAGTGGCATTCACAGAATGTGGCTTTTTGGTTCCAGCTGCTCGGGAAAAATTCCTTCGCAGCAGCGATTTTCGAAAAAATGTGAACTGCTATGTGGTTTTGGGTGTTCGGGGCAATTTGAAAATTATTTGTTTATGGAATCGGATACTACTTCTAATGAGCCCCCGGGACAGATCACCAGGACAGTCCTAGGTGCTGTGTACCGGGAATTATAAAATTATTAAAAATTTGAAAATTTGTAAAAATTTTTGAAAATTTTTTGGTTTTAATAAAAAATTTTTTATTTACTATTATTGATTAAATATGTTTATAATGCAAGAATTTGGTGAAAAATTTTTTGGAATTTAGTGTGGATATAAAAACAAAGTTAATAAATTTATGTACTATTTTACCTATTAATCTATAATTCTAGTCCAGGTGGTCCGAAAAATCTGGTCAGGGTGAAGATCTTCTCCTCTTGAGTTGGGCTTCCGCTTAGGATGATCCCGCTGCCACCTTCCTCGATCGGAAGTGGGTCAATTTTGAGCCTCAAGATTGGTGAGTTGAGCTTTGAACCGCAAAAGGTGTGGTTCTTGGCTTTGGAGAAGGTCTTCGAAGTCGCTTACCCTAAGTGTTGTTAGGGGGTCTGATGGTCTTCGATAATCTGCCGCCAGAAGTAGTCGCACTCCCTCGGTTGCCGAGATAGGCTGGTAAACAACTTTGTTTTTCTGCCTATATCTCGGTTGTTTGTGGACCGATGGGAGGCAGACTTGGTGGGCAGGTGGGTACCCCTCGGATGCTTCAGGAGCCGATCAAAAATTTGGGGGTCGTCGCTCGAAAAACCGAGCGCCGGTCAAAAACCTGATTTTTGGTCAGAGGATTTCTGGTTTTCAGCTCACCCTACTTCAGTGTGAAGCGTCCGGGTTTCAGGCGATATTATGTAAGATGCACTTCACTAACACAAAACTTTTGGCACTTTTTCTGGTTTGCTAACTCACTTTTGGACTATTTTTAGCGATTTTACACTGCGGAGCGGGTCAAAAACGTGACTAGCTCGACGCGTGTTCGAGTGTAACTGGGTTAGGTTAGGTTAGGTTAGGTTAGGTTAGGTTAGGTTAGGTTAGGTTAGGTTAGGTTAGGTTAGGTTAGGTTAGGTTAGGTTAGGTTAGGTTAGGTTAGGTTAGGTTAGGTTAGGTTAGGTTAGGTTAGGTTAGGTTAGGTTAGGTTAGGTTAGGTTAGGTTAGGTTAGGTTAGGTTAGGTTAGGTTAGGTTAGGTTAGGTTAGGTTAGGTTAGGTTAGGTTAGGTTAGGTTAGGTTAGGTTAGGTTAGGTTAGGTTAGGTTAGGTTAGGTTAGGTTAGGTTAGGTTAGGTTAGGTTAGGTTAGGTTAGGTTAGGTTAGGTTAGGTTAGGTTAGGTTAGGTTAGGTTAGGTTAGGTTAGGTTAGGTTAGGTTAGGTTAGGTTAGGTTAGGTTAGGTTAGGTTAGGTTAGGTTAGGTTAGGTTAGGTTAGGTTAGGTTAGGTTAGGTTAGGTTAGGTTAGGTTAGGTTAGGTTAGGTTAGGTTAGGTTAGGTTAGGTTAGGTTAGGTTAGGTTAGGTTAGGTTAGGTTAGGTTAGGTTAGGTTAGGTTAGGTTAGGTTAGGTTAGGTTAGGTTAGGTTAGGTTAGGTTAGGTTAGGTTAGGTTAGGTTAGGTTAGGTTAGGTTAGGTTAGGTTAGGTTAGGTTAGGTTAGGTTAGGTTAGGTTAGGTTAGGTTAGGTTAGGTTTTTTTTTTTTTTTTTTTTTTTTTTTTTTTTTTTTTTTTTTTTTTTTTTTATCCTATCTCCCCTGCCATAAGCAGGGACTTTGTCTAGCTAATTGTTACTCTTGTTTATCTCTTTTATTCCTTTCTCGCTTTTATACCTCTCGTACTTTTATTCTTCATTCCATGTCTTTCTTGCATTCATCACTATCATTCCATGGGTGGGTTTCCCATATTCTATGTCTATATAGCTAGCTACTAGTCTTGTTTTTAGGAGTGTTTCGGGTTGTAAGCATAGTTTTATTTTATTCGTTGTTAATTTCTTTCCAAATTTTACATTTCAATTTCTTTTATTTGTTAGTGTTTACAATTTCCTTATTATTTCTTATTAGGATGCACTTAATTTTTACAGTCTTATAAATAATTACATCTTACAATTACATCTTAATATTAACCTTTTGATTTTACATTTCTATATTAAGTTTTACATTTCAAATTTACCTTTCCAAATTTTTACATTTCCGCATTTCGTTACTAATTATTACATTTTAATTTTTCTATTCCGTTTATCACCCTTCATGTTATCTTATTGATCATTGCTTCTCAATTCCAAATTTTTCTATTCAACATATTTGTTTAATTTCTAATTGGTTAGTTTTTGGTATTTTGTTTGTGTATGTATTTTGTGTATGTGTTTTATGTAGATTAAATATACCGTATCCATAGTTCCGTTCCTAAACAATTCTACGCATTTATCAAAATGTATATTATTGTTGCTTTTCTTTTCTCTTTCTACGTTCCATTTTTATATAAGTAAATTATTATGTTGTGTGGGTTTGTGTATATGATGATTTTTTAAAGTTTATAATTTTGTGTTTATGTGTTAGTGTGTGTTCCTTCCCATCTATTCGTTCTTTAACAATGTGTATATATTTCTCAAATATATATTCTTGTTTCGTTCCGTTTTCTTCTTTTCATGTGTGTGTTTTAATATGTGTGTGTTTATGTTGTTTAGTGCTTCTAGTGTAATAATTGTGTGTGTATGTTTTGTTTTGTAGTATTTTGTGTGAGTGTGTTTTGTTTGTGGCAGGGCCGACTGCGGAGAGTGCGACCCTGAGACGCATAATGAAATCCATAATTGGGAGTTTTGTGCAGTGTATCGGGTCCTTTTGCAGGAACCGCAGGTTAATGGCACTGACTGAGCTATTATCTTTTCCCACGTTGATTGTTTTTTACCGGGTTACTATCGTCATGATTAGTACTCTATAATTTGATTTGAATCGCTTGTGGGTAGATTTTTTGCATTGTCAGAGTCCACAGCGCACCCGACGCCCGTTTACCTTGCGATCGGCTAGGAGTATGCCACTCTAGCCCTCGCAAGGGCGTCCCATTTTTTACGAATGGGACAATTGCCGTCGAATGCGCTGTGATCTTGCCTCTCTACTTTGGCGTCTCTACAGTTCCTACAACTGGGTCCGGTTCCGGTCTGCATGACAGGGCAGTCGGCTCTTCTGTGATCACCGCCACAGTGAGCACATAGGTCCGCGTCTTCCGTGCACAGCTTTCTGCCGTGACCGAAGCGGAGGCAACGCGTACATTGTATCAGCGGGGATTGGTCGTAGACCCGTACCCGCTGAAGATCCACGTGCAGCTTCTCCGCGTCGATCAGGCGTCTCCACACGGGGGGCGAAACTTCTAATACCACATGCTGTTCTTGTGTGTTTTTCGCCCTCCTTCTGTATTTCACCGCGGCGGCGACCTCCTCTGGGGGCAAATCCCCCAACAGATGTCCGTTCTGATTTTTTATGGATTTCACTATGTCGTCGTCTGTGTTATAGGATTGCACGTCCATAAGTATCACTAGTGGATTCCTATGGACCGTGTTCTCCACTTTTAATTTTGCGGATGATTTGCGCAGTCTTTCCGCGACTATCTCCAGATCTTTTTTGTTTTGGCACCCAATGACCACCTTTTGATCCCTTGCTTTTCTGAGACGGTCCACGCGCAGGCCAGTTTCTCTCGCATCTACTGCCTCTCTGATTTTCTCCACTATCGTCCCGCTGGTATCATTACTGTCTTCCGACGAGACGATAATGGAGTGAAGTGGCGGAGGTACATTTGGAGCTTTTGTAGCCGCAGCTCTGGCGTAA
The DNA here is from genome assembly GCA_947037095.2 of Nycteola revayana. Classification (NCBI taxonomy): domain Eukaryota; kingdom Metazoa; phylum Arthropoda; class Insecta; order Lepidoptera; family Nolidae; genus Nycteola; species Nycteola revayana. The sequence continues at coordinate 3,119 of OX344857.2, read as the reverse complement.
GAGATCTGGCCCACGCCGGCGTGGACTGGTCCGGCTGCAGGGGACAAAGGAGTTGACACCGCTCGTATTTCCTGCGAGAGTGTGCGCGTATTTTGCACGCACTCCGCTACGTCTTTCGTGTCCTCCTTTATTCCCTCCAGCAGGTCCCTTATCTCTCTGAGGGTTATGTTCTCATCCGAGCTGGTTTGGATGGTTTCGGTGGTCTGAGTGGTTTGGGTGGACGAGGTGGTCCCGATGGTCTGGGTGGTCTGGGTGGACTGCGTGACAGAGGCAGTCTCGTTGGTCTGGGTTTCCGCGTTGATCAGGTCGTCCATTGGTTTGTGTTGCGAATAATATTTGTTTGCCCTGATTTCTATTGCCTTAAGTACATTTGTCGATTTGGTACCCATTCTCACACCCGCTTGTGCCATTTGTTTTAGGACTTCATGGAGGGTGGTTTTTATTTCGGTCTTAATATTCCCTGACCTAGCTAGTGCGTCAGTTCCCTTTTTAAAGAATAAGTCCATGTCCTTATGGAAATCTTTTTGTGCCTCAGTAAATTCTTGGATCAGCTTTATATCATCTCTCATGTCACTTTCCATGCTGGATGTGCTGTCCCTACTACTTGGGGGGGTTCCCCTGACTTTACGGGGGGGACTTTTATTCCTCCTCCCAGCTCCGGTGATATGGCTTGGGGGTGTGGAATACATTTTTCCGAATTTATTTATTTTTATTATTATTATTTATTGTAAAATTATTTATATTATTTATTTCGCAGGTATGGTGCGCGGCGCGGTGGACTGCGACGCGGAGTGCGGGCAATGGAAGGTAAGTATATTTGTTTTTGTTAATATTATTTATTTATTATTTATTTATTTATTATTTATTTGTTTAAAATGTATTTAAAGGTATTTAGAATGTATTTGAATTGTATTTAAAATGTATTTAATATGTGTATAAATTATAATATGTCTATTTAAAATGTGTTTAAAATGTATTTAAAATATTATTAAAATTGTGTAAAATTATTCAGTTAAAACCTATATCAGTTTCAGAGCACAGCTCTTGTTTATGGGTCAATAAACCCGGTCTTAAAATACTTACTTCTAGTGTATATTATTAAAAGGATAATATACGTCAACAGCACATGAACATAAAATTAAGAATTTTTTTTGAAAATAAATTAAATTAAAATAAAATAATTGGTCAATAGGCTCTTGGCCTATATAAGTTAAAATAGGTAGTTGCACTCGATATAAATATTATTGTTAAAACAGGGGGGGTGACCAGTCCAGCTACGTCAATTCGCACTTTTTTGCCACGGAAAATTTCTTGGCTCTATCTAGAGTCAAGAGTTTCCATGCCACCCGATAGGTCTCGTCGAACCCTCTCCAACAACCCCAAACGATGCTAACCCACTCCCAAAAGAAACGAAGTTATAACTTATTAAATTTTTTGTGTTTGTTGGGGGGGAGGGGGGGGGGGAGGGACGTTTATTCTAATCGTGTTTGTATATGTGTAGGTGTTCCTGTTGAAATTTTGAAGAATGGTCAATTAGGGCCTGAGAAATGCCCTGTGGAGCCGTGAACTTGAGGAGTTCAGGGTCCAGTCCGGTGTCAAAAAGAAGGTAAGCAAGAGAGTTTCCCAGATGTACTTTGGATTCTCCACCAGCTCCTAAGGGGGGAAGATTTTACAGGAAATGCAAATTTTTTAGCTGGTGGAAGCTCAGCTCCAGGTCCCCAGGGTGCCCTGCCCCAATAATCGCTTCTCCAGAGAGAACGAAAAAGATGTTATTTTTCGCGATTGGGGCTCTGGTTTCCAAGATATCACGGAAACCACGTTAACCGCGAATGGCGATTTGGGCCCCTTTCAAGGAACAGGTCCCTGGATCAGGCTTGGTCAAAGATAGGAAGGGGGGAGAATTATTGGAGATGGCCAGATAGATATGATACCAAGTGGCATTCACAGAATGTGGCTTTTTGGTTCCAGCTGCTCGGGAAAAATTCCTCCGCAGCAGGGATTTTTGAAAAAGTGTGAATTGCTATGTGGTTTTCGGTGTTCTGGACTATTTGAAAATTATTTGACTAGTAGATCGGATTCTACGTCTAATGAGCCCCCGGGACAGATCGCTAAAACCGTCCTAGGTGCTATGCACAAGGAATTATAAAATTATAAAAAATTTTAAAATTTTTGAAAAATTTTTGAAAAATTTTTATATTAAGAAAAAATTTTTTATAAACTATTATCGATTAAATATGCTTATGATGCAAGAATTTAGTGAAAAATTTTTTGGAATTTAGTATGAATTTAAAAAACAAAGTTAACAATTTTTGTGTACTATTTTACTTACTAATCTATAATTTAGGTCCAGGTGATCCGAAAAATCTGGTCAGGGTGAAGATCTTCTCCTCTTGAGCTGGGCTTCCGTTTGGGATGATCCGCTGCCACCTTCCTCGATCGGAAGTGGGTCAAATTTGGGCCTCAAGATTGGTGAGTCGAGCTTTGAACCGCAAAAGGTGTGGTTCTTGGCTTTGGAGAAGGTCTTCAAAATCGCTTACCCTTGTGTTGTTAGGGGTCTGATGGTCTTCCAAAATCTGCCGCCAGAAGTAGTCGCTCTCCCTCGGTTGACGAGATAGGCTGGTAAACAACTTTGTTTTTCTGATGATATCTCGGTTGTTTGTGAACCGATGGGAGGCAAACTTGGTGGGCAGGTGGGCGCCCTTGAAGTGCTTCAGAATCCGGTTGAAAAAGTTGGGGTCGTCGCTCGAAAAACCGAGCGCCGAGTCAAAAACTGTTTTTAGGTCGGCGGATTTTCAGTCTTCTGCTCAACCTACTTCAGGTTTGTCAGTCCGGGAGTCAGGAGATATGTCGGTGGAAGCACTTCACTTTACACAACTTTTGGCACTATTTTGGGTTTTGCTACGTCACTTTTTGCTTATTTTTGGGTTATTTTACACTGCGGAGCGGGCCAAAAACGTGCCTCTCTCAACGCGTGTTCGAGTGTAACTGGGTTAGGTTAGGTTAGGTTAGGTTAGGTTAGGTTAGGTTAGTTAGGTTAGGTTAGTTAGGTTAGGTTAGGTTAGGTTAGGTTAGGTTAGGTTAGGTTAGGTTAGGTTAGGTTAGTTAGGTTAGGTTAGGTT